>OX374621.1:3750000-5000000 GCA_947347705.1 Nymphula nitidulata | reverse complement strand
CTTTTATATCTCAGTAACATATCCAAAAACTAAAACCAGAGTTGTTTTTATATTCATCATTAATTATGGCCAGTAGTTAACCTGAAAGCTCATAGGAAGTAAGGTTTATATTTTGATTTCCTGTTTCTTTATATTAATATACTTGTAGCTTAGACATGTTGGCTTTTTCAGTTCGGATTAGGTTAAATATTCAATGCAGAAAGAAAGATCTACTAAGCTACTCGTAATAATATGATACATTTTAACATAAATACTTTTCTATTTGACTCCGTACCGACCATTTCTTTCTTGATAACAATATTATAGAAATATCACAATTTATGTAACCGCTGATTCTACAACAATATCTCGGAGACCTGGCCATCTTTTGAGAAATTCTATTAAATTTTGCATCTCCCGATTAAGGGTTCGGTTTAAATGAAATTTTCACCTGCTTACATTTCCACAAATAGTTCCTTGACCATGTAAACACAGTTACGTCATCACAGAGCTTCTCCAAAGCGACCTGCACAAGATCATCGTGTCACCGCAACACCTCTCCGCCGACCACATCAAAGTCTTCCTTTACCAGATATTAAGAGGTGAGTTACCTGTTTATATTATAAGTAATTTAGTATTAGCAGAAATATATTTTGCACTAACCATTGTCACAAGTTAAAGAAAATACTTAACGTGTTCATTATTAATGGATTGCGAAAATCGTATAATTGATTTTCTTCAGCAAATCTTTCTATTCATTTTTTATTTAAGTAGTATAATTTGTCTTATAATGTCGTCATCTTGAATTAATCAATGTCAATCCGCAACTACTGAAGAAAGAAAAACATGACACGTTAAAAGGTTATGTGATTCGATGTTTGTCGAATAGTTGAAAGATCACAAGCAGAAAAACTAAAACACGGAGCCTAAAACATTAATTTTGTTAGTCTTTGGACTCCATAAAACTAATGCAACAATGAAAATTCACTACCAAAATTGTTATTTGAAAACTTTGTTTTGGGTAGCTAATTCTTACTTGTATTCAATTGAAGCCTTCCAATGATATGTCTTCAAGCTCTTTTACTTTACGTGTACTAAAGTTTTATTTAAATAGCTCGATTCATAATATCTGCTGCTGCCTTTAATAACTCGTCTGTGATCCAACTACAATCACTGGGTTCTATAACATAACCAAAGCCTCTGGCACTACGTTCCGAATTGCTATTGCCTGCTGAAAGCAAGCAAAATTTACATGATCATTAAGCAAAAGATAAATTTTATTCTTTAAGCTGACAAACATGGAACCATTTTGTTCATTCTTTCACGACAACGTGCCGAATATCGAAACGTTTGTCCTTGTGGCAAATTAAAAAGAAACCTTATCTTCAAAGCCGGAGATTGTTTTTTTCATCAAAATGTTATTTTGATATTATTTTTGTATGAATTAATTTTTCTAATTAAAATTCAAATCTTATTTGAAAATTTTGGTATTTACACACAAGTTTACATAAATGCTTCTAGTTATAGTGCACCTCATAAAACTGTAAATCTTTACAGTTTATTGATCATTCCATTGTTAAATCTTAATGCATAAATATTGATGAATTTATTGTTCTCGGGAAACGTCTATAAAGTCTTTCACGAGTCCTTTTACGAGATAAAGCCAGTTTTATGATCAATGGGTAGTTGCTTAATGGACGTTCCTGCACTAAACTGGCTAACTTTTTCCATTACTTATGGCTCTAGATACACGTAATCTTATCTTAACTCAGATATTTTGCGCTGTATACTTTTAGATTGGGGTAGTTTTATTTTATTCGTGAATCCTTTTATGCCTCAAACTTTTTGAGTAATTGTAAACTCAAACGTGGTCATATGAATAGCATTAGTTACACCACACTAGAGTTAGTGTTACGTAATCTCATATTAGGTACTTACTATTCTGTCGTCGAGCTTGGACTCCGTAGAAGACTCGATTTGCAAAATAAACAACCCGTTGTCGAAGTCCCTCAATGGGACTAGTTTTTTTTTTTTTTTTTATATAACTAGATGACAAACAAGCTGACGGCCCACCTGGTGGTAAGCGGTTACCGCCGCCTATAGACACCTGCAATAACAAGGAAAAGCACTTGATATTGCGGGTGCGTTGTCATCCTGAGGCCTAAGATGAAATGCCGTCCATGCCCAGTAATTACACTGGCTACCTTTCCCTTCAATCCGAAACACAGCGAACTGTTTCACGGCTGAAATAAGAAAGGCGGTGGTACCTACCCAGGCGACCCTACATATGGGTCTACCACCTAGTAAAGCTTAGGATGAAACTGCCGTATAACAAAGCTAAAACATTTGCCTATCTCACCTAAATCAATTATAACTCTAGCACCTGAGTTCCCTTCTAGTAAAGCGGCAATAATACCTAAATAAACACCCCGCTTTTCCGGCTGTGACTACATTCATCTATCCATTGAAAAACGTGGATTCCGTACCTGCTTCGCTACGTATGCTAATGCAATCGCGTTGAAAGAATCTGCGTCACAGCTGGTCCGTGTTCCCCCGATTTCGTCTTATTAATTTGCACAATTATTCGTGTAGTTTCCTGTAGATTTCCCGGGAGCGAAACACGCGAAAGGGATCTAGAAAAATGCGCTCGTTAAGTTCTGAAGCTCGCCGCTTTTAATTAAAAACTTCATAGTTGCATCTCGCTTAATGTTCGCCGGTTTCAGATATGCCATAAACTGCCTGCTAAATCACATAAACCTGATACTCAATTGGTTTTACTTAAAATAGATTCTAATTTTCTATACACTTTGAAACAAAATTACACGTAATGGATGAAGTTACAGTATTTCAGTAATATAAAACGAAGGATTTATTTGATTACTCATTGTTGTAAACGCGATAGTAGGTGCAGTACAAATCTAGAGAAGAGCGTGTGCTTTGAATAGTTTGAAGGTATTTGCTGTTATAGCTTTGTTTATTTCTTTCTTTATTTACGCTTTTTATTCATATAAAACTCAATTTCAAGGTGTTTTCAGAATACCAGTCTTCTAATAATGCTGCTTGTCATTGAATTTTTCTATTTCACCCTTTTTTATATGAAGATGTATCGTTATGATATATACATATAGTATATTATTTAATACTGAACTAAATGTATTCTTTTCATATTATAAAAATGATATTATTATTTCAATTGTTTTGACACCGACGATGACTTCAAGTATTATATAATTAAACAACAAAGGTTTTTGTTCACTACAAATTTCTAAAATTGGTAGATAAACAAAAACCTTTGTTGTTGAATATCTAGCCTGTTGTCTGGTTATATCTGAATCTACAATCCAGGAAACGCTAGCACAGGTTGTGCTGTCTTCACCATAAACAGACACACTGCGTGAGGAATTTAGGGAATGCGCGTCGAGCTCTTGGTATGCCCATAATTGACGCACACCGCAATTCGCGGCCGGAAGGTTACTTAGAAGCAATAAACGCAATACTAAAAAGTCATACTAAAAAGTCTCAAACACAGGTTTTGTGGTTTAAAATGTTCAGTTTTGAGTACATTGGACTTATTAAATGTTTTATTCTTAATTTAAACATATTATAAGGTAACAGCTGCCTTGACAATGTCGAATCATTATATTTCCAATTGTGTACGGTTCCCAACATGCATTATTCTATGAGTGAAAATTCATATCAAATTCGCAAATGATGTCTCCATACTTCTTTTGAATACATAAATATCTTTTTGATAGCAACGCAGAAGAAAATTTCAACAAATACTTGTTTAACGACTCTACATCTAATACAGCAAATTCCTAGAATGTACCAGAACCCTATGTGGAAGGCTTGGCGGCCGCTGGTCACTAATATGCTAATGACATCCGCGTTGCCCAGTCACACCGCTCTTGGCTCGCCATTAATATGTATGGGTCGCAGACAATCGCAGTGCAAGCATTATGATGCTCGTTTACCCCTCACGTTCTTTTAGATGACACTGACATTAAAAAACTCATCACTTGTAAAGTATATGAGGCAGCATTATCCGTCAACAAACGATCTATATACTTATTTAACTTTTTAACCCAGACGAAAATAGAGGGTTGTTGTTTGACGTGTCTGTCTGTGTGTCTGTCTGTTTCATCGTAGCTCCTAAACGAATTTTGATTGGTTTTTTATGTTTAAAAAGCCGATGACGTCAGATCGGAATGGTTCTTAGCTATAACTTATGAGTTTTATTTATTCAGGCGTTTGATGACTACTAACTCATTTTGTACTTGACAAAAGGGTCTACTAACTTATCTCTTACTAACTTTCAAAAGTCCGTTTGATCCGAGTGGTATTTTTGAGACATGCTATCTTTGAGCTGATCCGTACCAGAGTTGCCTGATATTTTTATTGGCAAGTCGAGATTTTGAAACTTCTTAGTGAAAAAGCGGGATTCTCGTCGAAAGCGGGACATAGTAAAAATATGTATATAATCAGATGTTTTAAATATTTATCTTTTGTTTGAGTTTTAAAAGTTTCATTCGTTAGAAATTTCCAATTTGTCACATAATTTACGCACGCGTGCGCTATTATTCTCCCTTTTCTTCCTCGCGCTGAGAAGTCAATTTCTCTAAACCTCTCTCTCTGCCGAACAGGAGGCATTGTCTAAGCAATGACAAATATGAATGAAGGGAATGTCCTGATTTAATTTATGCTAATCATGACTATCATTATCTATCGATAGCAGCGGTGGATTATGAGCGGTATGAGCGCAGTCTCCGTGCCGTAACGAGCAGAATTATGGAAATGCGGAACGTCCCCGTCTCTGACACCCGACTATAATGTCATTTGTGGATATTTTTATTGGGTTTCCGCCCCACGTATACCTGTAGCTACATAAAGAAACCATTTTGGTAAATAACGGATCTTTTGCGGTGTGTATCCCGTGTGTATCTGATTAGGGTTTAAATATAGCTTAATAAGTAGGTAGTAACAGTAATAAATGAGTAAATCAATAATACTCGTAATTAGGCATGGTACCGGAGGAGTTGAGAGCGTCCGGACAGTATTAAATGATTAGAAAGCAAATTACTGACCCAAAGTAACTAAATAAACGTTATAAGTAGCGTGTTTAAAACCACTCAAGTTTGGAGATCTTGAAAATTAAATATGTGACTAATACAGTGATTAATTACGTTATAATTAACCTGTTCTCAGTTACTGGAATTATTGGAGGAATAGTCATTGTATTATATTTGAAAAATAAGTCTTTATTGTGTTGTTAGTTCATTAAATTCATGGTGACACGTTGACAGATAGGTGAACTGTGAGCTTAGGGAGGACGAAGATTCATAGAAAATATCACGAAGTGGAGAGGCTTTTCCGCTGCCTCAACCTCTCCACCACTAATGGAATGTGCTCCGGGACTCCTCTACAATAAAGGGCTTTTGTAATACTTACATGAAATGATTTACATATGCTTACATATAGCCTCGACAGTAATGAGACCTTTGAAAAAGAACGTTTTAAGCCGGTAACGTGAAATAGTTGACGTATTGAGTATGTTCTTGACATTTCAGTCAAAAACAAGCCAAAGTTGGTGTTGGAATTTTAATCATCCGTAATTTATGAATTACTAGCTTCCGCCCGCGACTTCGTCCTCGGTGGATTGTGTCGATTCTATCCCACAACCATACATTTTTCCGGGATGAAAGCAGCCTATCTGCTATTCCACACTCTAATACATCTCTCTGCAAACCATTTCTATGGACTAATATAGCCCATGTTTTAATTTATTGTCGTATTGACGGCACCATCCTGTATATATACTAGTGGCTCTCCGCGACTTCGCCAGCGTGGATTGCTCCAACAAGTAGGCGAATGTCCTTTCTTATACGGTGATCTACCTCCATGCCAAATTTAATCTCTTACCTACACTTGATCTGCCGTCTCTGTACAATAGGGATGTAGACTCCAAGTAAAAAAGTAGGGATGGACGCGTTATATGAGATATATTTTAAATGAAAAGCTTTGTAAAGAACATTTTGCTTATATGTTGTAAGTAATGTGGCATAAAAATTTTAAAAAATGTCAAATTAAATATTACTTAATTCATTTGAACCATTAATACTTCGTTTTCATTTTATTATTCCTTTATTACAATTAAAAGTAACAACTTTTAATATTCCAACCATGCATGTAAACGCATTAATTACAAAGATATCATTGTAACAATTACAAATAAAGAAAGAAAACGATGAAAAAATTATATATACTCCAGGCGGGAATCGAATCCTCGTCTCCTGATGTCCGGCCAGATTACCACTACACCACCGGAGCACTAGATATAACCTACTAATTTATCACTGCTTCTACCCTTTTTTATTTGTAATTGATACAATAAAAAAGGCATTTAAGGTTTAATTTAAACGCATAAAAACATTAAAATGTGAAGATATCATTGATACTAAGTGGCTACAACTGTGTTATGAACTTGTGACTTTGTACGTCACAATTCAGCATCAATTTTTCTATGGAGCGTAGTTTGACAACTTGTAACAGCTTGAAACTATTGATTTCAAATATACTATAGCTTCAACAATATTTATTGCTTTTCACATGGTATTTATATCTAAGAAATAAAGTAAAAGATCTTGTCAAATACCCTATTTGTTGATGACGTTTGAACGACGTTTTCAATCTTATTAATAATTTAAGTAGGCAGGCAGGACCTACCCATACAGGATGCAAAACGGATACGCATAATACGAGTGTGATCCGAGTAGTCTTACGAGCTTGATATCGATACAATATGGCATGTTTGTTAAGCTTCTGCGCTTTAATGGGCTGTAACTATGCAGGATGTGTGCATAATGTACATAAATCGGAGATTGCCCATCGAAGTCCTGTCTTGGACCTTGATCCGTTTATGTTCGCAACAGTACGTAATTCATGCGATGCATTCGTGTCATAATCTATTTGGTCTCGATCTACTAGTAAGCGCAATTATCTAAAAAAACTTTGTTCGCAATTCTACCTTAAAACAACAAAATACAGTCAAAAACACCTACATCAATATGTCTTTGAATAGTTGGTTAACTTTGTCTATGATCAATCCGGTTTTTAACCGACTTCAAAAATGAGGTTCTCAATTAGGTTGGTATGTTTTTTTTCTCTATGTATGTACACCGATTACGCCGAGATTTCTGATCCGATTTACGTGATCCTTTTTTTGATCGATGCGGAATAGTTAGCCATTTGGTTCCTATAGAATTTTTTTCAAACTCAGTTGGGTAGTTTGGTTTGAATAAAAAAAAACTGAAATGAGAAAGTCATCTACGTATGCGAAATTGCGGATTATTGCTTTCCTATGACTTTAGTAAAACGATACGGGACATGGTATACTTTTTTGGAATAATAACGATTTTGGAATTGATTCGACATTCACGAGGGCGGATCCCGCGGTCGGCCACTAGTATATGCGAAAGTGATAGAGATAGTTTTAGAACCTGGAAATTATATATATAACGTCAATACTTAAGAGTTGCCATCCATTTTTTTAGTCAGATCTGAAACCACGAGAAACATTTTCTTGTGAGGTGTAAATTGACTAGATACACAGGACGCCCGCAGCTATTTGCCTACGCCGTTACTGCTTATGGTTGTGACCAAACACAGCTGTGTAACGGCTGTTGCCATCTTGCATAGACATAGCACACTCAAGGATAAACCTAGCCGCGGTGTAACCTGATATTCGTGGTCTGGCTTCATGAAGGCAATCCGGCCATATTATATTCCAGGTCATAGATCACGCCAACCTCGAGGAACGAACTTCACGAGGGCAACATGAATGAAAAAATCTTCATTCAAAACCAGAAGAGGCGAGGAAAGACACCTTATGGGTAGCCAAGGTGGAGGTGGCTAGAACAGTGCGTTACAAGCTGCACTAGCTGTCTCCTCATATGGACTCTTCTTACCGCTTTTCCGTAGTGCTGAGTCATTAACGAAATGGTTGTAAATTGACGACCTAAATTCATAGGTCCCGGCTTCAAATCCTGGTTGGGGTTTGCGGTTTGTGTGATTAACATGAACATTATTTTGTAAATAAATAATATTTTTAAAATGTATGTATACCTACTTTTAATGTTTGCATACTTTAATCCATACTAATATTATAAACACGAAAGTAACTATCTGTCAGTCTGTTACCTTTTTTGTCTGTCTCAATTTTGGTGAACATACTATAATTTCCTTTAAATTTCCTTAATGTCATAAAACAATACATATTTCCCTACTAAAGTATTGCGTAAGTGAATCTTTTTTAGTGATTTATAAATCACAAAGCATACATGCTTTGGTAATGTTTTTTAACAACTTTTCCAACGGCCGTGAATATATTTAGATAACACCATAATGATGAATCATTTAAATTTATTTTATTTACAACAATGACCATTATAATGATCCTTATGACGACCGGCTGGCCGAGTGGTCTGTGCTCCTTGCTATACAGGCTACTTGGTCGGGAGGTCCCGGGTTCGAATTCCGGTAGGAGCAAATGTTTGTATGATGAGTACGAGTATTTGTTCACAAGTCATGGATTTTTATATGTTTATTTAGTATATTTCTAATATTTATATACATATTATTATCAATATTTCTCCATTATCTAGTATCCATAACACAAGCTCTTAATGATGCTTACTTTGGGCTAAATAATAGTTGTGATTGAATGAATATTATTATTATTATTGGTACATTGACACACTACACTACTACTATACTTTTACAGATTTGGTCCATGTCAAATAACTATGTTGAATTTGAAATACCCTATATCAAGAGACATATTTGTTCTTTGATATATTACAGAAAAATTTAAGTAGACCGTGAACTAAGACATTTGTCAACGTTGTGGCGGTTATGGCAGCTGCGGCGTGTACCGGTGCATTGTCCCCGGGCAGTAGCGTCAGGAGCAAGGACTAGCGGGTGTCGCGGCCGAGTGCGCGCGCGCAGCGCACCGGCCGACGACCCGCGCACTAGACGTGAAACTCGCTCTTATGCCATAAACAAAATTAAAGCAATTTTTTTTATGAATTTCAATTCTGAAGAACGAAAAAGAAACTCTCTACACACACTCTTTGACCTGCACTTTATTATGCACTTATTAGATATTTACATCTTATTTATGTATTATTATTTATTTATTTATTCATCAATGTACAGACGACATCACATCAAGTGTAACAATTGCATTACGAAAACCGCCTCTATTACAAACTGCATAAGGGCGGTCTCAAGGTCAAATTGTTAGCTTGATGTGCTGTTGACTGTACACACAAAAGATTCGAAAAAATAATACATAAAACAGAGTTGAATATAAAGGCACTGCTTATTTCTAAAGAAATCTCTACCAGAAATCTCTAGCAGACCTGCTGAAGATGAGAAAATAAAAGTGGACACAGTGTGTAATATATACTATAAGTAAGAAATTGTAGATGAATAATAAATAATTTACATAATATACTACGATAATAATATGTAATAATGTAATAATTTAGAACTGAAAAGAATTACAGTTTTTTAATTGTTCGATCTTGGTGGACAGGTAATGCTTTTTATCTCGCTTCATAAACGAAGCAGCGATACTTTGAGAACGTCTTCATATAATTGAGCAGGATGTAAGGGGAACGCTTTCGGAAACGAAATGGACGGACCAGGCCAAACCCAAAGTCCCTGTGGATGGATACTGGCCGAATCCACACTGAAAAAAAAATGACAACTGAACTTTTTACTGCTTTTGCAAAAAAGTGACTAAATAACCTAGTTTAAAATAAAGTTGCATATTAGATGCAGTTTGGTTAAATCAAATAAACTGTAATTCACCTCGCTAAATTTTGGTTATAAATAATGTAACCGAAGTAGATTGGCTAAATATTTTTTTCAGTGCATTAAGAGCGATTACTTAAATGTGTTTATTCATTATACTTACAGGTTGGTGCCGTCAATATGACAATAAATTAAAACATGGGCTAACTAAATTAGTTGATTGAAATGGTTTGCCACTTTCAAAAACATCTTATTCATTTGATGATTTAATGACATTTCTACTAGGTGGACTGACAACTAGGTGGTAGGCCCGTATGTAGGGTCGTCTGGGTAGGTACCACCGCCTTTCTTATTTCAGCCGTGAAAAAGTTCGCTGTGTTTCGGATTGAAGGGAAAGGTAGCCAGTGTAATTACTGGGCATGGACGGCATTTCATCTTAGGCCCCAGGATGACAACGCACCTGCAATATCAAGTGATTTTCCCTTGTTATTTCAGGTGTCTATAGGCGGCGGTAACTGCTTACCATCAGGTGGGCCGTCAGCTTGTGTGTCATCTAGTTGTATAAAAAAAAATATATAAATTTCTATGAAATAATATAGTCGCATGTTTTAATTTATTGTCGTATTGACGGCAGTACCCTGTATAGTTAGATGTAGTATAAGATACAAATCTATAGGTAAGCAAAGCAGTTAGGCTAGGTAGTTGGTCGGCAGAAATTGTACTAATCCACCGTGAGTTTGTAACTGTCGCTTAACTTAGAATATGGCAATTCTGATTACTAAACCAGCCAGGATTGACTGTTATTATGTCAGTCAGTACTTCACAAACGTTCAGTCGGTGGAAAACCTTACGGCATAGACGTTGCGCAATCTTACAGAAATCGTAAAAAAAGTTGAAAAATAAAAGCGGCCTCTTCAACTTTCACAAGGCAAAGAAGTCCTTTGTTTCAAAGGTATTGTAACCTCGTATTTTAACCTTTTTCGGTCCCTCGTTCCCAGAAACAGTTTGTTACAGTACAGCTGATTTTGAAGGTCAATCTTTTTACACAAAAAGATGTCCCCAGAGGTTAGGGTTCACAAAATAGTAGATTATTTGCGTAATGACCCTGGGGCCTTACCATGACCTGACCTGATGTCACGGTGAAAAACATTGCTGCAATTAAAGTAATATATGATTTCACAAATTAAAGCGACGATATCGTTCAGTCTCTTAAAATCACCATACTTCAAAATGTTAGTTTTTTTAAAACCAGACCTATTTATTATTATCATTATAAGGTCTAACCTAACCGACCTACTGTTGTAATTTATACATGCATAATTAGAAGTCAACATGGGCTCGCTCACACCTCAAGCAACTTTACCGATAACGTTTTATGATTATCCTCCGAGTTGCGTAAAGGTGAAAACTGCGGTTCGCCCGCTGGGAAATTAAACTCTTTCCCAAGGCAGTGGCGCGTTGTTAATTTGTTGTGACGTCACGCGGCGTGTGTTGCGGCGCCTGTCGCAGCTACGTCGCTTGTCGCACGCGGTTGATGCGCGAAGATTGTCGAGATCTTGTGGCTTTTGGAATTGGTTTGAGGGCACTATATTGCTCGGGAGGATTTAAATAGACGACGTATGCCATTGCCTATGCTTCGGGGTGAACAATTGACTAGTATCGAAATTGCATATTAGTAAAATCCCTACGCTATACATTACCATGGGAACGAATTCGAACTTTCGTAGGTACTCTAAAGAATTTAATCAGTCATTCATATATTACACCTAACGATATAGCAGGACAGGACTGCTGAATTGTTGCAGAACAATAACATAGAAAAAAGGCACTGAAAACCAAAGACTGTTAAATCAAATCAAAAAATAATTTCTATTACAAACAAATCAAATTTATTTTCAACTTGCAACCCATGATGGGTCCGACTTATCTCAAGTATGTTTTTCCTTTATGAAAATGAATTAATTTTGCTAATTACAGGATCATACAAATGTCATGAAGTTATCACGAATAAGATGTTTTTGAAAGTGGCAAACCAATTCTATATACTAATATAGCCCATGTTTTAATTTATTGTCGTATTTTTATTGTCGACATCACCGTCATGTATTCGTTCAATGCAATAAGTTAATGCATAAGAAAAAGCAGACCTTTAAAACGAAGCTGAACCTTTGATTACAGAAAGAGTTGAGATTATTTCGCAAATGGCGGAACTTGCTTATGAATTCTCTTTTAACTGAGACATTTCCTGAAGCCTCCATCCGAAGGAAACTTCATTAAAGGGCAAAGAATCGCTAAAGCGAGTCCGATACGTAATGATTCAATTATAAAGTGTCGCGTTGGAGGTATTATGTTAGAGGATTTATATCGTATGGCCAATGGCTGTGTCTTGTAACCACTTAAGAAATTAAGACGTATTACTCTTTATGAACATTATAAATGCTAAATCGTTTGTATCGAAGCTTTTACCAATGGTATGGAAGTTAGAGAGTAATTATAAAAAATGACGGAAATTCTACTAGGGTATTACTGTTTCCATGTCAAGTACAACTCTCTAAAATTCCGAGAGAGAAGATCGAAGATTTAAATTTTTTAAGCTATATCTATCAAATGTACTTTAATTCTACTCATAAGTTAACATTTTTCAAATACAAACATGAAATGAAGTCGTTTAACTTTTTTAGTAACGATAATCGGCAAGGAATCAAAGAGAGACAACGAATATTTTATGGTTTAAACGACCCATTACTCTCCATGTTCCTCAAAGTGCTACCAATTACAGAAGTAACTCATTTTTAATACGATCTACAAACTCTTTTAATATTGTTAAAAATAATGAGTTTGGGCAAAAATAATTGCAACAGTTATTAGTTTATAATTTTAATCCCACATAGGTACAATATAACAATATATTCGATCGATGGACCTTCCTGAGCTGGAGATTGATCTGTTTAATACTCATCTGAATACTTTGAAATCCAAACTCATTAAACACTGGTTTGACTTAACTCCCCAATGAACTGCATCGTCTCTCTATACTCATATACTCTTGTTGAAATGGTACAAATTGTAATAGTGTAGAATTTTTTTAGATACCCATATGTGAAAACTGAAATAGTATATAGTTATTTTTGAGATATCCTAAATAATGTTATACTATACTGTAAGTTTTCCAAATAATCTAAAATTAAATAAAATAAAATATCGGTCAATAAAATTTTCAAACGTTTCAAACTCTATGTTTGTTACAACTAATACCCTAAGTTGTCGGAAGACCCATTTACGGCAAACCTCTTGTTTATTTAATGTTATATGTACAATAAATAACTTTGCACACGTCAAAAGTAATATCGTTATTCCGCATTGGTTAGATTGTGCTGCGTTGAGGGACGTAAACCAGATTACATTTACACTTTATCTTAGAAACATCAAGAATTGTAAATTATAAAATTATTTACACCCATATATGGAGTACACGTTCCGATAATATAATACGTGGTCTATATAGTCAAATTACTATTACTTTAAAATTATTGTCATAATGTGATTCGTATATTGATGACTTATGTAATTTACACATTTTATCACACAGGTCTAAAGTATCTACATTCAGCGCGCATCCTACATCGAGACATCAAGCCAGGCAACCTCCTTGTGAACAGCAACTGCGTGCTCAAGATATGCGATTTTGGACTGGCGCGCGTCGAGGAGCCAGACGCAAGCAAGAACATGACGCAAGAGGTCGTTACGCAGTACTACAGGTGAGACAAAAGCCCTGGCATAGACAGGTCTAATTTTGATAAAGGTACTTATTTGTTCTCTGTAATTCAATATATTTGGGACTGGAAATAGAGCAGTGGAAACGAGGGGATATATACCTGTCCAGAATCAGTCGTTAAAGTTACACCATTGTATTTACGAGGCCAGTAATACGAAAAGTCTGTGAAAGTTCCGTAATTTTTGATACATTAAGCAAAAATGATAATGTCGAATCCTCCTGCTCCCCAATTGAGTCTCAATGTTTTTCCCCAGGTAACTATTATTTTCGACAATAATTTAAAGGCGCCACGTAAATCCCAGTTTTGCTGTTTATACATTGAAGTTGCCAAGATTCTGAAGATACATAGATAGATATGTTACTCATAATTACCTATTATACGTGTATGAACGGGTACGATTTATCCTGATTCTTTAGAAAAAAACATTATTGTATCCTTTTTAGGAAAAAGAATGTCTGTTAAAAAGGTCCGCTATTTGAAAATTTCATTGTATTAATGCATAGCAAAAAGGTTTTTGTTACCCTCTCACATTCTAGGCGGATAAGTTAGATAGAATAGTCGTAATAACACGGATCTCTCCCGGCACTCGTATCCCGAAATATATTAGGTCATTTGTATCGGAATACCAGAGGAAACAGGGTTTCTTTTATATCCCTCTGCTTTTTCGTGTATTTGACGAAATATTGTGAGCATTACTTAATTCATGAACGAGAAAAATTGAAAACGTCCTACCAAATACCGAAAATAATTGTGCAAATACTATCAAAGAATATTAATCTGTTTCCAAGACTGCTGCTTATTCATTCTCAATCAATAAATTTAAATTGTGAAATCATATTTGATTATACATTGCCAATTGCAGTCACTCCCTTGTGAAAAATTATAAGGACTAATGAATTTAAGTACTTATCTAATAATTTCTGGTTTAAAGAAAATGTCATATCGTACGACAATCAACCCTATGATCAACACTCTGACGTCTACTGTACCTACATTATTCACACCTAACGTCGGATTACGCCGCCTTTCCTCAAATCAAGAACATATTAAAGTTCGATCGTCCATCGGTGCTTCATTTATTCATTAGACGAACGCGGCGTCTTTTTTCTCGTCTGGGACTGGAACTGAACCAAAATTTTATTGAAACTTTCTGCATTTGGTTCTCGATAAATTTAGTTTAAAAACTTGTTATAATATTTCTTGGACTTGTCTAGAATAGTGTAAATTTACAAAATGGTGAAAAAGCAACACTTTTGAAAATACAATCAGTTTTATTATACGTTCAGAGGTCCACTTTGAAGAGGAGAGTGCTGTGCTCGTACATCGTGGGCGGTGAATGAGTAACGAGTTTACTTATTATAGAAATGAATAACCTTTGCCCGCTGCGGTTTGGAAACTAGGACGTCTACCTACTCATGGGGAGCGGGCGGGAGGTACTTGGATGACTTTATGGTTTCACTTTAGTAGAAATAATAAATTATTGCATTAGCGTTTATAAATTATATATCTGATCCTGTCAACTTCAAACATCATCGTTCACATATAACATCGCGCATATTTTCAGAACATGCTATCTAAAGTACTTATTCGTATACGATTTTATGTCCACATCCTGGTTGTTTTCTGCCGTTGATATAATTAATAACAATGTCCTTTTTTACCAACCATTTCCTAGGCTTAGGTGACTTCGCTAAGAGGAGGAGGAGATAGAAAGAGACCAATGTCGTTACATTTGACTCTTTCTATCGCCTTTAGATAGACTGAGATAAAAATCGCTAAGAGACTCTTAGCAAATGTTAGTGAAAACGAGCATTACTGTAAATAAATACGGTTGTATTTATATGGTTGCCGATAATCTATTGTGTACATTTTTAATTCAAAATGGCTATGTCTATTACCAATGTGTGATACTGATAACAGACTTTAAATCAACTTCTTTAGAAGAGTATGATTAGATAACTTATCACTAGGGGTATTTCCATTCGTCTCTTATTTTTTGCTACAACCAATACAAACTCTATGTCGATACTGATAAAGTTCATTGTTTAAAGTAAATAATACAACCACTGATCAATTTAATCATCGTTTCCAGGGCACCAGAGATCTTGATGGGTGCAAATCATTATACGGCGGCGGTAGATGTGTGGTCGGTGGGCTGTATCTTCGGCGAGCTACTTGGACGACGCATACTGTTCCAAGCACAGAGTCCCGTACAACAGGTACCGATAGATGTCTACTTCTATTCTCAAAAAGGTTAGGTAGTATGTAACCTTTTTGCAGAGAAAAAGTCTTCCCCCTATTTTTTTTCCTGGGGGAGTAAGGTAGGGAAAGTGAAGTTGCACCCAATAAAAACTACAGAGTTCCTTCCCGACATTATTCGCGGGAACAAGATTTAATACCGTTACTTTCATTAGCGTAGTGGTTTGGTCGAATCGAAAACAATTCGCCGTAGTTTGGTCAATTATGATCTGCAAATTCTAGCTTTTCCGTGCTTCGGAAGGCATCGATATTCTTATTCCAATCGGTCTCATCCAACAGTCCTGCATTGAGCCAGCGTGCTGGTGGTATGGCCCATTTCATGTTTTACGCAGCCTAACAAATTATTCTTTGCCTTTAGCTATCCCTACAAACCAGACCATACATATTCTATTATTAAGGAGACGCCCACCGGCGAAGCAGCTAACGGACAAAAATTTATTTAATCTTTCCACTAAGAATCTGAAAAAGTTTCAACGCAGATAGACCTTTGGATTATAGGTGCAAGGGCCATTATTCGTCTGCCGCTTCAATGAAGCTTTAATGAAGTAGCATCAAATATTGACTGGTTCTTAATGTTAATATATCGCTTAGCTAAATACAATCTATCGTATATTTCCAGCTGGAGTTGATAACGGAGTTATTAGGCACGCCGTCGCTAGAAGACATGCGGCACGCTTGCGCGGGTGCGCGGGCGCACATGATGAGGCGCGCGCCGCGGCCGCCCGCCCTCGCCGCGCTTTATACGCTCTCCGTACAGGCCACACACGAGGCAGTACATTTGCTTGCGCAGGTAATGATATCTTACTTTACTACATATTATTATGCTCGTACGGTCAGCAACGCACATCCGCGTTAGTAAATTTCGGAATATACGTTACGTGCGCATGTTGTATTTTCCTGTCTCTTATCTAGAGAGAGAGAGAGATTTGAAATATTTCACGCCTCTTTTGAATGAACTCTGAATAAAGGAAGGAGGACACGCATATTTACTTTTATAAAAAAATTAAATTTCAGGAATAGTAGATTATTGCATCGAGCAGAAAGTGACTTATAATTGCATCGAGTGCTAGTTTGGAACCCGAGCTTTAGAGAGGGCTCTAAAATACGAGTGCAATTATAAATGTCACTTTTGCGAGGTTCACAATCTGCTTTTCTTCCAACCACCGAATAAAGAACTGAAGTCAAATAAAGTAGATTTAGATTTTTTTGGCAATGGTTGTATATTTATTCTGCCATTCTTTCCGGGATAAAAATAGTGCTAATGGGCTGGTAGAAAACTAGTTAGTTATGCTTGTAGCCTGCGATTGGCCTGTTGTACGCAGAAGAGCGCTGATTGCCTGGTATAAATCTAGTTGGCCATGATCTTAAAGATGAAGCCTGCGATTGGGCAGTCACCTGGGATTTGTGGCTTAAGGGAGAAAACAATGAAGAAATGGATTTTCATACAACTTTATTTCATTGTTTTACTCTGAAGCAGTAAAGTGCTGCTTTGTTCTCGCTATATAGGTTAGTTAAGATGAAATTATTGCGTAGTTGGAAGAAAAAGTTGTTTATCTTCTCGGCTAATAACTTATAACAGCCTCATCATTTATATTTCCAGATGCTGGTGTTCGACCCGGCCAAGCGCATATCCGTGGTGGACGCGTTGGCCCACCCGTACCTAGAAGAGGGCCGCCTCCGATACCACTCGTGCATGTGCAAGTGCTGCTACAGCGCGCCGCCCGCCGCCCGCCACTACTCGCCCGACCTCGAGCCCGTGGCGCCGCACGCCTTCCACGACGGCTGGGAGCGGAAACTGACCTCGGTGCATCAGGTTAAAGGTATGTACGATGCTCTTACACGAGCTCAAGTGTTGCTACAGGGCGCCACCAGCCTTCCACGAGGGCTGGGAGCGGAAACTGACCTCTGTGCATTAGGTTGGAGGTATATATAATGCTCTTGTATGAGCTCAAGTGCTGCTACGGGGCGCCACCCGCCTTCCACGACGGCTGGGAGCGGAAACTGACCTCTGTGCATCAGGTTAAAGGTATGCACGATGCGCTTACTTGAGCTCAAGTATTGCTACAGCGCGCCGCCCGCCGCCCGCCACTACTCGCCCGAACTCGAGCCCGTGGCGCCGCACGCCTTCTACGACGGCTGGGAGCGGAAACTGACCTCGGTGCATCAGGTTAAAGGTATGTACGATGCGCTCACTTGAGCTCAAGTGTTGCTACAGCGCACCACCCGCCTTCCACGACGGCTGGGAGCGAAAACTGACCTCTGTGCACCAGGTCATAAGAGCCATAAGGCTGACATATAAGCGTACAGCCTTCTATAAAATTCAAGAGAGCGTCGAGCATGTTACGCATTGTGCATATTGAGGCGACCCACGGCAAGCTCTCTAATGTTCAGTGTTTTGTTTGATCTTCAGACGCGTGTACAGTCGACAGCACATCAAGCGTAACAGGTTGACCTTGAAACCTTATTCCGTTCGTAATAGAGGCGGCTTTTGTAGTGCAACTGCTACACTTGATGTCCCGTCGTATGTGCATTACTCAAAACCATATTATGGATTCTACATTATTTAATAAGGACTAATCTTTAGCTTGTAGTGTACGTATTGGCTTTTCCATTGACACTTCTACTTTATCTGTTCCGCAGAGGAAATCCATAAGTTCATAGCGGAGCAACTGCAAACGTCTCGCGTCCCGTTATGCATCAACCCTCAGTCCGCGGCATTCAAGAGCTTCGCAAGGTAAGGCGCCGCCACCAACAACCGCAACCAACTGCAACCAACCGACACTAGGTGATTTCTTTGCGATACGTAACCTCGAGGTGCGCTTGCGCACAACCCGAGACTAGCGGCGCGGCGAGCGAGCGAACCGAACGATATTTTGACAGGCGTCAACATTATGCATTTGTACGCCTAATTTGTCTTTATTTATTCAAACAGAAATCAATATTTTTAAGTGAATGAATACCTAACTACTGTTAACTAGTTCTACGATTTTTACAATAATTTCACGCTGTTGCTTTGTTTATTAAAAATTAACGTGCAGTATTTGTGTTCGGCAATAAGTACAAGTAAATATCGATTATTATTTGGAATAAGTAATAAGAAAATTTTCATATACCTCAGGTTTTATAAACGAATTAGAAGTCAGTGTTGCAAATACATTTTATACAATGTGTTCACATCTGTCAAAATGGATCGCATATTTACAAAAAATCGGTAGCTCGCAAATCAACTGCTTGTCGCGGCGCGTGCGCAAACGCAGCTCAACGCTCAGCTAATTAGCGACCACCTAATATTGGGCCACGCCATTTTATTCCCTGGCAACGTGCAGACAACGTTGACTCTTATTCATTGAGTAAATTAAAATACTATTGACTACACTAAAATAACGATTGCCTTCCCCTCTGTATACCACTATACATCCTAATGCGTCGGCATTTGTTTTTGATGGCGGGATATTAAATTAAATCGTATAAACAATGAAAATATTAGTTTGTAACCGGGCTGAGCTGAATACTGGTGGACAGAGATAGTTGCGTGTGCGCAGATGATCAAACCAAGCGTTATTTTAGTAGAACTAAAAGTAATTGATTTCCCCCTTTCATTTTGGATAATGTTGTCTACTTGTTTGTCGAATGAGTGAGAAAGATAATAAATCAGACGAAGCAAACGGACATCACAACTAGGTGTGGCACCGTGCGGTATAATGTTTAGTGCACGTCAGTGTCACTATGTAAATATTGTACAATCCTTGTTATACCGGCGTATGGGCTGACGAGCTCGATCGAGCTTTATAATGTGGTGGCAATTCATTGTAGTCGTTCAAATTCACTGTAGTGTAAATATTATTTTTAAGGATGAGAAAAATATGAATATGTTTACCGAGATTGTCTCTATCTGTGTAAATAACAATATATTTCTTAAATATACACTAGTGAGCAAGCAAATCGACTCAACACTTGCAAGTATAATAGGAGTCACTAAACACATAATCCAAGTACAAAAACTAGTTTTATGACTTATTATCATATTTTGTATCATTATGAAACTTTCGAAACGACGGCCGTTGGGTCTACAGTGGTGACCAAGGACTGGAAAACGCGGCATAGATAGGCCACCAGCAAGTTGGACCGACGATCTGTCGCAGGTAGCCACTGGATGCGTTCGGCGCACGATTGATTGACGTGGAAATCTTTAGAGGAGGCTTTATTGTAAAAAAAAACGATTATTTACTAAAATGAGTAAAACATGTTTGAGTCGATTTTTAGCTCACTACATTATTTGTTATATTTTTACTTTATATGAAGTCAATTTTTTACAGGGGCGTGAATTTAAAGAATAAAAGTACAAAATATATCATTTGTGAGATAAATAGCATATATTTTAATAACATTTTAGCAATTTCAATATTAGAAAACAAGTTGTTATCACATTATAAATTCAGTTCGGGCTCAATAGCTTACACGCTTTGACGTGTTAATATTATTATGTTTACGTGTCTCATACCTCTGGGCACAATAACTTAAGAGCTCCGGTGGTCGCAGAAGTAAAGAACCTATGTCGCCTCCCCTCCCTTCCCGCCATCAGTAGTTGCAGTAGGATTTTGCCTTCAGTGTACAGTAACTCACGGCACGGCTCTCGCAGAGCCCGATTGTGCATGGGTTTTATTTTTTCGTTGTTATCATAAATTACTTTTCGCGCTTCCGAGCGATAGTTCTGTATATACGCAAGAGCCGCTGTTTTCAAGCCAATCAACCCTCTTGAAATGGTGGTGTCTTCCACGCTTCACTCACCCGACAGTAGTGTAATAACTTTGTGCTTTTTCTGTGTTTTGCGACAGCTCTAGAACGGGCTCGGGTTCGAAAGCAAAGGTTTGTTCCCCTTTCAAGACGGCGGCAAAAATACTACTGCTATCGCCCGTGATATTTCTGTGCGCCGCATAGCGCGCAGTCCTCCAGTAAGCCTCCTTAGCACGTATCGCTGTGTTGTCCAACCGGTTTTCCGGCGCTGCTCGTCAAGGCAATATTATATTATTAATTTGGTCTATAATTAAAATAAAATTACTTTTAAAATTTACTTTGAAAAACACTTTCATTTACTGAGTTTGTGTATTAGTTTTTGCCTTTGCGAACGGTAGTCGTTTCGTAATTTCAAAAGGGTTGATCGTTAGATAGATTGCTCCGTTTCTATATTCGGTGCGGTTTCAGTGCATGAACGAGAACTCGAGAAGTGACCCCTATATTTATATACGTAACAAATTACGTAATAAGAGAATATGGTCTTATTATCAATATAAATTTGGTATTACTACAGCTTGGCAAAAGTCTACTAGAAACAAATATAATTAAAAACTATGGAAAATTCTTCATCTAAAATAATATTGGAATATTTATTCACGAATTTAAAAAAAACAGATCACTGTTTTAACACTGACGCAGAGCATTTTATACGTTGTTGCCATGGTGTCTTAAAGTACATTTTCGTTTCACATGATATCTAAATATTTTCCTGTTTCATTCCGTTGCTAGACTTCTTTGTAAAGCTGTATGATGTAGGTATAGAATTATTGAAACAAAATTTCAATTAATACTTATAAACGCTCTTTAGACTTATTTTTTATTTCTTTTGATAATTAAATATGTTAAACTTAAATTTCTTTAAATATTGATAAAAATGATAAAACCTAACAAAATAAGGGAATACTGTCCTTAGTTAATTAGTTGACTTAGGAGTCAGAGAAACAAAATGTATTTCAACATAAATAAGTTTGAGTGAGTGTTTATGTTTACTTTCTATTTTTGTGTTAATGTATTTTGTAATAAATGTAGGGGTCAAATGTTTATCAAGTCCATAGAAGAAGGTATTGTCCGAGAAGAAGTGAATGCGCAATTTTAGTCTGTTTTCACAAGGGAATATGTTCCAAATTGTTATGTTATGATATGATATGGGGATGGTTCGTAGTGCATGCGTAGATCGTGAGCGAGCTCAGTGCCAAGCACTTGGTTGTGGTGATTTTATGATTATTTTCATTCCTAAGTAGCTAAATGTAGTTTGATTTGTGATGCAGTTTTGCTATACGAGTTCTCTTTTATTATCATAGACCAGATGTTGAATAATTAAAGATTTTAACTTTAAAAAACCTAATGCATGACGAGTTTGTTTCTTGGATTTTATTATCTTGTCAAATTATTACAAGACACCGCATGGGGCGCAACCGATCAACGAAATTAAAAACAATGTCGCGTAGGTACTTAAGACATTTTGTTGAAAATATCCGAGAAGTGTCGACTAAGATCCAAAAACGCTTTTTTCAAATAATTATTTGAAAAAAGTTGGAGGTTATAGTTTCCGAATTTTCGAGAATAACAAAACAATAATTTTCTCATCTATTTAGATACCATTTTAATATTATAATTTTTTATCTAAACCGCCCTCTGATCAGTTAGTTAAAATTATTAACTATTCCGAATAATCTGTCACTCATTCACAGTCACTACTCTACATGCGACTTAACTCATAATATGCTTCGTACTCACATTACTCAATAAGATGTTGATCGAGAAAGTGTGTGTACAGGGCATCATATTAATTTAGATAACTTACACATGTTAAATAATAGAAAGGAAAAAACAATATTTGCTATAATAACGTTGATTTCTTAAAACACGTGTGTTGTTCTCTCACTTCGGAAATTGTACCCATTCAGATGAAATAGTAGATCGGTAGCGCTCCCCGCGGTGCGGGGGCTCGGGTGCTTGTCCGGCGTGGGCGCCCGGGCTGGTCTGACGCGGCGGCTTACAGCTCGACCGTGGCGCACCCCTCCGAGCTGCCCCCGTCGCCGCACCAGTGGGAATGACGCGAGCCCGCGCGCGCCACTGACCGGCGCCGCGCCGCCATCGCCGACACACGATAGCCCCCGACACTACACGACGCTCTCCGACAGTGACCGACAGTAGCCGACGGTAGCCGACGGACTCCGATACCAGCCGGACTCCACACGCCTCTAAGGACGCCTGGGAAAGGAGCCGCTCAACGGCAAGCGTCTCGCTCGCACTTGGTTTTAATACAGGTGAGTTGCCATGGTGATACGCGGTACTTTCCAGATATATACTAGTTTGTACAGTTAAAAATTTGTGTTGCAAAACATGTAAATTTTCATAAGTTTCTTGTAAGTTACAGGTTTTGTAGTGCAAGTACGTAATGGTAAAAGTAATCGTATAGTACGAGTACCTATTGTCGTATAATGTCATGGCTACAAACTTGTATAAAAATACAAATCTTTGACATATGCATAAGTAACACATTTGTAGTGTTGTAAATAACGTATTTCTCTTTTTAGTGTGCGAGCAACATCTTATTTAGAGATCTAAAGTTACCGTAGAATAGGTGCCAGACTCCATCAAAACAAAGAAATGAATCTATTCACATTTGATTCGAAAGTTATGAAGGTGGTCGCACACTAAATGTCTGCTTTAACAATGTTTATCCACTTCTTGTAACGTAAAATTCTCAATCAGACATTCCGTTACTTTAGTCGCACTTAACAAGAACGACTTTATTAACGAGGTAATAATTTCACAGGTAATGATTAAAGCCCTACCAGAAGTGGAACAAGCAGAATAAGTAACCTTATTAATTGTGCATAATGGTTCAAAATATAATGTATAAATGATTATAAATTCAGTTACCGTGTGATTGGTTCCGTCGTCACAAATTGAGCGAAATTAAATAATAGGACAGCAGTCATTTTAAATTAATTCGAATAGATATCATTTGTGTGTTGTTTCGCCTAAAATTGGGCGTGTTCTATTTCTGCGAGATCAGCTTTAGCTTTTTCAAGAGGGCGTTTGTGAAATCTCAATTTTGTACCCACGTGCATTTATCTTAATATCTCGTAATAACTAGTAAATGAAAGACGATTATAGCGAAAAGCGCTTGGTTCCACCAAGATGTAATAAATAATACTAGGCTAATTTAAATTCAAATGGATTCTCTTGGGCGGAGATTGATGATGAAATGTATTCGTCGCTTTAATTCTACCAAAATTTGTCTGTTAATTATGTTCTCATAGTTTAGTGTGTAGCGGCTGTGGCATTAAACTAATGTAGTTGGTTCGGTTTCTACCCGTGTAAAGTTTCGCGCACGAAAGAGCTCAACTCTATGCATTTGTCTATGTGTGCGTCTATTGCGTGTCTATTGCGCACAGAGCGGTTCCAACGAGTATCTCTCTTTTAAATTAATTCTGTGTAACAGTAAAAACAAACCGTTGCGACACGCAACTACTGTATACAACGAAAAGAACCAGTCAGTGTCGACGGTGACAAGCAAAAAGTGACACTATTGACTTGAGAACGAGCTTCTCGACACATTGTAAGTAACAACGCGTAGGTGATTAGGTTATTTTCGTTTTACCTTTGCGATTCCATGTAATTATAACGTAGGTTTCAATGTGTGCCTGAGTTTGTAGGACAAGCAATAAACGTTGCAATATTATTGACGCGTATATAAATTGTGTTTTACGCGACGGACTTACTGAATTTGTTTGTTTGTATTTGTGTAGTACTGAGGGTGCGTACAGACGTCCGCTTCGTACTTAATTACAGTTGTGTGGCAACTCGCGAATCTCCCGGCGGTCGTGTGCACGCGCCCCAACACTCCTGTAACATACTTATCGTAAGCTTACTCCTAAACACCATTGTATGTAACATCGACTGAACATTTTTACGTAGCTAGGTTAGATAGATTTAGTATTAAAAACTTACTAATTTACTTCGCAATGATTATAATGGATTATTAAAAAGTATATATCATGTACACACGACAGCACGTCAAGTGTAACAGTTGCGGTACAAACGCCGCCTCTATTGCGAACCGAGTAAGGGCGGACTCAACGTCAAACTGTTACGCTTGATGTGCGGTCGACTGTACGAGTAATTTTCACATACTATAATTGCAGTAGTGAGATATTGTATAGCGAAGTGTTGTAAATGTAATGAATTACACGTGTATTTCAAGCATTTAATAGTTTAGTTTTTTGGTGTAAGTAAATTTGGGGTGTGTTAGTTGTGCGTGAGCTAAATAATACTTTCATATTGGCAAGTAATTATACATACATCATGTTATACGTTTCAAAATTGATGTTTTCATTTGTGTTTAAGTAGATTCGATCCTGTATCTCTACGCTACTAACGTGTAATAACTATAATAGGAAGACTATGTGTGAGTGTCAAGAGACGACGTAGCCTTAAAACTAGTTCAAAACTATATAAAATGATGAAAAGTTTAAAAATTGTAAATAAATAAAACATAGTATTAATGTTAGAGTCTAGGAAAGTACGGAGTGTAAGCCGTTGTAGTGAAGCCACACAAAGTAGGTTGAACTCATGTCTGTGCCGTTGCGTCACGATTCGGGCCGTTTGAAACGCTATTAATCACTTAGTTTTCCAAAGTTTAGTTTAGTTACTTTCTACTGTGTAATTCTAAGTTAGTATTTCTAATCGGTAAACGTGTTAACTTTAGTATTAATTAGTAATTTTGTAAATTTTGAATACATCACTATGCGGTCGAATATGTTGGATTGTTCTAGAATATTCTAGTTGGAGTTGGTGACGAATACGCGGTAATGCAACGGCACAAACAGGAGGATTTTGATGGTACAAAGGAGGCGAGACTGATCGCGCGTTCCGAACAAATGACAATAAAAAGTAAAACATCTAGTCGACACGACTTTGCACGTGTTACTGGTAACTACTAGGCATCGCGCGAGTAGTAACTTTCGGTTACAAGTGCTATGGGCTATGGCTACCATCAGGCGGCCGTATATATGCCACCTTTGTTCTATAATATATCGCAATACAATTTGGACCGTAACATTTGATACTAGAAGTAATGTTCCGAACAGTAGCACGAACAAAGACGAATTAAAGTGTAATGTTTTGAAAAGATTCGCTCATGTTCGGACGCGCGGCAGTCCGCGCAGACCCCACCTTGCCTTATCTCAGATAACTGTTACTGTGATCCGTTAGGCATAATTATTGGACTCTGCAACACAAGACAACAGCGCAGACAGCTTAAGTTGCGTAGCCAAGGCAAACTGAATCGTATTGCGACGTGGTAAAGAACTGTTTTATTTTTCACACCATTTTATATTTTCATAATGATGGCAGTTTTAAATCTCAGTTTTACTTGGCTCGGTGACTTAAACCTGGCTATACAATACAAACAGTGCTGTATGATAATACTAACTTCTATGATTGGATCACCTCGGAGCTCGCCCACGTTTTATTTAGAAATAGGCGTAATAGCTCAATAATTGCATGAAATATGCACATCGTAGTCTCAGTTCTGGGTAACAAACGTCAGCAGGTTATTAAGTACAAATGCACTTAATAAACCAATAGAATACAGACGTTATTTTAGAGTGGACGTCAGTTCGCACATACTGTACTGTTTGTAGGTAACTGTTGTGGCATAACAAATCACCCGGCCCACGTGGCCTGTAAATATAGGAAAGTGAGGTATACTTACCTTATTTTTTAGATGCTTACGGTATCGCTTACTGAGTACACAACTCACGTCCTCCGGAACAATTTGTAATTCAATGTATGTAAATAGGGATGTAAGTAGTAATTCGGTTAGGGCGAGGCCGGCCGAAGTATACGCTCAGTTGTTTCAAACCATCAAAGATACAGTTTTGCACCAATATTCATTAAATTCTGTGATAAATAGGATTACCTGGAATATATACTCTATGTGATACATTTTTTTGATAGCACGCGGTATTCGTAATGTTCTGATATAGAAATGCTGACGGTTATGTCAAGTTTAACACGTGTAAATGTAAATTTAGCTGTTTGATCTCCGTCGCTACGATAAAGTCTTTATGTAAAGTTGATACTAGCAGAATTCGTACAAAGTTGTAATGCTACGCTTTTGATGTGGTAGACAGTACTCGGCCGCCGGCCCGCCCGCGGAGGGAGCGTGCGCGCTCGCACTCAGTATTCCCATAACGTGCACGCTTCTTATTTTATGTAATTTGTACGTATTGCGTTTCCAGACTTTCAGAGATCTCGTATTATTTAAGTTTTAAGTACACGACTGTTCAATTTACACACAAGTGATCGTTAGTTCTTAGTGTATTCACGATTGTATTTCGTTCAACAATACGGCCAGTCAGCCAAGGCTTTTCTTTAATGATAAGTTTGTCGCACAGCCGGAAGCTTGTGAATACAATTCCCTCTATTTCTTAATGTTGTAAATATTGTAGCGTAAGTTTTAGGTTTCCTTTACGACTTAGTACCCTCTCTTAGTTTGTGTTCATTTATTCATACTCAACTTTAATTTTGTATCATAAACTAAACATGATATATTAAAAAAGTAAAAAAAAAACAAAAAACGGAGAAAATATTTGTAATTCACACGGAACTACGGCGATGTTTTTTTTATTTTAACACATATTACCAATTGTATTGTATATAGTAGACATTTTGTGCACTGATAGTCGACTTAAGTTACTCTATTTTAGGTATTAATGAAATGGCTGTATTGATTCTCCTTACGCAATGGCCCAGACACGTTTTATAAGACTAGGCGATGATCGCTGGACGTTCCCTGTGTGTTTTTGGGTTTAGTTTAATTTCTTAGTCACTGGACTTTCGGTTTTTGTGATTAGTTCCATGTAAACAGCACCGAACCGGAAACATAATGTAAATGTAAATATAGCTGATACGTGTTTCTCTTGTGTACGGAGTTAGTTGCATTTTACCATTGTTGCGAACTGCCAAAACTTGTAATAGTTTTTTGTAGCATTACCTATGTGTATCGCGACCACAGAAACTAAATGTCATGTATGTTATCACCTTAATAATCACTCAGATATGTATCTGCACAATTTTTCATTTAGGTACTTAACAATAATACCTGAAATGTACAATGAGTGTATGAGACGAGATATGAAATTTGATGATGTATTAGTTTTATTAGATTAATTGAAATGAGAATATGTATTAAACTCCTCAACCATTAAATACTGTATAATTTATAATCTATGTGAAACAGTTAAAAAGGTGATTGTATTGTGACCCTTATGGCTGTTGATGTGGTCGCGTGCGCGTATGGCGCGTGTCCGGGTTAGCTGCTGAGACCGCGACACTAACAATAAACTACTGCATAATTATTATGTGACTTTCATTTACATCCCATCCAATCATAGCTAAGTTCATGTCAGACCCACCATACCCCTAGCCTTACCCCTGAGGGTAGGGTAGGACTGAACCATACCACCGTTAGTAGTGCTGGTTGCTGGGATTTAATGGAAAAATAGAAAAAATATAGATACTATAAACTGTCAAAATTTTCATTATATTTAGAAGTGAGATAACTCAATCTAAATATCGTGTGTATGTATCTGCATCATCCCCTGAAGTACCAGGCTACCATATCTATGTAGGAGATGTTTAACATACTGTTAATTTTATTTATGTAATAATCGTAGGGGTACAATAAATAACCTCTGATATACTTATGGTAGCCTGGTACTTCAGATTGGAAATATACATTTATTAGGTGTCAACGTATCAAATGAATCAACGGACTGATTTACTTTCTCTTTGTCGCATTGTCGGTTTAGTATTTAAAATAAGAAAATATGCTATTAACACCAGATTTGTAATATTTGGAAAAACAAAACCTGTAAACATACCTATAGTGCACAGCACTACGGTGGTATTCATTCCCAACTTACCCCCCGGGGTATGGCTAGGGATATGGTGGGTCTGTGGATGGTTAAGTTTACCTAACAGGGATGGCGAACCAATGGCACGACAAAATTTTGAGCCATTATATTCCTAGAAGGATAAATAACAATAAAGACTGTTAGAAACTGTTTGACAGATGACTCCAGGTCATGCATTCTCCTAAAACAACATCTTACAATCTTAACATATGTTATTTGTCATCTAATCTGCAACAAAAGAAGTCACACTAATTTAAGTTACTCGTATAATTGAAACTTTGCAAAATGTTCCTAATTTTCTGTAGCAAATAAAGAGTTTTGATTTGATAGTATTTATTACTATAATTTTCCCAATAATCACAATGTCAAAGTTATTTGATGGCACGTCTATGACCTCATTAAACATTTCTTATAGAAAAATGGCACGTTGATACGTAAAGGTTCGCCATCCCTGCGTCCTAAGGGTATCAAGGACAACATCTCACAATATAACGGCGAGTGACGTCACTAAAAGCTGTCAACGCATCAATTGAAATTCGACTTATTTTAGCGTGCGGTTGAAATTGGTTGAGACAGTCGATAGTCGCGCCTCTTGGCCGCGCTTGGCGACGCGGGAGTATTTTTGTGGTTATACCAATTTCAACCATACGCTAAAGTAATTAAAGTCGAATTTTAATTGATGCCCCATCAGTCTTTTCGCCCCCACTCCGCCGGTGTAAGCTGACTATCTACCTCTACCTCTAGGTTTCAATCGGAAACGTGTTCACCTCTTAGATCTACAGGCTGGCACAACAATACAAGTAAGCAATTACAATCATAGATAGATAATATTATCGCAGATAACAATCTGTAAAGCAGTATATGTAATAAGTTGCAACACCAGCAAAGAGCTACAAACAACCATAAAGACAATTTTACGCACCTAAACGAATTGAACACTTAGGTACTAAAATAAATAAAAGGATATGAAAATGCATTTTCTTCATTTCAGACATTCTGTTTCATAGAAACCTTTACAGCTTAAGACCTACACAATCGATATCTATATAGAAATAGTTAGTTATATTTTTCAAAACGTCCGGGTTCGATTCGCGAGCTGAGTACACGTTTTTTTTAAATGTATGAAGACAGTTTTTCTTATTACTAAAATTGATGACATGGTTCCTAAGAAGAGATTTTCGTATGTCTTACAGTTTCATACTTTCCCATACTGACCGATCTAAATGTGCCACCTGTATACTGGATGGTGCCGTCAATGCGACAACAAATTTAAACATGGGCTATATTAGTTCATAGAAATAAATGGTTTGCCACTTTCAAAAACATCTAATTCATTTGATAATTTTATGACATTTGTATGAAGTAATACAACTTTGGCTGCATAATTTCATATAAATGTCATGAAATTATGAAATAAATACCTACGATGTTTTTGAAGGTGGTAAACCATTTATATGGACTTATATAGCACATGCTTAAAATAGTCGCATTGACGGCACCATCCTGTATAAAAAGTGGTTTCCAATAATTCACAACAGAGGCGCTGCTGCAGATTTACCTAGAGCCATCCGCTACCTTTCACAACTCGAATAATTGCTCGAACCCGTTGTTGAGTGGTAGCTCAGAATCTACCGAGGACTTGCAAAACCCTATAGACCTGTGGATTTCTTGTATGGTCTTTCTGTTTTGACTATGTTAACCTGTAATTATTATATTTCTAGTCTATTTATAATTGTCACATGGGAATGTCACATAAATACCAGTAGGTATACCAAATTTCAAATTCATCGGATCTGTGAAAGTTATTAAAACCCTTTTATCAAGTAGAAAATGAGCTGACAGTCATCGAACACCTGAACTGATCTTCGTAAATTAATTATTAGCTGAGAACCATCCTGATCACGTCAGCTTCCAAACAAAAAAAACATCAAAATCGGTCCATTCATTTAGGAGCTACGATGCCACAGACAGACACGTCAAACTTGTAACCCCCTCTCTGCGTCGGCAGTTAAAAAGCTACTAGAACACTATAAGTATCTACTTTGTACATACCGGAGTTGAGACAAGCATCGTCGTCGGTTATATCTTCACCCATGACCCCATGTATAACGCCGCATTCATGAATCATGGGAGGTAGTGTGCCTATCGACTTATCCACGCCCACGAGTCCCACGTGTACTTAATTTAACCGTTTTAAACGCCTCTGTGGTCTAGTGGTTGAGATTGAGACCACCTGCCTCAGATCTAGAGGTCCGGGGTTCGATTCCCGTGGGGGCAGAAATTTTCTGCTTGGTTTGGTTGGTGGTAGGGCTTTTCTAAGTCCGCCTGGCTAGCTACCACCATCTGACCTAAGTCTTCCGCTATAACAATTATAACAATTATGTTCACAGCATTGTTGTTAAAAAGCCAACGATTCAAAACATCAACACTTCATAACATCAACAGTGCATTTGATCAACAATTAAAATATCAACAATTTACAATATCAAAACTGATTTCGTCAACTGTTGGAATTGCAAGTAGGTACCTACAGACAAGGTTCAGGTTCTTCAAATAATTAGAATCCAGAATGTGTCTCTAAATCACGTAAGGTTCAAATATGAAAACTTACGTTTCTGTGGTGGCCTATACTTACACGAACTCATTAAGACAGCAACAAAAATACATAGACGACTTACTCATTCCGGTTATTTTGATTTAGAAACCAAACTACCCAATTGATTTTCAAAAAATTATATTTGATCAAATGACAACTATTCCGCATGGAACAAAAAAAATCATCAATATCGGTTCACCCAGTCGAAATTTCTGAGGTAAAAAACATAAAAAATATATATTCGAATTGAGAACCTAGCTCCTCCTTTTTTTTCAAGTCGGTTAATTTCAAACACCGAGTTCTTCGCAGAAACACTTTTGATTTACTTTAGTGTCATTGTGATAGCCTGCCTTGTTGCGCAGCAATGGAGAGGTAATTAACTGAGCTTTTTCCACATTAACTGTCAAAATAAATAAGAAACGGACAAAATAAGTAAGACACGTTTTAATTAAATCGTATATCGTTTACTAGCTTTATGATAGAAATTGTGAATGAAAAGTCATAGGAAAGCAAAAATCCGCAATTTCGCATACTTGTTCATTCCAATTATTTTAATTTAACTACTTAACAGATTTTTAAAAAATATGGGACCAAATGGCATTTATTCCGCATTTAACAAAAAAAGAATCACGTAGGTAAATCGGATCAGTAATCTCGGCATAATCGGTGTACATACATAGAAACAAAAAAAAACAAACCGACCGAATTGAGAACCTCCTCGCTTTTGAGTCGGTTAAAAAGAACAAGTAATCATTCATAAAAATAAGTCAAAGACGGTTCATGATTGATAACTAATTTTCGTTGTGTCAACAGCTCATCTCCGGGTTTATTTGCCCACTTATTTTTTTATTTAAATTTAAAAATACCGAATGAATTGCCTATCTATTGCTGCGCAAAAAGGCTGCTTATCACAATGACACTAAAGTAAATCAAAAGTAGTTCTGCAAAAAACCCGGTATTTATCATTTTAGTCATCATGTCAAAATAAGTTCGTGTATAGGCAACCACAGAAAAGTAAGTTTTCATATTTGAATCTTACGTGATTTAGAGACACATTCTGGATTCTAATTATTTGGGGAACCAGCACCCGTACCACCATCTTTTATCACGGTCCAGTTTAGGACCTAAACTGAGTAGAATCGTTAATTCGTACTTCGACGCTATCTACGACTATGACAGCGATGCAGTTTAGGAACCAATACTGAACCGAGCGAAATATGAATCGCTTTTACTATTTCAACAGTTGAATAAATCAGTTTTGATATTGTAAATTGTTGATATTTTAATTGTTGATCAAATGCACTGTTGATGTTATGAAGTGATGATATTTTGAATCGTTGGCCTTTTAATTTGTTGCTATTATGGTGTTGATCATTTTACTTTGATATTATGATTGTTGCATCTGAGTAGGTACCATAAGTAATTCTAATTCAAATATGGTGTCATCGATACGTGTAACCCAAAGTGATTTATTTGGTCTATGATTAAATTAACAATCAAAATTTCATAATAAAATCAAGAATAAATATTTAAAAAAACCGCACGTTAACAAAACGTCCAAAAATGATAACTTTATTGTATTGTAGCTGAATAAAACAAATGAAATTCAAAGACAAAATATGTTTGAAATTGTTGTCTTTCAAACTTCATATATTCATAAAAGTGGCCAGTAGCCTGCCAAAGAGGATAGAATCACTAGTTCATTCATAAAATTCAGCATTCCTCTAATTTAGTCAATGAGTGTATTTAAATAAAATTGCATTGCATCACTAAATGTTTAGATTCTTTGCCACTAGTTGGTATAATTTTAATAGATATTGAAAAAGTTTTTAATAAGGAAAAATCGAATCACCTCTGTACCTAATATTTGAATTATAGTCACAGAGTACTTTGAATACTGGAAAATTAAGTAGATAGAAGTTTTTAAGAGATCAACAGTAAAGTTTTTTTGTTAACATTAGTTACGATGATATGTTTTTTTTTAGTTTATTTACATTACTACATAGTTAGTTAGTTTGTCTAGGTAGGTAAGTATGTTATTTCGATAATTAGTAGGCAAAAACCGATGTGCTTTTTATTAAAGATACGTATGAAAACGAACTGGTTTTGGGTATAGCTAGTTTTGGTTGTTTATTTCTTAGGTTTGGTTACTATTTTTGTAACTCAACTGTTTTGTTTTTTCCAAAATGGGTCTGATTGTAGTTGCTTCACAGACTACAAGTGTCGAGGACACTAAATTTACAGTTCTTGTCTAATCTGACGTGATTTACTCAGAACAATAAATGTAGTTAAATGAGGAGTTCAAACCGAAATAAATCAGTGGGTCACCGCAGTGGCTCCACGAGTCTGGTAGGGTAGCCGGTCTTTAAAGCTATGACATGTCAACGATTTTTCGCTAGTTTTATCCTGGTCGAGAGGCCGGTTTTTATACACCTATAAAAAAGTTCCTAATCTATTTTTTTGTTATATTCTGAGAATAATGATTGACGTGCTGTTAATGTAAATTTAATATAATTAGGTACGTAAGTATGTTTATATACAGGTTGTCTCGTAAATAGCATGACATAGGGCTTATTATGTAAACAACAAGATTTATTCTACAGGGTCACATGTAGTCACAAGTTCACAACAGCATATAGTGATTTTTGGATTTTCCAGCAAATCAATGTCACTTGAGGAACCGTAAAATTTTCGTTGACACATGTAATATAATACTTTGTTATTTTGGGAGGCATCATTCTAGAGAATACTGTCATCATCATCACCAGCCTATTATACCTCCCACTGCTGGGCACAGGCCATAACACCACCACGCTGGCTAAATGCGGGTTGGTGGGTTAAAGCGGTTGCAGGAATAACCTGGACTAACGGCTCAACGTGCCTTCCGAAGCAAGTAGGAGCTCGAGATAACAAACTTTGATTGACCCATCCCAGGGTCGACCATGGCGAAAGTTGCATAGTTTTTCGTATCGAAACCACAGCGCTCAAACCAATACGCCACCGAGCTCCTCAAGAAGCTGTATGTAGAGAATACTGTATGTCGTGCTATTCACCGGACACCCTGTAGACATTAATATTGTATTTATATTAAATCAGTATTTGTATCTTGTGTTGTTATTCATTTACTCTCGGGTTATCATGTGGCGAGGTACAGTGTTGCGATATTCAATTTTCTTCATTGTATTTGGTAAGTTGATAATTATTAATACTTATGTAGAATATAATAAATAGGTAGGTAAAATTAATAATTAGAAAACAAGTAAGTAATTTGATTAAGGAAGATAGTCGTCTGAATATCCTGAGTTATTAACGGACTTCAAAAACGAGGAGGTTATCAATTTAGTTAGGTAGGTACCTAGTATGTTTTTTTTCTATGTAGGTACCTATGTACACCGATTACGCCGAGATTGCTGATCCGCTTTACGTGATTCTTTTTTTGTTCGATGCGGAATAGTTGCCATTTGGCCCCATTAATTTTTTTTTTAATCAGTTGGGTAGTTTGGCTTTTAAATTAAAAAAAACTTGAATGAGTGAATCGTCAATTGCGAAATTCGGATTTTTGCTTTGCTATGACTTTTTAATGAAACGATACGATAGTAGGAACAATATAAGCTGACTGTCACCCATTTAACTTTGACCTTAGAAAGTTATCACTAAAAATTGTGAAGAAAATATGAAAACAAAAATTAAAACCGACTTCAAAAGTGATTTCCAGAAAAAATAGAAAGTTAAGCACAGACTCCAAAAAATATATGTTATAGGTGATGAGCACCTACCTACTTAAAATTAATTATTTTATCCTTTTCAGTTTTTTGAAGTCGGTGTTAATTTTTGTTTAAAATTTTTTTAGTAGGTCCATACTTAAAGCTAAGGTTTCAGTTTAAATGCATAATTTTTTTTTTCTTGTCTTTTGCATGATTCTTAGTCTATAGTTTATCTTACAATAAAATATCTACAAGAAACGTTAGAGTTAAAGTAGGGGTGAAAAAAAAATTCTAAGCCAGGGGTAGACGACGCACGTGGTGCATCAGTGCGTCAAACAACACGTGAGGGAGGGCGTTTGCAGCCCCTTCAAAGTTCAAAGAAGAGATCGCATAAGGTCGCGATCGCTCCGCTCTGACAACAAAATGGATGAAAGGCTCAAAGAGCGCCCATAGCCGCTGTCAGCGCTGCGGATAGGAGGGTACACTGCTGGGGCTCACTGAGGGTGCACTGCATGTGTGCGAGCTCGACACTCCCCCGTCTTCCTCCCCTAGGAAGACGGGATAGCGCGTACTTGCGTTACCCCTGCCTAATTTTTTTTAAAAATAAGTGGGCAATCTTATTGCTACTAAAATATCTAATAGAGTTTAAGATAGAGTAACAATGCTCAGATCATAGAAATAAGTAACAATGATATTAGGTACCTATAAAACATAAAAAAACCAAAAATTAAGTGCTTCACTTTCTATTGTTTTTGGAAACAACTTAGCACCAACTCCAAAAAAATATGTTTCTAGGGGATGAGTACCTACTTAAATTCTATTATTTTAACCTTTTCATTTTTTTGAAGTCGGTTTTCATGTTTGTTTAAATTTTTTTTTCACAATTTTTAGTGATAACTTCCTAAGGTCGAAGCTAGATGGGTGCCCGTCAACTTACGAGTATATTGTTTCCTATGTTTACATTTGTTCAGAGACAGTTGCGGCTCGGTAAACTCGAGCTCAAATATCTGTATGTTCAAATAACGATTCGTCCTGAGTCATTCTAGATGTATTTGCAATAAGTCTTTTTATCATATACCTATTTATTCATAGGAATAGCCTGTTGGGTAGAGGAAACATCGATCATTAAATAAAAAAACTGAAAAGGATAAAATTATAGCTGGTGCTAAGTTGTTTTCAAAAACAATAGAAAGTGAAGCACCCACTCCAAAAAATATGTTTCTAGGGGATGAGTGACCTACTCAATTTATTTATTTTAGCCTTTTCGGTTTTTTGAAATCGGTTCATAATTTTTGTTTAAGATTTTTTTTCACAATATTTAGTGTTAATTTTCTAAGGTCGAAGCTAGATGGGTGACCGTCAACTTATATTGTTTCCCACTATCGTATCGTTTCACTAAAAAGTCATTGGAAAAGCAAAAATCCGCCAATTTCGCATACGTAGACGACATAATAATTTCAGTTATGTATTATATATTTTTATATAAAAACCAAGCTACCCAACTGATTTTGAAAAAAAAAATATGGGACCCAATGGCAGCTATTCCGCATCAAACAAAAAAAAATCATGTAAATCGGTTTAGTAGTCTCGGCGTAATCGGTGTAATACAAAGAAAAAAAAACATTCCGGCCGAATTGAGAACCTCCTCGTTTTTGAAGTCAAGTCGGTTAACTAGGTAGTGATACCCCTGGTGTTGCAAGCGTCCATAGGCTACGGTAACCGCTTACCATCAGGTGGGCCGTATGCTTGATTGCCACCTTGGTGGTATAAAAAAAAAACTAGGTAGACTCAGCGTAATAATAATGTTTTTAGTTTGTTTTTAGCTTCGTCGTCAACGTACGGAGCACCAGGCAAACAATATCGCGATGACTACGTCTACAACCCAAAGAATGACGCATTTTACAAGCTACATATAGAAACCGTCAATAATGAACAAGCGCGAACAGTATGCGAGGTCGAAGGCGCCACCCTCATGCTGCCCACATCCATATACGATACGGTGTTCGTTCATGGGTTGCTGAAAGATTTCCCTGATATCGGGGAATATGTGTGGATCGGTGATGATAGTATGATTCACGAATCAGCCGAGGAAGAACCAATGTGTGAGTTGGGATTTATTTTGGTAATGAGAATATAGGTAGACACCCAGCTTAAACTTAATCAGGTAGGTCTAGGACTTCTGCCCAAAAGGGTATAATGTACCATCTAACTACCAAATGGCTCCTATTTACTTGCCGCATTATTCTCAACTGTCGGAAAATATTCGAATTTCGGAAACCCTATAGTTACTTGACACTTTTTATCATGGTGCGTCAAAGCAAGACGGCATGCGACTTTTCGAATCTAATCCGTGACCCGACAATTCAGAATAAGGTGTCTGAAGTTCCGAACAGTATACCTAGTACCTACTTTTTTTTTCAACCGCTTGTCGGCAGGGCAGTGTGACCCGTAAAAAGGTCCCGTCATAATTGTGGAGGATAGGGCTGTAAGAAGCCTCCCCCTCAATCCTACTATGTTATTTAAAGTCGGAGTGCCGGTGCATTGACACTCCGACTGGGCTGTACAATCTGGGCACGATCCCCAGCCGCACCCAGAGCCCTACCTAGTACCTGCTAACCTAACATGTTATCTAGTCAATGAACCTAATAGTCACTTTCCTCTACTACCTAAGGCTCGACCGAGATCTCGGTTACGGTCTCGGCATTCTCTGTTAAAATCCAACCGAGAATCGCACTCGGTTCTCGGCTAAAAATGGCCTAAATTATCGGCCATAACCGAGTTTTTGAATGAAATGAAATGAAGTGAATTGCATTTGAAATGAATTTATTTATTTCCTTTCTTCGTTTTCGTTCTTTATTTTCCTTTACAGAGATGTTGGTATAAAAACAGTTAGATCGCACATTTAGCTGTTTCCAGCATGCAAAATTTTTGTTAAAACTTAAAAGATAACTGATTATTAATATTAAGTTTATGTCCAGATAATTTTTATAATATTTTCAAACATTTATTATCAATTCAAAACTATTATTTAGGTTAGTAAATTACACTAACTCAAACAACATTACAATATTTTAATCATAAACAAAATAATGTAGCTAGTTTAATATTGGAAATTATAATAATTATGTCAAAATTTAGTAAAATAAAAAATAAAAAGATCAAATAAATACATTAATAATAATCATGCTTTGAGTACAATTTATTGTCAAATAATTCATTTACTGCGTAGAATCCCTTGTCAATAAGCCAGTTATATAATGTCTGCTTAAATCTATAAAAAGTTAGTTGTTTTATGTTTTCAGGCAAGCAATTATAAATTTTAATACACATAGATTGCGAATTGCGTGAACATATAACCGTTCGACTGCTAGGCATCATTAATCGATTTGGATGTCAAGTGTTAAATTTGCAGACGTCCTTGCGTAGGATAAATAAATGCATATTATTTTTAACAAAAATGCATGTTTCATATATGTAGAGGCTTGGTAGTGTCAATAAACCCAGTTGCTTAAAGAGAGGTTTGCAGCTAGTACGAGGAGGAACATTGCACAATGCTCTGATACATTGCTTTTGCGCTATGAAAAGTCTATTCAAGTCAACAGAGTTACCCCAAATCAGAATACCGTATCTTAAGTTTGTTGCAACATAGCCGTGGTAGGCCTTCAACGCGGTCTTTTGATTACTTACTTTAGTAAGGCGCCACAATGCGTACACAAAACGGTTTACTTTAGTGCATATTTTATCTATGTGGTGTTTCCATGTCAAACAATTATCTAAAGTTATGCCCAGAAAGGTTGTCTCTTTTACTTCATCAACAGATTCGTTATTAAAAGCTAGTGTCAGTGGTTGGCCTTTTCCACCTTGGTTATGAAACTGTAGGTATTTAGTATTTGTCATATTGACTTTTAAATTATTATAATGTAGCCATTGAATTATGTTAGCTATTGCATCATTTATTTCACTATTATATGATAATATGTCAGCACATGGTACAACTAAAGCTACATCATCTGCAAAGAGAGAACATTGATGCTTTGTAATATTTGGCAGGTCGTTAATATAAAGTAAAAAGAGTAAAGGGCCTAATATACTTCCTTGCGGGACACCGAATTTTATTGCATTTAATTTTGACTTATAGATTAGTTCCTCCTTTTCAGTATTTACGTTTTTTATTTCTACATATTGACTTCTATTACTCAGATATGATCTCAGCCATTGAAGTGGATTACCGCGAATACCATACAATTCACATTTATTCAGGAAAATGTCGTGCGATACCTTATTAAACGCTTTAGACATATCAAAGAAAATAGCTGTGGTTGGTTTCTTCTTATTGACATTTTCTACAATTTTACTAACAAGGTTAAAAGCCGCTAATGTTGTGGACTTTCCTTTTTGAAAACCGTTTTGTTGAGAACATAGTATATTATATTTGTCAATAAATTCGTAAAGTCGTTTATGCATTAGCTTTTCATATACCTTCGACATAATAGGTAGTAATGCAATAGGCCTATAGTTTTCAATACATTTCTTGTCTCCTTTTTTATAAATAGGTTTAATTATTGATACCTTTAATCGTTCTGGAAAAACACCTTGAACAAATGATAAATTAACAATATGACAAAGTATTGGAGCTGTAAAAGGGGAACAAGTTTTCATTACCTTAGTTGTAATATGGTCATAACCAATTGAGAAAGTGTTTTTTAATGACAAAATAGTTTTCGATATTTCATGAACATGCGCAGGAATCAGAAACATACTGTGGGTATTATAATTTATTGTTTATTTATATTTAGTATTTAGTATTTTGTTATAGTCATATCTTGTATAATAGTCATTAAAAGTATTTGCGATAATTTTAGGATCCTTGATTAAATTTCCGTTATAAATTATTTCATCCAGGTTAGTTTTTTTACTAGATATATTATTAGAGGTCTCTTTTTTTATAATATTCCAAGTGGCTTGGCAAATATTTGTAGCATTATTAATATACCGCATATTGTTTAATTTCTGTGATGCTATTATGCACTTTTTGTAAATGATGTTATAGCTTTGATATTGTGTTTTGTTTTCTTTATTTTTAATTGTGTAATAACAAAATCTTAATTTTCGTTTAGTATTGGATGAAGTTTTGATACCTTTTGTAATCCACGAGATGCGACTTTTTTTATTAAACCGTTTTATGCGAATTAAATTAATTCAAATGGAATATTAATAATTAATGGAAAACATTGTTCAAAAAACAGTGTGAACAGATCGTGGAACGTATTAAATGCAGTGTTTGCATCTTTCTCACGATAAACTTCTGTCCAAGATAGTTTTTGTATAAAATCACAAAACTTCGATAAATTGTAGTCACTGAAATCTCTTTGTATCACATTCCAAGATCTTGGGGTGCTCGTTTTGTTTGCAACAGGAACATAAACCAATTGTGCCGCATTATGATCTGATAGACATAAATTAAGAACTTTTGTTCGGCATGGGTTTCAAATTAACCATGCGTGTCTACGTTCGTCGCTGGGTATCAGTGCGTGAGTGAGCTGTCGATAGGCTGACAGTTTAGTGTGCGCGGGCTCTTTTTCCCAATTAATATAAATATATAATTTTTCAGATCCAGATTACACAAACAATGAAGAACGGGTGGGACGCATTTGCAGTGTGATCAATCGGAATGGTCTATTATTGAAACACCATTGTTCGTTCGTACAATTTCCCTTCGTATGTAAAGTGTCAGCCAAAGACATACCGTACGACGAAAAGTGTCAAGTCCATGCCACAGGTGAGGAAGAATATTATTATAAATGAGTTCAGTGCTGTAGTGTGATGAGTGCTCTTGATTCCACCAAAGATAATCTTACGACAGGCATTTTTATGTCAAAGAATGTCAAACAAGCTGATATTCTATCTCATGATAAGTGGTAACCATCGAAACAGTACCCCTAGCACGAACATTTTAATTTTTCGTATCGTCAATGTATTGTTTATGGTGCCTTGTCGAGCCTTTTTTAAAGGAAAGTCCTTTTTTAAAGAAAGGAACCTCTTTAAAAGGAATACCTGGATTCTTTCATGCATTCATTTTACTGGGTGGTCCTCTAGCAGGGCTGTGACATGGCAAGGATAAAATCACTCGGTATTGCAGGTGCGTTGTCATCCTGAGGCCTAAGATGAAATGCCGTCCATGCCCAGTAATTACACTGGCTACCTTTCCTTTCAATCCGAAACATAGCGAACTGTTTCACGGCTGAAATAAGAAAGGCGGTGGTACCTACCCAGACGACCATATACGGGCCTACCACCTAGTCAAAGAGTACGTATTGCGTACGTTTTTAGTGACTTTTCTTGTAATTCTTTATGTGTTACTGTATCATACATAACAAACGGGACATCTGGACGTAAAATTAAAGGTATACTTCTGGAGAGAAAGCCTATGTCCATCAATGAGATAAAATAACACCACATTTCATTCTTCTTTTAATTACGAAAATCTCAATTTTCTGCTGACTGCTTTCAGGTTACAAGTTATACCAGAATGTGAGCAGTTGCTACAAGATCCCTCGCGTAGTGTTCACATGGAGCCAGGCTTTCGCAGAATGCCGGGCGGAGGGAGCGCATCTGGTGGTACTCAACTCGGAGGACGAGAGGGCTGCTGTACAGAACCTGATGACGACGACCAAATATCTGGAAGAATCTCACTCCAAGTACTACTACACAGCCGGCATTAGAGCGATGTGGCCAGATAATGAGCCCAGAACTTTCAGGACAATTTTTAGTAAGTTAATGCTTTTTTATTTAAGACACGTTACACGTTGCTTCTTCTAGCAGCGAGGCAAACGCGCGGATGAATCGCCACGGACACTGTCATATTATTATTTTTTCCAATTTCAAGACACGAATTCAATCGTATTGCGGTGTGTAGAAAGGTACGAGGGCGATATTGAAAGTTTTTAGAACTGGTTACTTGTAAACAATACAATAAAAAATAAGTATTAATTTTGAAAGTGGAACTCTCTGACAATATTATTGAGATATTAAGTTTATATTACACTAGCTGTGCCCGCGACTTCGTTCGCGTGGATGTCGGAAAATAACAACGGTGGGGTAGGTAGACTAAGGATTTAAATCATGTTTATAAAACACCTTTGAAAATTGACAAAGTTTCATACAAACTTTCATCTCCTATTTTATCCCTTTGGGGGTAGAATTAATCAAAATCCTTTCTTAGCGGATGCCTACGTCATAACATCTACCTGCATGCCAAATTTTCGTGCAATGATTTTGATGATTCAATATAATTTAAGTCAACAAGAAAGTTATAATCGACTTCGATTGGCCTTTCATGATATCATTGTTTGCAATTGGTTTAATGAGTTTTAACGTGGTCGTCGCACTAATCTTACCGATGATCTACGTGAGGGGCGGCCTTCTACTGCGACGACTGAAGACAACATCAGTATTGTGCGGCGTATGATAGAGACTGACAAAAGATTACCTATTAGCAGACCTGACCTATTAGCAGATTCAAACAAGCCATCAGTGATTCAGGTGCACAAAATCCTCCAAGAACAGTATTAGCGTTCAAGAAGCTTTGTGCCCGGTGGATACCTCATAATTTGACCAAGGCCCAAAAACGTGTTGTGTTGATTTGAGCCGTGAAATGGTTTATAAATTTAAGGAAGGTGACTCAAATGCTGTGTTTGTCATACTTACGGGTTGTCGAAAGCTGGATGTTCTGTTATGATCCCGAAACCAAAAGACAGTCTGCTCAGTGGATGGACAAAGCGTGGAAAAAAGATGGTGAAAAAAACACATTTCCGAAATAAATGAAAAGAAAACATACTTTTTAATTATGAAAACTTACAGTCTAGCTGAACATACCCCACTGCTATGGCGGGACCTAAGTTATAAAAATTAAAACTATACCTACAAACTGTTTATACGGAACTAGGTATTAATAGTATTTTTCAATTACAGACCAGACTTTGGAAGAAGCGGGCTTCGCGGAGTGGGCGGTTACGGAACCAAATAACCTATACAACGAAGAGAACTGTGGCGGGCTGTACGAGAGTGATGGCAAATACAACGATCAAAACTGCGATCACGTCTTTGGATTCATATGCGAGAAAGAGATAAAGTTATAGTGTTCCTACTCTAGTTGTACGGTTGTGAAAACTATGCGAAAATGTATAAAAGTAGACTCGATTAAAAATGTAGAAAAATCATCGGTTCTATTTAATATTCTCGACAGGGTACTTTTGTCGTTTGTTCGATGCCAAAGGACTTGTTTTAAAAATGTATGGAGAGTGAGACCCGGCTAGATATATGTAGGTACAATATACTAAAGAATGGGCCAAAATATGCAGAACAGTATTCAACTGTCCATTTTCTTTTTATATGCTTTGTTTCGCGGTACAAAACAATATTTTTTTATAGAAAAATCTGCAACACAGCCAATTATTCACCATGGCGCCTATGTCACTTTGGTGACGTTTATTTGACTTCTTTGTCGCCCGCCATATTACCATATTGAATAATGGTGAAATTGAGGAATCATTTTGAATTTTGTATAATTAGGTAAACTTTACATGAAAACGAATAATTAATATTTTTCGCGGCTTCAGATCTTCCCAGATTATTTGAGATAGTGTTCATACATCCTGGCTGGATATGAAACATCTCCATTCGTCTGAATGTGATGAAAATCTTCGGTAGGTAGAAATAGTCTTCAGCGGTATCTGCCAAAAAGCCAAAATTTGTAATATCTACGGTAAATTGTTTTCCGATTTCGATAATTCTTTAGAAAGCTCTCTGAACTTACCTATCCTTGAACTTTCTACTTTCTTTTGTGTTCTGTAGGCAACGTCCAATTACGCTAATATTATATTGTCAAGTGGCGTTATCCCTCCGGAGGGCTATGACAATTGATGCTTTACCTACGGGTTAAAACCACTTGATAGGGATAAGCCGGCTTTATATGATTTGCCTTATTTTTTATGTAGGTATGGGTAGGTACCTACGTCACACATTAATATCGTTTGGATAAAACCACTGTATTATTTTTCTTTCATACTAGTTAGCTTGAATAATTTTGATATGCTTCGATAACGAAACATAGGGATGTATCGTATTAACATAACAGACAAAATATTTAGATAAATCATTTCGATGCTGACTGCAAATATTATTTTCTAATTTGTAAAGTGGTATTTACCTACTCTATGAATCAACATGACACGATGACCCAGTCAAATCTATTGAACGCAAAAAGTGCGTGAATTTTTAAGTAGGCAGATACCTACTATTCACTAAAAATTACTACCTACCTGTTATTATCGTATCTGTGAGACTTTTGTCTGTATTCATCATCACCATCATCATCATTATCATTTCAGCCGGTAGACGTCACTGCTGGACAAAGGCCTTCCCTAGTGATTTCCAAGACGTTTGTTCCTGCGTTGCACGCATCCTGCGGCTACCTGCGACTTTCACTAGATCGTCGTTATTATATCTGATAATTGTAATAATTCTTTGCTTCATTTGATTGTGGTGGAAATATAAACATATTTTTGCTAGCGTATTCTAAAAGCCGTGAACTAATGTACTCCCTTTCACAACTATATGTAACTTAAAAATACATATGGTTGTGAAAAGTAGTTGGAATGTTATGTATATTACCGTGATATTAGTTCTCTAACAACACATTGTCGTGGTGGTGTAGAAGATCGAAGTAGTGGTGATGTAGAAGGGGCGGCCACTAGAAATGCTTCAAACTTACATAAAAATGAAAGTTTGAATATCCAGCCTGACATTTTCAGCTCGGCCCCGGTGTAGAAACACCAACCACTACTACAAAAAGAAGTGACAATGTGTTGTTATACAACTAATGTCACGGTAATATACATAACATTAACGTGAAAATGTACTACCTACATAAAATACGCACATTTAAACCTTAATTTCATACTGAAATTCAATATCTTAGGAGATATTAAAGTGAGCTGGGACCGGGCGGATTATTTAAATAGCTTTTAAGCAATAAAAATACAAAAATACTAAAAAGGATAAAATAATTAAATTTAAGTATCTACGTATCCCCTAGATACATATTTTTGGAGTCGGTGTATCACTTTCTGTTTCTGGAATCAACTGAGCACCAGCTCCACAAAATATGATTTAGGGGATAAGTGCCTACTGAAATTTAATTATTTTATCCTTTTACCTACACTAGATTGATTCAAATCTAGTTTTTCAAAGCCGTGGGGAGGGGCGGGCCTGACGAACGTCACATTCTACGCACGGATAAAACTGTGCTGAAAGCACAGAATACCTGACTAAAAGAAGGACTTGATTCTCGGTCTCATGGGCTCGAGCGCTGGAGACTTTAATGAAATGAATAACGTTTATTTAGCGCAAAGATATGACAAAATAAGAAAAAACAAAATAGCAGCGGGACACCTCCCCGGGAGGTACCTAATGCCTGTCGATAAGAAATTAATAAATCCACCAGAGGCGATTCGCCCCTAAAGCCTTGAGGACTCACCCTGTAGGCCTAGCATGACCACCGAAACGCGATATGATAAAGCTATTTATCGCTTTGAACTGTCAAAAATCATTGGATATAACCGCCATCTTGAAATTTTATCGAAACTGCGAACATGTATTGTATTTAGACATGTTCGCAGTTTCGATAAAATTTCAAAATGGCGTTTATATCTAGTGATTTTTGACAGTTCAAAGGGCTGGTTCTCGAATCCTTAAAATTCCGGCTACGCTGTAAAGGCTTTTGACAGCCTTCAGCAATAGTCAATAAAACTTGTATCCAACTCACGTGATCGGAGAAAGAACCCGATCATCTCCGAAATTTGAGGTTTTGAGTTAATTATAGGATTCAATTTCAAAGTGAAATGTCTATCCGATACACTTTTGGAGCAAGTCCGAAACACACACATAATGTTCATGGTTATTTACTAATGAGCCTTTAAAGTTATCTATCTTTTTTAAAGCTCATTTCTAAATGTTCCGGTACTGTCTCCGATAGACGATGTATGGATAGATGAACTATCGATAGTTCGGCATCACTTCACTACACGCTGATATATTGAACACTTGCTGCTTACCTATAGACTGTATGTAACCGCCTCTCTAATGTGCTTGTGATGTGAGACTCCATCCGGTGATTATATTTCTACTTTGCTCTATTATATTTTATAAGATATTCTCTCAAAAATCTTAAATATTCATCTAAACATAAATAAAATTTATAAAATAAGTGGCAATTTACTAATTTCCAATAACGAAGAATTTGAGATTCCCTTAAAATACTTAAGCGTTTCATAAAAATAATTGTCATTTTCCACCCAGCCCTTAAATCGTCCCTTTGCCCATTTATCCCAATTTTATGCTTGTATAATTTGTAGAAACGTTCCGTCCATTCGTTATCAAAGAAACGAGTTAACCTTTTTCATTGGAACGCTCATTTTTAATTACATATACAAGTAGATACCTACGTATCTGATTATGTATATAGTTTACATTGCTTGAAGTTTTTGAAAAAAAAATTATGGGACCAAATGGCAGCTATTCCGCATCGAACAAAAAAAGAATCACGTAAATCGGATCAGTAATCTCAGCGTAATCGGTGTACATACATAAAAAAACCCATACCGGCCGAATTGAGAACATCCTCGTGTTTGAAGTCGGTTAAAATACATAATAGTAATACATTATTACTTTTATAGTCATAGAAAAATCTGTCTAAGTTTAGGATGCATGTTTTTGGAGTACAGTTCAGAACTTGTATTTTTGTAATATCTCAGTGTGCTTTTATAACTGTAATCTGTTAAGTGTCTAATAAATAAAATAAAAATAAAATGCCTAGCCCGATAGTTAATTGAACTGGACTGACTTCACGTTTTACAACTTGGCGTATTGTGTGGATCGTCTTGTACTGAAAAGTTTGTGTTTGATTGGTAGGTTCAAGGTTTTTTTAGGACCACTTGTAACCGACATCGTTTTGGTTCTAAGTGGTCATAAAAAAATAACATTGACGGTACGGTACGGTCCGATATCGTTAATAATGCGGTTGTAATCCAAAAAGTTATTCCACTAACATTGCATAAAAAGCCGGAACGCTAACGAAACGCTCTCGGTTAATCGTTAACAATGTTGCAAGAAACAAATAAACAATAAAGTTTAACATGATGAGTTGACAGTTGTTAACTTTTAACAGTTCAACGGCAACCAAAGAATTATCGACGCGTTCCGGCTGCCACTAATAGGTATCAAATATATTGCAGAATACAAAACAATGATTTAACCGAAGGGTTTCGTTACGTGTTTGTTACTAGATCACCAAACTGAATCGTTTCAGCTACGTTTCGATTGCGCTTAGCAGAATACAAAGATGTTGTAACTAAAACGTTTCTGATTCGTTTCAGATCAAAATAAAATAGAAGAATTGGGGGGCTATGTGCTGTAACGGTATATAACCGGTAAAGCGGTTAAGAATGGATATTGTTTTCTGTACTATATTTTTTTCTGCGCTTTTGAATACTGCACGATACCCGAAAATTTCGATATATCCATCATTCAAAGAATAAAATTGAAAATTTGAAGTAACCCCTGCCCTCATTAATCATCTATCTAACACCATCTCATTCAGACTATTCTGAAGAGCCCAAACACGATATATCTGCTCTAGAAAGTGTCTGAAGAATTAAGCATCCCGCAGACTTTTTGATGGTATAGGACCATCATAAGGTTAGTATTTCATGGGAAAGTCACCGAAGTGATAGTTTTTGAAATCAATTGGATCTGTAAAAGTTAGTAAAACCCTTTTATCTTATAGAAAATGAGCTGATCGTCATCAAACACCTGAACTGATCTATATAAATTAAGCTAAAAACCATCCTAATTATGTCAGCTTTCAAACAAAAAAAAACATATCAAAATTGGTCCATTCGCTTAAGGAGCTATGATGCCACTGACTGACACGCAGATACACAGACAGACATGTCAAACTAATAACACCCCTCTTTTTTCCGTCGAAGGTTAAGAATGCATAAAAACTGTTTTACAAACTGGCAACGTTTACAAGCTTGTGTGATACCATGTGGGGTACCTTTCCGATTAAATACAGAGATGCCCTAATCTTTAAATAAAATACCCATTAGGAGTTTTGATATATCAGTCGCAAATTCCCGCTACTGTAAATAGATGTCTTTATGAGTCACTGTATTAACCGGATACCGTTAATAATGATAGGTACCCAAATTTTGTGTTACCGGTTATAGCGGTTTTTCAGTGCCTGAAAGTTTTGTTACTTTTTTTGTCAACCGTTTCTTTTTTAAAATAAGAATCATAGTAAGTACCTATATGATAGTAGTTGCTTGCTTTACAGATCACAATTGTCTAGCAAACTGAATTGACAGTTCTTATCTAAATCTGGGGTGATGTAGCAAAGTTTTGGGGAATTTGAAACCAAAATTTATAAATCTTTCTAACAGTAGCCGGACTTTTTAAGTTATGTCTTAAATTTTTCGTTAGATTTATCCTGGTTTGGAGGCCGGTATTTATACACCGTATAAAAAAAGGAACTACCTAATCTATGTTTTTTTATATGTTGAGAATAATGATTGATGTTTCGCTAATGTTAATTTAATATGAATACCTAAGTACGTTTATACTATACAGAGTGTTTGCTATATAGCATAACAAGCGGGCACCTACCCATGTCAACATATCATTGTCACACACTATATTGTGATCAAATATTCAAAATTGTACATCAGAACTTCAAACTTCTTCATACAAATAGTTCAGTCAATAAACAAAAGGTCTGGAAAAATACAAAATAAATTTTACAATTTTGAATTTTGGATAACACCATAGTATTTATATGACTATGTTAATGTGGGCAGGTGCCCGCTTGTTATACCATGTACCAAACACCTTGTACACAGGTTGTCTCGTAAATATCATCATGATACAGGATTTATTATGTAAATAATGGGCGAATTCATAGTGATACTAGACATTAACATTTTAAAACTTTTTGTACCTATGTTGTGACAAATAAATGATTATGATTAATACTAAATACTCCCATCTCTCCTCGATCACTCCTCCACCTTCGTAACGTTAAATATGCTTACACCCATACACACATACCACTCACATACACGCTTACACACGCTTACACACACACTCTTCATATCATACTCAAGCTTTCACGCTCACTTACGCTCACTCACATCCATCAACACTTCACACTCGCACATTACTTACACTTCAGTCATGAAAAAATTATTTATCTTAGTTTTTTTTTTTTTCTCTCTCTCTATAACTCGGCAAGTTAGTTTGTTAATTCTAGTTGCTACGTTAATTGTATTTTTTATCATTGCTTCAACTTACTATTACTAAGCACTGTAAGTAATAAGCCAGTTTTATCCTTTCTGCGGGAGCGGGCTGGTGACCTGTGGAACAGGTTTGCACAAACCCATTTCAGGCACCAGTCCTTCACAATTTAAGGATATTTCTCATTATAAGATCTTCCTATTATATTGTTTGTGAAGGATAATAAATAAATAAATAAATAAAAGAAAAAAAAAATATTTTTTTAAAAAATTTTATGATTATGATTATAATTACAGGATCTCAGGGAGTCTTCAGAACAATATTCTTTTCATAGTTATTGCTCTGAGAGGCAGTCACAGCACAGCTGATACAAAGATCTAAAATAATTGTACGGTTTTTTATGTAATTATTTTTTTAGAAAATCTAGAAATCACTACTTGAATCCGATTTCTCATTGTTAGTTATCGGAAAATTTCGTAGGTAGAACATAATTATTTTTGATTAAAAAGCCAAAGGAACTAAAATCTTTAAAATAGTTATGTCACACTACGTGGCTTGACATTGACAGGTTTGTAATAGGAAAATTGGGTGTGAAACGCTTCGCCGACGAATTCTTCGTCGACGTTTCGCCGACTAATAAGGCCCTTTTTCAAAATACCAAAATACCAAATAATATCCAACTTTGCTTGGTCATAAAAAATAACCATTTACTCACTAGTAAAGCCATTAGGTACTTCTATTGAATTATTGCAAGTGGAATTTGTGGTGTGAAATAAATTTCGAATGTGTCGGCGAAACGTTTCTTCAATGAAAAAGTCGTCGGAGCAGCCTTTCACACCGGAAAAATGGAGTTTAACGTGATTTTTGGATTTTCCAGAAAAGTCAAAATTTTGTTTGACATAGGTAAAATTGCTTCGTTATTTTGTGAGGCATAGATGTGCTATTGTCCTAGAGAGTATGTCGTGCCATTCAGCGGACACCATGTAGACACTTATGACATAAGTATTTGTTTTTATTGAAAACCGTAGTTCTACCTTGTGTTCTTATTCATTTACTCTCGGGTTATCATGTGGTGTGGCACACTATTGCCATACACAATTTTCTTCATTGTATATGGTGAGTTGATAATCATTCTTACTTATGTAGAGTGTAGAATAAAATAAATAGGTAGGTACCAAATTAATATATTGAAAAACTAGTAAGTAATTTTTTTATGGAAGACAGTCGTCTTAATATCCTGAGTTATAATAGGTCCATACATAAAGGTAAGCTGTCAGTTGAAATACCAAACTTTTGTTTTTGGTTACTTTGGTCATTTGTGTGATTATTAGTCTAAGATAATATAACTTACAAGAAACGTTAGAGTTGAAGTAAGGGTGAAAATAATAAAAGTTCAATAACTGATCTTTCTATAAATGCATATTTGACAGGTCCTAATACAGTTAGTATTGAATGTCGTGTTACATTGATTTCGATATCTGTCTATTGAGCTGCCAAAATAGTGAAGCATCGTCTGAATATTGCAACCTCATTTGTCGCCATTTATTTATGAGAGGAAAAGGTGTGGTTGAATAGTTTTTGAGGTCTTTTCCTGCGTTGGATCCTATGTCCTATAGATCCATAAAAACTGAGCTAGTGTCAGCGTTAAGCGTAATAATAATGTTTTCAGCTTCATCTCCAACGTACGGAGCACCAACCATACAGTATCGCGATGACTACGTCTACAACCCGAAGAATGACGCATTTTACAAGTTACACATAGAAAGCGTCAATAATGAACAAGCGCAAACAGTTTGCGAGGCGGAAGGCGCCACCCTCATGCTGCCCACATCGATCTACGATACGGCGTTTGTTCTTGAGTTGCTGAAAGATTTCCCTGATATTGGGGAATTTATGTGGGTCGGTGATGGTAGCATGATTCACGGATCAGCTAAGAAAGAATCAATGGGTGAGTTATCTATTATTTCTTTTTTCAATGAGAACGTAGGTATTGTGGTAGATATAGTTAACGACAGCTATCTAGCCTTAATTTTATTGGGTAAGTCTAGGACTTTTGTTTTAGATATAAGGTACCTAGACAACTGGCTGGACGAGTAGTCTGTACCCCTGCCTATACAGGCTACTCGTTCAGGGGCCCCGGGTTCGAATCCTGGTGGGAGCAAATGATTGTATGATGAGTTCATGATTCCTATGTAGTGTGCGCAGGCTCTTTTCCCCCGATTAAAATAAATATATTATATGCTTTTGCAGATCCAGATCACACCAACAACGAGGAACGGGTTGAACGCAATTGCAGTGTGATCAATCGAAATGGGCTATTATTAAAACACGATTGTTCGTTTGTACAATTTCCCTTCGTCTGTAAAGTGTCAGCCAAAGACATACCATACGACAAAAAGTATAAGTTTGGTGACACAGGTGAGGTAGAACATTATTTTATATGAATTCAGTGCTGAGTATGACAAGTGCTCTTGATGTCACAAAAAAAAATTTTACGACAGGCATTTTTTATGTCAAAGAATGATAAACAAGCAGACATTCTATCTGATGGTAAGTGGTAACCATCGATTATCGAAACCAGTCTACAGCATCTAGTACGTATCGTTTATGGTGCCTTTCAAGCCTCTTTTAAAGGAACCCAGGTATCAACATGTAGACCTGGACTCTCATGCATTCATGTTACTAGGTGGTCTTGAAAACGCGCGCATCGCGAATTTCGCCGCAGACACTGTCATATTATTTTCTGATTTCGAGGCATGATTATTAGGATCGTAACAAGACTCCTAGGTAACAAACTCGAGGCTTTATTAGGATTAACTATTAACTCAACGATCAAAGTTTCTCTCGTGGAAAGATATTGTCTGATGATTGCAAAATTGGCACTTATTCCATATCGAGTTGAAAAGTGCAGCTCGAACACAGACTACTTAGAGTAAGCTAGAACGCCCAGGATGTACCTAGAGATGCGTCAAAGTTAAAATACCGAAAGTTACGCTACACCGAAATAAACTGCACCCTCAACCTCGTTGCCTTCTGACCCCTAGTGAAGTGTCAATCGAATAGCAGCCCCTGTTGTGAAGAATTGGAACCTACTTTTTGTATACGGATTTGAAAAGTAAATGTTATTGGGATCGATATGTATAGATTCGATGGAAACTTCCTCAGAGTCTAGCTGAACACACCCCAGTGCCATGGCGGCACTTGGAGTTATGCAAAAATAAAAGCAAAAGCGAATCTACCCACAAATAGCCTTCCACTTCGCTTTAGGTAATGGTATCGTTCAATTGCAGATCCGAGTTTGGATGAAGCTGGTTTCCCGGAGTGGGCAGAGACAGAACCGATTGATTCAACGGAGAGAACTGTGGCGGGCTCTGGGACAGTGATAGCAAATACAACGATCAAAACTGCGATCACGTCTATGGATTCATATGCGAGAAAGATATAACGTTATAGTGTTCCTTCTCTAGTTGTATCGTAAAAACTATGCGAAAATATATAAAAGTAGACTCTAATAATTAAAAATGTACTATATTCATCGGTTTAATTTCATATTCCCGACAGCGACAGCATTTTACTAGGTGGTAGACCCATATGTAGGGTCGTCTGGGTAGGTACCACCGCCTTTCTTATTTCAGCCGTGAAACAGTTCGCTGTGTTTCGGATTGAAGGGAAAGGTAGCCAGTGTAATTACTGGGCATGGACGGCATTTCATCTTAGGCCTCAGGATTTCAACGCACCTGCAATATCAAGTGCTTTTCCTTGTTATTGCAGGTGTCTATAGGCGGCGGTAACCGCTTACCACCAGGTGGGCCGTCAGCTTGTTTGTCATCTAGTTGTATAAAAAAAAAAAAAAGCGACAATAACGGGCAAAACCGTAAATTATTTTTATTTGATGAAGCGTGTTTGCTACAAGATGGCACATTCCTAAAAAGTCAATTGAGTTTTCAAAGGTAATGCAAAAGTAACAACTTTTGCGTTTTGAAGTATACTATTTATCAGGTTGATCTCATATAAATTTCGTCCGAATATGATGAAATTTTGCGGAGACAGGTCGTTTTGACTAAAATAGTATTCAGCGCGATCTGCCAAAAGTTAATAAAACTTGCAACATCTCCGTCAATTGTTTTCCGATTACGATGATGCTTCATAAAACACGCAGATACACAGACAGACATGTCAAACTAATAACACCCCTCTTTTTTCCGTCGAAGGTTAAGAATGCATAAAAACTGTTTTACAAACTGGCAACGTTTACAAGCTTGTGTGATACCATGTGGGGTACCTTTCCGATTAAATACAGAGATGCCCTAATCTTTAAATAAAATACCCATTAGGAGTTTTGATATATCAGTCGCAAATTCCCGCTACTGTAAATAGATGTCTTTATGAGTCACTGTATTAACCGGATACCGTTAATAATGATAGGTACCCAAATTTTGTGTTACCGGTTATAGCGGTTTTTCAGTGCCTGAAAGTTTTGTTACTTTTTTTGTCAACCGTTTCTTTTTTAAAATAAGAATCAAAGTAAGTACCTATATGATAGTAGTTGCTTGCTTTACAGATCACAATTGTCTAGCAAACTGAATTGACAGTTCTTATCTAAATCTGGGGTGATGTAGCAAAGTTTTGGGAAATTTGAAACCAAAATTTATAAATCTTTCTAACAGTAGCCGGACTTTTTAAGTTATGTCTTAAATTTTTCGTTAGATTTATCCTGGTTTGGAGGCCGGTATTTATACACCGTATAAAAAAAGGAACTACCTAATCTATGTTTTTTTATATGTTGAGAATAATGATTGATGTTTCGCTAATGTTAATTTAATATGAATACCTAAGTACGTTTATACTATACAGAGTGTTTGCTATATAGCATAACAAGCGGGCACCTACCCATGTCAACATATCATTGTCACACACTATATTGTGATCAAATATTCAAAATTGTACATCAGAACTTCAAACTTCTTCATACAAATAGTTCAGTCAATAAACAAAAGGTCTGGAAAAATACAAAATAAATTTTACAATTTTGAATTTTGGATAACACCATAGTATTTATATGACTATGTTAATGTGGGCAGGTGCCCGCTTGTTATACCATGTACCAAACACCTTGTACACAGGTTGTCTCGTAAATATCATCATGATACAGGATTTATTATGTAAATAATGGGCGAATTCATAGTGATACTAGACATTAACATTTTAAAACTTTTTGTACCTATGTTGTGACAAATAAATGATTATGATTAATACTAAATACTCCCATCTCTCCTCGATCACTCCTCCACCTTCGTAACGTTAAATATGCTTACACCCATACACACATACCACTCACATACACGCTTACACACGCTTACACACACACTCTTCATATCATACTCAAGCTTTCACGCTCACTTACGCTCACTCACATCCATCAACACTTCACACTCGCACATTACTTACACTTCAGTCATGAAAAAAATATTTATCTTAGTTTTTTTTTTTTTTCTCTCTCTCTATAACTCGGCAAGTTAGTTTGTTAATTCTAGTTGCTACGTTAATTGTATTTTTTATCATTGCTTCAACTTACTATTACTAAGCACTGTAAGTAATAAGCCAGATTTATCCTTTCTGCGGGAGCGGGCTGGTGACCTGTGGAACAGGTTTGCACAAACCCATTTCAGGCACCAGTCCTTCACAATTTAAGGATATTTCTCATTATAAGATCTTCCTATTATATTGTTTGTGAAGGATAATAAATAAATAAATAAATAAAAGAAAAAAAAAATATTTTTTTAAAAAATTTTATGATTATGATTATAATTACAGGATCTCAGGGAGTCTTCAGAACAATATTCTTTTCATAGTTATTGCTCTGAGAGGCAGTCACAGCACAGCTGATACAAAGATCTAAAATAATTGTACGGTTTTTTATGTAATTATTTTTTTAGAAAATCTAGAAATCACTACTTGAATCCGATTTCTCATTGTTAGTTATCGGAAAATTTCGTAGGTAGAAAATAATTATTTTTGATTAAAAAGCCAAAGGAACTAAAATCTTTAAAATAGTTATGTCACACTACGTGGCTTGACATTGACAGGTTTGTAATAGGAAAATTGGGTGTGAAACGCTTCGCCGACGAATTCTTCGTCGACGTTTCGCCGACTAATAAGGCCCTTTTTCAAAATACCAAAATACCAAATAATATCCAACTTTGCTTGGTCATAAAAAATAACCATTTACTCACTAGTAAAGCCATTAGGTACTTCTATTGAATTATTGCAAGTGGAATTTGTGGTGTGAAATAAATTTCGAATGTGTCGGCGAAACGTTTCTTCAATGAAAAAGTCGTCGGAGCAGCCTTTCACACCGGAAAAATGGAGTTTAACGTGATTTTTGGATTTTCCAGAAAAGTCAAAATTTTGTTTGACATAGGTAAAATTGCTTCGTTATTTTGTGAGGCATAGATGTGCTATTGTCCTAGAGAGTATGTCGTGCCATTCAGCGGACACCATGTAGACACTTATGACATAAGTATTTGTTTTTATTGAAAACCGTAGTTCTACCTTGTGTTCTTATTCATTTACTCTCGGGTTATCATGTGGTGTGGCACACTATTGCCATACACAATTTTCTTCATTGTATATGGTGAGTTGATAATCATTCTTACTTATGTAGAGTGTAGAATAAAATAAATAGGTAGGTACCAAATTAATATATTGAAAAACTAGTAAGTAATTTTTTTATGGAAGACAGTCGTCTTAATATCCTGAGTTATAATAGGTCCATACATAAAGGTAAGCTGTCAGTTGAAATACCAAACTTTTGTTTTTGGTTACTTTGGTCATTTGTGTGATTATTAGTCTAAGATAATATAACTTACAAGAAACGTTAGAGTTGAAGTAAGGGTGAAAATAATAAAAGTTCAATAACTGATCTTTCTATAAATGCATATTTGACAGGTCCTAATACAGTTAGTATTGAATGTCGTGTTACATTGATTTCGATATCTGTCTATTGAGCTGCCAAAATAGTGAAGCATCGTCTGAATATTGCAACCTCATTTGTCGCCATTTATTTATGAGAGGAAAAGGTGTGGTTGAATAGTTTTTGAGGTCTTTTCCTGCGTTGGATCCTATGTCCTATAGATCCATAAAAACTGAGCTAGTGTCAGCGTTAAGCGTAATAATAATGTTTTCAGCTTCATCTCCAACGTACGGAGCACCAACCATACAGTATCGCGATGACTACGTCTACAACCCGAAGAATGACGCATTTTACAAGTTACACATAGAAAGCGTCAATAATGAACAAGCGCAAACAGTTTGCGAGGCGGAAGGCGCCACCCTCATGCTGCCCACATCGATCTACGATACGGCGTTTGTTCTTGAGTTGCTGAAAGATTTCCCTGATATTGGGGAATTTATGTGGGTCGGTGATGGTAGCATGATTCACGGATCAGCTAAGAAAGAATCAATGGGTGAGTTATCTATTATTTCTTTTTTCAATGAGAACGTAGGTATTGTGGTAGATATAGTTAACGACAGCTATCTAGCCTTAATTTTATTGGGTAAGTCTAGGACTTTTGTTTTAGATATAAGGTACCTAGACAACTGGCTGGACGAGTAGTCTGTACCCATGCCTATACAGGCTACTCGTTCAGGGGCCCCGGGTTCGAATCCTGGTGGGAGCAAATGATTGTATGATGAGTTCATGATTCCTATGTAGTGTGCGCAGGCTCTTTTCCCCCGATTAAAATAAATATATTATATGCTTTTGCAGATCCAGATCACACCAACAACGAGGAACGGGTTGAACGCAATTGCAGTGTGATCAATCGAAATGGGCTATTATTAAAACACGATTGTTCGTTTGTACAATTTCCCTTCGTCTGTAAAGTGTTAGCCAAAGACATACCATACGACAAAAAGTATAAGTTTGGTGACACAGGTGAGGTAGAACATTATTTTATATGAATTCAGTGCTGAGTATGACAAGTGCTCTTGATGTCACAAAAAAAAATTTTACGACAGGCATTTTTTATGTCATAGAATGACAAACAAGCAGACATTCTATCTGATGGTAAGTTGTAACCATCGATTATCGAAACCAGTCTACAGCATCTAGTACGTATCGTTTATGGTGCCTTTCAAGCCTCTTTTAAAGGAACCCAGGTATCAACATGTAGACCTGGATTCTTTCATGCATTCATGTTACTAGGTGGTCTTGAAAACGCGTGCATCGCGAATTTCGCCGCAGACACTGTCATATTATTTTCTGATTTCGAGGCATGATTATTAGGATCGTAACAAGACTCCTAGGTAACAAACTCGAGGCTTTATTAGGATTAACTATTAACTCAACGATCAAAGTTTCTCTCGTGGAAAGATATTGTCTGATGATTGCAAAATTGGCACTTATTCCATATCGAGTTGAAAAGTGCAGCTCGAACACAGACTACTTAGAGTAAGCTAGAACGTCCAGGATGTACCTAGAGATGCGTCAAAGTTAAAATACCGAAAGTTACGCTACACCGAAATAAACTGCACCCTCAACCTCGTTGCCTTCTGACCCCTAGTGAAGTGTCAATCGAATAGCAGCCCCTGTTGTGAAGAATTGGAACCTACTTTTTGTATACGGATTTGAAAAGTAAATGTTATTGGGATCGATATGTATAGATTCGATGGAAACTTCCTCAGAGTCTAGCTGAACACACCCCAGTGCCATGGCGGCACTTGGAGTTATGCAAAAATAGAAGCAAAAGCGAATCTACCCACAAATAGCCTTCCACTTCGCTTTAGGTAATGGTATCGTTCAATTGCAGATCCGAGTTTGGATGAAGCTGGTTTCCCGGAGTGGGCAGAGACAGAACCGATTGATTCAACGGAGAGAACTGTGGCGGGCTCTGGGACAGTGATAGCAAATACAACGATCAAAACTGCGATCACGTCTATGGATTCATATGCGAGAAAGATATAACGTTATAGTGTTCCTTCTCTAGTTGTATCGTAAAAACTATGCGAAAATATATAAAAGTAGACTCTAATAATTAAAAATGTACTATATTCATCGGTTGAATTTCATATTCCCGACAGCGACAATAACGGGCAAAACCGTAAATTATTTTTATTTGATGAAGCGTGTTTGCTACAAGATGGCACATTCCTTAAAAGTCAATTGAGTTTTCAAAGGTAATGCAAAAGTAACAACTTTTGCGTTTTGAAGTATACTATTTATCAGGTTGGTCTCATATAAATTTCGTCCGAATATGATGAAATTTTGCGGAGACAGGTCGTTTTGACTAAAATAGTATTCAGCGCGATCTGCCAAAAGTTAATAAAACTTGCAACATCTCCGTCAATTGTTTTCCGATTACGATGATGCTTCATAAAAGGCTCCTGGACTTTATTATATTTTGTAGTTGGGAGTTACGCGTAACCACGTAACTGACCGCAATGACAATACAGTTTTAATAAACTATAGGCTGTAGGTGGGCATAAACTCATAGTGATGGCGTAGGTACCGGACTCCTCATACTTGCCCTGTTTTTGTGTTCTGTGGTCAACGTACAATTACGCTGATTAAAACCACCTGATAGGTATAATATGCCGGCTTTTTATGATTTAAGTAATTTATTTTCTATGTATGCGTACCTACGCACGTCACACATTAAAATCGTTTGAACAATACCATTAGCCTCCGTCTGAAAAGCAGCGTGACGGCTACAACATCTCTGCCGTGACACTTGCTGAGCCGGGGACTTTTTCGCTGCTGTAGTGCTGCTCAAATTATTATTATTATTTTTGTATAATTTGTATGATATTACTTCTTTTTGTGTGTGTAATGTTATAAGCAAGTGAAACAAATTATTATTCAATTAAAAAAAGAAACTCCTCTGTGGTTTAATGGTTGAGACCACCTTCCTCAGATCTAGAAGTCTAAGGTTAGTTTCCTTGCTGTGGTTACAGAAATTTTTTGCTCGATTGGGTTGGTGGTAGAGTTTTTCTAGGGGAATAGTATAGGGGTGCAGGTCGTCCTTATCATACTAGTCAACTAGGGGTGCGGAGAGATCTTACTCTTGCAGTATACGTGGTAAAGTTGTTGCGGGGCATGGCACACAATCCTGCTGTATTGCAATACTTTAGCCTGTGCGTCCCAAACGGATACGTGTGGCGGAGCGGCATCCGCGCCTTCAGGACCAACTTGTGGCCAAAACACCTCACACTCGCATTACTGTACTGTTGAATAAAGTGCACAAAGCAGTAGATATTCCTTCCGTCCTTTGAGTGAGTTCGAAAAAATTGCCTTGAATGAATCATTCATTCTTTGCCCGTGGTCCTACTGCGTAGTCCTACTGGTAGTACCACGGGCAACTATTTATATCCGTGGTCCTATCAGTAGGACCATGGGCAAGTAACATTACCTGTAGTTCAACTGGTAGTACCACGGGCATTTTTTCCGTGACGGACCCACCATAGCCATACCCCTGGGGGTAGGGTGGGACTGAACCATACCACCGTAGTGCTGTGCATTATATGTTTACAGGTTTTGTTTTTCCAAATATTACGAACCTGGTGTTAACAGGTAGCATAATTCTTTTTTTATTTTATAATTACTAAACCGACAATGCGACAAAGAGAAAGTAATTCAGTCCGTTGATTCATTTGAACCGTTGACACCTAATAAATGTATATTTCCAATCTGACGTACCAGGCTACCATAAGTATATCAGAGGTTTTTTATTGTACCCCTACGATTATTATATAAATACGTACGTACTAGTTGATCAGTAGGTCCAATGCCCATACATTATAATCGTTTTCTTGTTTCAGTCCTACCAGTAGGACCACGGGCAAAGAAGGGGTAATGCTACTTGCCCATGGTCCTACTGATAGGACCACGGACATAAATAGTTGCCCGTGGTCCTACCAGTAGGAGTACGTAGTAGGACCACGGGCAAAGAATGAAATCATTATGTTTCAATAACATTTTCAGTGTTAAGTTTATTTAAGTAATTTTTAAATTAGGTACATTATGGCATTGGGTCACTTCTAACCTGTCATGATAAATGTAAGTAATAATAAATGAATAAAATATATCTAATAAATTCTTTATCTCATAGATATTATAGTGGTGTGGAAATATGAACATATTTCTTGCTAGCCTTCTAAAGGCTTATTCTAGGAACTAGCTTCTTCCCAAGGGTCTGTTAGTGCTTAGTTTCTGAAATAGGCTGGTAATGTGAGCTGTGAGTCAACCTTACAAGATAGAAACATATCTACTTTAGCAGACTTAAGTACAGTGTTTTGATGTGGGTAAGGGGTAGGCAGCATAATGGCCTCGCCACACTGAAAGCGGGGCTGGGCGTGAAATTCACGTTGCGTGTTCTTTTCTTGGCGTGCTAATCTGGGACCACGGTAGTGCCCCCGCCAAGTCGACGGCCGTACCATCCTTTTCTTGAAGTCATTCAGGCCATTTTCAACATCCGGACACCTCACTGACTAAAATAATCGACTTGGTTTAACATATTACTTCTCAAAACTTTTTTGTAGTATAAGAACTGCGTTACGAGCTTGCAACTGCAAAAACATTACATGTTATACATGTAATGTTTTTGATAGGTTACTATGATAAAATATGAAAGACGCCACACAGAAACCGCTGCTTGAAGCTGACCACAGCAGCGGTGAACCCCAGCCCGCGCGCTGGCTGTGTGGCGTTTCCCATTATTTATCATAGTGATTCGCACGCCCCAAGAACGTGTACGCGATCAACGCACGACGCGAATTTTATGGTCGTGGTTTAGTGATAGAAAGAGACAAATGTCGTTAAGAGCCACCTAAGCCTAGATTATATTGCTACTTTGCTCTTTTATATTTTTAACCCCCGACGAAAAAAGAGGGGTGTTATAATTTTGACGTGTCTGTCTGTGTATCTGTGTGTCTGTCTGTGGCATCGTAGCTCCTAAACGAATAGACAAATTTTGATTTGTTTTTTTGTTAGAATGCTAACGTGATTAGGATGTTTTTTGGCTATAATTTATGAAGATCAGTTCAGGTGTTTGATGACTATCAGCTCATTTTTAACTCCCGACGAAAAAAGAGGGGTGTTATAAGTTTAACGTGACTGTCTGTGTATCTGTGTTTCTGTGTATCTGTGTGTCTGTCTGTCTGTCTGTGGCATTGTATGTAGCGCCTAAACGAATGGACCTATTTTGATTCGTTTTTTTTTGTTTGAAATTTGATGTGACTACGATGGTTCTTAGCTACAATTTATGAAGATCAGCTCAGGCGTTTGATGACTATCAGCTCATTTTATACATAATAATAGTGATTTTTCTAACTTTTACACTTCCGATTGATTTGAAATTTGGTGTACTGTCACTTCGGTGACATTTCCATGAGATACTAACCTTGAGCTGATCCTGTACCATCAAAAAGTCTGCGGAATGCTTAATTCTTCAAAAACTTACAGCAGATATAGCGTGTTTGGGCTCATAAGAATAGTATCAATGAGATGGTGCTAGATAGGGGCCGGGGGTTACTTACAATTTTTAATTTTATATTTTAATGAATATGCTAATGTACTAAATACTTTATTATTTATGCTTAATCCTATGTACTTAATCCGTATAAGAGGTGAAAGCGTGCAATCTTATGTACAAAAGCAAACGGGTAGGTAATAGCTATTCCGCTGTTAAACCTGCTGGGGCGAAGATAATCTGGGGTATTAACACAGTGACAAGTAACTACGTCAAGTCCATACGTGGAACTGATAGTCGGTAGTAATCTCATTGATATATCTCGTCACTGAAGTAACACGAGAATTTGGCCAGGGGTCAGCTAATGGCGCACTGCCAACTGAGATGGATACCTTACTCATACACGATGATTATACAATACAAATATACTTTTTTGTACACAAGAACAAAAGACATAAAAAACATAGAATAAAACAAAGGAAGATAATAAACTGAGCAACTAAAAAATACTAAGTTAGAAACTAAAAATCTGTTTTGCTCGACTATTCACGATTTGTTGCCGAAATCAGAGTTTTTATTTGCGCATTTAGTATTTTCGTTGGTAAGGTTATGTTAGTATGATGCTCAGTTAAATAAAAGCCTAAAACAAATAATACAAAAGGCGACCTAATTGCTAACAAGTAATCTCTTCCAGGCAACCCTGGCTGAAAGAAATAGATTAAATTGACAAGAGAATGTGTGCAAGAATATAGAGATATAGATAGGTACATATTACTCATATAGGTATAGATGATTACAAATAATACATATACACTTATCGATGCTTTTTTTATATAAACAATAGGTACGACAAATGACTCAACACCACCAGACGAGAAGATTCTATATGTGAAGACAGCTCGCACAGTATTAAAACATTGCCCGCCAAAAGTGCCTTTTCCCTCCAAGTGCCCGTCACTGGTGGTAAAGAATTCTAAGTTTTGGAAGTTTTCCTATACAACTAAGTAGAGGTAAGTGGGCACTGCACCGTCGCCTAAAGACACCTGCAATAACAATAAAAAAGCATTTGGTATTGCAGGTGCGTTGTCATCCTGAGGCTTGAGATTAAATGCCTTCCATGCCTAATAATTTCACTGGATACGAAGCACGGCGAACTGCTATGCGATTCTCCAAAGTCAGCGGCCTTGAATTCGTGGCTGTCGGCAGCGCTGTCATACCTTTTGGCGTTTGTTGGACAACCATTTGACAACCGTTGGCGATACTAGCGTTCCGACGACGAGCACGGCGTGAACCGGGACTAAAAAGTTGTTGATTTTTATAATTATCATCATTGCGATACACTTTAAAAACAACAGAAACTAAATAAAAAATTTCGATTGTACTTCATGTCGTATATCCAAAACAGAGACAATCATACACAGCCATGAGATCGAAGTAGAGATTATTGAATACGCTTACGTGCAGCGCAGTGTGCAAACGTCAAAATCGATGGCATCTCGTCTTGTCAGACGTCAAGCTCGATTTCTAATATTTTTGTTTGTGAATCACACTAGGTGGTAGACCCATATGTAGGGTCGCCTGGGTAGGTACCACCACCTTTCTTATTTCAGCCGTGAAACAGTTCGCTGTGTTTCGGATTGAAGGGAAAGGTAGCCAGTGTAATTACTGGGCATGGACGGCATTTCATCTTAGGCCTCAGGATGACAACGCACCTGCAATATCAAGTGCTTTTCCTTGTTCTTGCAGGTGTCTATAGGCGGCGGTAACCGCTTATCACCAGGTGGGCCGACAGCTTGTTTGTCGTCTAGTTGTATAAAAAAAACAAAAAAACACTGCTGTACGGCTGAAATAGGAAAGGCGGTCTACGGGATACGACTTCATACGACTACCAGTGTATAATATATCTCTAGTCTATGATGATGACGGTTTCTTTGGTGTCGTAATCAAAACCAGTACCTCTAGCACGAACACTTTTAAATTTCGAATTGCCATCGTATCGAGTAGTTACGTCAGCTTTTGTCTGGCTTTTGTTTGAAATTTTAAGCGTGGCTGAACGACACGATTACGATTCGAAATTTAAAAATGTTCGTTCTAGGAGTACTGATCGCTCAAACCACTACGCCTGACGCCAACGAGCTCCTAATCCACAATTATTTTAAAGAGCTTAAAGTAATATCTCCATCTTTTCAAGGCAAGACAGTTATCCAAGCTCCCCGGATATTGTCTCGACGGCAAGGGTAATAAACGCTGGCTAAGCTATAAATGTACTTGATAAAGTCGCCATTTTCTTAGACCAGACGAGTGTTGCGTTTATTTTGTCTGGGAGCAGGCGGATATTAAAAAATAAAGTTGTTTCAGCTATGTCTTTGGACGTTACTATTAATCATGATACGTGCAACCCAAGCGCTTCTACACTTACACTTCTTCACGACTGCGTGTTCTCTCCGATTTCGGATCCAATTTAATTGTGATCGCTAGGCTTCTACCTAGGTTTCTGGTAAGGAAATAGGAAATTGTTACAATCGCTTCGTTCGTTTGCAATATTTTCGACTTTAATTTTTGTATGAAAAGCCGTGCCACGTAAACGCACTTATTTGTTAGTCATAGATCCAATAAAAATAACCCTCTAATATTAAAAATACTTTTTCGCGCAACGTGGATAGGAAACCATGCGGATGCACATAATGCACAAACCAGACCTCAAATTGAAAGTAAAAATGAGGTAGAAATGAAAAGTTCGATAAAGAATGAAACTTATCAAGGGAATGCTAACTCGCAATCAGTTCTTGTCCAATTGGCGGCGAAGAAAAGAGGGCGTGATTTCTCGCTCCGATAACAGAGACCCCTCGTCGACCGAACCCGACGGTAAATCTTACACTCCCGTTGCCTGTTAAGCACCGTTTTATTTAGACTTACTAAGGTTTTCCGAGCCCTTTAGATATGTGTGAGGTGAGGCCAAAATTTAGACGTGTTAAAAAGGCCTAATTGAGATAGAAAAAGAATTCAGATAAAAATGAGATACTTAAGTAGAAGTTTTTATCTGTTCATATCCAATTAAGCGCAGCCGCGATATTGTCTTCTGACGTGCCGCCATTAGAACTGTGAAAAGAAAAAACGTCAAGCACAACTTCAGTTTACTACGATGATGACGTCACAAACCTCATGTCTGTCATGGTGTTAAGTTTTTCACGTCACGAAAATGAAAGGGCGGGAATGTTGACTACAAAATATTGAAATAAACAAACGAAAGCCTTGATGTAGCGAACCTCCTTGCAGTTTAGTGCATAATAGTACTAGGAGTATAATTTCGTTTTCTGTTTTGACATCTTTTTAGTGACTTTGTCCACCTATAAAATTGTGTTTTCGTATCAGCCTTCCCTACAGTAATTCTAAGATTAGGTATATACTTACTACTTTTTTAATCTATTTAGGTACGTCATTATTTCTCACAGTTCACTTTTGAAAAGCTGAAATGTATTAAATCTCAGCCTCACATTGATACTTAAGTGGGTGCTATCTGAGAGCCCTCAATGGAGTGAACAAATCGAGGGATTTAAATACCTTTAGGATCAGATTGCTAAAATTACGATAAGACACCGCAAGTAAATTACCAAATACCTACATAGAGTTTTTTTTTATACTACTAGATGACAAACAAGCTGACGGCCCACCTGATGGTAAGCGGTTACCGCCGCCTATAGACACCTGCAATAACAAGGAAAAATCACTTGATATTGCAGGTGCGTTGTCATCCTGGGGCCTAAGATGAAATGCCGTCCATGCCCAGTAATTATTTTAAAGGAAAATGCTTAGTATTATACACGGCTTTAAGTAGGTGTACAGTCGACCACAGAAGTAGCTTTACACTTTAGTACCATGTCAAATCGATTATTGCGCTCGTACTTAACAGCTACCGTACCATATTGACGCCATAGTTATTGTGACATGGTAGTAAAGTGTTCAGCTACTTCTGTGGTCGACCGTACCTGCATTGTGTATAATATATAAGTAGCCTGTTAAACTGTGATCAAAAATTAATTTTCAATGAACACTTTATGTAGTTCTTAAATATAGACGTTTTTTCTTTTCAAATAATTTACATAAGCTATTTAAAAGTAGTATTGAGGAAAATTACTGTTTAAACACACCACAAATTTAATCACGAAAATTCAGATTAAGGTAAGTTTTTTTATACTACTAGATGACAAACAAGCTGACGGCCCACCTGATGGTAAGCGGTTACCGCCGCCTATAGACACCTACAATAACAAGGGAAAATCACTTGATATTGCAGGTGCGTTGTCATCCTGAGGCCTAAGATGAAATGCCGTCCATGCCTAGTAAACACTGGCTACCTTTTGCCTTCAATCCAAAACACAGCGAACTGTTTCACGGCTGAAATAAGAAAGGTGTGGTACCTACCCAGACGACCATACGGGCCTACCACCTAGTAAAAGTACCTACTTACATTCATAAGTTAAGAACAGTAGCAAGTATACACTTATGAGCGTTTTCAATAACATTTCAAATCTTAGGCCTCAGGATGACAACGCACCTGCAATATCAAGTGATTTTGCCTTGTTATTGCAGGTGTCTATAGGCGGCGGTAACCGCTTACCACCAGGTGGGCCATCAGCTTGTTTGTCATCTAGGTGTATAAAAAAAAATACTTCTCTATGACTTATCATAATTTCTTATCTGGATTAGAAATTTTTGACGGTGCCGCAATCACTACTAAAATTACCTACTCATAATACTGTGCCCCTTGCTATACAGGCTACTTGGTCGGGAGGTCCCGGGTTCGAATCCCGGTAGGCGCAAATGTTTGTATGTTGAGTACGAGCATTTGTTCACGAGTCATGGATGTTTATATGTTTATTTAGTATATTTCTAATATTTATATAGATATTATTATCATTATTTATCCGTTATCTAGTATACATAACACAAGCTCTTAATGATGCTTACTTTGGGCTAGATAATAGGTGTGAGTGTATGAATATTATAAATATTATTTGAATATTATTATTATTAGATGTTTGTTGACTAATATTTTGAACTGTGGTAAAAGTGTACCTACTTTATTCACGAAATTGCCATTCTCTCACTAATTGAGTAAAAAACGGGATTTCTTCACAGATATTATTCGGACATCAACACCAGCGAGTTCCCCAAAATTAAAGTAAAATGTTTTTGTCTAGATTTATAGCATCGGGCCATTAAATCTGCAGCGTTTTAGCAAATTAATTAAGTCTCAAGTTATCCGACGCTGAAGCCCCAAGACAGATTGCCCTTGCTGTGTGCTCTCATATTGATGCAGTCACACTGTTCCGAGCGACGAATAAGTTATAATAACGTTACATTAACGAGAATTACCAATTATAATAATGTTACAGATTATCAGCACAGTTTTATACAGGGCGGTGATGACATTACGACGATAAATTAAAACATGGGCTACATTAATTCATAGGAATGTTTTGCATCTTTTGAATACATCTTATTTATTTGTAAGTTTCATAACAGTTCGAAGTCCGGAGACTTCAAATCCAGGATTTTTCATGTAGCCATGGGTCGTAATAACTCCAACAGAAGGCCGCCAAAATAATAATAATAATAAAAATTGATCAAAACCATATTAAAAGGATGGATGACAACGCACCTTCAATATCAAGTGATTTTCTCTTGTTGTTGCAGGTGTCTATAGGCGGCGGTTACCGCTTACCATCAGGTGGGCCGTCAGCTTGTTTGTCATCTAGTAGTATAAAAAAAAAAAAATCTAAATCGTTTCAGCTAACCAAACAGCTAACACATAAACGTAATTGAGTAAAAAGGATGATTTTATATCGACATACAAATATTGCAAGCGACCCTATAGTAAAAGCAAAAAAAGAGATGTTTCAAAATGTATGGAGACCCGGCTGTGTACTTACATTATACTGAAAAATAGGTAAAATATGCAGAACAGTGTTCAATTGTCCGTTTTCTTTTTAATTGCTTTGTTGCGTGGTACATGACAAGAATTTGTATAGAAAAAACTGCAACACAGACAAATATTCATCATGGCGCATATATAAATTGGGTGACGTTAAGTTGACTTGTGTGTCGCCCGCCATAATGCCATAGTGAATAATTGTATATAGTATTTTTCGCGGATTCAGGAGATTTTTCCTGATTTTTTGAGATACTACATATACCTGGCCGGATATGGAACATCTTTATGTTTAAATTTTGAAATTCAAACGAATAGTGAAATTGTATGGTATTACAAATTTGCAATCACAATTGAAATTAAAACCACCTCAAGGTTTGACTTGAGCTTAAATAATGATGTCAATAACTGTATTATATTTTTTTGTGTTGTTGTTTTTTTTGTATTTTTTGTTCTTATATTTTGTTCTATTTTCTATCATATTTCATTGTATTTTATTATAACATAACTTTTGTTTTCGGTGTAACAGTGGGACTGAAGAGATAAATCCGCGAGTAGGTAGCTATTCCACTGTACAATATTGTAATTGAAAGCAATTACTATTATTGATACCTATACAAGGAACTATGATAACTGGGTTTTTACTAACTAGTACATCTTTCCATGATATGCTTATTCAATAGGTAGGTATGAAGTATACATATGTCCTTGTGTTGTTAAAACCTCTCTTAAATACATAGTTTTTATTTCTTTTATAATTTTTTTGTGTAAAGAAAATGTCAATAAATTCGCATTTTTTTCTGTCATTTTTCTCTATGTCCAATCTTAGGTTGTAATCTATCTCCAGGCAAAATTTCATCTCAATCGGTACGGTAGTTTAGGAGTGAAAACGTAACAGACAGACAGAAAGAGTTACTTTCGCATTTATAAATGGTGCTTTCTCGACGGTAAACCGTTTCTATCCGTCCAATCCCAAAGTCTAATATGACACCTATATATTTATATTGTACAGACTCTTGTTCCATACCTTTTTTATGTTTACACAATTTTCTTTTTTGTTTTCTAAGCAGAATCAAATACAATCAAACCTTTAATAGTACAGTCGACCACAGAAGTAGCTTAACACTTTAGTACCATGTCACAACGACTATGGCGTCAATATAGTACGGTAGCAACTATAAAGTACGTGCACAAGGTCAGTGTGACACGGTACTAAAGTGTTAAGTTACTTCTGTGGTCGACTGTACCTTCCTACCTGTACCTTCTAGTCAGTCTACTTTGCGGAGGTTCGTTGTTTGATGCAGTGCAGGTTTCATTTTATTCTTAGCTCCTACTCTTCGCAGTCCTTGCTTGAAATTTTTGAATTATTCAGTCCATAAACCTGACCTGATAATAAAGCAACTCGAAGAATCCCAAACGAAACATAAACTGGCAACCTAGAGGAAATAGACAGAATAAAAAATCGAAATATGATGAGATATTCAAATGTTATGTTAGTTCGGGAACAACATTAGGGAAATCGGCCTCGAGGGGGAACCAGTCAGATCTGTCTCGGCGCTGCGGATGCTGGCAGGATGTATCGCCTAGTGGTTGAATACGGATATTTGCATCGAAATAGTTGGCCTCCGTTCCATGTTTATCGATTTCTTCAGTATCTTTCCCATTATACCAAGTTCAAATCTCGCTTCTAATATTTAAACCTCCTGACTTTCATGAGAGAGCGACCTTGGTAATTATAAAAGCTTAGGTAAACGTACCTAGCGGAAAAATGGCGAAATACTAAGAAAAAGATAGGGAACGAGCTGGGAAGTGGTATAAAAAATAGTATTGAGTTTATTTAGTGAATACTTAAAATAGCTTAAATGATTTCCACGAAAATGAAATAGGGAGATAAGATTTCTCTTGAGGTCCCTTAGCCTATTCTCCAAACCGAGGTTAGGTATCATTCAGACCTTAACAACGGCCATTTATATGTAAAACTGGATTCAGAATCAAGTCCTAGATTGTAACGGCATCTATTAAGAGTGCTTGAGGACAATTTTGATATCCATGGAAGACTTTTTCAGTAATATTCTTATCGTCTAGGTCTTTCATAGTCTGTGCTAAAGAAGTCACTGATCTTATTGAGAATTTTTTTTTGACCTATAAGCGTATTTAAAATAATCTGAAAATACTTTTTAAACCACATTTCCCATACAAAATCGTGTCAGAAATGTACCTATTTTTATTTTAGAGACATTCCATTTATAATGTTCAGATAAATGTAATAATGCCAAATTCTCCGTTTAAAACTTATTCGTTTTAATGTTATTTATTAATGATGAATAAATCATGAGTTATATGGTGTTCCCAATAGGTAATATTACAAGTAAAACATATAAAGATTTATGAGTTATCGTTTCTATATCAAATAGTCTTTCATTAAAATGTAGGCATCATTTTCTTGGCGTTATCGGAAAATAAGAGAGAGCGAAGGCATTATGAGAAGTTCGCTGACGTTGTGTGGATTGGGAGCTTTGGATTCGATTACGAAAAGGATCGATGGATAAATGAAAATATGTTATTTTTTTATGTTCAAAGCATGGTCAATGATTCAACACTAACTGATGAGAAACGGTGAGAAGAGTCTATGTGCTAAAATAGCTACTGCATAAAAACGCTATTCTAGCTTCCTCTACCTGGCCAGCCTATGAGCTGACAAGTTTTGGAAGTATACATTTTAGACGGATTCCCCGGCCGTCTGTGAACTGCAGGATTGCTTTTGGTATGTGATGTTGTGGGTGTATTTTATGTTTTATGTATATGGGATTGTGTGTAGGTGGGGTAAATATTATTTGGTTAAAGGAGTTCCTGTTTTATCATAGCTTAGATTTAAAATCCAATTAATTAGTGACAGTCGTTTGACACGTTAACTTATTTTTATAGTCAAAGGATTTCTTTAATACAAAGCACAGCAAATGACTCAACACCGCCTGATATGAGGCGGCAAGAAGAGTCCAAATGCGAAGACAGCTAGTGCAGCTTGAAACATACTGTTCTAACCGCCTCCACCTTCCCGGCCCCTAAGGTGCATTTTCACACCTCTTCCGAAGGAACCCATGTTATTTATTATGTAACATGGGATCATTATAGGAAGGAGAAAACACAATGTGCTGGCAAAAAAATCTAAGTTTTGGAAGTACGACAAAGAAACGAGTTACTCAAGTTCTTTGTAAGTTTTTTCTTCTTTTATTTCTTCTTTTTACCAAGTGCTTAGAGTGCTCAAAATACTCCTAAAGAACTTCGTCGTAAAGTCAACATGGTTGATGAAGTTCTTATGGGATGTTGCTCGCCGACACCCTGCATTATTAACTAGCGAAGCCGCCATGTATATGATCAAAAACGCCAATGCAATGTATCGCCACACAATATCGTATTCACAAATCACGAGAGATGTGTGCGCTAATATCTCGCGTCAGCTGCGTTACCCCGTCACATTAGCACTCCGGTCACGTATCCCGCTCGCCACAACGTGACACTGGATGACGTATAAGTGTATTTATAACGTGACATTTACCGTCACGATCTTTTGTGAGATTAAACTAATTTAGCTGTTGATACTTTCTCTAATTATCCATTTAGGTAGGTATGTATTTATCGTTTTAGCAGACCTAAATGTTTTCCACATCATCGTCGTGTTCACCTCTCAAATCCATATATAAAAAGTGGTTTCCAATAATTTACAACAGAGGTGCTGCTGCCGATTTCATACAATTTGACAGTTATCACGACGATGAACGTTTTAGTTTCAATTCAACGGAAACTCACACTAGGAACAGTGAATAGAAATATTGGCAAAAAAGTGTCGCTACCTACACATACATATCCGACTCAAAGGGACATTGGTCCTTCGAGCCGTATATGAACCCGCTGCCTATGGAAAAATTTAAATACATAATCTATCAAGGGCCGTTGGTCTTGGTTGTCTGCAAGCGCTTTCACCTACCAAGCCGCATGGGCCCGCGTGGTGGTGTTATGGTCCAAACTCTTCATTTGTTTCTCCCATGAAAGAAGGCCTAAATGCTAAATACTTCGATCGGAATCGAACCATAAGCCTCTGGTTTAGCAAACAGGGCAACCTAATGATAACTTCACTAGCTGGCTGTCACCGCTTTGTTGACCATTGACCTTTAGAGTCAACAGTATAAAAAAATATTTTAAATAGAAAAACTCATAACCAAGGGGCGGGAACTGAATAAGCGACATTTTACAATCCTGCTGACTGCTCTGATTCATAGTGTCATTCTGAGTCCTCGGAAGCTTATTTTAGTATTGATTTCTGCTTTATAAGCTAGCGTCTACTTTTACAATGTCGAAATTACAAAACTTCCACACCCGAAGGAGTATTTTAACAAATATCGTCGATTCATTTAAGTCAGGGATTGCCTTTGTACGTAAAATTTCGCAAGACACGTCTTAGTAATACTGTCGTGTGCATTTCTGGCCTGAGTCACTTTGGACTTTGCTCACGTATTGTACAACATGACAGTGGCTCGGCTCTTTTATAATGTCCGGACACTAATGCATCATTCCTGACGTGTGGCGCACATGCGGATTGCTTTTTAACTTGAAAGCAGATAAAAGAATAAGCTTTAACGTTAATGATGTGGTGGATGATGTCGGAAGAGAGAACGAACGATTGAATAAATTAAATTCCCAATTATTTTGTAATGTCCAGACTAGGTGCATGTTAGCTATCATTATAATTATACAATAGGATTTGTGTGAAACTTAACACTTATAGCATTCATGTGAAAAAACCTGTCTTTTAACGTTTCGTCATTTGAGCCGACAGTCGCCCACTGCTAGGCATTGGCCTCCCTCAAGGATCTTCAAACCCATCAGTCGTGCTCTGCCCACATCCATCGGCTTCCCGTTCCCGAAATTCTTACCAGATCGGCGTGGCGATGCACCTTCTGAGGGCCTACCAACGGTACGTCTTACGCTACGCGCCGCAACTCGAGGACCTTTCCGCCCCAGCGGCCGTTTAATTAGGTTTTTTTTTAATTTTAGAAGTGTTTCTACATAAAGTTTTGGAGAATTGATGAATAAGTATTTTATTTAATTGAGTGACTTCGTAAGGTGATTGACAAGTATTCGAATCCTCGAACTCCTTCGTTGTATTTAGTCCGCAGAAAAAATATATGGACTCCATTTTATTATTCCGCAAGGCTACGAACGTGCGTTCAAAGCTTCGTGATAAAAAATCATAATGTACACTTGATAAAGAATAAAGATGTAAAATAATAGATGGTCACAAGTGGCGTACTCTGGAGAAATCATGAATAGTACAAAAAATAAGATATTGAAAAACCTAAGCTTGACAAAATCTGGCTAAGACTGAATCGGATATAGAAATAACTGGGGTTCGGATAAAACTACGTTGGTATACGTGGTTAAAAGTAAAAAAAACTATCACTTAGAAAAGTCATGTTCCATTTTTATAGCTTTATGGTTATAGGTTCTTTTTTATACAACTACATGACAAACTAGCTGACGGCCCACCTGATGGTAAGGGGTAACCGCCGCCTATAGACACAAGGAAAAATCACTTGATATTGCAGGTGCGTTGTCATCCTGGGGCCTAAGATGAAATGCCGTCCATGCCCAGTAATTACACTGGTTGTAGGATGAAGTTTTTTCTCCACCAAGAGGTTGTAAGTAGTAAGCGCCGTAATTTTCAGGGTACTTACGCGTTCCGTTCTACCAATGCTAGCAAATAACTGAATAGTGTAGGGAGATCGCCACACTTAACGGAACATAGTACTGATACATGGTGTCTTCGCTATACTTTAATCTGACCACTTTAACCATGGGTTGTCAACGACAGCACAGCACAGGATTGTCGACGGGTGTCGTTTACAAGTTTTTTTGGTAACCATCGCCGACTAGACATAAAACAATTTAAATTTTTAATGATGTAGTGATCTTACGAATGATTAATAAATTGATAACGTTCAATGCTTAACACATTTAGTTTAGTTGAGAAATATTAACGTGGCTATCCATTTTCATCGAAGAAGCATCATGTAGACTGTCATCGTATATCTAGTGCCAAACTCTCCCAAAATGTATTGAAATGTGCTAAGCCTCCTGATCACTGTAGAAATGACACAAAATTTATCACACATGTCTGTACAGGCCTGACCATTAGTCTTCCCGTTTATGCGGAGATTTAATAAAATAAATGGCCGAAACATTAACTTTAGTAAAACCTTTTTCCATATTAAGGTTTATAACCAAAACAGTAAGTACTCTTTTTGAATTTCGAATGGTAATCGTATCGATTTACCCACGCATCACTCAAATTAAGTATTTCAGTATGAGGAGTCAAAAAATAATGTATGTAAAAATAAAAACATTTATTATATCGCCATTTTCAAATTACTTGTTCTTACCAATTACGTTTCAAAATAAGCGCAGGCAAAAAAGAGGCCTGACGAAACTGTAAAGACTTAGCTCATTTTGGCAACGGTACCCCACAAATAAAGTATTGTAAAAAATGGCGAAAGCGTTCAGCCGACAATAGTGAAAAATTCCCGACCAAGCTTCCACGTGATGGCAAATGTATTTCACTCACGATCTTGTTCGCTAGTTAATTTAGAGATTCGGGAAATTTCCAATAATAAAGCGAGCAAAAGAAAAGATAGAGTTTCGGAAACAGGGAATATTATGTATTTTAAAAGAAAGCGACATTATGACAGCCTTCTGAGTTTTTTATACGACAAGGGTGGCAAATAAACGTACCGCCCGTCTAATGGTAAGCGGTTACTCACGCGTTGGCTGCCCTAAAAGTGAAGAGAAAGCGTTAAACTGCCACCACAAGAGACAAGTCCCCCTGATCTCAGTCTAACGCATTCGCAATGAGTACTGGTTTTACTCATCGCAGGAAGACGATACTACAAAATAGTCTTGAGGTCGATTTTGATATTTTCCTTCATTAGACTTATAGTATATTTGAATGTAAGCCTAACAGCATTGCCGTCGTCAGATAGATCTCGTACAAATGCTGGTAATCGTTCTCCTTTTGAGGAGAACGTTTACGTTTGTACAAGATTATTCCTTTTATTTTATTTTATTTTTAGATTATGCAGTATATTAATGACATTGATTTTATTTAGAGTAGCAAGTACTACTCCATCCATCTGGTATGAAGAACGAATAGGGTTGGTTTTTTTCGTCAAATACAACTTACTATACCTAACTTATATTTACAATAATAATAACTTTAATAATAACTATACGTAACTTATATAATTACAATAATAATAACTTTCTCCCACGTACACTCATAGTAATATAATTAAATATGAATATGAATAATATAAATACGAAAGTTTCTGTGTCTCAGTCGCCAGTCTGCCTCACACACCTGCCTGCTACCTTAATTGATGAAATTCGGATGAGTGATAAATTACATCCTGATAAAGGATATAGGTTAGATTTTGGCGCGTCACGTGATGCCACTAGTCTTCTATAAAATAGTCTAGCTACCCAAATATCAGGCCGAAACTGTCATGCCATAATCTAGAAATGTGAAATGAACACAGTTATAATGTTCTTTTAAACTACTTCCTACATCCCTTACCTAATGCATGTTTACCAAAAGTACTAAGTATTCATGAGACAAAAGAGTTCTTTATGTTTTCAGATCACGTACCCTTATGGAATAGTGTCCGAGGAACAGTCTCCGCAAATGAAAAATTGTTATTCAAGTTTCAAATGACCAAACGCCTGCCTTGAATTTATGAGAGCCTAGTACACGGGGCGCTTTTCAATGTGCTGAAAGCGGCATTTTATTTTGTTAGATAATCACAGTTAAAAATTTTGATGGCGAGTTAAAACTTGTGTTCAATTTTGCTTTACAGGCTACGTTTACATTAGGTCGCATAAATGTAGATATCATCAATGTTTATACAGCTACAGCAGTACAAAGCCTAGAAGTTATCGTAACTTTCTATTTGGATCCAGGTTCGTCTCTGAAATCGACGCAGTTAACCAATGGAAAATAGCTCACGTGAAATGCTATAGGCCAGGGCTTCCCAAACTTATTTCAACTGTGACGCCCTTGGGAAGTTGCCATATTTTTGCGACGCCCTGACCTTCTTGCCATACATTTACCTACTAGTTGAAGTTCTAGCCTAATAACAATTTGTCAGCAAACTCCAAATATGTAGTATCTAAATTTTGATGATGCCGGGCGCATTGTGATCCACCGCATCACAATGCATATGGCGCTCACTTGACTCGGTCGCATCGACACAGACAGCCAACCTGTTAAGATTGCCTCACGACGCCCCTGGGATGATACCGCGGCGCCCCAGCTGCCTAACTACTATCTCCAGGTAGTACGAGTAGGTTTTCAGTGACGTCAAGGCGCTGGGTAAACTGACGGAGGAGCTCGTATGACTGGAATAAGCCAGTAACAAACCCCCCGGCGTAAAACAAGCGCAATAAACATCCATTTGTGGAATATATAAAAAGATATAGTGGCCATAAGAATTCACGCAAGCGTGTATTATTCCATTTGTGATCTTTTTTTGTACAACTGAGGGCCCACCTCGCCTCGTGGTAAGCGGTTACCGCCGCCTATAGACACCTGCAATAACAAGGAAAAATCACTTTGTATTGCAGGTGCATTGTCATCCTGAGGCCTAAGATGAAATGTTTTCCATGTCCAGTAATTACACTGGTTATCTCTTTTATAACTTGTATTTTTACTTTACTACATTCTAAAACTTTAGTAACTAAGTAATATTGTAGCATACAAACATAAGATTTATAAAATATTCGAATAATAATGGCAAGGGGCTAAGCTAATGACAGTATCAATATCCGGACTATTCCGGACTGATATCGCCAAGATGGCGACGTTGATTGATGATTTGGTCGACATTATTGTAATTGGTTGTTTTTAATGAAATAACTTTGCGGTATTCAGCAACAGTTTTATGTGGAATATTAATCATTCGAATATAGGTGACGTGACTCTACTCCCTAACTTGAAATGAATGTAAAATTGGCATTATGACTTTTATTTGTTTTAATACTGCTCAGACTTTCATTACTATGTTATGTAAAAAAACATACAGACGAATTGATAACCTCCTCCTTTTTTGAAGTCGGTTAAAAAGTGATGAATAAAGTTTTTAATAATATCAATTCATGCATTCATTGGTAATGTTATTATTAATAATAGCTAATTCTAGAGTAGGTACTAATATATATTTCAAGTCACTTGCTGTTACTAACACTAAATCATGTATTGATCATAGTTGTCCTAATAAATGAAATAAAAAAAATGTAACTGAATATAGAAATATCAATAAATAATACAACAACTAATAGCTAAAAGATTCTTTGGGCCGGATATGTTTCTTGTGACGTTAGCAAAAGTAAAACAATGATCGCCGTGTAGCTGAAAACAGTGGGAGATGACGTAATTAGTTGGATTGATTTCACCTAATCCGCCAATCACAATACTCGGATTTGTTTACATTTGTTCAGAGACAGTCGCGGCTCGGTAAACTCGAGCTCAAATATCTGTATGTTCAAATAACGATTCGTCCTGAGTCATTCTAGATGTATTTGCAATAAGTCTTTTTATCATATATCTATTTATTCATAGGAATAGCCTTTTGGGTAGAGGAAACATCGAACATTGAATAAAATTTAAGCACATTTAATAATAATAATAATCTTTATTTGCTTAAGAACATGGTATATAAGATGTTACAGTTCAGTACAAAGTACTCATGTCTTGCTGATTTGCATGCAAAATATTTTAACATTCAGTCATTTAACAATTATTTAATTTTATTTTATTATTTAAGTAAGCGACTTTCGTCGCTTTCACTTCATTGCATCATATGGTATTTGCCAAGTATGTCAATAATGCCAAGTTCCATTGTACCGCACCAAACTCTCTCATATGCATTTCTGTTATCGAGGAAACTATCTTTATAACAAAAATAATAGCAAACTTAACTTATATCTACTCTACAAATATGGCGTCAAAAATAGACTTTATGAATATCTCAATGCCCTTGATTACGAGGAAATGGAAAAATTGCTTGGTTCACTAAGAATCAATCATAATCAGATTAGGTTTATTGTAACAAATAAATAAAGAAAACAATAAAAAAAACGCAAAGATCAAAATGGAATTAGGTTAATTTTTGATACTGCGTAGTTCTTAATGTTAAGTTCACAATCTCACTGTGTGTAAAATCTGTAGGTTAAGTCAGTCAATCATGAACTGTACTGTATTTGTTGTTTCGCGGAGTGGGCCTGGTGACCTGTAATACAGATTTTTATAAAATCTACAATAGGCACCAGCTCTTACAATGCTGATTGGTAATACTGCGCTATGTCATATTTTTATACTTAATCTTTATAAATAACTGATCTGTTGTGAGAAAAATAAACGTTTTTTGAGTTGAATTGAATTTATGTACAGTCGACAGCACATCAAGCGTAACAGTTTCCTGTGTTCCCATATGTTCTACTGTTGACCTTGACACCCTTACTGCGTTCGTAATAGACGCGGCTTTCGTAGTGGAACTGTTACATTGATGTGCTGTCGTCTGTACATCATCATCACCAGCTTATGTAAGTCCCACTGCTGGGCACAGGCCTTTCAACATTGGTAGAAACACATGAGGAGTTTGGGCCATTACAACACCACGCCCGCCCAATGTAGGTTGGTGGGGTAAAGCGGTTGCAGGAACAACCGGGAGCAACGGCTTAACGTGTCTTCCGAAGCACAGAGGAGCTCGAGATAAAAAACTTTGATTGATCCATCCCAGGATCAACTATGGCGAAAGTTGCTTAGTTTTTCGTATCGAAACCAGAGCGTTCAAACCAATACGCCACCGAGCTCATAGTTGTCCTAATGTCATAATATTTATGTACATATTATTATCAATATTTCTCCGTTATCTAGTATGTATATCACAAGTTCTTAATGATGCTTACTTTGGGCTAGATAATAGGTGTGAATGTATGTATATTATATTACATTATTATTATATCAGAGGTTCCCAGACTCTTTTCGCATTGACCACTTTCAAAATTTAGCACACAGCATTTCTATCATATTCCCAAAACTCTACAAAAAATGTGTTTTTTGTCACGACAACATAACTGGACCTCTTGCGAAACTGAGGTCTAGACCACTTTTGGAACTAAGACATTATACAGGCTGGTGCCGTCAATACGACAATAAATTAAAACATGGGCTATATTAGTTCATAGAAATGGTTTGCCACTTTTAAAACTATCTCCATATTTCTATTACTAGGTGGTAGGCCCGTATGTAGGGTCGTCTGGGTAGGTACCACCGCCTTTCTTATTTCAGCCGTGAAACAGTTTGCTGTGCTTCGGATTGAAGGGAAAGGTAGCCAGTGTAATTACTGGGCATGGACGGCATTTCATCTTAGGCCCCAGGATGGCAACGCACCTGCAATATCAAGTGATTTTTCCTTGTTATTGCAGGTGTCTATAGGCGGCGGTAACTGCTTACCATCAGGTGGGCCGTCAGCTTGTTTGTCGTTTAGTTGTATATATAAAAAAAATCTCATTCATTTAATAATTTCATGACATTAGTACTATGAAATAATGCAGCCAAAGTTATATTATTTCATACGAATCTCATAAAAATATCAGATGAACACGACGTTTTTGTGTGACGAAGTGGCTATGAACTAACTTAGCTCATATTTTAATTTATTGTCGTATAACGGCACCATCCTGTATGTATAAATAATAAAATTTAATAATTAAAATATAATAAAACTAGAAAAATTTCACGTCCTGAGGCAGGAATCGAACCCGCGACCTTTCGCAATCAGGGCGACTGCTTTGACCACTGAGCCACCCAGGACTTGGGATATCCCTGTGAAATTCTTCTAGTCTATCTGTATTTGCGTTTATGAGCTAACGTCCACCCTAAAATGTCGAAATATTCTATTTCAACATTTATAATAATGTTAAAATCAAAAATTAACAATAATAAAATTTAAGTCTTAATTTAGCCATTTTGTTTATTCTTCTTTTTAAATCCTAACGTTTTCGCGATACATTCGCAATTTTTTTCCAATGTTTCGCCTTATGTAATGTCATAGGTTGCTGAAAGATCTTACGGATCTGAAAATCAGATATACATTTATTCCTATCTTTAACTGGACACGTGAAGAACCAAATCACGATTAGAGGATTTTGCTTCGATACATTTTATTTCCGACAAGAGCTCTTAAAAATAAGAAAACAAATGATTATTGGTAAACGATAATTTGTATTTAGTAGGAATTAGTTTAAATAGTAGATAGCATTATATTCACAATCGTGTAGAAGCGTTTTTTAAATCCTTAAAGCTATATTTTAATAAAATAATTTGTGTATTGTATACAGGAAGATACTACTATGATATTTTGTAAGCGGTAGGATGCCCGTATATAGGGTCGTCTGGGTAGGTACCACCGCCAGTGAGACGTATTTTAGGTATACGTATGTATAGGCTGGTGATGAGCTGGTGATGATGATGATTTATTTATTATTCAATGTCATCGCAGTCTTTTGATGACGTGACCATTTTTTCACATTGGACGTTTACCTTTTATTTATTTATTTATTTCACTTTACAAATATAAGTACGCATTTTATTATTGAAATTAATCAAAGTCTAGACTCCAGATACTTAAGTACTTACCTATAGAGGTGAAACATTTAAGATGAACCTGAGGGGCAAGTAGGAGTATTGAAATTGAAGGACAGCAAATTATAATAAAATAAAATAAAAATTAATAATTAAGAAGATTTAATTAAGGTCGAAACAGAAAAAATGTATTTACATTTTTACTATCCTCTAAAATTCTATTAAGTATGTATAGGGATAGAGCTAGTATAAGATGAAAGGTTAAGCCCTAAAAAAGACTCCTGTATTTTTTGCACTCATTATTATCACTAGCCGTCCCACTGCTGGACACAGGCCTTCCTACAACGGACAAACACTTGAGGACACCGATGTTTGTCCGAACAGACACGTGACAATTGGGCCATAACACCACTGCGATGGCCCAATGCGGGTTGGTAGGGGGACCAAGCAACGGCTTAACGTGACCTATCCCGGGGCCGTCCATGGCGAAAGTTGCTTTGTTTTCGCAATCGAAACCAAAGCCCTCAAACCACTACGTTACCTAGCTTCTTATTTCCCTCAATTTTTTGCATTTTGCATAGAATATAATGATGTTTTTTTTCTTAAATACCTATGAGAAATCTGAGGACTTTGTAATTGAGCGATTTGCATATGTAAGGACTTATGTTTAGGCAGGTGCACTACTCGTTCTCGCCCAAGGTCATATTTTTTCTAGTTAAACCCTGTCGTTCGATGTCAGTATTCTTCGTAGAAAATAAAGGTGTAAAAATATAGAGCGCAATTTTTTTATTATCTAGCCACACATTTGCTATACACTGCACTCGTCGGACAAGGGTGCAAAGAACCGGTCTACACTTGTCGCGCTTTACCAGGTCCAGACATATATCGGAAGGGACGAGATCTTTTGACACCACGACTTACCTGAGGCGAGGTCCAAGCTTTATAGAAGCCCGGGCTCAGGCTCGAGTCTCCGGGACCTGATGCCTGTCGATTAGAATTCGTTCAGAGGTAATTCACCCCTAACGCTTGAGGACTCACCAATGCTCGCGCCTCCTCAAAAGCTTTACGATGAAAGGCCTTCTGCGCCCAACACCAATTGTCTATCCAAAAAGGCGGCGCTTCTGTACACTTATTTATTTTGTGAGTGTAGCCCGAAAACCTTTTTAATGTAATCCCTTCTATGTTTCCGAAATAAGGCACTAAACCGTCTGACCCTTTGTGGCGTTGTCAAAAAACCTATAAATTGAATCATCGTGCTTGAGAAATATTTTGTAAGTAAATGGATAAGAAAACATGTTTTTATTTTTATGTCTGAGAATACTAAAAGTAAAATGGTCCCACTCATGGTATAGTGTACTACATAAGTCATCGTTCTTTTGTAAAGAGTTAACCCTGAGTTAAAAATAGAGTATTCAAAATACCCACAGTCCCTGTACAAACATGCTTCGCGCAGCGACTTCCTACATAATAATATATGCTGCCACATGTCTACAATAGGATGGCAAAACAACTTGAGCTTAAATCACTGTTCGTAAAGCGAGCCAAGTCGTTGATTTCCTCCTTGCTGTTGTCTATGAACTATAAAAAAACCGAGGATCTTTTAAATAACCAAAAATAAAAATAATTAATTAAATTGATTAAAATAAATAAATAACAATAATGCCCTAATGTCAATCATAACATCTCGGTTACTCCACTTACATCTTGAGTCTTTTTCTACACTTGCTCTGCATTCTCTAGTATGGACAACTAGGCCTACACACACCCATAGCACACACTACCACAATTTCACCGTTCACCTTATAAGTATCCAGTCATATTTCACTTTTCAAATTATTGTATTAAACATTAACTTAAGCACTATTAAACTAACTACAACATTTTTAAATTTATATTAGCAAACATGATTCTGTCGCAAACTGTATGAACAAGTGGGCGCCCACGACACAGGGCTTCCTAGTGTGGAACCTACAGGTTAGATCACATGTATTATTCTATAGTTGTCTACTTCATTTACCTATTGCATAACTAGACTTAGTACCAATGCACTATGTAACAAATTTCTGTGGAATAAATTATTTGTATTTGTTTGACAACTTTTATTTTCCGACTGTCGTCAATGTCAATTAAAAAATAAAATTATGTGCACTTTATCGCTTAATTTACGCGCGTGCATGCTATTGTTGTCTCTTTTCCTCGCATTTAGAAGTCATATGTCTATCCTTCTCTGTCTCGGCCGAAACTACATTCACGCGGTATTGCCTCAGCGACCTTCTGTGACAGTACAGTGGTACAGTACACACAACAACATACACCGCTAACTATGTTTCAGGGCTCGATCACCTATTCAGATCTTGTTTCCAATGTTCCATGCAAGTCGTAAAAGCAGAGCTTTAAGTGCCTCATTTGGCCGTAACATGCGGAAACTATTGTCATTCTAAAGTGATCTGTTAAATCATCGGTCGTCAAATATGACGTTGATGTAACAGCTTGTAGCATTTGGCTGAACGACTTGCGGATAACTTGAACGGTAATTCAATTTTATGTCAATGCAAGAAGTTTATTTTTTCCCGTGCTATTAAAAAAAGTATAAAATTACCGACGTCTGGTGCTGTTATGGTGCGGTACGACTCTGATGAAATATATCCAAATATAAAGTTATCTATAAAAGCTTAGAAGAAAGTATTGTTCTATATTTTCGCGAGCACTACACATTTGAAATAATATTAATTTCATTGATTTATCCATCACAATGGCATATATATCTTACATAACTTAGATACTAGCTGAACATAGTATTATATAATAATGCAATTGGATACCCTGTGTTACGGAGTTCCGGCCCCCCAGTATTGCACCTGACCTCAGTTATAACATAGTCATTTTTACATGATTAATATACAGTAAATAATATATGGCACAATGTAATGGACACTTTAGTTGAAAAGCTTGCCTAAATATAATTTAATACAATGCAGAAGGAATATTATAAAAGATTCTATAACTTTATTTTTGAATTTGCTGGTGTAACTGCATTTAAATGCAAGATCTAATTAAACGCGAGTTAAATCCGGTTAAGTGGTTTTATTTTAAAAGCAGCTTCAAAATACAATGTAGGAGACTGTATTATTCTTAGTAGAATGCTTGTATTATAATCATTTTGTTTGTTTCAAATCAAATATCGCAATCATAATCAGATAATAATATCAGATGTTTAGATCTATTATATATAATTATTTGTGTAAGCTTACAAAATAAATAATTCAACTCGCATTCCAGAAACCGCGAAGAAGCTAATTTAATGTAGCAGGCAAAAGTGTTTCACTGAATTTTAGTTACTTACAATGTCTAGCCACGACTATAACTTACTTTTCTCAACTTTCATACCCATAGTTCCCGCAACATGTAAATTTGACGGACACCAAGTATAGAACTTTACGGACCTTAATTCAGTCGATTTTGGTGCGATTTTCGCAGTACTACTTCCACTTTCGATAGACTGTCAACTGTACATTTGGAAGTTTTCCCAACGTTCATTTCCATAATATTTAAAATGCGATGTCTTCGGTATTACAGGCTGTAGCAACAAACTAGACGAAAAACATGGCCAGTTATTGACATTAAAAAGTTACATGCTTGAGCACTTAACTAAAGCCAAATTCTAAAAATTAAAAACCAACGGACATATTCATACAATTTATGGAAAACGTAGACAATTTGAGAAGTCATCCTATAACGACTGCTGAAGCTGGTCCCAAAAACTTATATTTTTAATTTGGCTGGTTATTTCTCAAAAAACTTGAATGCAAAAATTAAAGGTAGGTAGTTTTCATAGCTTGTTTCTACAGAGCATAAATGGGTGCCAAACAACTCTTTACAAATTTTAGCAAAGCAGTACCTCTGTTTTGCTGAAATCTCCCCATTTCCTCGTGAATATAGAGTAACAAGATGGAGCAAACACTGTCAATACCAAGCAAAAATCAACTATTGCTATCATATGTGCTCTCTTGTCCAACGTCTCTTTCTTGTACTGTTGCTAGAAAGAGAGTTCCGATCAAAACAGGTGCATAGTGATATTAGGTTGTGTTGTGTCCATAGAATTATCCCTATAAAGACAAAGCAAAGGATTAAGACCTTTCAGTCATGTCTGCAATGTCTGTACTACTTTCATACCACGCATAGTTCAATAATGAGTCTCCATTCTTCTTCGTTAACACAGACACTTCAAATGTACAGTCGACAGCACATCAAGCGTAACAGTTTGACCTTGAGACTGCCTTTACTGCGTTCGTAATAGAGGCGGCTTTCGTAGTTTAAATGTTACATACACTTGATGTGTAGTCGTCTGTACAACCAATTCCGCTTATCATTTCGACAAATCTTGGTGGCATTCTTTGTATGTACCCCTAGCTCAATTATTTATTTATTTATTAATATAGTAGGTATGATACAGCAATATACCTACCATTCAGATATTTTGTAAGTGGTAGGCCCGTATCTAGGGTCGTCTGGGTAGGTACCACCGCCTTTCTTATTTCAGCCGTGAAACAGTTTGCTGTGTTTTGGATTGAACGGAAAGGTATCCAGTTTAATTTTTGGGCATGGACGGCATTTCATCTTAGGCCTCAGGATTACACGCACCTGCAATATCAAGTGGTTTTTCCTTGTTATTGCAGGTATCTATAGGCGGCGGTAACCTCTTACCATCAGGTGGGTCGTCAGCTTGTTTGTCATCTAGTTGTACCTAATTGAAAAGAATACCAGTGGGTTAATGTTAATCAACATTAATATTGTCCGCCTATATACTCGAGGCCCTTAAGGGAGTTTTGACATTCGTTAAACTGATATTTAACTCAGGCTTGCGTCTACTTTCTGCTGTTAAATCGTATTAAAACGCCATCCTCGCCTCCGCTGTGAAATATAGAAAACTATATTTTAATGCTGAGCCCATACGTTTGAGTTACGTTTGACGTAGACTCGCACTAGAGGCAGAGAATACTCATGTGTATTGGTAAATCTGAAAAGATGCTTACGTAAACTACTCGTGATGTGTCGTCATAAAATAATTTGCTACAGTAGGTCTAAATTTATTCCCTTTTTATAATTTATCATGGCGTGTAAAAATAAAAACGTTTCAGAACCTGCGAGGTAAACTATCAAATCGTATGATCACACGTGCAGTCCAGTGGAATCATGCCCCAGAGCAGGATGGAAATAAATAAAGAAACACCACAACAACTCCTCGCAGGTGAAGTATTTATTAAAAACATATTTTTTATCATGGAATGCTAAATATTAACGCGGTCGTAGTGTCATGGCATAGACCATTATTTAGTGGCTATTTTTTATGTAATTAGCCAACTAATAGAGCAACTAACAAAATAAAGACTTAAGCTAAAAATCTCTACAATAGTATCTAGAGATATTCATTGTTCGTTCTACTGTTCGCCAATTCTACTTCTCTATAACATTAATTTTGTGAGAGAAATTCAAAACAAAACTTACTGCACTTCATCATGGACATGTTAAGCCATAAACAAGAGTATCGGCATAATTTGGGGGATATCGAATCAACTCCCATCGGGAACAGTATCCGGATACAATTTATGGCTCATCTATTTTGTGATGACACAGAAGTCGCTGCAACTGTATTAAAGTTTTTACTGTGTTTTTTATTTCGATCAATATTGTCAGCTCTGTTTTTATTTATGTATAAAACCTTTTTCGGCATTGGGTTGATTTAAGCTATAGTTTCATGATATATTTCTAGCCCCCGACGCAAAAAGAGGGGTGTTATAAGTTTGACCTGTCTGTCCGTGTATCTGTGTGTATGTCTGTGGCATCGAATCTCCTAAACGAATGGACCAATTTTGATTCGGTTTTTTTGTTTGAAAGCTGACGTGGTTTTTAGTTATAATTTATAAACATCTGTACTGACTGGCGTTTGATGACTATCAGCTCATTTCCTTATTGACAAAAGGGTGTTAATTACTTTCACAGATCCGATGGATTTGAAAGGTTTGCCTAGTGTTACTTCGGGGGTATTTCCAAGACGTGCTAACCTTGAGCTGATCCTGTACCATCAAATAGTCTGCAGAATTATCTATCCTGAAACGTACAGCATATAAAGCGTGTTTGGGCTCATAAGAATAGTCTCAATAAGATGGTGTTAGACAGATAATTTATACGGTCGAACTATGTATATGGTTTATACTTAAAAACTTTAAATTTTCAATTTAATTGTGCCATATTATTTTCCCCCGTATTTATTTCATACCTGAGTGATGACATTTATATAATCAAAGGTAACCTAAGGACGTAGCCATAAGGGTATGCATTCAGCTACAGTAGATTGAAGTTGACTTGACCGTTAGTAAAACTCAAGATGGACGAATAGGGATTTGAGGTGTATCATTAGTTCTTTTATACTTACGACATGGCGGTAAACAAAAGTACAAGGGAAACTGTTTATCCTTTAGTAGTCTTTTCAATTTATCTTTATATGTTCTAATACTGGGATTACATCTTATGTCACGCAAAATAGGCACAGTCGCGTGATTCGTTCAGGTTTTATTTCCCCGGAGTTAGGCTGAATTTATAGAGGACCGGCCGTGGGTCGCCTCAATATGCACAAATCCTGTGATATATCATTGGACCGCGATATTTTATCGCTTGTTTGGTTTAAGCATTGCAAGCTTAAATGTTGTAAGCGGTCTTACGAGGTAACTAGGTATACTTAATCCTGTAGATTTAAAAACGGAAAGTAAATAATAACCCTGGATTTTTTTAGCATGGTCAGCAAACACCTACTTAATTGGCGTGAAAATTGTTAATTTTTCTGAAACCGGACCAATTTGATATTTTTGATGACAAATTATATTTTTCAGGTTGGTTAGGTAAGGTTAGAACGATGATCAATCAAATACAACACTTTTAATATTGACTAATTAATATAAACAGGAGCTACTCTTAAAGAGCCTCCATGGGTATGTTATCATTTCGCATTTAAATTTGCGAGGAAATTTCTAAAATATTTTCTGGATAATTAGAGAGAAAGAGAGAGCCGTTAATAATGTTCGTTTTCACTTACCATTCCCTAGGCTCAGATGACTCTTAGCTATATTTGTCTCTTTCTATCTCCTTTAGATAGACTGACATAAAAATCGCTAAGTGACTCTTAACGCTAAGAAAATGCTAGTGAAAACGAGCATAAGTGTTGTATAAAAACTCAAAACATGTTAATCTATCTATTTTTTTAGTTTTTTTTATAAAACTAGATGACAAACAAGCTGACGGCCCACCTGGTGGTACTGTTACCACCGCCTTTAGACACCTGCAAAACAAGGAAAAAATCACTTGGTGTTGCAGGTGCGTTGTCATCTTCTGTCGCCTCCTTCTGCGAGAGTGTTCTCCCGCAAAAGGAGGCATCGGAGAGGGAACGGGAGGAGGATCCTCTAGCCGGCCCTCTCCGGCGTAGACGGTAAATCGCCCGATTGCCTGCGCCCTAGGTGCGGCCGCGCGCGTCGGGTGTCTCCCACGCGCGCAATACAAAGGCCGCCACGTCTGAGATTGCCCATGGTAACTCTGGGCAATCTCCATCGGCGCGAAGCCGGGCTTTAAGGGCGAGTTGCCTGGGGGTGGTTTGGTGAATTTGCTTCGTAGACCCCAAACCACCTCCGCAAAAGGCGCGGAAGTTATGCAGGGGTTTTAGCGGGTATTCCCAGGGTCAATTTAGACACTGGGCGAGTCCCGCATACGCCCACTGCTTCGCCAGCGGCGGGTAGGTCCGACAATGGATTTCTCCTGGTTAAAAAAAGGTGCGTTGTCATCTTAAGGCCTAAGATGAAATGTCTCAATAATTTCACTGGCTACCTTTCCCTTCAATCCGAAACACAGCGAACTGTTTCACGGCTGAAATAAGAAAGGGGAAAAATTTGAAGGGTCTACAAAAAAATATTAGCGTGGTCATCAAAAATAGTAATTAGTCTACAAATTGATAATGTGTCGGTATTTGGATGACCAATTACAATTTTTGATGATCAATTATAATATTTTTAAGGTTTGTTAGGTTAGGTTTGTAAGGTGATCAGTTAAATACAAGCCATAATAAAGGCGGTGGTACGGTCGACCACAGAATATTAATTTATTTATTTCATCTTAGCATAATTCCACTCTGACAGTGTACACCAATACGATAAAATGGCATTACATATCTCCATACTAAATATTAATAACATAAAATTAACAATGTTATCGTTGTAAATTCGTTCAACGAACAGGAAAAAATATCTTCTCTCTCAAGAAGTAGCTGAACACTTTAGTACCATGTCACAACGACTCTAGTCTAGTGTCAATATAGTACCTACAGTAGCAACTATAAAGTACGTGCATAAGATCGGTGTGACCTAAAGTGTTCAGCACTTCTTTGGTCGACTGTCGTGTGGTACCTACATAGATGACCCAACATGCGGGCCTACCACCTAGTCAAGAAAAACTTGAGTCAAGTTGTGTGCCTTTTCTACGCTTCCTGTATTTTGAATACAGTGGCAATTAGAAACTATATTTATAATTGGAGCATGTAGTCTTTTGGCTTTTGCAAACGCCACTTTTAGGAGACTGGTAAACAAACTTTTATTTCATCATAAACTTTATTAGAACTTTTCAGCCACATTCTGTATTATTCCAGCACTGAATATTACGCTACAATAGCTTTGAAGCGCACTCCCGTATATATTTTCGCGCTGCAATTTGCAACGCGTCGCTCGCCCCACGCTGATTTATAAACGCACTGAATCACATCACGGCAGTTTTTTGTGTTCTTTTTGTGCATGAGTTTATGCTTTTACGTGATTATGTTCTGCTGGAAACTTTGAAACTGAGTACATCTTTTGAATTAGGCATAAACATGGAAAACTAATGGTTATCTTGTGGCTCCGCTTGCGAGGGTGTCGGTTATGACGGCAAAAGCTATGCAACGTTTCATTTAAATCGAATAAGCGGCTTATAATTGGAAACGTACCTGGCAGACAGAGTGGCAGACAGATATAAGTACTTAAGCATCTATTATATTAGTCGCCGCTATCTGGTTAAATTCGCCATTTAATTGGATGCCTAGCCCGATAGCTGATTGAACTAGACTCAGCGTTTAACGTCTTGGCGTATTAAATGGATCGTCTTGTACTGAAAAGTTTTGGTTTGATTGGTAGGTGCAAGGCTATTTTTTTATGACTACTTATAACTGACATCGTTTTGGTTCTAAGTAGTCATAAAAAAATAACCTTGAACCTACTAATCCCTCAAATAGTCACACAAAAGCTCTTCGATTTAAACGACCCGCCTAGGCGTCCAATTGAATGGCTAATTTAAACCAGACGGATGACATGACGTACAGCCATCTAGTTAAACGTTGCGCTCAATGACTTTGCTAGTTTTACTTAAGCAGTTTGATTGGATGCCAGCGTTCAATCAACGGGCTAGGCGTCCAGTTAAGCGGCTGATTTAACCAGACGGCTGCGACATATATATTAGTATGGTTGGATATATTGATAAATTTTTAGAGTTACAGCTACTAAGTACAGGAAACTTGCGAGTGGCAGTCGCTTACCGTTTCACCCGTTTGATATTCGTTTGATCACTTCTATTGTTCAAAAATTGTTACTCGAAAAACATTCATCTTTTCCTCGCCTGTCTTGTTTGTACTTTGTTTTCGATATAATTTGGTAAGTAATTTATTACATAATTATTTGGAGAGAAAGATAGTTTATCTGATCTATTGTGATTGCAAATTTCAAATAATATATCCAACAATTTGTTGACGTTAAATATTTTACTATAAACATAAAAAAATGGTATTTTATGAATTAAGTAAAATAGACAAGTGGCTCTAGTAGTTACTTAATCAAATTTCATCAATTCCTAATTATTAGTAATGTTTCCCTAAGTTTTAGTAGCAAAATGGCATTAGTGAAAATGGGATGGAAATTTATTACTAAAACTGAACTTAAGTCTTAATTTGATTCAAGATAACTTTCAGCTATTCTATCGTCTTTTAATACAATTTATTATTGTCTCACTCTAGCGGCTCACATTGTTTCAATTTCGAGACAATTGGGCTTAATGAGATCACTTTGTTGAAAATGGCCGGTATAACGCCGAACAATAACGGCATGAACCTCTATTTATTATTTGATGTGGTATTATCTCGTTACAAGGATTTAAATTTGCGGTATTCTGATGACTTTTGTCAGAGGTTGGGTATTATTTGACGGGAACAATGGTTTTTATGATGTTTCTATTTATTCCGTTTTAATTGGTTCGGTATTTACAAATTTTCATTCAGCAACAGCTAGGAGATTTTCTTTATTGTTTTGATAATAATTTAGGTATAAATATTAAACAATTACGATAATTATAGCAATTGAACGTAACTTGTGTTATTTGGTTTGTCGTGCATGTTTTTATCACCAAAAGATGCTTGCCATTTCCTTTGGTTTTTGGTGGACTGCGGTCCAGCCTCCGTAGCATTGCAAACTCCTTGGCGAGTGGACAAATGTCTCTTTCTTCGTCTAATAGAAAGAAAGAGATTAAACACATTTGTCTGCCTCCTAAAAAGTGGACATAAGGGGTGATTTGGTCAACAGTCCGTGCTAGAGGTGCTGGTCCACAAAGCTTAGACATCCTTGTTATGGAAATAAAAAGAAACCTACCTTTTTACCAATTTATAGTAATTTCTAACCGACTTCAAAAACGAGGCGGTTCTCAATTCGGTTGGTTTAGTTTTTATTCTATGTTTGTACACTGATAACGCCGAAATTTCTGATCCCGATTTATGCGACTTTCTTCGATGCGGAATAGTTGCCATTTAGTCTATTAAAAAAATATTTAGAATTGACTGGGTAGTTTGGTTTTTAAATCAAAATAACTGGAATAATTAAGTCGTCTATCTATGCAAAACTGCGGATTTTTGCTTTCCTATGACTTTGTGAAACGATACGATAGTCGGATACAATATATGCCGACGGACACCCATCTAGCTTTTAAACTAGAAAGTTATCACTAAAAATTATAAAAAATAATAATTTTAAAACGAAATTAAAACCGACTTCAAAACACTAAAAAGGATAAAATAATTAAAGGTCATGGACTAAAAGTGGGCCTCGATCACAAGCAGTGTCGAATGTTATATCATTGGAAAGCTAATTTTAAGTGCTAACAGTACCAATTTTTTCAATTTTTAAATATCCTCCGTTTTTTTATAAATAATTCTTGAAAGTTGACGACTACAATAAAAAGACATCATTACAGCACGGTTAAATTGATCCATAATTACTTTAAAATTGTTTATTTAAATAAATGTTGATACCATTTGGCTACGGAGTTGATTAATATTGTATAATTAATTAAATATTAATTATTAATTGATCTCTCGACACTTTGCGCTGACCACCCTGAATTATTGTATTTAATTTGTGACGCTCAAGTGTCAATGTCAATGTGACACTGACTCATAGAATAATATTTATTACTTACTGACTGCGAAGCTTGAATTTTATTTAATTTTTAGCTATCTCATTTACGGACGAAGAAATATACTTAATATGTGTAAACACAAATTAGTAATATCTGTACTACGTAAAATTAATACACGAAGTAAAATTTAAAGGTTCAATTACCTACTTAGTGTGTACGCAATTGTAATAAAAAATGCAAAATGTTAGCCAGTCAATGTTTTCTTGGAATAATAAGTACTTAAATAGGAATGCGAACGAAATGTGGATCTTTTATGTGGAAGAACTTCGTCGGATCATAAAATATGTACTTTTTATGTTCATGCGGAATGTTAATCTCTAGTTCCTCAAGTGTAGACCCACAGATTTAAGACACCTTATTGGTTTATAATTATTGTCTTATCATACGACCCTCGCAAGACCTTACGCGGCTTAGCAAATTAAGAGTAGGCTTAACTTCGTTACATATCACATTAAAGCACCTTTTAAAAAGGATTGATTTGGAATTGTTTTGACAACAATCAAACTTGCATGCTCAATAATAATTAGTGTTGAATTTTTAAAAATATTTTGCATAAGAAATAATAAATATTCATACACTCACACCTATTATCTAGCCCAAAGTAAGCATCAAGAGCTTGTGTTATGCATACTAGACCACATTACAGAGAAATAATGATAGTAATATTTATATAAATATTAGAAATATACTAAATAAACATATAATACAAACATCCATGACTCGTAAACAAATGTTCATACTCATCATACAAACATTTGCTATGGGATTTTGCCGGTTGCAAAATCCCATAGCAAATGTTTGTATGGATGATTTGAACCCGGGACCTCTTGACCGAGTAGCCTATATAGCTAGGGGTACAGTCCACGCGGCCAGCCGGTCGTCAACTGAAGAGCAATGAAATGAATACTATTATTCAGTAATTACAAAAAATAAATGGAAATGGTGCATATGGTGTGACTCAACGGGAACAAAGAATATTATTCTTCTACATTAGTTTTCTTTGATAAGAAATGTTATGTTTAATAAGTGAAATAAAAAAATGGTATTTTGAAAACAAGTTAATTCTTCTTCAATATCTTCTCTTATGTTAAGCCGGGGATTTCAGACGCTATTTTGTTAAGAGTCTTAACAAAATAGCGTCTAGAAACCCCGGCAGGTGGTAATATAGTTTCTTGGTACCAAGCCTAACCCAGATACCATACTATTGTCATGATATGTGCGCAGCTCCCCACTGTGTTTGTATACCGATAATACATGAACAATAATACTGTTCAATCCGTTGACATCAATCTTCAAAAAATTTGTGTAATATTTTTATTGCATAGGTGAATAGGTGTTAATATAATTATATGAACAGTTATTACAACAGAAAAAATCATTGTTTACTGTGGAATGAGTAAATGATTTGTTCTTTTTACCAAATGACTTTCTTACCACATGTTTTTTGTCATAATAAAGTACATTTTTATTTGTGGATACTGTATCTCTGCTATTGATCTCATTATTTACCAACTCAAATGACGATGCTTCTCAAATGATGTTGCTATTCGAGTCGTATTCAACTCGGTCTTATTTCTTTCCAATTTAAAATTGAATATGTCTAAATAATGGCATTGATTTAGGGGATAAAATATCTAGTACTTTGAACTAATGTAATCGATAAAATATTAAATAAGTAGGTACAATAAATTAAGTATGGCCTTCATTAAAACTCAGTCCCACTGCACTAGTTTATAACGATTTATGAACTCATTTTGATATATTTCAACAAAAACCTAAGTGGTTAATTCTTCAACAGAATCACAGAGAACATACTCTTTCTAATCTGTGACATTTTCATATTTTTTAAAATGTTTGTACTTCATTCAAGTTGCCAAAGTTGCCAGCATTAATTAATTTAAATTATTAATTACAACAATACGGAGGATATTTACAATGTAATATTTTACCAGTAAAAATTTCGTAGCTGCTGGATTCTTGGGCCCACCTTTCATACAATTTTAGACCGTGTCCTTTAAGTTGGTACTTATCCCCTTGAGACATATTTTTAGGAGTTTGTACTAAGTTGTTTCCAGAAACAGACAAGAATAAAGCACAAATTTAAAACTACCTCCGTAACAGACGTTGGTTTTGACTACCCCCATATTAGATCTGTTTACGTTAGCACTTCCACCTACCCGTATAAAAAATGTACTCTTTGCTTCCACCTCAGAGAAGATCGCTGCCAAATAGCTCTATCTTTTTTTGTACAACTAGATGACAAACAAGCTGACGGCCCACCTAATGGCCCACCGGTGGTTTTTTTTAAGGCAGGGGATATGCCTGCACGCGCTATCCCGTCCCCCCGGGGGAGGAAGAAGGGGGAGTGTGGGGCTCGCACTTACTAAAACCCCTGCCGTGTACCATCTGGTTCGCTGCTGACAGCAGATAAAATGGATATTGCAGGTACGTTGTCATCCTTTTTTTTTTTTTTTTTTTTTTTTATCGTTGGGAAAATGCATTTACGCACGCGCGAGTAGGGTGGGGCCCCACCCGGGCAAGTGTGGGACTCGAGGCACTGAGGCCCAATACCCACTAAAAAACCAACGTTTTTCTCCGTTGTCAGGGCTTCAACACAACGCAGGGTACTTCGCGCAAACTACTGCGCAAAAGTGTCAAAGCCACGACGACTGCCCGCTACTGGGCCCAACAAGGCGGAGAAAGCCCGAATCGGACACTCTCCCGACACGGGGTGTTTGGTGCTGGTCACAGGGCCCCACCCTGTCACCTGCCACCCCTACTATGGCGGCCGGAGTTGGGCGGCATAACGCCGCATCCTGCGGCCAAGTCGCTTCCGGCGGAGCGGGTCCGCGAGAGGATCTTCCTCACGAGCCCGCTCCAGGGCCTCCTTCTGTGAGATAACGTTTTCACAGAAGGAGGTCACCGCCTCCCAGGACGTCTCACTGCTAACCATCGCCTTGATGACGGTCGGCAGAGAGAGGTCCACACCAATTGCTGTGATGAGGACACGGCGTTGCTCCGTCCAGGCCGGACAGTGCTCCAGCGTATGCTGGGCCGTGTCCTCTTCACATCCACATGAATGGCAGCGTGGGTTAGCTTCTCTTCGGGCGACGTGGTGCAGATATCTACCAAAACACCCGTGGTTCGTCAGGATCTGCACCAGCCGAAAAGTCAGCACGCCATGCTGCCTCCCAACCCAGTCCTTTAAGACCGGCCTAATAGCCTCTACAGTTCGTAGACCGGCCGTGGGCCTATCAAGACGCTCCCGCCACACTGTCACGATAGCCCGCTGTGCCACTTCTCGCCAGCGGCGAACCAACTCAGGCATTATTCGCCGAGCGCCTTGAGCGCGGAGCAACGCTCCTTGTTGATATACCTCCGCCGCCACCCTCGCATCGAGGTCCCACGGCGGGGTACCGGCTAGGAGGCACGAGGCTTCGAACGACACCGTTCGGTAGGCCCGTACCACTCTGACGGCCATGATTCGTTGTGGCCTACGCAGAAGAGTCCTGATTCGTGCCGTCAGAGCATTTGCCCACACGGGTGCGCCATAAAGCGCCATGGAGCGCACTACCCCAGTGAAAAGGCGACGGCACCCATCACTGGGCCCTGCAACATTCGGCAGCAGCTGACTGAGCGCCGACGTGGTCTTGACTAACTTGGGGCTCAGCTGGCGGAAGTGGTCCACGAATTTCCAGCGTGAATCAAGCACGAGCCCCAAGTACTTGATTGTCGACCGAATTTCCACACGTACCCCACCGAGTTAAAATATGCTCCTTCGGGCGGCCGCTTACCAGGCCCATAAAAGTAGAGGGCCTCAGTTTTATCAAGGGCGACCCTTAGACCGAGTCTTTCAATCCGGTGCACAATCTGCACAGCACCGACTTTGGCTAAGTGGGCCGCTATGGTGAAGTTTGCGCCCCGCGCCGTTACCAACGTATCGTCAGCGTAACAAAATACGGCGACACCTGGTAAAAGGGCCCCACGAAGGACCCAGTCATATCCAATGTTCCACAAGAGAGGTCCGAGAACCGACCCCTGTGGAACACCGCACAACATCTTTCGCCTCAAAGTCGACCCATTGCTGATCTGACATGACACCATGCGACCCTGTAGGTAGTCTTCCACTACGCGCAATAAGTACAAGGGTATCTTGTGATACCGTAGCGCCGACGTAATGCATTCAAACGGCAGGGTGTTGAAGGCATTGGCGATGTCTAGAGACACCGCCATAAGCACCCCACCGCTTGAGACTACCTCTTCCGAGAGGGCCTTAACGCGCAAGATGGCGTCGATGGTGGAGCGGCCTTCCCGGAAACCAAACTGGCAGTCGGCCAGATCTGGACCAACTGTCGTGAGGTGACTAGTGATCCGTCCAGCAATCACTCTCTCCAACATTTTACCAGCTTCGTCTAGCAGGATGATTGGCCGGTAAGCGGAGGGTGAATCTGCCGGTTTGCCTTCTTTATGTAAAAGCACGAGTCGCCCTTCCTTCCATGCCTTCGGAAATCTACCTTGCATTAGGCAGGTATCAAAAAGAGTTCGCAAGGAAACTCCGAGTTCACTAAGGGCCAGCGCCAAGATGCGGCCATGGATTCCGTCAGGACCTGGAGCAGTTTTCTTTGCTCTGAGTTTCTCAATTGGGAAGTCAAATTCCGCGTCGGAAACCAGGAACGGAGCGTCATCAGCCGTTTGGGCCCCAGATGCAGGAGGGGGCATATAAGGAGGTGTATGTGCACCTCGAGCTGGGAACAGCGCCTCAACAATTCCCTGCAGGAGGTGAGAATCCAGGGTTCCAGCGACCGGGGGACTCTGTCCACGTAATTTATTACGCGCGGCGCGGTATGGACGGCCCCACGGGTCATTGTCCAGATCTTGAAGCAGCCGTTCCCGAGCCTCCGTCTTAGCTCTGAAGATAGCCGCGCGCATAGCACGGCGAGCAGCCGTATACTCGCTGTGGAGTTGATCCTCCAGAACTAGATCTCGACCTCTGCGACGCGTGCGGTGACGATAGCGCGCAAGTTCGCGGCGTTTTGTAGCACAAGTCGACCGCAAAATTGCAATTTCTTGCGACCACCAGTAGACTGACCGTTTCGAAGGTGGAGGGTGAGCCCGAGGCATAGCATAGTCGCTGATTCTTTGTAGGGACTCTCGAAAGCGTTCAGCTCCTGCATCCACGTCCCCCGGGATGTTTGATGGATAGCACCATTCCTCTAATGTTATGATCTCTTCCAGAGATTCCCGGTTTAGTTTCGTGAGGGCCCATCTGGGAAAAAGTTCTCTCGCTGAACGAGTCCGAGGGTCGTTACGTCTATTAGTGGCAGAGACCTCAAACCTTATATAAACATGATCCGATAAGGTCTCCACTTCTTCAAGGACCCGCCAATCGTGCACATGCGCTGCGAGAGCAGGGGTAGCGAATGTTAAATCCACTATGGATCCCCCCCGTTGTCGGACGCAGGTGAACGAGGAGCCCCGGTTTAACAAACAAAGACCACATTCCACCATCCAATCTTCCACTGCCTTTCCTCGAGCATTGGTCGTGGGGGAGCCCCAAGCCGATGATTTGGCATTGAAGTCCCCCAACACCAAGGTTGATGGTAAAGAATGTCGCCGGACTGCAGCGCTCAATTCGCCGAGAAAAACCTCGAATTCCGCCAGTGGCTTGTTGGGAGAGAAGTACACGCCTATAATGCCAGAATCTCCCCATTTGGCAACGGCAAAGCCATGCCCTCTCTGAAGAACTGAGAGGGTTGGAGACGAGTGTGAGCTGGATCTTACGATCACCACATTGTGGTCTAGGTCCGCAACCCAGTCTGCGCCGGGTGGAACATAATAAGGCTCCGCAACCACGGCCAAATCTATCGACCACTCTCTCATTGATTGCAGGAGCAGATCCTGCGCACCAGAGCAGTGGTTCAAGTTCCCTTGAATGAACTTACGTGGATGGTGTACGTTCATTATCTATCGGTGTCATGTCCATGGGCTGCAGATCAATAGATTTCGCAGCCTGTGTGGCAGCTAAGGTTTGAAAAGCCACTTTCTTACCCATTTTTAATTGAGGAGCTTTACACTTTACGCCACCTAATACGTGGCCAGCCGGTCTCTTGGTGTCGGCACAAAGAACGCAAAAAGGATCCGCCGAACAGTTAGCCATCCTGTGCCCAGGCTTTCCACAGCGAATACATAGCTCGCTGCGGTCTGCACCCAAGCACTGTGGTCGCGCGTGGCCTCTTTCTAGACACCTGAAACATCTCATTGGCCGCTGCTCTACTTCCCGAACGCGAACCGCACTCCAACCAACGAGTAGTCGTCCAGCCTCCAATATGGTTTTTGCCGCGCCTATCGGACACGACACCCATACGACGCCCAAGCCACCAGGACCAGAACGTATTTCGCCTACTTTAACTGAGCCGTGTGAACACCCGCCCTTTTGAGCAACGGCATTTACGACATCTTCTTTGTCAATCGAGTCATCAAGGCCTAATAGTCGAATTTCGGCACATTTGGTGGGCCTGGTGACTCGCACTTCTTCCTCGCTGAAAGCGGATTTTAATTTTTCGGCCAGAAGATCAGCTTTAACATTTTTGTCTTCACCCGTGACCTCGAATATCTTGGCACCAGTGATCGCTGTTTTCGCCAGGAGTGGCGGCAGACCAAGGTCATCGAGGCTACCTATAGTGGACCGTGCCTTCTTGATGATTTCGGCATAGGTCACTCCTCGTTTCTCCGCCTCTGCACTAATGGTTATAACCACCGCAGCTGTGCGGGGTTCTCGCAGTTTTCGCGGGCGTTGAATGAGCCTCTTTTTGGTTTGAGCCCCCTGTGCAGTTTGAGGTTTCTGAGACTGTGGATTCGGTTTAGCCTTTTCCGCAGTATCTTCATTGGCCACCTGACGTTTGGCCGGATGTTTGACTACTTTAGTCCATGAGGTCGATGGGGCCGACGGAGCTGATTCTAATCGAGCAGGGAGAGGGGCCGGAAGCTCTTCTACGGGGACAGAAGCATTTTTCCCCCCTTTTCCTTTTCTCTTTCTTTTCCCTCCAGAGACAGTGGCCGGGGGAGCTGGTTGTTGAGCCGCAGGGGGTTTTTGAGCCACAGGTGTTTGTCGGGTTGTCACCGATGGTGGTGTAAAGACAAAAGGTGAGTCCAGAGGGTCCTCCAAACTGCCCTCCCTAGTTAATGGTGGCCGCAGCCGCCTTGGTGGTGGCAGACGGTCTTCCAGACCTTCAAGGCGGGCGTTGATCATATTGCCCGCATAAATCATGAAAGCCCGGAACCAATCCTCCATAGCTGCCGGTGGGGCCGTTTCAGTCGGGGTGTTCATACCCTGCGGGGTATTACTGGACTGTGGGCGTACGAGTAATTCAGAACGCAGCTCGTTTAATTGTTTGTGCAGTTCCTTCATCTCCTCACGAAGCTGCCTGTTCTCCCTATCTACTTTGGCAAGCTCCTCAGACATTGTGCGCTTCAGGAGTTCCTGCGATGTTTTTTTGATCGTCTCGGTCGAGATCTTAAGGGCTTTTTGGTAGGTTCCCTTAAGGTGTGACGATGTGCTAGCCACTTTGAGGATAGTCTCAATTTCCCCTTCAATGGTCTGATACATATCTATGGCGCGGCGTTCGTCCGTTTCAGACAGTACTGCCGCGTCCGAGCTATCTGACAGCTGGGCCGGGGATGTATGGGTGGAGCGCAGACGCCGGTTTCGAGTCAGCTCCATCGCATGGTCCTTCTCAGGTCCCAGTCGATTTTTACGCTGTCCTTCAGCAAGTCCCACATATTGTGCTATGGTGAGAGGACGGCCTCTACCTCGTCTAGTTGCGGGTTTTTTAGGTGCAGAGATCAACTCTAAGTCAGTCTCGGGAGCGCTGTCTGAGTCCGAAACTCTTTCCTTGCGTTTAGACCGCGTCTCAGTTCCAACTATGTCCAAGGACCTGCAGGAGCCGAGATCTTCATCTGCCATGCGTACACACTGCTGAGCATGCTGTTTATCGGTGCAGTCCGAGTCGTCGGTCTCACAGGAGGGTGCGATCGGAGCATTCTTCGATGCGGGTTCATCGCCAGCACTGTGTTGCGTGGGCGGAACGTCCGCAGACTTTTTACGATCACCGCTGGCAATAGCACAATCGGCCAGCATCCATTCTTTAAGTGGCAAGCAAATTTGCTTGGAGCGTCGAGTGCCCCCCCCCAGATACGATGGGGCAGTCCGCTACCGTCTGGTTCTCGGCGGCGGAGGTGGATTCTCCTCTAAGAGAGGTACCACCCTGGGGTAGTAATGGTTTTCTAGACGCACTCATGGTTTTGTTGTTTTAAAAGGGTTAGATCCCTTAGTCCGGCGCTTGGGACTGGATTCCCTCCAGCCACTCATCCCATCGCCACGCCGGCAAGCTTAGGATTGGGGTCGGTGGTGACCAAGGCCGTTGATTGCCAGCCCGAGCCAGTGGACTGAGCCGCTGACCACCGACGAAGGACGACTTTTAGAGAACTCTTCTCGTAGAAGAGAAGAGTCTTAAGACGACCAAAACGGGCAGAAAGCCAGCGTCATTGGACCAAAAGGTCAAAGAACCAGAAAAACTCTATCGTCAGGCACTGAAGCCCGGCGGGAGCTCATCTAGGTGTGAGTTCACCGCCCAAGTGTGACCGCCTAAATACGGCCCGCGGACCTTAGAGGCTCGCCAGACTACGAAGCCACGAACTTCGTGTGCGTGGCTTCCTCGCGGAGAGGCGGAGGCCCATATCTGGGCCCGCCCTCCCCCATTCCGGTTTTGGTCCGCGCCGGTAAGCCGGTACCCCCCATATCTGGAGGGCATTCCCCTATCCGCCACCTGGGGACGCGCCCGATGGAGGACCGGAAACTTCTCACGGGGTACGTTGTCATCCTGAGGCCTAAGATGGTGTCCATGCCCAGTAATTACACTAGCTACCTCTCCCTTCAATCCGAAACATAGCAAACTGTTTCACGGCTGATAAATGCTGCGGTAGTACCTACCCAGACGACCCTACATACGGGCCTACCACTAGCTGTCGATGGAAAGTGGCTAGGTGGTGCGGAGTTTAGTGGGTAAGGACCCACTAAACTCCTCAGCGACAAGGTGATAGTTTACAGACTCATAGTTTACAGTGAAAATGTCATAAATTCTGAAGCTATAGAAATAGATTTTTTTATACAACTAGATGACAAACAAGCTGACGGCCCACCTGATGGTAAGTGGTTACCGCCGCCTATAGACACCTGCAATAACAAGGGAAAATCACTTGATATTGCAGGTGGTTAAGTAATATAGTCCAACAAATTTTTTTTTTTAAAGACAGAAAGAAAGAAAAAAATTTATTTAGTGCAAAGATATGACTAAACACAAAAATAAAACAGCAATGAGATAAGACATAACACATCTGCAACTAAAATGGTAACCACTCAGCTTAATTTTTTGCAATCCGACCTAAATAGTTTTTGAGATATAAGTATACAAATATACAAACAAAAATACACCCATGAAATCAGAAGCTCGTAAAGACTGACATGTATATGTTTGGACAGTTTTTGTATAAAAACTGTCCAATTCTGACAATACTACATACATACGAGGGTCAAATTGATAACCTTTTTTTTTTAACCCGGATAAAAAGTTCAAATAAAACACAAGAATAATGAAGCTCTGTACTCATTCGAGTAAACCTCCGCAGGGAGCTCATTCCACAACCTGAGCATACGTGGGAAAAAGTTCCTCTGAAACCGTACAGTGCGCGAACAACGGAGTGCCTTTTATGGAAAACCATGACCATTTTATAGAAATGAACTAAATTGCAGAGTGCGGTGATTTGAAATGCTAGCTTAGGGTTAGGCCCCAGATGAAATAGCCAATTTAGTTAAATTGTTTCAGTTAAAACCAATTTCATAGTCATTGTACAATCATATTATGAAAAGCTTCGCCAGGTTTGAAATTGATTCATTTAACAATTCCTGAGCTCATATTACTTTTTAAAACTGTGTCTCAAAATAAATTGAAATGGAATTTTTATTCAGTCGCTATTATACATGGCGTAGAGTGGGGTAGTTAGGAACTCGGAGTAACTCTGATCCACGCCGCTTATATCATGATGGACAGGGATAGAAAACCCATGCTCTGTACTGACAACCCTGTACAATTCTATGTAAATTTGTTTAAGTCATGTCATCGTCATCATGTCAGCCAATGATGGCCAGTCACTGCTGAACAAATGCTTCACTATCGATCTCCAAACGGAACGGTTTTGCGCAGCCTGCCTGTTCTGTCCGGCATGCTAGCACTTTAATGCCTTCTGCATAGGATTAGAAAGTTGAAGTACTTGTTAATCCTATGATACCATATGCACGGATAACATATGTAGGGAAGTGCCAAAGCACGAAGCGCAAATTAAGCGGGCTTATTTCCCCACGCCTTTAACTTTTTTTTTTAATAGTGGATGGGATTTTTTTTATTTAAAAGCACCCAGACGTCACAAGCTGTATCAGTGACCTTGGTTCTCTTAAGGATGTCCTCATTTCTGATTCTATGTCGTTAAATCGTGTAATAGAAAAATATTGATAAATACTCTTGGCTAACTGTAAAACCGCCCTAACCGCAGGGTTGCCAGTGATTTCGTAAACGAGTGTCTATTCACTTTAGACTCGCCGTGATTCGTTGCGAAACCGGATCATCGGGTGGATTTGCATTTATATTGCGTAATAACTGTGCGCTCAGTATAAAAGCACCGTCCGGTTCATATCGCACTGCGTAAACAGATTCGGACTGCATCTATTCCTTTATTTATTATCCGCGGCCTTGTCTTAAATTTTCGCGAGCACCACACATTTGATAAAAAACAAATTTACCGGATTTAACTCGCGTTTAATTAGATTACATTATTATTATTCACCCGACGTTTCGATTATTTTACAGCGATCGTGGTCACGGGAAGACTGCAGATGTCCATTGTCTTTGATAAGTTATAAGTTGACTACCTTCACTTTGTGTTGTATTTTAAGCGGTATGATTCGCGCATACTGAGCTCACGGTGTCAGTTTGTCGAACAGTGTGAGGACGGGCTGACGGCTGACTGGCCGTGTTTTAATTTGGAACAAATAAAAAAATATAGCTATTGGTAATTAAATAGAGCAAAAGAAGGTAACGCCAATTTAAGTATGGATAAACTGGGTAATAATCATTCATAACCATAGCTTTAAATAGCATACTTAATACTTATTCACAGACAGTCTGAGAAACTTTATTCCTGATACTTTTTATTGATTCTACTAATATATAAGTATACTACTAATTTATAGCTCGAAAAAAAATGGAAAGAAAGCGTTATTTTGGCGGAACATAAGCCAGGGGGACCTTTATCTCATTATCATGGTATGGAATTACGCCTATGATGACATGTCAACTGCTGAACAAAGGCTTCCCATAGACTTCCAAATGGAACGGTTCTGCGCAGCCTGCATCCAACAGCTCCCCGCGACCCTGACTAGGTCATCTGTCCATCTAGTGGGAGGCCGTCCTACTTTGCGCTTACCGGTATGTGGTCGCCATTTTAGAACTTTAACGCCCCATCGGTCGTCTGTTCTGCGTGCTATATGCCCTGCCCACTACTTACCACTTCAATTTTGCTAATCATAAGAGCTTTGTCAGTGACTTTGGTTCTCATACAGATGTTTAATCTTTTGATTCTATCTCAAACAGAAACACCTATCATAGCTTGTTCCATAGCTAGTTATGTGACTGCGAACTTGTACAGAAGGCCCTTAGTAAGTGACATTAGTTTCACAGCCGTATGTCATCTCTGGCAACACACACAGGTCGAACACTTTCGACTTTAAGCACTGAGGAATTTTGGACTTTCTCCTATGCTGTCAGCATAATGCGCGACATTAGTCCCCAAGATGACACGAGAGCCATAGTATAGGCTACGCCGCATACTATCAGGCGTACCCTATGCTTCTTTGCATCCTTGTCGTATAAATAAAACGTGATGGATGAAACTATGGACAAAAACTGGTAAGCTGATAAAATCCTGACTCAGGACACGTGGAGTACTAGCAATTATTAGTTGCAAACATAATTAGAAGTACAGTGGTGAATCCTTAATCCACATCAACTATACTCCAATAATAAGGCATATTAGTATTCACAAAAGGGTGTTTTGTGATCCAAAAAACATAGAGATGTTGCCTAAGTTTGAATATTTGTGCGCTAATGTTCAAAAATTTGCGCAATTTATGCTCCCGTTACCCATAAAACAAATAACTTCTTAAAAGTTTATAAAATTACGTTGAAATATAATTTTCAACCTTTTTACCTTTTAGAAAATTTATAAAATGGCAATTTTTTTAACAAAATCAAAAACTTAACCTACTTCAAGAGAACCTAGGAACTTGATATTTGGTACCAAGGTATTGCTTATACAAAGGTAAAAATCTGAAATCTCAAAATTATTGTTAATTATTATTAAATAGTCAAGTAAACGTCAAGTATGAAAGTTAGGTCACAGATTAGATAGTAGTTAATAAGTGTTAGGTGAAATATAAATATTTCAAAGAACCGACAATGTATGGAAAATAGCACATTAAATAAAATACTTTAACTTACTGAAGTTTCCAAAAGAAAATTCATATGTTGAAAAATATTTCGGAGGCCAATTAAACTTGTACCTCCCATCTTCCCCCGAATTTAATTTCGGGGGACGATAAAAAGGAAAATTAGTATTTTCCCTCGACCGAGAGAACCATACGAAGGAAGTTGGGAATAGAGAAACTTTTACCTCCATCTTCCTCCACATGAAGATAAAACGAAAATTCCCATCAAGTTGAGAATTAATAACAACAATATATGTATTCTTTACAAAAAGTATTGATATCCCATCAAAAACATAAAAATGTGAAATAAGAGCCAAGTTCAATATTGATTATTGCCTCGTTCTCGACTTCACTGACAAAAAACTCGACATCTATATGGGTGCTAAGTTCTGTGTTCTGTGTTCACGCCCGACAAACGGTCGTCGGTGTTGTTTGGAAAATACGACCTCAACGGACCTAATCACTACATCGTACACGATCATCATGTTCAGAATCAAACAACAACAAACAAACGACAAAAATAATAACTACATCAGATTTCACACACCGCTTCATTCCTACAATGTAACGTGAGGCTAATGAAATCAAAGCACATTCTTATTTCGATAGGGGAGATGGTTGGAGTGAACCACCAGCTTGGGATCCCGTCACAGGAAAAATAAAGTCCCAAGGCCGTCCTCACACTGTCCGACAAACTTACACCGTGAGCTCCGTATGCGTGAATCGGACCGCTCAAAGTATTGTTGTGTATTCTTTGTGTTCAAAGTGACGGTTATTAATATCAATGGTTACTATCATAAAAGCTTATCAAAGAAAACTGACATCTTCAGTCTTCCCGTGACCACAATCGCTGTAAAGTAATCGAAACGTCGGGTTTAAAGTAATACAGTAACATCTAATTAAAACGTGAGTTAAATCCGGTAAAGTGGTTTTATTTCAATATGATACTATAAATAAGGTTCAATAATCAATCGATGATTGTTATGTCCCGGGGCGAAATCGTCATTATAATTATTACGGGGCTATAAAGGAGGTAGTACCCCACTTTATGTTACTTCATTTAGCTTTTAGGTAAATAAACATGCTCTACTTATGTATCTTTTCCGACTTCCAAATTACAGCTTTTTAATACACAGACTTTCTGACCTAAGATGATGGACAGACGGACGGAAATGGCGAAACTACAAAGGTTCGGAAGTTTCGGAACCCTAAAAACGAGAGAAATATGTAGAAAAAGACCAAATTGCGCCACATGTTCAGATTTCATTCAAACAAGTTGTCTGGTGTGACCATTAAATGTAGTCATGAGAACCCTCAAATTTTAGTGCCAGCCAAAGCGGAGCTGGAGAGCCTCGTTAATTCAGGGATTCTTTTAAACTTCGTCGGCGCCTTAATTAAATTTACCCAAGGATGTGCTATTACTTTCGGAGTTTGTGTTAAGGTAAGTTTATTTTGTGGAAGATTCTTGAGCAACATTTTAGTCTGCCTTTTTATTACCTATTTAAAATGTTGCTTCATGGTTATTAAACAGTTTTAAAAGATAATTAGTAAGTGCCTGAAAGGGTTTAATGGATTTTAATATATCCATTTAATTAATTTATTAGTAGGCATAATTCTTTACAAGTTTAACCTCTTTTCATCTAGTCACTTAAGACACTTGAATTTGAATCCGTTTATATTATTTATTCATTTATAAAAGTGGACTTACAACACTAAACAATAACTAATACACTGGTTAGAATGGCAAATTAAGGTCTAATCCATATACATTTCAATATTTTCCATTACCTGTCAAGCCACAGACTCCAGACACAATACGCGTGAGGTCTTATCACAGTTAAAAACTTTTGAGGTCTTACACGGCTCGACAAATTAAGGTAAAATGGTAAATTTGTATAAAATCACGTTTCTTATGGGCTGATAATTATGTCATCGTCAGGGATCCTGATTAAGTATTGCATTAAGCAAATCAATTTACAATGAGTTTTCTCATTTGGAATAGAAAGTTTCGAAGTCTAGATTTATGCTTTAGTCATCCTCAATAATACTGTGATTACGTAGTACAACATTTAGGTGGATTAACATTTAAAATCAGCACACTAATTAATTAATTTATGTTACAAATTACTGTACTAATTAAGTTACAGTATCGTTCATAACCATTACCAATGATTGCTCTGATCTCTGAAATTAGATGCCAATATCTGCAATGAATTAATTAGTTCGAGTATCTGTGTACATAATAATGTATGAGAGGCGTTCATCAATGTGGATCTCGTTTGTAGACAATTCAATTTCGTGAAGTGATTTGAGCGGTTCTGAAACTTTTTGGGTCTATTTCACACATGCGGTTGCATCACTCGTAATGGAAATACTCCAAATTGTTCACACGTTCGCGGTAGTGACCGGGTTTTCTGGCAATTAAGAACCAATCAACAGCTGCCAAAAGCACGGACTTTAAAATGCAAAGAACGGCGAGGAGACTGCGGTCTCTGCAGTGACCGATTAGTGGCAAAATCAAATTCCCGACTGACTAATTACACCAATTTTCTAGCGCAAAGTAAACAAAGCTAGAACGATTATTACTCGGGTGCTTGTTTACAGTGAGACCAGTTAAGATACGTCATTAATAATAAAAACAGGTGCTATACCTGTATTAAGTTTAATAATATAATGGGCCTAATTCTGGGAACACACTTTAATTCTAAATTTAAGGACAATATATCTCTTTCTCGCAATAAGTAATAGGAAAAAGATAGCAAGAATCTGTTTAGAGCTGTCACTTAAATTTAGATAGATATCTAAGAAACCATAGACAATTTTAGACGGCATGTACGGAGGTGCCTCTTAAACACTGCATTTTAGCACGTTCAATAAGGTCGAAAATTGAACGCACGTTTCTAAATGTCAAATTATATGACAGCCATCCTTCTCGTATTCCTTTTGATAGAAAGAAATGCACTGAACTTAAATTTAGACTTAGCATGTGTTTACCAGAATTAGGGCTAATGATGTTATGCTCTCGCAAAACGTCACATGTGTACGTTTTCTATGTACCATTTTATATTTAAGTGACATGTAATAAAGACATAATTACAACTAGAACAAATTTTTAACATCAATTCAAATCAACAAAAACTGAGTGGTGTGGTAATAAGACACACCATACCATAAACATTATATGGGTATATGCTCGTGAGAATGTGTGCAAGTTAACACACTCAATGTTGTAGGTGTATCCGTTGATTTCTTACATTATCAAGTCACATCAACTATAATAATAATAAGTTTTTTATTTCAACAGTTTGGTATCAACAATGTATTGAACTGCTCCCAAATTAGGTTGCCCTGTGTTATGGGAGACAGGCTCTTTAAAGAACTGTTTTTAATTAAGAACTGTTTTTACTGTACAAAATTCTGGGTTCACAGTGTGTGTGTGTGTGTGTGACTATTGTACCAATCTTCACGGTCGGCTTTTGATATTAACTTACAGTTTAAGTTTACTTTGAATTGATGCACAAGTTATGTTACCATTATTAATGGAAATGGAAATAAATATTTTATTCTTCTCGTTATTATTTATCAAGTTATTGAGAAGCTGCTATTGAGGCCGTCAGCACTACAATCAAGTGCGATACTTGATACAATGACAATACAAATGTTAATTAAAATTTTCGTTACATGGGCACGGAACACCAGTGAAATCGACACGTTTTAATGCGATTGAATCTTACAATAGGGATACCCAGGTACCGGTCGCAATGAAAGGCAAGATGGAAAATCGTTTGTGTGAAATAGGCCAAGGCTTCAAAATAGTCTTGAAGGATACATCCGCTTCCCAAGAGGATGTATCCTTCAAGACTATCACTCATAATAATATGGCAGAAAACGGCTTCTATCTATATTTTGATCTTGTAATTGAAATGTGTCTTCAAAATGAGATAGCGTCAATCATCATTTCATGTATACATATGAAGTGACAGATACCTATATTGTAATATACCTTTCTAGAACGGCGTGATTTGATTATGAAGCAAGTATATAATATTTTCATATACATTCAAGTTATTTCATTTCTAGTTCCTTACATTTTACTAGGTGGTAGGTCGTCTGGGTTCCTTTTTTATTTCAGCCGTAAAACAGTTCGCTGTGTCGGACTGAAGGGAAAGGTAGCCAGTGAAATTACTTGGCATGGAAGGCATTTCATTTTAGGCCTCAGGATGACAACGTGACTGCACGCAAAATACGTAGGAGCTCTAGATTAGAGATTTTGATTGACCCATCCCAGGATCGACCCTTTTTTACCAGGAGAAACCCAATGACGGATCTACCCGCCGCTGGCGAAGCAACGGGCGTGTGCGGGGCTCGCCCAGAGTCTAAATTGACCCTGGAAATACCCGCTAAAACTCCTGGACAACTCCCGTGCCTTCCGCCGAGGCGGTTTGGAGTCTGCAAAGAAAATTCACCAGATCACCTTCAGGATCCCAGGATCGACCATGGCGATAGTTTCTTTGTTTTCGTAATAGAAACCTGAGCGCTCAAGCCAGTACGCCACAGGGCTCAGTTTTATTAAAAAATACATTTTCATGGTAGATAATGGACCAATACTGCGTACGAACATATTATTACCTTGCATTGTGCATAGCTAAAGAAAATTTTGAAATGCAGTTAAATTCCAAGACTGTAAATCGTGAAATAAAATCAGATATCATATAATAAAAGATCTAGGTTTCGTAGGCCAATACACCATGAAGGTAGGTTAGGTAGGTAGGCATTGACGATAGACAATCAATAAATATTTATTTAGACAGACCGTTCCATTTGAAAATCGATTTGGAAAGCCTTTGTTCAGCAGTGAAAATCATAGGCCGGTATGATGATGCGGAAGGGGGGGGGGGGCTCTTTGTAGTTGGGAGCCACCCCCCGCATCCCTCGGGGCGCTGACGGGTGGGTGAGGCAAGGCGGGTGGTTCCCCCGTTCCGGGACCAGCTCCGGTTGGTTTTGGGGAGGGCTGCCCGTAGGTGGCTTGGTGAGCTTGCTTCGGCAGATCCCGGGTCACCTCCGTCATGGGCATAGTGGGAAATCGGAGAGGTTTAATGGGTATTCCCAGTGCCGCTAATATCAGGTGTTGGGCGAGCCCCACACAGGCCCACGCTAAGCCGGCGGATCGCTGGAATAGTCCAGTGGTTTAGGGTATCGTCCGTAAGAGGATTCCTCTCCGAAAAAAAAGGCTGGTATGATGATGATGATTTAGACTAGAAAAAAATGAATGTGTTGTACCCCTACCATGAAATATCTATACGGAATTGACGGAATCTCGGAGATGAAAATGAACCATATGTTTAGACTAATAGAGAACATTCGCAAGGTAATCCAAGGGGTTTCCAATAAAATTTTGGCTCAAAACCTCAGAAAACGATTCATGATAGTCCTACTGAGAAGAGAACTGAGCGATCTTACACAATCCGAGTGACTACATAAATTATTTTTACAATTGTCCTAACTTTCTTCCACCCGTGACTTTGACGGCGTTATCCTATGGAAACACATTTCAGGAAGAACAAGTAGCCATTGCTTTAATGCAGATTGTAATCGAAATCTGTGCAAAATTTCATCCAGATTCGTTCTGCCTTTCTAGCGCGGTTGAGTAACAAATATCTAAACTTGCACATTTATAATATTAGAACTAGTCTTGTCATAAGTACTGTAACAAAGAAAAAAAAATCTATTACAAATAACATTTATTACTTTTACAGTGTGTTAGTTTAATACATAAATATAAAACAATTTAAAATATTCAAAAGCTTATTCGAAGTGGTCTCCATTGGCTGCAATACAGTCCTTTAAACGTTGAGGCCAGTTATCAATAGAAGCACGCACTCTTTCTATGGGAAAATTCTACACTGCCAATCGTACGGATTGTTTTAGGGACTCCAAATTATCATGGCGTTTAGAGCAAGCCATACTCTCTAAAACTGAGCATAAATCATAATCCAGCGGATTAAGATCGGGACTAGACGACGGCCAGTCTTCAGCTCTGATGAAGTCCAAAACGTTCGTTTCCAACCAAGACTGCATAGACCGAGCTTTAAGATCCGGCGCCGAGTCTTGCTGGAAGGACCATTCTTGGTTATTGACCATCATGTTGTTAAGGGGCTTCACTACCTTCTCAAGAATGGCCGTCATACACTTGTGCCGATGTTTTTAACCCTTTTTCACAAGAGTATGGCTAAGTCACTCCTTCATAGCTAATACCCTACCAAACCATCACTGAAGTCGGATAGTGCCCACGTTGCACTCTGTCGACTGATTGGAAAGCTTCCTTAGAGCTTTGAGCAATGTTGCTTAATTGTAAAAAAATTATCATCCGTAAACAATTTTTTTCTGTGACCTCCCTTTGCGTACCGCTTCAGTAGTTGTTTCTGTTTTACTACCCTATTCATTTTTAAATTATCAGTTAAGAAATGACCAGTACGTCTTTATAAGCTAGAAGTCCTAAGTCGTCTTTTAAAATACGCGACATGGTTCTAGGTGCTATCTTCATCTCCCGAGATAAAATCTTTTGCTTTCGGACAGGATTTCATCGAATTCTTTCCCTTACTGCTTTGACGACCTTTTTCCTACGAACACTACGTGGACGGCCAGATCTTTTTCTGTCACAAACAGAGGTCTCGTTGTACTTATTAATAGCCCGGTACATAAACATTTTACTAAAACCAAGCGTATGCTGAGTTTTAAAAAATGCATTTGACTCCATACCTACTTTGTGTAATGCAATCACAGCGATTCGGCTCTCTTTATCACCCCACTACATTTTAATATCGCAAAATATTGTACAATGTATTGGCGCCAAAATGAGAAAACTCAATGAACAATCATTAAAAATGACAGATTCCAAATTCAAATGTAATATTTTGTTTATTTTTAATTGTAACAGTATTTCTGGCCAGACTAAGTATACTGTACTGAAATTTAGATTTTGTGACTGTAACCAGTTTCGGGCTCATTTAGACATTTACGTAAAGAAACGCACAGTAAAAATGCGTCAAAAAAAATTAATCGACTTGAGGGATGAGCGTTCTGTAGGTATTCTTATTCTGAATGCAAATTGGGTGTTTTACATAAAGAATGTACCAACCCTGCAATTTTTGAATTATGAAAAAGCATCATAAAAACTTGCTTCCGTCGCCTTCCCCTCTTTTTGTTATGCCATGTTTCCGCAATAATTTAGACAATAATCGGGAAATTTAAGAACCGAAAGACGTGATCTTTTTGTTGATAAAGAGAGCTGGGGCGTGTGCGCTAGGAAATTGCGGATAATAGAACCTCAATAATAGCTGTGGGAAGCCTTTTTATATCTTGTAAATCTGAATACATTAAGGTCTGCTATCAATATCCGCTAGTACACTTGCTTGCCGCTTGCTTTGCACGGAAGCGCTAATATTGCATGCTCCTAAGCAATGGGGATGTTGCCTAACATTGAATATGGCGGTATTTTTCACAAATTCGGAAAATATGCGCTCCTGTTACCCATAAAAATCTTATAGGTTTGAATGAAACTTAAAAGATATGGAATATTCATGAAGTTGTGCTGTTTAGAAAATTAATAAATATGGTATTTTTTTCCCAAAATTTATCAAAAATGTTAATGAAATTTGATTGCTGACATCAATTAAAACAGCTATTATAATGACGACTGTAAATAAAAACATACATATTACATAGTTATTATTAATTTTGTTAGTATGTCCATACATTTCTTAGTAAGGAACGTCACCTGTTCCGTAGTTCTATGGAGCGTTTTCGGACGATGCGCCGCAACACGTCAAACATATCGCTATATCTGTGCAACTATTGATCCTGGGCATACTGTTTCTTTTGCAAAATTTCTTATTTATATACTTCTTATACCTATTGCTTTATCGTTCCGTGTACAGTGCTCCATTTGTTTCTAGCTTCAAGCAAACAGACAACTACTGCCCCAGTAGTGTCACTTCAGTAGTTTTCTATATATTCAGCAATACCTCTCGCTATTTCAAAAAAGGTTTAAATCTTACAAGGCTTTCGACGTCTTTCAGTTTTTTAATGCGTAAGTAATTAAAGATTGTTTCAGCAGAGATGATCAGACCAGTGAAAGAGTGTTATATTTTTGTGCGACATCTTCGCCAAAAAGTTTTCATGTCATTAAATTTATAGTTCCCAAAACGAAGTTATCCAAGATTTTCGCTTGTTTAAATTATAATTATTATGCATTATCTACTTCGCGAATGACGTCATTATTAGAATTGTACCCACAACCAGATTCACAATCTCAGTTTTCGAGAACACAATTCTTCAATTTAATAACACTAATAATTCCACATCAAAATATTAAATTATGTAAAACCGAACTCTCAGGATCGATGGCGGCAATTTCCCTTCGGAAAACGGGAGCTGGCTTCCTATTAAATTCTTTATTAGAGCCCTAATATTTTATCGCAAGACTCCTAACCAAATAATAACGAGAGCCATCAGTAAGGCCGGTCGATGCTCCGATGCTTCGTTAGGGAGGATTTACGTCGGAGAAGCGGACGTCACTTCCTGTAAAAATATGTTAAACTTGAAAGGAGAAGTCCCAAAAATGTAAGATGACCATTACACTGTACAAAAAGGTTACCTATTTAAAATATTTTTGTGACATATTTATTTTTGCACAAATTGAATATTATTATTGGATTTTTTGTAAAAAGAAAAAGTTATGCAAATTTTATTATAGCCTCGGCAGGCCTTGTTTGTCATTAAAACTACTCATATACATGGATGCACTATTTTGTATTTCAGCTAGTAGGTATATCAAGCTACGTCAGATATCTACGTAGTGGTTTATTTATCTATCGAAAAATAAATGGAAATTATTCTTTGTGTTAATACAATAATTATTTCCTCAGACAAGTAAGTGAACGAAAAACAAAAGAGTCACTTCTCCAAAACGCATCTACGCGAAAACTGTATGTATCTTCGTATGCGTCGCGCTCTGTTTATCGCTTGTGTAGCGCAGCAGTAAAGTGGATAGAATGTATTTTAATTGTAAATTAATTTTATTCACGCTTTTAATTTTTATCTGTCGCAATTATTCAAAAGATAGCAATGGAATCTCGACAGCGGGTAATAAATTTGTGTGTGGAAAAAAAATGACTTTTTATTTATTTATTTGAAGCTCACAAAACAAGTTACAGTCAAAAACAAGATATTATTATATATTGAGTAATTGATCAAGACTATAACTCCAAACATGTAAACATAGTATGGCAAAAGTTGGATGAAATATTGAGGGTTAGTATTTGTGACGAAACGACCCTGCCGATGAGGGGCCCTTGACGTCACTCTGGGTCGGGAGACGATCTGAATAAATTCCCGCCGATGTATGAAATAGATGTGGTTCGAACAGGCGAATGCCAACGCAAGTACATACAGCACCTTACCTTGACAATCCACACCAACGTGTCCCAATGGCTTTCAGGAAGTCGTAGTCCTTCAGGTGGTCTTAGTATCCAGCCCGCCACGCGTTCACTCGCCAACGTGTTAAGTACTACACGTACAATATCTTCGAAAGTCTATGTCCAAGGCTCAAGTTAGGTACACACAACAGTGCACTCAACACCAATCAAAAGGGTCTTGATTTTACCACATTTAACACCAGATTTTTAAAAAATAGAAGCTGTTCCGTTACTGGCGCGTGTCGGAGCTTCCTTGTACATTCACTCGATGGTGGGAGCCAATCAGTGATCGGCACGGTGTGTATGTTCGATGACAATCGAACCTTGCTATTGGTTACGCCGTGACGTCACCAACATCGGAGGGAATATTTGAAATTAAAATTGCTTTACGAATTAATTGAACGAATAGCGAACATACCGCCCACCAAAATACCGCTGGTATTTTCTGTTAAGTGAAAAATAAAAAATGAATGGATATATAATCGATAAGCGAAAACTATGATTTCTATTGAATACAAAACTAAAACTAAAAGGGTTATATTTACGGTTAAAGAAGTTCGGATTCTATAGGAAGAGGGCACAACTTTACAAGCGGGCGTTTGATTGACATATTTTTAGTCTTAACAGTTGCCACGCGGACAATGCCGTCGAGGCCCGGATGTAATTCGGTAACTCTTCCCAAAGACCATTGCAAAGGAGTTCGGTTGTCATCTTTGATGATGACAAGAGAATTTACTAATAACGGTTTTGAAGTGTTCGTCCATTTTGCACGTTGCATTAGAGAGTTTAGATACTCGTTCTTCCACCTAATCCAAAAGTTTTGAAGAAACGATTGGATGAGCTGCCAACGATTCAATCGGTGTAGTTTTACATTAACATAATCCGAATCAGGAACAGTAATAAGCGGTTCCTGGGTCAAAAAGTGACCCGGAGTTAAAACGTTTAAATCATTAGGATCGGCGCTCATAGGATACAGTGGCCGCGAGTTCAGCACTGCTTCAATTTGAACGAATAAGGTACTGAGTTCCTCAAAGGTTAACACTTGATTCCCGACAATACGATAAAGGTGCGATTTTGCAGCTTTAATTTGTATCTCCCACACACCACCGAAGTGAGGTGCAGAAGGAGGGTTAAAATCAAATCGAATGCTAAGATCCTGCGAAGCATGCTCGAGTGAGCACCGATAAAGTTCGTTCCATAGTCTGCGTGGATAACGTTACAACGACCGCGACGACCGACAAATCGGCGCAATGCCGCAATAAAGCCTTCGGTACATAAAGATGACACTAGTTCAAGGTGGACCGCTTTAGTTGCTAGGCACACAAATAAGCATAAATACGCTTTATCCATCTTGGCTCCGCGATGAGCACCGACCTTTATACGAAATGGTCCACCGAAATCAACACCAACGACCGAAAACGGTTTAGCTTGGTTTACACGGAATGATGGTAGATCCCCCATGTAGGGTTCTAACGGTTTTGGGCGTGTTCGGTAACAACGGATGCACCTCGACAAACATCGACGTATAGCTCGTTTCGCTGATAGGACCCAAAAGCGTTGCAAGACCAAGTAATGAGTCGTGTTCTGTCCGGTATGGCAATGTTGACGATGGATCGATTCAATTAACTTAGATGTAAAGGGATGATCACAAGGTAACAGTGCTGGATGCTTTTGTTTATATTCGAGGCCAGCGTGAGAGATCCGTCCGCCCACCCTGAGGATACCCTCCTCATCCAAAAAAGGTTTGAGCTTTCGCAAGCAACGGCTTCTGCAATGATTGTTTAGATTGAATCCGTTGGATTTCATTAACGAATGTTGATGCTTGAACGTGTTTAACGATAACAAGCAACGACTGATAATTTTCTATTTCAGTAAGAATAGAACCCCGCTGCCCATTGCCGCCATCCTTTGCAATACGAATGAAACGCCATATATACGACACAATGCGAATAATTTTATCGAGTGAGGAATAACGTTGTAAAAGTTTATCGATGAACGAACCTTGTTGGTCACATGATTTAGTTTGAGAAACTAATGCGACAGACTTGCGTTCCTCTGAACGCACTAGCACTTCTTCTGCGTTGTCGAAGCTGAGTAATTTTGTACGGTTTGGCCAATAGTCAGATGGTTGTGATAACCAAGTTGGTCCCCACCACCAAAGCTTATTGTTAAAAAGATCACTTGGTAGCTGCCCTCGGGAGCAAATATCAGCGGGGTTCTCCGCTGATACGACGTGATGCCATGTCTCAACGGGAAGAATATCCTGAATCATACTGACCCTGTTGGCTACAAATGTGCTCCAGCGAGAAGAATGCGAACCAAGCCACGATAAGACAACTGTTGAGTCAGACCACAAATGAATCGCGTTCATTGAAAATTTTAAATTGTACGTATCAAGAACGAATTTCACAAGATTGGCAAGAACCACAGCGGCACACAGCTCTAAACGAGGTAAAGATAGTTTCTTGATAGGCGCAACACGAGCCTTAGCACATAACGGAAATATCTGAATAGAATGCGCACGTAGAGAATTGCCCCATAAGCCAACTCAGAACTGTCACAGAAACCATGAAGTTCGTATGCTTTTGCGCTATTAGTTTTAACACAGCGTGGAATTCTCAAGTCCCGAAGAATCGGTAGTTCATAAGAAAAGTTCTGCCAAAACTTAGCTATATCATCTGGAGGATCTTCATCCCAAGAGACATCTATAATCCATAGCTTCTGCAGTAGAACTTTAGCTTTAATTGTCAACGGTGACAAGAAGCCCAAAGGGTCGAAAACCTTTGCAATCTCGCTTAATATATTTCGTTTTGTACATAAACGATTAGATAACTTAACGTCAAACAAGAACGCATCAGATGCTGGGTCCCATTTAAGCCCAAGTACCTTTATAGTAGAAGGTTGATCGATAGAAAACGATTTTGGGTCAAGAAGACATTCGTCTTGAGCAAGATCTAACAACAACTGAGGTTCGTTACTGGCCCATTTCCTTAATTCAAAATGACCTAGTTTAAAGAGTTTTATGATCTGTGATTTTGCTTCTAGAGCATCGTCTAGAATATCACAGCCTGAGACCACGTCATCAACGTAAACATCCGTTAAGAGTATCTCTTTAGCTAAGGGGAAGTTGGCACCTTCATCCTCAGCTAATTGTTGAATAGTTTTGCAAGCTAAATATGGCGTTGATGAAACACCATACGTTACGGTATTTAGTTTGAATTCTTGCAGACAATGATTAGGTTTCCTTCTCCAAAGAATTCTTTGATAATCCCGTTGATCCTCGGAGATTAAAATCTGCCTATACATCTGACGAACGTCAGCCATAGAGACAACCGCGTGTCTACGAAAGTGGAGAAGTACCGCAACGATGTTGCACTGAAGTTTAGGTCCCGTTAGCAGAGTATCATTTAAAGATTTTCCGTGAGCGTCTGAAGCAGAAGCGTCAAAGACTACGCGTAATTTAGTAGTAGCACTATCGGGTCTTAAGATGCAGTGATGCGGTATATAATATTTACCGTTACCTAACTCTTTAGTGTCAACCAACGACATGTGACCGGATTCAAGATAATCTTCCATAAACTCAGAGTACTGACTGTGTAAATTGGGATCGCGTGAAAGTCTACGTTCGATAGCCAGTAACCGTCTAAGTGCGATCTCACGTGAACCTGAGAATATAGGTTCAACACTGTCCTTGAAAGGAAGTCGGACCACGTATCTTCCCGATGCATCATGGTTATGCCCAGAGGCGTAAATCCGCTCGCAATGAATTTCCTCAGGTGTGAGTTTTGAAGCCTGAGGAACATTGTCAATCTCCCAGAAACGCTCAACAAGAGAACTCAATTCGTTATCATTTTTCGATGTAAACTGCAATAACGAAGAGGTAACAAGAGCTGTTCGGCCTAACAAAAGTCAGCCGAAGATCGAGTTAAATGCGAGCGGTTGATTTACACCACCTTTGATGCGCTCAGTTAACAGAGACTCAGCAAATACATCTGCACCGAACAGAATATCAATGGGTCCTGGTATATCAAAGCCGGGATCTGCCAACGGTAGCGAATTGATATGTGACCAACCTACGGTATTCAGTTTTGCTATTGGTTGATCACCGCAAATATGCGAAATGACGTTTACATCCACGTCAAATAAAAATTTATCATGAGATGCAATAGAACAATTTACTAAGCCGATAATGCTAGCAGCATTTCCTCCTAACCCATTGATATTAGTTTTGCATGGGACTGGCTTAAGATTCAAGTATTGCGCAGCGTTCTTAGTGATGAAATTGTTCTGACTACCCGTATCGAATAAAGCACGGAAAGAATGATACTCTCCGTTCGTATCTTGAACTTGAACGATAGCTGTGGCTAGCAGCACGGTTGAGTTTTTCGTAGGCTTGGAAACCAATGTCGAATCTGAGCCTTTAGCAACTAGCAAGGCCGATTGTGAGTTAGCATCACCCTGCCTTTCCTTGACCGCATGATCTTTGTGCAGTAGCGTGTGATGTTTATGTTTACACTTTAAACACCGAAAAATTGATATGCAATCCTTTATTTGATGGGACGATTTGAGACAGTTAAAGCACCATCTCTTTTCAACAGCAATAGACATGCGCTCATCAATGGATTTTGCTAGAAATGATTTGCATTGAGTGATGGGATGATCACTTGCACAATAGGAACACTTTAGTACAGGTTTGTTATTCTGATTTTTTACCGGAACACTAATTTTATCGGTCATTTGATTTGGTGTAGAATTATCTGTTACAAGAGTGTGCAATGTATTAGGACGCTTGGAATAAGAGTTAAAGGAGGCTTTGGGTGCGTCCTTGACTGGAGGCATCATCTTGGTTTTATCAGAAAAATGAATATCGCGTATTAGTGCCTCACACTTTGAATGTAAGAATTGCTTTAAATCTAAATAACTAGGAAACTCAGTGTTGCCAGAACGTTCCTCGAATTCACGACGAATTTTGGAATCTAATTTTGACAAAATATGATAAACCATAATGAAATCCCATTGCTCAACAGGAAGCTTCAACTTTCTTAAAATACTCAAGTTTTCATCAATGCAATCTAATGTCTTTCGAAAAGCGTTTGCGTTTTGGAGATTGAAGTTAATAATTAAAATATCTTTCCAGCAGGTGAATGCTAATTCCCGCTTATCCTGATACCGCGTCACTAAAGCCGTGTACGCATCCAAATAATATTCACCGGTTATAGGGAACGTTCGAATAAATGTTAACGGATCGCCGCTTAGAGATGAAACGAGATAATGACATTTTTCAACATCCTTTAGGGAATGACAATCGTGAATAAGCCCGTTGTATTTATCAAAAAACTCGGGCCATTGCTTAATATTACCCGAAAAGGTGGCCAATTGAATTTTCGGTAGTTTTATACGTGATAATGATGAAGAGTTATTGTTTGATTGATGGGAAATCTCAGAAGAGTTCAAATTTACTTTCGTTATACTACGATGTATTGACATTATTTGAAAATATACATCGTCAAAACGAGCTCGAATTGTATCATCATCATCACTCCCCTTTTCAGAGGAATCTAAAAACTCGAGAATAGCAAAATGTGCATGTTCAAAATCGGCCGTATATTTGTCAAGTTGATCGCAATATGACAAGAATAGATCACACTGAGTGTCATCGCTACGCGCTAAAATACCTATTTCCAGCGCCTTCGACAAACGATTCAAAGCTATGGTACGTTTCCTACGTAATAAAGGCAAATCATGAATGGAGAAATCATCATGAACATGTTTTGATTTGGATCTGCTCGTCGAACTAAGTTTACGAATAGTACGTTTAGGATGAAATGACATTTTGTATTTAAATGAATTAATAACAACAATAGGACACAATTAAATGTTTCGAATGGAATAACACGTCCCGCTACAAATAACTATGAAGAGATAAATTCACAAAAACACCCGTATATCTTAGACGATAAGAAGTTATTAATTTTAAACAAATGACTTCCGTAGCGGTCAGTTTCACGACTACGAATCCGTAGCAAGCTACGACGCCCGATGCTACGAAGTGAAGAGAAAAAACAAAACGAATGCAATATTTTGCTCGCATAAACAGTTACTACAGCCGATACATTTATATAAACACCGATAGATAGAATTGATTGTTTATATATTGGTCTGCAATAACTATAAATTCACCGCAAAGTAAATGTTAAAGTGCCGAGTTATTGTTTATCTATGCTGCGAATGAATGGTAAAAACTAATGTACGAGTGAATACCACTTATGAATGAACGAGCGAGTGAACATTGGTACGAGAGCGAATGAGCGAACGAGTGGACGTTAGAACGATCGAATGAACGATTGAATGTGAGCAAGTGACGTTTAACAAATGAAATGCAATATGGTCGAATACTTTAATCGATGTATAACTACCCTACATTAAAATAAAAATATTTTAAGGATATTTTTAACGAATAAACCTGTTAATATAGATTTTAATTAGGATGTTACTATGAGAATGGGTTTCAGAATTCAGTGTCTTTATTATTCACACAGTAACAATTATGGGATAGTTACAATTTTTATACTAGATACCAGCGATATTTAAGTAATTCAAAGCTACGACTTCGAGTGCAGCCAAAAGGCGTATTCCCGGGTTTCGGCACCAAAAAATGTGACGAAACGACCCTGCCGATGAGGGGCCCTTGACGTCACTCTGGGTCGGGAGACGATCTGAATAAATTCCCGCCGATGTATGAAATAGATGTGGTTCGAACAGGCGAATGCCAACGCAAGTACATACAGCACCTCACCTTGACAATCCACACCAACGTGTCCCAATGGCTTTCAGGAAGTCGTAGTCCTTCAGGTAGTCTTAGTATCCGGCCCGCCACGCGATCACTCGCCAACGTGTTAAGTACTACACGTACAATATCTTCGAAAGTCTATGTCCAAGGCTCACGTTAGGTACACACAACAATGCACTCAACACCAATCAAAAGGGTCTTGATTTTACCACATTTAACACCAGATTTTTAAAAAATAGAAGCTGTTCCGTTACTGGCGCGTGTCGGAGCTTCCTTGTACATTCACTCGATGGTGGGAGCCAATCAGTGATCGGCACGGTGTGTATGTTCGATGACAATCGAACCTTGCTATTGGTTACGCCGTGACGTCACCAACATCGGAGTGAATATTTGAAATTAAAATTGCTTTACGAATTAATTGAACGAATAGCGAACAGTATTATTAATTACTTAAAAGTAACTTAATAGCTATTGTTAAAAGTGTTAGCTGACAATACAAGTTTCTATGTAACTACTGATACATTTCATTTTTATTCCTTCATTTTTAAGACGTAATATATATGATCTTATAAGAGGCTCGAGATATTTCTCCTAAAATTACCCAACCTACTCTCAAATATATCCAACGAAGAATGCTTAGCAACAGTTTCATTATACAGACGACACATCCTGGTTATAGGGTTGTAATAGGATGTGTTATTAAGGCGATATATTGAAAAAAATCGCACTTTTATAAGTAATATCATACGTTGCTGAAAGATCTTACGAATCTGAAAATCAAATATACGTTACTTCATATCCTTATTTAGATACAAGTAGACCGAAAACACGATTAAAGGAATTTGCCTCGATACATTTTATTTCCGAAAAGACCTCTTATAAACAAGAATTTACTAGGTGGTAGGCCCATATGTAGGGTCGCCTGGGTAGGTACCACCGCCTTTCTTATTTCAGCCGTGAAGCAGTTCGCTGTGTTTCGGATTGAAGGGAAAGGTAGCCAGTGTAATTACTGGGCATGGACGGCATTTCATCTTAGGCGTCAGGATGACAACGCACCTGCAATATCAAGTGACTTTTCATTGTTATTGCAGGTGTCTATAGGCGGCGGTAACCGCTTACCACCAGGTGGGCCGTCAGCTTGTTTGTCATCTAGTTGTATAAAAAAAAAAAAAAAAAGAATGCTTAAGATTATTGGTGAACGATAATTTGTATTCAATAGGAAATTACTTTAAATAGTAGATATCATTAATATTCAGAAGTGTTTTTTTGTAGTCCATAAGGTTATTTTAAAATAAAATAATTTGTGTATTTCGTTTACTTTTCACGCGCTATCGCTGTTTTGTCTTTTTCCCCCCGCTGAGTCAGCCATATCTTTATCCCTATCGGTCTTGGCCGAAACAACGTTTCGATAGATCGCCTTAATGTACACTTGGAGACTGAACACTTTGGACGTAGGATTCCGTGATCTATATAGAATATTGAAATTGAGTGCGGAAAGGAGGGAAGGTGAGTCAATGTAATGGATTCATAGTTTTCTTGTACTTATAGCCCATGTTTTAATTTATTATCATATTAACGGCACCATTCCGTATACACGGTGGTAGTGGGATGCTCTCGAAAACGAAGGCAGGCGGTAGTGCTGGTTACCCCTAAAACACGATTTGTTGAAAATTTGACATCGCGAAAAACAAATCAGCTGTTTCATACAACTTGTAATATCTACACAACCTGTTTCTAAGAAATATAGTCGTTTTTGAGAGCGTCCCCCTAACACCCTAGTTTACTTTGGTTTAATAATAATAACTATATTTTGTAAGCAAGACTTGAAAACTAATTTTGTATTTATAAAGTTTTTCTCTATTTGAAAACGTTAAACATATTTATTTATGAAAATAATGAATCATCCTCTCATAATTCAATTAATCCAAATATTAAGTCTAAAAGATAACGATATTATTTTTGATTAAGTCTAAAGAAAGCTCTAGGCATTAAAATTCATTAAATCCGACCGCGTAGCGGTCGGCTTAATGTAATAAGCATAAATAAAGTATGCCAGAGAAATTGCAACAAAAAATATAGAACCTTAATTTATTGATGAAGGTTGGTTATGAAACTGGTACAGCTTGATTACTGTAAAGTATGTTCACGAATACTCGTAAAAAAATAATAAAACAAAACAAACTTTGCTATTACTACCTTCATTTGATTGCAATGTACCGCCTGGCTATTCGAGTGGTTATTACCTTGAAAGAGAGAAAGAAAAAATATTTTATTTAAATAGGCCACAAAGATGCGCTTTTAAATCGTCAAAAAAACACATTCTTACATCACAAAAAATATATTAACTAACAACATCATAGTCTCTGTCTGTCTGTCATGTCTGAATTTACACCGGTTCCAAGACTACTAATTCCTCTGGTTTCGGATTCGAATCCCTGTAAGGGCAGATATATGAATGATGAAGCGAACTGTTCACTAGTCACAGGAGCTTGCAATATGTGTACTTAGTTATTATTTCTAAAATGTAGTTGTTTTGTTGTTATTGTGGTTTGAAATAAAACTAAATTTATCGGATTTAACTCGCGGTTAGTTAGTTGATAGATTATTATTACAGACCCGATGTTTCGATTACTTACTTTATTTATACTTTACAGCGATCACGGGAAGTCAGAAGATGTCAATTGTCTTTGATAAGTTTATAAGTTAACTACCGTCACTTTGTGTTATATTTTGAGCGGTCCGATTCACGCATACGGAGCTCAAGGTGTCAGTTTGTCGGACAGTGTGAGGACGGGCTTGGGGCGTTATTATCCTCATGATGGGATCCCAAGCTGGTGGTACACTCCAACCATCTTCTCTATTGAAATTACAATGTTTTTTTTTTATTTTAATAGCCTCACGTAACATTCTAGGAATGAAGCGGTGTTCTTTGGCGAGGATTTGGGGCTTATCAAATCTGATGTAGTTATTGTTGTTGTCGTTTGTTTGTTGTTGTTTGATTTGGAACATCCCTAACATTCTGTCAATTTAACCCTCAGCCGTTGGGCTATAAAATTTAATTATATGTGAGAATGTTCAAAATGAAAATCCTATGTTTTCTAGTTCCTGAAATGAGAACGAAACACATACCTAATTATAAGCATTTTTATTATCCTTGCAATATAAGTCACGAACAGCCGAAAGTTTTGTGACTTCTCTATGATAAACTTAGTTTCTCCCGTAACCTACCTAAAGTACGATCACTAAAGACTTGGTTTACCATAGATATAATGCTCCATAGAAACGCACTAAAAACCACCATATCGCGCTTATAATTTGTCAGGTATATCCCGAACGCCATGCGAGTAAAGTGCAAAGACCATTCATTGGCGTGAAATTGAGTGAACTTCAAAGGATATTAATGGGATCAACCTTTAAGAGCTGGTGTATACTGACGTCCATAACAGTTCCGCGGTAAGCAAATCACACGCGTAATTAAATTAAGGAAGTTTGTTTAAAAAATGGTCCTCATTCTGTTGTGCACTAACTGGAACTAAAATACAATATATTACTCGAGACCGGCCTTATTCCGTTCGTAATAGAGGCGGCTTTCGTAGTGCAACTGATACACTTGATGTGCTGTCGTCTGTACTGTGCCACTCTTTCATAACAATCCGAAAAGAAAAGGATAGCGGCGTGAACGTCTAGCTGCATTGGTATGAACATTGGTTTTGTTTATGACGTTAAGATGTCATTTTGAATGCGATATGGTCACCACACGTCAAAAAAAAATTGGTTTTTCTACAAACTATGCCAATATTGGTAATTTTTTTTAACATTATTATTAATATTTGAAAAATATATTTAGTTTCTTCTTCTTCTTTATTTAATTTGTCTGTTGTGGGTGTGTGTGTGTGTGTGTGTGTGTGTGTGTGTGTGTGGTACGACTGTAGGTATTGTGTGGTACGATAGTACCTTTTTTTAGGGTTGTCGCGAACAGGTGTCTGAAAGGTGTCAAACTTTTAGAGGTAACAAGGAACACAACCACCACCTTGATAAAATAATGGTAAAATACAGTTACGAATATTTAATAGTGTTCTAATCAAACTGAGCTATTCCGAAAAATCTAGATCTACTTTTCATGAAGGAAAGCCACATTTTGCATTACTTTGAATGGTTTCATTTCACACTCGCTTCGTTCTGTTAAGAGGGACTTATTAAATGTCTTTATAAAAGAAATAAAAATACGAAATAAAGTGAGATGAGACGTACTTCGGTATATAATATCAATGTCACACCCCACGTTTCTTATGGTTAAAATGTTGGTTTGGTTAATTTGATTAAGGCTGTGTTCGGAGAGGACGCCATTTTTTTCAAATCTTTTCCACTACTGGTTTTTAATAGTAACATCTAAACGAACACGAGTTAAATCCGGTTGAGTGATTCATTTCAAATGTTTAGTGCTCACGAAAATATAAAACAATGCTAGCTGCACCAGGGCATGCTTTGCAATGCCCGTTATGAGAAAACTGTTAGCTTTTACAATTAAAAAAAGGTTTTATAAAACCCTCGCAGGCGTCCCTAGCATACGCTACCAATGTTTCATCATAATCGAATTAATGGTTAGGACAAACAATAAAAACATTGGTTTTTATTTATACATATATAGACTAGGAAGTGTTATGTTAAAGAAAGCACAAGAAGCAAACCCTCCTGATTCCGATATAGCACTTTGTCAAAGAGCTATGTCGACCTTACTCATCGCAGTTGTTTGGCTTCGATCTTCTTTATGGTGCAAACGGTGCGAATAGAAATTATCACTATGCTCAACATTTAACCATAAATTCACTAAGCTCTTTAATTTAAACGTAAAGCGTAAACTCAATTATAAAATATAGGTCTGCCAAAACCGACACCGCTGAGAAGTTGATTAATTATGAAGCGGCCGAAAATTTAATTGATTTATTTAATTGAATTACCTATATTACCTACTCCAATCACCAATTACAAATTAACTTACTTAGCAAAATTATTGATGCGAAAATCTATGCTACTTTCATAAATTTAACAGATTGGCGTGTTGTAATTGTAATACATGTCAGTTCTCTTCTAAATGAATTGTATGGTTGGTATTTATTAGCAAAAAAGGAAACCAAGAGAGTAGTACAGTCGACAATGTGGCGTTCATATTGTACAACAATTGTGGCGTTCATATCTCTAGCAATTATTATTGTGCGACAGCAATTCCGCTACCGCCATCCGAGGGTCCGTGACACGGACAGCCTAAAGGCACAAGGCGCCCATAATTGACACCCTCCCGATGGCACATTATTGTGCCATCGAGGTTTTGGCCGCTTTGCGATCACGTCTCTGCGGATTCCCCTCTGACAGTTTCTTCAAAATAATAAAATTAATTAAAAAGAAAACTAGAGTTTTATTAGAAACAACAACGCTTTCATTGAACGTTACGATATAAAAAATATATAACATAATAAACCTTCTTTCATAACAAGTTAAAGGTCTGCGTACTAGAGCATTAGGTGTGCGAATATGACAGTGTTTCTCTGATCACTGGCCAAGGTCCAAGAACTAAGTGAGGCGACCAAAGCTATTCTCCGGCGGCGAACGCTGAGCGTGGCAAATGCTTCCCACGCAAAAAAAAATATTTACTCAAGAAAGAAGCACTGTCAAATCGATAAATATCCCATTGTCAGTCAAAAAAATCTAACAATGTCTGTCTGTCTGTCATGTTTGAATTTAAACCGATTCCAGAGATTGTACTACCGAAAAGATTCCGATTACCTAACGCGCGTACTTATTAGATTTCTATATTTTATATTCTTTCTTAGGTAGGTATATAAGAAATTTAGGCTAAAGAGGTTTGTCGAAATAAAATTAGGGCCATTAATTTTCTACGTTTTTTGCCCAAGTTCAGTGTCCGCCATATTAGGAACCAAATTGGAATTACTAAACGTCAAACAGCTGCCCTTTTTATTTAACTGTTAATATGGCTGCCACTGGCAACGTTAATATGGAGAAAGCGAACATTACGACTGGCCATTTGTCTTCAACGCGCTTACACCTGGCGGTCGCCGAGGCATTAATGCGGGACTCCTGTAATCCAAGTACATACTTGCCTCTTTTTACCCACTATTAAAGAATAATTCCGAGACGCGGGGAATTTCCTGTTTTTATTCAGCTCACCCCAATTTAGAGCGTGGATTGCTATAAAAGTGTTAAACCATACTAATTTTATAAATGCGAAAGTAACAATGTCTATCTGTCTGTTACGTTTTCATTCCTAAGCTATGGCATATACCGATTTAAATGAAAACTGGCATGGAAATAGATTACATTCTAAGAAAGGAGATGGGCTACATTTTGGCGCCCGCGCGCGTAATGCCACTAGTGCTTCATAAAATATAAAACATTATAGGATGCGACACATCACGAGATACAAATGCTTCGAGCTGGAATCGATGTGCCAGATGTCATGTTTATCACCAGGCATCCTTTTAATTACTTAGTTCCCACAAACTATTATACGTCTAAAAGTATTAATAAATGACTTCCAAACATTCCTTGAATTTCTTAAAGTTAAGCTAACCTCAGGTGACCAGCATACGAAGACTTAAAGTAGCACTGAAAAGCGTTCTTATTCCAACGGTATAGAGTATACAGATAACGCTTGGAAATGTAAGAATATCCTTACACCCATCTTGCAGTTGCTCCTGTGAACGTGAGAGTTCTAAACAAGTTAGAGTCGCATTAGAAAGGAGATTTATAGCAGGAGTTGACGTCAGCTGCATTCGCAAGGAATTGTTTGAAGTAGGTGTTCCCTATATAATCTCTGTGCTTTAATGTAAATAGAAATGGCGAGATCAAAAGTAGCGAGTTTTTAGCGGAATTCCAATGTGTTGCATAGGGTTGTCATTTTTTTAAATGATAGAGTACGACTCAATACAGGAATATTATTTATATCAATGGTTAAAACCGGTTTCTTCCTTTTTCCACTAAAGGATTTATCGTCCTGGTAGAAAAATATTGGGTCTGATACGTGGATACTTCACAGCAAAATGAAATAAATGACTACACATATTAGTTCGAAATTCATTTGACCCAGGGTGGTAGTTGAAACCGTTGGTTTTCGCTCTTCAAGAAAAAGTTTCGTAAATATTCTGCTTATTTACATTACTAAGGTGAACATGCTCAATGTTAGGCTATCATATTGGCAGATTATGCAGGAGTCAGGAGCTCATGTTTTATCAATTTTTAACAGAGAGGGGGTTCTCAGTTCAGTTGGTATATATTTTTTTCTTTTTTTTCTATCTATGTACCTACACCTACCACGCCGAGATTTTTGATTAGATTTACGTGTTTTTTTTTCGATGCTGAATAGTTGCCTTATGGTCCCATATTTAAAAAAAAATCGATTGGGTAATTTGGTTTTTATATCAAGAAAACTGGAATGACTAAGTCGTCTGCGTATGCAAATTTGCGGATTTTGTTATCCTATTACTTTTTAGTGAAACGATACGATAGTAGGAAACAACATAAGCTAGCGGTCACTCATTTAGCTTTGACCTTAGAAAGTTATCACAAAAAAAGTATAAAAAATAAACTTAAATTAATACCGACTTCAAAAAACTGAAAAGGATATAATAATTAAATTTCAATAGGCACTCATCCCCGAGAAACATAGTTTTTGGAGTTGTTGCTAAGTTGTTTCCAGTAACAATAGAAAATGAAGCGACGAAGCACGAACTCCAAAAAATATGTTTCTAGGGGATGCGTACCTATTTAAATTCAATTATTTTATCCTTACGTGCTTAACAAAGTAATTTTCTAGTTTTCAATAGTTTTCAATTTTTTTTAAATTCTGTATTAGCATTTTTAGTTTGAGAAATTATGCAGTACAAAAACAAGGAATAAATCACGATAATCTATTTTAGAGTTCAGTTGGCAACCCTAGTTAGTTCAAGCGTTAATTTTACCGACTTGTGGATATTGTGGTAGATGTGTGTATTTACTCGCATGTTGATGTCATGAACAATACGTGGAATTATCGCAACGGAGGGTGTCTATGACACTGTGAGTGGTTTTGTCATCATAGAGCATGCACTAATCTTGTCATATAAACCTACACTCCTATTAAAATTGCGAAAGTACCTCTGTGTATCTGAAGTTTTCACTTCTAAATTGCTAGCATGGAGAAAGACTACACCCTTAGAAAGGAAATAGGCGAGTGGAGCCGCAGGTTTAATCTAATCTGTGCCACGGGCCTCTACAAGTTAAATAAATAGATAATGTATCGTGAAATTAGTTGTACATTTTAGAGAGACTGAAGAATGAGCCGCCTACACATGGATGACGCCGTGCTAACACTGCAGTACTGACGACTGCACATCAAGCGTAATATATCAGTATAATTGGCTATTTGATGTTCAATTACAAACAACATGGCAACAAGGCAGACGCCATTCTTAGAGGAAAGCAAGCCTAAAGGCTGAGAGCGAGATTCATAATGAATTTGTCATGCTGCGTAAACCTCCGGAGTCCTATAACAATTAATAACAATTGTGTCTAGAATCTGTGGAAATACATTTTTCAATATTTTCTATAAAACAAAAATAAATAGTTTTTTTAACAAAATAAATTTTTTTACTCATTCTTTTAAGGCAAACAAAGGTCAAGTTATAATGAATTTAAAATATAAAATTATTTTTCTACTTGACGTAGCGAAGTTTACTGCTTATCTGTCGCAGTATATAACTTTGGCATTCATGAATAACTAGTACAGGTTGATTTTGTAAACAATTACATCAGAGGGGTCTAAAGTTGCCTCTTGTCTCCGTTTTCTAAAGATTGACAAAATTTATTGAGAATAAGTATTGGAAATTATACCTTTTACATTGTTACACCCAAAATAACAGCCAAAAATTCAAGACTTCGTGACGGTGTCCTAATCAAACGCTTTAATAGACGAAAAGTAATTTCAAGAATTATGGTATTGAGTTCAAAATAAATAAGAATTCTCATTTGAAATCTTTTCAAATTTACTAGACGGTAAAAAATGTAGCTCAAAAAATGGTTTTCCACCCCTTTCTATTAACAAAAACCGTTTCCCGGAAACATGCGGAGTAAACATATACAGGACGAGTAAAAAGTATAAAACGTATTCGCCCGTACGACCCATTAGTGCGAGTGTGCAAGAGAGTGTCATTAATGTGCATAAAAATTCAGTTCACCTAAAATTCAGAGGTTCTCAACCTATTTGCGCCTGGTTGTACTATTTATTTAACACAAAGAAGAATTTTGCTTTTTAAAATAGTTACGTGTTAGTGGAGAGTTTTACTACAACAGGGATCTAAAAAATCAAAATCATAAACAATAATTTGGCTTCTAATATCATATAAAGTGGCCAGATTCTCCCTTTAAATATACAATACTTGTGTCGTACGAAATTAAGTAGATGTTTATGTAAAGAACCTAGGACCCCAACAGTTTTAATGTAATTTTTAGTGCTTATTAGTTAATACTTGAGATTTTTAGTCATGTCAAAATATTATTAAAGTAATCTTTTATACAGCATGAGTTGCATAAAAGCGTAGCTCAGCCGTCGGAAAGCAGCCACTATCGAACTTGTAATGCTCGCACTTCACGTTCACACGAGGCGCTCGGACGAGCGACTCGGCGAGTGATGCCGAGGCGAGTGGTACCCCTCTTTACGCTCGGTTAGCTCAGTTGGCGCCGAACCGTTCATCAAGATGGAGGCTGAAAAAGTCGCTGTGGCAACGGCTTTGTGCGCGCTTGCTTACTACAATTATGTGCGTACCGATTGTACAAAAAAAATAATAAATAACCGTGGAGGAAAAGGAGTGGGTGGATGCTTTTTGTTTTTTTTTTATCTTTGTGGGGTGCTTAGGGTCCCAAATAATCAGCTAACTTTGGTAATACTCCAAAAAGTACAAAGTGGTCTCATTTGACCACTCGTCTTCCATTCTCGCTATTTTTTCTTTCCGCAAACTGTAATTTCAGTCTAAACACTGAAGTGAAACACGCGAGCGCGTGGAGCCGCTTTGATCTACGCCAAAATACCGACAAACTAGCGAGCGGCGACGATGCGAGGTGAGTGCGCACGAGTCGACGCGAGTGTGGCCTCTTCACACTCGCGCTTGCCACCACTCGTCTCCACTCGGCGAGCGTGAAATGCGGACATAACAATATTAACAATACGGTGAGGATAAGTCCTCCTGCACCTTCCCGATAGCAGTAACAAAACACACCTGTTAGCAAGTGTTGTTATTCGCATGTGTCTTTAAGGTCCACTGTGGAACCCACCCGCGTGGTTGTCGGTTATCATATCAAAAATTAGCGTATATCCTATATATGCATTTAATCTATCTCCGTATTTATCAAAAGTCATCTAAATCGGTTTAGCAGTTTAGGAGTAAAAACGTGGCAGAAATGGATAACGTAGGTTCCTACTTAGCTCGGCATAAATGTACTATTTGATCCTATTGGGATGTTGCCTAAGTTTGAATTTGGCGGTATTTTTCACAAAGTTGGAAAATCTACGCTACTGTTACCCATAAAAACAATTCAAACTTAAAAGATATGGAATACGTTTGATAATTAAAAAATGGTGATTTTTTTTAAAAAAATATTAAAAATGTTAATGATATTAGATTGCTGACATCAATTAAAACAACTATTATTATGACAACTAATAATAAAAATTTACTTAATACACAGTTACTATCAATTTTGTCAGTATACCCATACTTTTCTTAGCAATATGGGAACGTGTGACGACACCTGAGATTTTCTATGGAGCGTTTTAGGAACGATGCGCGGCAACACATCAAACATACCACTATATCTGTGAAACTATTTATCTTAGACATACTATTTCTTTTGCAATATTTCTTTATGAGTTATAAACTTCTTATTTATGAAATAAAAAGAAAGTTATCAACTACCCTATTATAATTTTTGATGACTGGCTGGCCGAGTGGTCTATATCTCTTGCTATACAGGCTACTCGGTCAGGAGTCCCGGGTTTGAATCCCGGTAGGAGCAAATATTTGTATAATGAGTACGAACATTTTTTCACGAATCATGGATGTTTATTTAGTATACTTATAATATTTTTATACGTATCGATAATGCTCAGTTACCTAGTATAGATAACACAAGCTTAATGATGCTTACTTTAGGCTAGATAAAAGTAACTTGTAAGAACTAAAATACCTGAAATATTTTTTGTCAAACACCCTGAAATTCAACAATCGCCAGTTGGGGGGCGGTACGGACTGCCTCCATTTTTGGGAATCCCTGACTTATATAAAAGTGTATAGGTAGGGGCTCTTACAAAAAAATCACGCATGTGGATGACAGTTTGTATCTGAAATAATGCCTGAGATAAAACAGTCGCGGTTGCTAAATAACTCTACGGTTCAAACGGGTTGATTCGTGTTTTAGGTAGGGGCAGAGAGCGACAACATTCACCTAAGCCTTAGTCTATCAAGGTCACCATCGGTCAAAGCATACGCCTGAAAAAAGTCAGGACAAATGGCTAGAGTCGACCACTTAAAATTACTGACACACCGCTAATATTTATTGCTCAAGCGGGCAAACAACACAAGAAAAGGGTATAAATAATGGTTCGTTCCCGAGGGAAACATATCTGCTGGTATCTCTGTGTGTGTTGTATTTCTTAATGTGAACATTAATTAACGCGTAAAATTTCTCCAAATGTCATGGAAACAGAATATGTTTGTAACTTATTATATTACACAACAGTTTCTAATTAGGTTATACTGATATTAAGATAATGATTCCTGGAAATATGTAAAAGAATAATATTTCAGGGATGAACATTAATTTTAATGAAGTGTTAAATTATTATGCCGCTGAAAAAATATCCGATGCCGAGATAATTGTGCGAAAGAAATTTCTTAGTTTTAATTACAACAATGAATCCTACGCAGATTTTCATCTGACGGTAGGCGCGATAAAATAATATGATACAATTAATTTGAAACCCAAATTTATTCATTAACCGAAGATATCCCTTCTCTCGCTCCTATAATAGTCAAGATACAAGGATCCTTTGCAGAATCAAATAACGGTATTCGGATTTAATTATTCAACTTGTTGTCAGTGGAAGACCTGTTTTAATTAAACGATAATATTACCAGATGGGTTCCCTTTGAATTACAAATCGGTGTATGTTAATTTTTAATTGCGCAATCTTCTAAGTGTGTTCCTGGCCCACGGTTGATTTTCAATAGATGCAATCGAGATACACGTACTAGTTCCTAAGATAAGTAAAAAAACTCATTACTTAATTTTAAGTTGCTATAAAATTAATCAAATTAAAAGCGATAGAAGCCCACTGAAGAAGATACTGGTGGATGATGCTTATTGCAGATAATATAGGAATAACAATATTTTAAAAATCTTTCAATCGTAAAAGGGAGAAGGCTAAGGAAGAAATGACTGTCTTTGGTCATTTTTTAGCACCATAATGATGATTGTAATCAATTAGAAATTTTGGGCTTATTGCAATCTTTAATGTTTTGACGACCGACCGGCTGGTAGAATGGTCTATACCCCTTACTACTCGACGAGGGATCTCGGTTTCAAATCCCGGTAGCGGCAGATGTATGTTTGATAAGTATGACCATTTATCTCGAGTTTGTATGTATATTTAGCATATTCGCATGGAAGGCATTTCATCTCAAGCCTCATGATGACAACGCACATGCAACACCGAGTTATTTTTTCCTTATTCTTAATTTTTATTTCAACTCTATTGTAAATGTTTGAAAAATTTTTATACCTTATAAAAAAATCTAAACTAGAAAAATTTACGTACTGAGGCGGGGATCGAACCCGCGACCTTTCACAATCCGGCGACTGCACCCAGGACTTTGGATTTTGGCCTTGTGGATTTTTTCCTTGTTATTGCAGGTGGGCCGTCAGCTTGTCTGTCATCTAGTTGTATAAAAAATTCTGATATTGATAAACACATTATTATTAATATTTCTTCGATAACTTGTATCCTTAACACAAGCTCCTATCGATGCTTAATATTTTAGATAATAGGTAATGTCAGTGTATGATTATTATTTTTTATTTACTGCCATTTAGTGAAAACTGCTGATAAGCATTAACCGACTTTAGAAAGGAGGAGATTCAATGTTTCTCTTTATGTATTTACTAAGTATTGTCTATGCTATGTCTTTCTTTATTTTATCTAACTACATTTTTGGCAATTGTTGATAATTTTCAATCATCTTTTTTGCTGTAAATGAGTATACTATCGGATTGGCCCTATTATCGGATTGGCCCTATTTTTATTTAGTAGTAACCTAAAGACTTAAAATGAAGAACGTAACAAACAACAGATAAAACGAATTGAGAAAAACATATACAAAGTTTTTCAGCCTGTGACTTAGAAACACACAAGTCGACAATGCTGCACACGACACAAATTTATTCAATTGTCAAAGACCTCCGGAGGTACAACGCCGCTAGACAGATTAAATTTTAGTATTGTCTAATATTTTCGGGAGCACCACACATTTAAAATAAAACTACTTTACCACATTTCAATCCGGTAAAGTTTTTTTATTGTTTAAGTTTTGTTCAAAATATTTTTTATTACCTAGAGCTTGCTTTCAGCCATCTTCCTGTTGATAATGTTGCTTACAGTGGTTAAATGTTTATAGTTTTTTGTTAAAAGGTGCACAGGAATGTAATTCTATTACAAAAAAATAAATGAGAGCCTTCCAAAAAGTTACACTGAATATATTTAAAGTAATAATAAAATAAATTATTCTATCCTCGTAGCGCATTAAGCCCATTACGGGGTCATTAGGACAAAACCGTACTCTGAGCGCGATACGATTAAAATATTAAAATTTTACATAACAAGCCAATTCTTTAATTCACTGGAAAAATATTATTTCAATTGCCATTTTACAATTTGTTGGCGAGGGTCGACTTGTCCCTATAAGAGATCTCTTCCAATAGTCTCGTGAGTGCGATGGATATTATATTGCAGACTAGAAAAATATGTGGAGGCTGAGACCGCAATCGTTCACAAACCGGGTGAATCTGAGTGAGTAGGCTAGATATTTTTACCCATTTATCTTTTTAGTGCTTTTTGTGCGTGTTTTAGTTTAGATTTAAAACATTCGCTTGGACAACAGATAAACCCTATGCACTCGGAGTAGGTTTTTTATTTGCGGCGACGAGACGTGCGTTGGCGGAACGCACTCTTACCCCCGCAGATTGTTCCATTTCAAACTCAATTGAAATGTGCGAATGGAATGATAAAAACGTGTGTCTTAAGCGAGTTTGAAGCTTGTCTGCATCGCTTTGTAGAATGTGCGACAAGGGTAGGGTATACAAGACTACGTGGAGTCGGGGTCGACTGAGTAGGTTATAAAAAGCATTCGTTTTTATTTAATTTTCTATCGCCGTAAAATACGTCGTATAATAGCTATGTAAAATTTTCGGTTTTTGATAGCGTTTATATACAAAGACGTTGCTATGGCAACCATCTATGGGAACGTATTTACAAAGGTTTGGGGCAAACGTCATAAACGTTTCTTGGACAGCGTAAATATGTTCCTTCAAATAATGGTTTCCATGGTAACGTCTTTGGATCTAAATAGTGTCAAAAAGCGCGATCGAGGATCGCAAGGGGGCCGGGTCTCAAAATATAATATCTATATACTTATATCCTTTGAGAAAAGTTCCCTCCCTAATCAAGGTGGTGAGTAACAATAGACTTTCTCAGTTCGCAATCAACGTACTCCAATAACACTGAATGACCCAAACACATACAGGCTGCCGACAATACGACAATAAATTTCAACACAGGCACTCATTCAATAACATCTTATTGAAATTTGCAAACCTTACAAAATTATCAAATGAATAAGATGCTTTTGAAAGTTGCAAATCATTTCTACCATTTCACCAACCTGTATAATAACAAGTAGTTCTTACTATAATACGCATTCTTTGGAATATTAGGAATGTCTTCTTCAATCTAGAGACACAAATATTTTAGGCATCTTTTGTAGCAATGAAATAGTTTATTTTATTTAAGCTGAAGTTTCCAGAAATCCTTTTCCGAGATTTAGAAGGCTTTTAAGAATTTCCTCTTCAGGTTTGTAGCTTCGAAACAACTGGATTGTTATTTAAACCTTTCAAAGCAAGAATTTGTTTTTATATTTCCTTTAGTTTTCTTGGGATTAATTAATGTACAATGGTAAGGTACTTACAATGGTAAGGTAGGTTCATGATGAAACACGAAAGAAGCAACTCATTTATAACGATCGATATGTAGCTGGTAAAATAGTTTGTCTACATAAATTCCATTGCGTCATTTTTCAGTTGTGAGAAAAACAGATGCAAAAACAATACTGTGAAGTTTTGTCTATCACAAATAGGTACTATGGTGTTATCAAAAATTCAAAATTGTAAAATTGATTTTAAATTCTTTTATTTAAATAGTTCGGTCAGTAAAACAAAATGTATGGAAAATTTCAAAATTAAAAAAATCTAAATTGTTAATTGAACAATTTAGAATTTTTGGTAACACCATCTAATATAAAAAAATCTTGTGTTACAAAAGTTACCATACTTCTCCGAAACGGCTTGACCGATTTTCATGAAATTTTACATGTATATTTAGTAGGTCTGAGAATCGGCTACTATCTAATTTTATTGTACTATCTCATCATCATCATCATCACCAGCCTATATACGTCCCACTGCTGGGCACAGGCCTTCCTACATGGAAGAAACACATGAGCAGTTTGGGCCATAACACCACCACGCTGGCCCAATGCGGGTTGGTGGGTTAAAGCGGTTGTAGTAACAACCGGGACCAACGGCTTAACGTGCCTTCCGAAGCACGGAGGAACTCGAGATTATGAATTTTGGTTGACCCATCCCAGGGTCGACCATGGCGAAAGTTGCTTTGTTTTCGTATTCGAAACCAGAGCGCTCAAACCAATACGCCACCGAGCTCCTTGTACTATCTATTGTTTTTAATATCTTATTTTTTTTGGACATTTTTTTTATGATAAAACAACGTTTGCGGGGTAGGCTAGTAGTATATTAATGAATACACGGGTAGGTGCCCGCTTGTACACCATGTATAGTCGATTTTTTTCGTTTCTGCTCGAGATGTAAAAAAATATGGCGACTATGCCATTTATGGGACCGCTAGAGATGGGAAAATCCTGAGTTCGGAAATGTCTGAAATAGTTACTTTGTACTTATTTCAAAATCACTTGCAAGTCGGAATACCAGAGGAAAGCTAAATCTATGAGAAAAATCTTAAAAGGATAACCATGAATACGCATTACACATGACAAGAGCCAGAGAACGAGTGAGATCACAGACCGAGTAGAGATTGAGTGAGATTGAGATGGCCAGACAGAGCTATAGTGTTGTTAATACTAATTAAAACTGAATCTCTTTATTTTATTTCATTCCTGAAAAATGTATAGCCAAGGATGTGAAATAAAGCTAAAGAATGAGTGCTACCTACCTAACTTAATTATAGAATCTTTAATGTTAAGATTTTTATATCTCGGGAATATTTTTCTGTGCATGTACTTAAATATAAAGTAAAATAAACAGTTTTAATTTTTTTTATGAATTACAGTTTTTATTTTTTTTTTTAATTCCTTATGCAATATTTTGCAAATTGACTTAAAAATAGGCAAAGCAAAAAAAAGTAGGTAAGTTCGAAAGAGCTCTGAGCGCTCTGGTTTCAATAGTGAAAATAAAACAACTTTCGCCACAGTTGATCCCGAATGAGTTCAATAAATAAAAAGATAAACCTTTATTTCCCAATTTTTTTTTATAATTTTTTATAAAATAATATATATAAAAACTAACGCATAAATCTCTTAATTAATGTAATAATTTACATGTCTACATTCTAAAATTACAATCGGAATACAAACAATGATGTTCTACTAATTAGTTCATTTGTACGAAAAACACTACGGTGTTAGACCAATTATAAAAAAAAAAAAAAAACCGACTCCAAAAAACTGAAAAGGATAAAATAATTAAATTTTAGTAAGTATGCACTCATCCCCTAGGAACATATTTTTAGAGTCGGTGCTTCACTATCTATGGTTTCTGGAAACAACTTAGCACCAACTCCAAAAATATCTTCCTAGGGGATGAGTGCCTACTTACTAAAAAATTTAATTATTTTATCCTTTTCAGTTTTTTGGAGTCGGTTTTATTTTTTTGTTTAATATTTTTTTTGCACAATTTTTGTGATAACTTTTGAAGGTCAAAGCTAGATGGGTGACCGTGAGCTTATATTGTTTTCTACTATCGTATCATTACACTAAAAATTCATAGGAAAGCAAAAACCAAACTGCCCAATGAATTTTCAAAAATTTTTTATGGGACCAAATGGGAACTATTCCGCATCGAACAAAAAAAGAATCATCAATATCGGTTCACCCAGTCAAAAGTTCTGAGGTAACAAACATAAAAAAAACATACAGACGAATTGATAACCTCCTCCTTTTTTGAAGTCGGTTAAAAATATACAGCATTGAAAGAATGTTACAATGTAACATTTTTTCAATGCTGTGTACATTGACGAATATTTAGTGGTTTTTGTGAATATTTATTTATTTCGTGTGTATTGTATGCAGGAAAGCGGCTTTAAAAAAGAGTAATGTGTATTACGTTGGACCAGTGGATTGTTAAAAGAGTTTACGAGATTTCTATAAGTTTATTGTTTGTTTACATCTCGGGCGGAAACGAAAAAATGGACTATACCAAACACTTTGTATATCTTCCAATAAAGCAGCGATTATATTTTGTAACGGTCTGATTCGATATTCGAGGGATATTGTGTAACTAGTCCCTGTGTGATATTTATTGAAAAATACAAACAAATACCTATGCTTTTCTTTTAACGCAATAACATCACAGTACCCTTACCATGAGTTAACAGTGACTGGACTCGATAGCGTCGGCGTAAAATCTATGAGAAAATGTACAGCGCCTCTAGCGCTAACTTGCAGAACTAAAATCGCTAGTATGAGTCAACAAATAAAAACTTATCGAAATCTATTCGCTAGCAAGTAACGTTTTCAAGAAGTTTCTTTAAAAAAACGGTACCATAAGCCACAAATTACACAGATGTCATTGAGAAATACCTTTACGATTGTAGATAAGTAGCTCCCTAGCTAATTGAGACGTGAAAAGGTGCTTGATTTTACAAAATTATTAGTTTTTGAGTGATTTTTGTGAAATAATATAATGTCAGCAAGAATTTATTTCGCATGGAATATCTTAACGGCGGCTACTTATTAAGATGAACAATGCGAACAAGGAAAATTTCAAGCTAACATGAGAAAGAGAATTGAAAATCCCCTTGAACACATTATTGATAATTATTTTATAAAAGAATAAAGGCTTAATATGGAAGCTTTTGATCGTTTGTGTGTATAAAAATTTCTAAAGAAAGATCTACCAAACATATTGCACAGTATCTAAATCCTTCCATTCAACGAGCCACTTGAAACGAAATATTTCTCTATAAAAACCGGCCTACAATAATTCTTAGTCTAAACACATTTCTAACCTTTTTTTCCTTAACCTAACAAATATAATGTTTATTTACATACCTTTTCATCAAAACCACCAGTCACGGGAATTGCGACGCGCTGGTTCTCATTTTATAAAAAAATAAACACAAAAAGAAATCACGTCTAAATAAAATAACATAGAAAACTGCGAAGAGACTACGTAATACAGATATGCCCAATCCAAAGTTCTTAACAACTAAATTAAATCTGTCGTCATGAAAAAATATAACCAATACAATTTAAAAATTGTCTTACGAGTTGAGCTCTATCCACTGGTCTACGACGTTTCAAATAAGTAGGATTATTGCTAGCTACTGGCTTTTTTAGGTATAACTATCGTACAGTGTCTTAAATGGAAAATTAGAAAGAAACAGCAGCATTGGGTGTGAAGTTAGACACGTATTCAATATGACACACCAACTATCGAGCCATCGCTAGCGAGTATAGTAAACGTTAATGTGTCTCATGGTACGTCGACGTTAGATTATAATGTTAAAACAGTGAGACAAGAAGAAATTCTGAGGGTTATCGCAGAGCCCAGGCTACCCCCGCGAAGGACAGTGGAGTTACCGGGAAGTTTTAGTGGGTATATCCAGTGCTGCTAGCGCTGGACGACCCCCACACACGCCCGTCGGTTAGCCAGCGGCGAGTATGTCAGAAATCGGATTTCTCCCCGTTAAAAAGTAAAAATACAAAATTAAAAATTTTAAGTAACCCCCGGCGTCATTAATCATCTATCTAATACCATCTCATTGAGACTATTCATAAGAGCCCAAACACGCTATATCTGCTGTAAGTTTCTGAAGAATTAAGCATTTCGCAGACTTTTTGATGGTATAGGATCAGCTCAAGAATAGTATGTCATGGGAATGTCACCGAAGTGATAGTATACGAAATTTCAAATCAATCGGATGTGTAAATGTTAGTAAAACCCTATTATCATGTACAAAATGAGCTGATAGTCAACAAATGCCTAAACTGATCTTCATAAACTATAGCTAAGAACCATTGTAGGCACATCAGCTTTCAAACAAAAAAAACCGAATCAAAATCAGTCCATTCGTTTAGGCGCTACGATGCCACAGACAGACACACAGATACACAGACAGACACGTCAAACTTATAGCACCCCTCTTTTTCGTCGGGGGTTAAAAAGAAAAAAGGATTATCCTAAGACACGATAATGTTATGTATGTACCGTGCCCAAGTCCTCGGTAGTAGCTCAGTAGTCATGTAAGATCGCGGGTTCGGCTCCGCGCCAGGAATTATTTTCGCTTAGATTTTTTTTAATAACTAATTATGCAAAAATATGAAGATTACTATTACTTACCTATTTTATTTTTTTTACCAATGAGTTAGTATCTAATAAAATGGTAAGACTATTAAGACTATTAAGATTTCATAATCACCGAAATAACTTTACCTTCGCATGTTTGCCGTAAATTACCCATATGACAGCCTCGGTTAGTTACAATACAATCATATATTCAAAACTGTGCTTAATAATAGTAGATAAGAGATTCTGTTTGTGATAAACATTTGATATTTAAATTAGCAGAACGAAACTTGTTTGTAGTTAACAACTTACGGGAACATTCTATTTTGACTAAGACTGGGTAGTTTTGTTTACGTGCTCTTGTTAGACAAAAGTTATGTACACTTGTTAGCGTTGAAAGTGTCTACTGAATCCAGTCTTTATATAGTTTCAAAGTGATGTTCATGAATTATTCTAGAGTTTATTTACTTTATTTATTACTTTGTAGTTGATTAGTAGTATGTAAATAAGAAATAGTAGGGGTCCCAAGCTGAACCCTTGAGGGACTCAGCATATAGTTAATTGAAGTTTGTTTGATCATCAATTTTAACTACTCGTCGTGTATTTTTAAGGTACGTCTTGAATTATTTACTTACTTTCGGAGTAATCTTCCTTTCGAAATAGGACCTAGGCAGGGCTTAGCTACAGCGGTACATTATTCATACAACGTCCACTGCTTCGTCATAAAATTGGGCGATTAAGAATAATATTAGCTTTCTCTGATGTGCCTACATGATGGATGGTGTTTAATTTAATATTTAAGTATCTGTATAGAACGAGTCTACACCAGTAGGTTAAGTCATATTAATTATTTTGCGATATTACTCACACAGTGATTTATTTCTATCTCCTAAGAGACACCGCAGACTTGCAATTTCAAGTTGGCCAACTATCGAACAACTAAATTGCGTGCTTTTATAGGCCGCAGACTTCGCCGACTTAGTTGGTGACAGTGTTTCTAGCGCGGTGAAGTCTGCGATAAAATGAGGAAAAACACCGCACTACTAGTACGCACCGTACTACTAGAAGACGAAGACAGAACAAAACATTGAGGGTGCATCCGATATTAAGTGACAGATTAGAGCGTGGGAAACATCATACCTTACATTCTAAACTGAGATGTTACCCAGATAAGTTTTTTAAGAGCTGGCCATTTTTGGACTTCGTCGATCAGCAGTTCTATTTTTTCATTTGTTAAAAGTAGAGAATGCAGAGATCGAATGGGCGGCTGCGTGCCCGTCGGCAAAAATCCAAGCGTGGGGAAATCACGCGCACGGGTCTGGTACTGCATCTTACCGTGCGACTGACCAACTAAGTTGTTATAGTCTGCGGACTTGCATAGTACGCCCGTTCTAATAAGCTATCGGCCGATAGTTGGCCAACTAGTTTAATGCGATCGTTTAGTTGAACGACTTAGTTGGATATGATGTGCGGGCTATCATAAGATTCTATGTCTATTAGACATTCTGCGATTTAGTCGGCCAACTTGAAATTGTATATGTGCGGTGTCTCTAACAGTTAGGTATTAGTAACATTGCGTGATAGGTATTAAATTTTTGACTATGAATATGCTTAGTAAAATTAATATTTACTCGTACTACATTATGATCGTCGCGTCTCTCGTTTACACTGTACTTTTGTATTGGCTCCGGCAAAATCTCATCTCTACAGGAGTGTTTTTCAATTACGTTCCTCCCCTGAATATAAATCAAGTCGCCCGTGACGTTGTCACTCAAAAATGAATTGTGTTATTATTTTTCTTTGTGACGCCTACAATTGGTTCTAGTTCGTGATGTGAAGTTTTTGTCAACGATTCGTTTCCCCTTTTCAAAGTATTCGTTGATACGCCAAATAACATAATATGAACGTCGCCGCCATCTATTAAATTCGTGGCTTAATTGAATGCCTAGCTCGTTGATTGAACGCCGGCATCCAATCAAATGCCTAGGCCGATAGTTAATTTAACTAGACTCACTTATCGTGTAACTACTTGGCGTGTTTTTATTGTAATAGGTACTTCGAATTTACATAGAACCTTCATGGTTTGAGATTTTTGAGTGAAACTTTTTTCAAATGGTACCTATGAGGTTCTTCTTTTAAAAACTTTGCAACATTCGATTATCAACTTTCAGTTGTTTTTTTTTATTCAGCTTAGACAAGAAAGATGGATACTTCGAAAATTCGAGTGATTTTTGAATACGAGTTCCGACGCGGAACTAACGCGGCAGAAACAGCTCGCTATATCAATGTTGCATTTGGAGAGGGGACTGCTAATGAACGCACCGTGCGATTTTGGTTTAAACGCTTTCGTGATGGAAATTTTGATTTGAAGAACAAAACTCATAGAAGACCGCCCACACAGGTGAATAACAATGAATTGAAAGAGATGGTGGAAGCCGATCCAAGCCAAACTACACAGGAATTAGCGGCATGGTTTAACGTTATCTTATCAACAATATTGACTCATTTGCGTCAAATCCATAAAATAAAAAAAAAAAATGAAGAATGGGTGCCTCATGATTTGACTGATCTGCAGAAAAAAACGCGTGTTGCATTGTTGAATCGATACAGAAATGAAGGAATATTGGATCGAATTGTGACATGTGATGAAAAGTGAATTCTTTTCGATAACCGTAAGCGAAAAATGCAATGGCTGACCCCAGGTCAAACGCCGCAACAGTGTCCTTAAGCAAAGCTTACCAATAAAAAGGTAATGGTAACTGTTTGGTGGTCTCAGCATGGTGTTATTTACTATAGCTTTCTGGTCAAGCAATAACGGCAGATGTCTACTGTGCCGAACTCCGAAGAATGATAGCAAAACTTGCAGTGAAACAGCCCCAACTCATGAATCGATCTTCACCGTTATTGCTCCCTGATAACGCGAGACCTCATACAACACGAGAAACCGTTTTAACTCTACAGGAACTGCAATTAGAAACCATTCGTCACCCTCCGTATTCGCCAGACCTTGCTCCAACGGACTACCATTTTTTTCGTGTTTTGGACAATTTTAGACGTGATAAAAAGTTTTCTTCCCAGGAGGTAGTACAAAATGCTTTCGCCGAGTTTGTAGAATCTAGATCACCAGAGTTCTATCTAAAGGCATACATGACCTTCTTATTAGATGGCAGCAAGGCATGGGTTATAATGGTAGATATTTTGATTAAATAAATATGTTAAAATTAAAAAAAAAAGAATTTTAATTTTTAGTACAAATCGGCAATTTTATACTTTAACCCCTAATATAACTAGACGGCTGTTATGACGTACAGTCATCAGGTTTAAAGTTGCGCTTAATAACTTGGTTAGTTGTTCTTCAGCCGTTTTATTGGATGCCGGTGTTCAATCAGCGGGCTAGGCGACCAGTTAAGTGGCTAATTTAACCAGACGGCTGCGACATATGCCCTATTCCGGAAATAAATAGAAGTAGGTATCTGTCTTCCAATCTTTTGTACCTAATGCATTCATGTTGATGACAAATGAATTCATTTTGATTTTGGAATTGATTCAAGTAAGTTTTTGATTTGTGGGGACCCTGTTCACACATATTTCACCGCATTTCATTTCACTTCATTTTTCCATGTTTCATTAAATCTTTATGTAAATATATTTTCTTATTATATTGCAATCCCGCCTTCATGGTGTAGGCCTCTATGGCACCCCGGAGTTAGCGAGCACGGCCGACGATAGACTTCTTGGCATAGCTGTCTGGTTGCCATGGTTACGGATGGACTGTTATTTTGGTTAGAACAATTTTGTTACTTTCGTCGCGTGTAACATATTATTATTATTTAGTTTTCTTTTATTTTCCGTGCCTTGTAAATATTACCTATATCTTCTGACTGTCCTGATTAATGTAGTAAGGCGATCTGTTGTAAATATTTCCCAATAAACCTTTTACATTCATTGGTGTAACTGTACTTCATGCATCATCGCCCCTACCTATAACTGGTGACCCCGACTGAAGGCGCTTACAGGAGATATTGGCATCTAAACCGCAAGTACTTACCACCTTACTTTTAACATGAGCGATAGCGATTCGGCTAAAGCGGTAGCGTGAGACAATGGCGGAGCACATACGGCGCCGACGAATGGTTGTAATACACAGTCGGAACACGTTTCCACGGCGATGACGTCCGATATTTTTCGCGTTGGCGTTAGAGTTCCTCCGTTTTGGCCCGAGGAACCTGAGATATGGTTTGCTCAGATTGAGGGGCAATTTGCGATATCTAATATTACTACGGACTCGACAAAATTTTTGTACGTGATTGGTAATTTGGATGCACAGTATTCGAAAGAAGTTAAGGATATCATTACCAATCCGCCGCAGACCGGCAAGTATGATAAGCTGAAGCAAGAACTCATCAACATATTATTATTATTTAGTTTTCTTTTATTTTCCGTGCCTTGTAAATATTACCTATATCTTCTGACTGTCCTGATTAATGTAGTAAGGCGATCTGTTGTAAATATTTCCCAATAAACCTTTTACATTCATTGGTGTAACTGTACTTCATGCATCATCGCCCCTACCTATAGATTCATGTTATCCTATTATTACTATAATATATTTACTCGGCTTATTAGACGACCGGCTGGCCGAGTGGTCTGTACCCCTTGCTACGCAGGCTACTCTGTCGGGGGCCCGGGTTCGAATCCCGGTGGGAGCTAATGTGTGTATGACGAGTACGAGCATTTGTTGACGAATCATGGATGTTTATATGTTAATTTAGTATATTTATAATATTTATATACATAATTATTATCATTATTTGTCCGTTAACTAGTATCCATAAAACAAGCTCTCAATGATGCTTACTTTGGGCTAGATAAAAGGTGTCAGTGTATGATTATTATTATATTAACTCGAAGAGAAACAGAGAAGGCCATGCATGTGATTACCAAATTATACAAATTAAGCCCAGCAAAGTACCCGCACCAGAATAAAACAGAACAGCTAAGTACTTAATGTAAGTCATTGAAAAAATAAACGTTAAATGAAGTGAAAATTTCTGAGAAATATTGGCGCCTACATGAAAAATGTTCCATATACAGGTTCAATGTTTTCTTTCAGAGATTACTTCTGAAGTTATTTTGTACAAAACATATTTATACGGCCTAATTTTTTTATCGCGGAGGAAATTGGAAAATGTTATTTTATTGGGAGTGAAAAAGTGCTAGACAGAAAGACAGACAGATAGAAATATTTGCGCATTTATAATATTAGTATAGATTTACCACTCAAAACGTCTTAGGCAGAAAGGCTTAATCAAATTTTTCTAATAAAAACTAAATTTTATATTTTGGTTGATTTCGATTTTAAATTTTACATCAATTTTATGTTTGATTTTGTGCATTTATAACACCTACTTCATGTAACAATGATAAATAAAAAAAGAGAACGAAATAAAAATTATATGCTCCAGGCGGGAATCGAATCCGCGTCTCCTGGGTCTCTCCGAGTCTCTCTTAATCAAACTTAAATGTAATTAAAATTGCTTTTTTCACCTTAACTGGAGATTTAAAAATATTTGTAAAGTATATTTGTAAAGTATTCATTCGGATCACTAGACGTGTTAACTTCAATGAGTGGTGAGATAAACGTTGCTATAAAAACTTAAAAAAAAAAATACATACAGAGGAACATTATTACCTTCTTCTTTTTTTGAAGTCGGTTAAAAAGGGTAGTTACACCTAGCGCTCCGGTGGCGTAGTGGTAATCGCGTCTGGAACATATAGCTTTTTCATCGTTTTTATTTCTTTATTTATTATTGTTAAATTTTACACTAAAAAAGTCTTAACGGCTTTTCATACTTTTCAAGTCGAAAATATTGAAACATTGAACGACCATACCGATTCTAATAGATACAGACAGACTGACAGACAGACATACTGTTACACTGAATAACATTATGACAGGAAATCCAGACATGACAGAGAAACAGAGAAACAAACATTGTGACATGGTTAGTTAATATTATTTTTTGTGCTAGACATAAGGGATTTTTGACGACTCGAATGAGCTTCTTGGGGGGCCTGATTGATTAAAGAAATTTTAATTTCAGTTCATATTAAGTAAGACTTTACAATCACAAGCAGTCAGGCTGGTGTAAGTAGATAGGGATTTTTCGAAAAAAAAGTTATATTGTTGAGTAAGAGCAATTTTCAGCTTTTCATATAAACCAAAAATCGCCAACAATTGCTTTATTATTATTATAAGACTTTTTGAAACATTCTCTGATAAATTTTTAAACTACCCGTGGATCACTCAATCCGTGTGGATTACACTTGCACATGCACACTGACTTGCTTATTCATAGTTAGTTTTATTAGGATCGTCTTGTTCTCGTCAACATTTTCGACTTGAAGGTTTGAATGAAAAGCCGTGCAGGGTAAACGCTCTTCAGCTCTTCTAAACAGATTTTCCTGACTGGCTAAGCACCTCCTCCTCTTGATTTTTATTGAGGTGTGTTACAAACCTTAGACAGGCTATTATAAACGCTTCCCATAATGCGACTGAATGTTTTTTATTTTCATTTTGTATCTTACTAGCCCGCCGTATTTTCCTCATAAAAAGAATGTCTATTCTGTTTGGGTGGTATCAGGTGTGTATTTTACAATTTTAAAAAAATATGATAAATTAAATTTTAAGTAAACCTCATTAATTATCTATCTAACACCATATCATTGAGGCAATTCTTATGAGCCAAAACACGCTATATTTGCTGTAACTTCCTGAAAAATTAAGCATCCCGCAGTCTTTTTGATGGTATAGGATCAGCTGAAGGTAAGTATGTCATAAAATACTTGGAGCTGTGAAAGTTAATAAAACCCTTTTATCATGTAGAAAATAAGATAATGCCTAAACTGATCTTCAAAAATCAGTCCATTCGTTTAGGAGCTACGATGCTACAGACAGATAGACAGACCCTCAACGACTCTCTTCGCTGCCTCTGCCGACTGTGTTAATGCAATCCCTTCTGACTTAAGGATAGGATTGCCATCCGTCTGGGTTCCCCAGAGGGCGTCCGGGCAGCGCCCGGGCGGTGCTTTATTTGTAGTCCGGGTTTAAAAATGTTAAGTCTTGGGCCGGCCTCTCCCGCAACACTCGCGCTGTGCCCGCACGCCGCGATGAGCCGACGAACCGACTCGCTAATCGACTATGTTTAAAAAAACCTGTTGACGTGTCCGGGTTTTGGGCACTAGAATCCGGGGTTTTTACTCGTATTGTCCTGGTTGCCAAATTTTAGAGATGGCAACCCTACTTAAGGAGTCTCTAAAGAGGCCTCCTACCTATCCGGCTGTGATTTTTTAAGGTAGACGCACTGGTGCCTCGACACCAATTATGAATGTCATACTTGCTTTCTATAATGACATTCACTGATGTGTGAATGTCATAACTGAACTCAATATGACAATGTGACGTCAGAAGTCTTACTTAAGTTTATACCGATAAAGCTAGAAGGTCCTCCGCGGGTTGGGTAACCCAGATTCGAATCGTTTCGAGCTACGCGTTGCTTGACTCAAAAATTGATTGATTATGAAGACCCGAAGGCTAACCTTATTTAATGTACCGGATGTAAATAGGACCAACTAAGTCTAGGCGTAGCTGCACTTAAGATTTTAGCGGTAACACACACATTGGTATCAGCTGGGAATATACATGTTTAAGTATGACCTCATACTTAAGCATGTGTATTCCAAGCTGAACTTCGAAGATGTGGGTTCGGCTTCTTCTATTTTATTTTTCATCACTATAAAAAAACACGCACTTACTACTCCTCACGCACAAGCATTCCCTTGAGCAAGAAACACGCGTGGGTTGAAAACAAAGAATGTTGTAAGTAAATAAATAATACAATTTCCTCGAAATAATTTAATGAAAAAGGGTTTTGTTACCCTTTCTAGTGATCTAACTTAATTTTAACGCAAAATAAATCACAATCTCCGTTGAGGTCATTCGTTCCATCAAACAAATTAGTAAATAAGTGGAAAAAATCTGAAATGAATGAATATAAATTGAAGAGATCACAAAAAAGCTGATTGCCCACCAAAATTTTAGATCAATACTAACGATTCTAACATAGGGGTGCTCTACAAAATTAAATACAGTGAATTGTTACCAAGTCACGAGGTGCAAACCAACTTTATATTTGTGAAGGATGCGAGTCCCTTTTCTCCAAGATGAACGAGAGCGCGTCAGGTGCTATCGACAGCGACTGTGTGGTGAGGTGATGTGTGGTGAGGAATATGTGTGAGCTGCCTCTGGTCCGCCTCTATCCATGGCTTCTATTTTTCTAGCGTATATGGCTGCAGCGATTTGGGGTCGATCCGTGCAATACCAGAACAACAAAATTCACAGTGTGTACAATGCTTCGGGAGTACTGGGGCGTCTACCCTTATTAACACTTTTATTTATCCTAAAAGAAATATTATAAATGAGAAAGAGAGTTTGTTTCACGTTCCGGGATAACGCAACCGAAGTCACGGGCGGATGCTAGTACTATATAAAGTGAACACTAGCAAAACTATGAAGCAGTCCGCAGCTGTTATTTTTATCTTCGGACCGCTGCCTGCTCCGGTGCATGTTTTGAATTTACTATTTTTAGGTCCCTGAAAATGGAAATCTTTTTACCCGGCGACTATTTCCGTTCGTCGTGAACATTTTATACATGTTTTATGCTTTGGAGTATTTTCTGGTCATGTCACACGGGATTCTAGTTTCTGCCAGTGGTTCCGAAGGGTTCTTCGCAATGGTAGTAAATTTTGGATTGTTACGGATATGCTTGCTGCTGTGTCGGTGTGGATGTGACATTAAAATAATAATAAAAAATTAACATATTACTTATATAGTGGGATTTTTAACGATTCGAAAGTGCTCCTTGGAATAAAGATATTTTCATTTCATTGATCTCTACATTAAATATTAACTTTAAATTATACCTAAATATCGCACCAACCAGATGATTTATTTTTTTGATAAAATTATATATCTATCTTTTCATAAAAAATCTGTTTGTAATTAACAAAGATATGAGTCATGAAAAAATATTCTTCAGTTTCATTATATTTTGTTCGAGTTCATCGTCAACAAGTAAAAAATTACCTAAAGTGTCTTAGGATATTTTTTACATAACAAAATACGAAGCGTCAGCAAATATAAATGAAGTATATAAGATATATAAGATTGTATTATTCATATCATAATGAGAGAGGAAATAAGAGAATATTACTTTTTGGGGATCCGTTTCTTATCTGACATGGGTGTCTCTTTATTTCCAAACCAAACTTCAGGAGTAAAGAGGCACCGTGCGAGTCAAACTTGATGATAAAACATTTTCTTGCTTTGGTTGATAAATTGCATTAAAATAGATAGCTAGTAAGTATTTGGTGTGTTTGAGTGTATGTTTCTTATCTATTTATGCGTAAGTATACTGGGTGGTGCCGTCAATACGACAATAAATTAAAACATGGGCTATATTAGTTCATAGAAATGGTTTGCCACTTTCAAAAACATCTTATTCATTTGATAATTTTGTGACATTTGTATGAAATAGTATAACATTGGCTGCATTATATATTTAATTAAATATTTTTCATAAGTTTCCATCCCAAGCGCTTCTGCAACGTTTTTTTATAATGACCCTAATTCTGGAGAACACATGGTAAGTCTAAATTTAAGTTCAGTGCATCTCTTTCTCTCAAAATGAATACGAAAAGGATGGCTTTCATATAATTTGACATTTAGAAACGTGCGTTCAATTTTCGACCTTATTGAACGTGAAAAATGCAGTGTTTAGGAAGCACCTCAGGAGGCATGCCGTCTAAAATTGTCTATGGTTTCTTTGAAAATTATCTAAATTTAAGTGACAGCTCTAAACAGATTCTTGCTATCTTGTTCCTAAGATCTATTGCGAGAAAGAGATATACTGTTTAGAATTAAAGTGTGTATAATTTAGAATTAAAGTGTGTTCCCAGAATTAGGCCCAATGTCGCAAAAGCTATATGCTGAGATAGGGCCTTGTTGACTGCACCTGCTGTTAAGTGTTTATTTTCCTACTTTGTCTTTGTTTCATTGTCTAAGTTTTTGTGTTTTTTTTTGTTGTATGTAGATTTTTTAATGTTTAGTGTATGTCATTAAAAATATTTTCTTTATTTCTTTCTTTCAAACTACAGAATTTAGCAGTGACTTGCACATAACTGACTATTGGTGGCCGACTTTTATTATTATTATTTATTAATTTCAGACAATTTATTAACATGAATGCAGTCCATAGTTTGTTAGTGCATGTGAGTAACAATTTTTATTTTACTTGACTAAGTTACTTAGTGAACATATGATGACATTAGCTTATTAAACCTATCGCCTGCTCTATCATGTGTCGCTAAATAGGACAGTCAGACCTGAAAGCGATTAATTTTACTTAAATCACGCCTTATAAAAATTTGGACTCTCAAAAAAAGGCGACCGCTCGAACCATTTGTAAGCAATCTAATTATCAGCCGAAGAGGAACGTTTGATTTGCTTGAAACAAGGTCATACTCAAACATAGTATAGTTGTAAAAGCAACATTTATACACAGCGATAGGGTGGATAAATAAAAATGATTCAACTTGATACTTAAAACTACACGTCTTTTATTATTATATTCATGGTTGATTTCTAGTGCTTGTAGACGAATAAGTATCTAACAGTATTTAGATAACTTATTAAAATGAAGTTGGTCACATGCTACGGCATTGAACTACAATAATGTTGTATGTAACTACAGGAGCGGAATCTTCTCAATACAGGTTTTTAAAAAAACTTAAAAAGAGAGCATTTCCCCAACAAATAGTATAAAAATTGGGTTCAATAAAATATTTTGTGTTTTGTATTTTTGATTTTTGCTGTTCATTATTAACTAAAATACTCGAAACTTTTTATTTGTTTGGCCGAGCAAGACTCAGGGTACCATAATGATGACAATAATTAAAAGTAATACGTCTGGCATGTGTGGATTGACAGGTTATAGGTTTATGGGTGAGAACGAGTCGTTTGGGTGTATAAAAATTTACACAGAAACATTAGGTGTCCAAACGCGAGTTTGGTAAAAAAGTGAACCATATACAGGTTGAAGGTGGAACGCCATCGAAAACAACCTACCCCAGATTTAGAAGTCCGGGGTTCGATTCCCGTGGCGGCAGTAATTTTCTGCTCAGTTTGGTTGGTGGTAGGGCTTTTCTAAGTTCACCTGGCTAGTTACCACCGTCTTACCTAAGTCTGCCGCCATAACAATAATGTTAACAGCATTGTTGTGTTCCGGCAGTTAGAAGTAAACTAGCCAGCCTCTGCGGTTGAGGCATCCGGGTGTAACTCGCTTTCATCGTCGGCCTTATCTTCACTTACCATCAGGTGAGATGAAGGCCAAGACCTACCCCGTTATGAAGAAAAAAAATTGAAATCGCGAAAAGTAAATCAACTGTTTCACACTAAATTGTAATATCTACACGACTTGTTTGTATGTATAGCTGATTTGTTTTTGAGACTTCAAGTTGATTTTTTTACAAGTCCTCAGGATGAACAGCACTGCCATCTGCATCGCTTCATCGTGCTCCGACATTATTACAAGTTATACAGGGTAACTTAATAGTACCGAGATTCTAAATTGTGATACTGAACCCTCCGTCTATAGATATGCTCCAAAATAGATACTGGTTAACCAGTTTTTGGAGCATATTAGGTATATTCATACTACTTTTTGCTACAAAAAGTTGTTCCTAAGATTTGTAGAGAAGAAAGTAAGAAAATAGGCGACGGATTAGATGAAGAAATAGGCGTTCTATATAATTATTACACGTGGGCAAAGTTTCGTGAAATTATGTTATAAAAATGAGTACGTTAACAGATACGGATCTATTTAGAAGAAGCTGGTTAACCTGACTCATTACCACCTAGCTGAAACTACTGAAGCTAAAACTTGAAAAGAAATGGCCAAGATTCCATAGTGACTTTGCCTAGGTATAATTTCCATATACCCTAATGTTGAGTATCGTTTTATTTTGCTTTTCCAAGGTGGCGTTCGGGGCCACGGTCTTGGTAGCGAAAACCGCATCAAAAAGGTCTCCGCACGCCTCCCGATTCATGCTAATTATTCCACTAAACTCCAAAAAGCTTTCCACTTTCACTCCAAGGTACTTTTTAGTGTTTATTTTTATACATTTAAATTAAATGCCTAAAATCGTCGTGGAATCTAAGTGGAAACAATGTATGAACGGTAAAGTTTTGAGAACAATGGGTTTGGTCTCAAGTGGGATAACCCCTGTATAGGTGTATGTACTCAGCCCTACCCAAATGAGCAATAAAACCGTCTTTCAAACAGTATATCTTGTGTAATAGTGTTTCTGACCAGTTACGGTAAATTAGCTGCAAGCAATGGTCTATAGCAACCTATAATGACAGGTTTGTGGTTGGTAGGTGAGATATATTACTAGAATTTATTGGTTGATCAAATTCTGTTAGCCTATAAGTGATTGTATTTTAAGAAAGATAAGGAACATTCTTCTTTTTCTTCGGAGCGTAGTTTCAATTTTTTCAGGCATAAATGAACTTATAAAGCCTACCGGCGTGATGATATCTGGTTACCTTATTTAGCCTATAGTATTTTAACACTCACACGTATTTTCCTAACTAAAATTAAGTATAATTAAGAGCTTATGTTATGGATACTAGATAACGGTGAAATACACTGGGTGTTTGGTACATGGTATAACAAGCAGGCACTTGCCAATGCTAACATAGTTTTATGTTTGTTAGTAGAGTAGAGTGCTATCAAAAATTCAAAATTGTTAAATTAAGTTTGAAAGGAGAGGACTTTTTGCGTTTTGTTATTGCAATAACAACCAGTAATTGTTACTTTTAAAATATGGAACTGCAGCTAAATTAAAGCAAAACCTTAAAATATTAAACAATGCAACAATCGGTGCATTTGACATGTTTCACGACTTGAAAAACGAGGGGATAAAGCAAATCTGCGTTTAGTTTCTGCTGGAACATTTTTTGATAAACGGGCAGCTCAACAAATCCGATTGATTTAAATCGAGCAGCTTAATTAATTAGCTTTGTAAAGAGGCATATCATAATTACTGTTTAAAATTATGCCCTTATATAGCTATCCTAGTATTTCGTGTGAATTTTTGATGACATTTGTATAAAATAATACAACATGGGCTGCATTATTTCATAGAAAGTCCTGAAAATATCAAATGATTAAAGATGTTTTTGAAAGTGGAAAACCCTAACCTAGCCCATGTTTTAATTTATTGTCGTATTGACGGCATCACCCTGTATAGCACAACAACAACTGTTATTAGGACAACTGAAAATAAAAATATACTACACATTACAAAGCAGTGATTAATTCTATCAACACACTATTCCCATTGTTGGTATTTTATGGGAACGTGTGACGTCACGTGTTCAGTTACATAGATTTTTTACAGGGCATTTTTGGGACAATGCGCCGTATCCCATCAAACATACCACTGTACCTTTGAAACTATTGATCTTAAAACAAACTATTTCCTTTGAAATATTTCTATGAGAAATACACACTTACTTATTATAACTACCTTATTTGGAGCCCGGTGGCGTATTAGTTTGAGCGCTCTGGTTTCGATACGCAAAACAAAGCAACTTTCACCATGGTCGATCCTGGGATGGGTCAATCAAAGTTGGTTATTTAGAGCTCCTACGTGGTTAGGAAAGTACTTTAAGCCGTTGGTCCCAGTTATTCCTGCAACCGCTTTGACCCACCAACCCGCATTGGACCAGCGTGGTGGTGTTATGGCCCAAAGTCCTCATGTGTTTCTCCCATGTAGGAAGGCCTGTGCTATCTATTCCATTACATTTATGATGATTCATGATTCATCATTGATATCGATCGAAACATTTTTACACCTATAAATATAGGCACCTACTTTTAGTAGGTTATTTTGACGTGAGTCTTAGATTGAAGGCAGGTCGTCAGTCCCGCTCCGTGATAAAATGTGGCAGTGATTAATAGATGACGCCAACATGGCGGATGTGAAATATTTTCGTTACATTCCGGATTTTATGAGTAAATAATTTGAGCAAAAAATATATTTCGTGGGACGTAAACATCTCTAATATCTTTTTTAGTTACATTAAACGCCTATGAAATATATTAGGAATGAATAAAAACCGGTAACAAAATCATAATAAATATATATTTTTAAAAGCTTTTTTTTAATCTTATCGGGGTAACTCTTGGCCTTCATCTCACCTGATGGTAAGTGTAGATAAGGCCAACGATGGGAGCGAGTTACACCCGGATTCCTCAACCACAGAGGCTATCTTACCTCCAACTGCCGGAACACAACAATCCTGTTATGGCGGCAGACTTAGGTATGATGGTGGTAGCTAGCCAGGCGGACTTAGAAAAGCACTACCACCAACCAACCGAGCAGAAAATTTCTGCCCCCACGGGAATTGAACTCCGGACCTCTAGATCTGAGGCAGGTGGTCTCAACCACTAGACCACAGAGGCGGTTAAAAGCTTACAAATAAAGAAAATGATTAATTTTCTTTAATTTATAATATTCAAATAAAAACATTTCAAGAGAACTAGGGCATAGTGTGTTGCCAGTATCACATACGGAACAGAGAAGTGGCCGTATAAGAAGGCTCAAAGTCACCCAAAGGCAAGAGAACTAAGATCGCCGACATAGTCTAAAGAATTGCGAGCCTCAAGTGGCAGTTGCAAGGAGGACTGACGGCCGTTGGGGCGGAAAGTTCCTCGAGGGGCGGCCGCGTTTGCAACATTTTCAAAATTATATGCGTGTCTATGATAAGGTATGTCATATACTTATTGCATTTATTGTTTCATTCCCCGATACACACCATTTAAAAATTTTTTTAAATGTTTACAGAGTTGTTTCTCACGCTCCCTGAATAATGGTTCAGGTACTATGAACGTATGTTTGCCACATTTATCATATAAACAACAACCTACTTTGTAAAATATATCAGATCAGATTTACACTAGAAAAACGGCTCGCATGTGAACTCTCGACCTTTTACTCACCTGCTGACTGTTCTATCTGCCCATTGAAATGTCTGGAATTTAGTATAGTCCCATAAATATGAATTTCTTCCTAGTCTTCCTATTTAACGTTATCAAATACTAACTACTTAACGTTATTAAGTACGCCTGCAAATATCTTTATTGTTTCATGAGTGTATGTACAATGAACTGTACATATACTTTTGAAACAATAAAGATTTAAACAATGTACAGATATAAACCATTTTGATCCCTACCGCATTGACATAAGACACAGTATACCTACATAATTTTGCTGGTGAATATATGTTGTCGTCAGTCGTGTAATCGCTTTCCATCCTAAAGCAAGGTTTTTAATTTAAATTTTTTACAACCATTGCACTGCATCCTAATAACTTAGTCAGTAAGATCTTTTTTATTTAGTATGTAATCTGTCCTTTTGTGCAGATTACTTATTACCAAAGTAAATATAATTTGAATCATTTGCCAAATTCGTAGATCAATTCAGACTTAAGTTTACAATCAGCATACTTGAAAGGTGGAGAGATCTTTAACTTTAACAACAATAATTCAACAAATAAAGCTTAAACTAACTAAGGTATACTTAATAGATGATAATGATTTATGTTACGAGGATTACCCTATTTAAATGACTTCTCAAGGATTGACCGAAGGTTGACAGAAGACTGATGCCCTGAGTTATATAGGCTGAGTAAACGATTAATTAATTTGAATTGGCATGTAATTAATCGAACTTCTAATAATTATCAATATTGTCTTCTAAAAATCGGACCTGCCTTCTAAATTAATTAGTCAGCCACAATTCATGCGCTTCTAAAAATTGCAATATCAGCCACAAATATCATTGATTTAAGCTTCTATAAATATGACTTAGTACGATATTAATTTTTAAGCATCTAAATTTAAGACATATTCAAGCAAGAGCATCCAAAACATCTGCAAATTGACACCAAAAAAATACTTTTATTGACATCTAATTTTATAACTTAGTGTGATTAAAAATAAAGTGAAACCTCAAACTTTATAACTCGTACATTATCGTTTGATCATTAAAATATAGCCACATAAACTTGCTATCTTTGGGGTAGGGGTGGGGTAAGGGTGGGTTGTCTATTGTTTGCCCGAAGATTATATGCAATACTACTCATATGCCCGAATTTCATTTGCCCGAATGTTTTGTTTATCATAAAAGACATGTGACATACTCTTATTTACCCGAACATTAGATTCCATAATGACATGAATGCCATACTAATTGTTATCCATTTTAATAATTGCCATAGGTAATATTATTTAACAGAATATTTCAAATCCATACTATATTGTTTTCGAATCTATCTAAGCTATGCATTTGCTCATGATATTTCATTACTGGGCATGGACGGCATTTCATCTTAGGCCCCAGGATGACAACGCACCTGCAATATCAAGTGATTTTTCCTTGTTATTGCAGGTGTCTATAGGCGGCGGTAACCGCTTACCATCAGGTGGGCCGTCAGCTTGTTTGTCATCTAGTTGTATAAAGAAAAGAAAAGAAAGACTATAATCGATCCAAGTCGCTTCCGTACAAATTTAACCTAACGCCTTTGTCCTAAAAAGCGATTGGCTTTCTGGCACTTCACCGGCCGCTGCCGCGGCACGCTCGCTTCGCTCGCTCGGCTCGTGCGTTTTCTTTCATGTGCTAACCTAACCTAAACCTATTGATGGTTTAGTTTAAACCGTTTTTTTTCCAGATGCAATGTCGATGGCAAATGATGTTATGGCATGTGATAATTACGGCTTACAATGATTATAACAAATGATGTTATGAAAATTGACTTTATGGGAAACAAAGTTTCTAACACGTGACTAATATAGTAAACAATGAGTATTCCCTGCGGCCATCTCACTCGCGCTAAACACTTCGTGCAGTGTCTATTTTCATTATTATAGAATATTAAGTATTACTTTTGATGCTAAATTATAAAATATGATGTTCTTAGTTAAAGCTTAAACGATGTTTTTTTGAGGAACCTATATTGAATGTGTAAAATTTTTAATGTGGGTGAGTTACAAATTCCGTGGCTGAGCTTGTGAAATTAGGTGCTTAGGTATAAATTTGTGAGACAAGTTATAATAATTGTTGTTCATAATTTGGTGCCTTTTTGGGAATATTTAGATGGCACTCTAAAGAAGGCGAGTTATTTTATTAGGAGCTTTTTCATTTTCCCGTGGCTTAGTTATTAATTTTGAGGTAGGTTGCCGTGTCCACCGGCTCGGTGAAATGCTTCGGCAAACCCGGGTCGTCTCCACTATGGGCCCATTGCCAGTGCCGCTATGATCAGGCGCTGGGAGACCCCTGCACAGGCCCACGTCTAGCCGACGTTCCGCTGGTCCACCTAACCAGCGGTTTAGGGTATCGTCTGTAAATTTTTACTGTCAATTTGTCGTTGAAAGAAAAAAAAGTGTATATGGTATTAAATTAGTAGCGAAAAGGTCTTCGCTCAGCAAAATGTGGGAGCAGAAAACTATGATTCTGGTATTCTGCGAATGCCTTTTATTGATAGAACAGTAGTAGGTACGTATAAGCTCTCAAACAACTTAAATTAAACACAAAAACTTTTAAGGAAGCACATTAGGACAAGCAATAAATTGAAACATAAAATATAATTAATATATTAATACTCACATTTTATTTCAATATTATTTTATTATTTTGAACTTGTTTTAGTGTAATAGGCCCCAGGATGACAACGCACCTGCAATATCAAGTGATTTTTCCTTGTTATTGCAGGTGTCTATAGGCGGCGGTAACCACTTACCATCAGGTGGGCCGTCAGCTTGAGTGTCATTCAGTTGTATAAAAAAAAATAAAAAAAATAAGCAGGAAATTTAATCCAAGGCTCATCCATCCATTGAATAATAAAATATAATTAATTAATACTCACATTTTATTTCAATATTCTTTTATTATTTTGTACTTGTTTTAGTGTAATAAGCAGGAAATTTAATCCAAGGCTAATCCTGAGATACTGAATTATATTTTAAAATTATTCGTTACACTCAATATTATATTTGATATCAGAGGTCCCGTTACGCGTTCATAATTTATCTGATTAATACCAAAATTTACTATCAGAATAAATATCTCATAAATAAAATTGTAATAAAGACCTTCCACGATATTATTACCATAATTTTATACAGGATGCTCCATCGCAATATTGCGCGGAGAGAAAGAGTAAGTTTTTTCTTTCTCTCCGCGCAATATTGCGACGATCTCATTTTTAAAAACGATTTGACGTGTTCCTGAGATATCAATTGACTAAATGGGAAATCCAACTAGCCCATCGTGGGACACACCTGGGTATTTTTGTGACCTAAAAAATAAGCATCACTTATAAAAGGAAAATCAATTATTCAATAAACGACGACATTTTAATTTTAGTTAATGTTACCGAATTAACAGGTTTGACTTATATTGAATTTTAATTAAGTATCATAAAAGCAAAGAAACGGGCCGAAAAAATAGGATTTCAAATCGAAATAAAAAAATCAAAAATATATTTATTCAAGTAGATTCCTAAGAAGTTCTTTCGAATCGTCAAAAATCACAAAATATGTATATCTATTTGGTCTCACAATGTCATATTGCCTATCTGTCTGTCATGTCTGAATTTACAAATGATCATTACAATCATCATCACCCGCCTATATATATATATATATATATATATATATATAAATATATAAATAATAATAATAATTTTTGTATTATTCTTATCGTCTAGTTACCTTTTGTATGAGCTTTTGAGTAGCGCACAATGGTGGGCAATTGTTGCGACCCGGCTTATGTCGCAATCAAACACCGGGAATCTTTCGAATTGCTATATATATATATATTACACTACTGGGAACAGGCCTTCCCACCAATACGCTGGCCTGATGCGGATTGGTGGCTTGAAGCGATCGCAGAACAAGCGCCACCCACCACCTTATCATCCTCATATCAAATGATAAATTATTATCATTGATTGTATGTTTCTCATTATTTAGTAAAAATATTCACTGCTTTTTTTCTTTAATTTAAGATGGTGAGCCGTATGCTTGATTGCCACCCTTTGTGTGCCATGGTGGAATAAAACTAAATTAAAAAAAAAGATAATTCAAGTGTCACCCTGTATAAACACTTTTTGTATCGCTTGGTCTGTTTATATCCCATTACGCAGTTACTATTGCTCAAAGTTGCCAATACTTATTGTTGGGGGAAAATTTACTGGTCATATATCAGGGGCACAAAGACTTGACTTGAATAACCGCCAAGTTTCGACCAAGTTTGTCGCAGCCCTTACAAAGTTCTTATGAACAAATTACACTTGGGGCGATTTAAGCGGCGAGAAAAACGGCGTCCTTACGAAGTGTAAGTCGAATAGCTCTTACGGAGTTTTACTTAATGATACTACTTATCTCTTAGTTACAGATTTTTCTATAAAGTCATTATTAACATGTCACTGCCACGCGAATGATGAACGCCGCAACTTGTAATGCTTGTTTTTGTGTACTTCTTTTAGATGCCACGTTATTTATTCAAATTTGTATTTGATGAAAATGCGTGCTGTGTATGATGCGTTTTAGTTTCCAGTAACACATTTATTTGAATAGTTTGAATTTGAGTTAATAGTGTCATATTGGTAATTGAAAACTTAGATGACCTAACACCAACATTTTAAATTTTTGTATTATTCTTATCGTCTAGTTACCTTTTGTATGAGCTTTTAAGTAGCGCACAATGGTGGGCAATTGTTGCGACCCGGCTTATGCCGCAATCAAACACCGGGAATCTTTAAAATCGCTTGTATTTATCGCTTATTTCTTGGGAAGCTAATACATATTGCGGTATAAAATTACATCATTAAATTGCCTTGTGACCGACCATCCCGCGTCGCCCTTCGGTCTGATTATCCCTACCTCTTTCAAAACGTAGAATAATACCGACAATCGAATATTATTTTAAACACAACTTTCTTTTTAACGTCGTCAGTAAATGTGCCAATACCTACCAAGAAGGCCGGTTACTACAGTCGGATTTGGAACTATTTTTCGAAATGTTCTTATCGTCAAATCGTCATCGAGTGTGACGATAGCGCTTTTATGGGAAACTTGACTAGCAAGACGTCGTTTAAAAGTTTGCATAGATGTATTCACTCCATCCTCCTACCACCTTCCCTAGGAAGGATTTGGAGTGTTTTAATCTTAATTTTAATTTATTCCACTTAGATTTATGTCTGTTTTTGACATGTTCTTTAATAGCTGTGTTTCAAGTTACTAGGGGTACATACTGTATATGCAATATTCCAGATAAGCTAACCACAATATTTTTTTTATACAATAAGGGTGGCAAACAACGGTACGTCCCGCCTGATGGTGAACAGTTACCGTAGTCTGCTCACGCCTTGTAAAGGCCAAGAGACGCACACTTTGTAAAAATCGGACGAAAGATTGTGTTGATAGCATTAGTGACGACTCTTATCATGACACTTTCTTGATGAGCTCTGGCGAGCTTACGCACCGCAGAAGCACATGATACAAACTAGTGCTATATAGCTGCGATCTGCCTACGATTCACTAACAAAAACATTCGACATCGAGCTTGACGATGAGTCGCCATTGATTTTGACGTTTGAGCACAGCGCTGTGCGTAAGTGTATTCACTAAAGTCTATGTCGAGCTCCTGGCTGTGTATGTTTGTCACTGTTTTAGAGATATGACATGAAGTACAATTTATACTTTTCGATTTAGTTTTTCTTGTGTTTAAAATGGGTCGAAATTACTTCATTCAATATTTATTTGACTTTTACATAAATATATAAAAATAAACAACTTTTTAGTTCAGGTTCACGCCATGCTCGTCGAAACGCTAGTGTCGCCAACGATTGTCAAATGGTTGTCAAACAAACGCCAAAAGGCATTAATTACAGCGCTGCCACAACCATAGCTGTAAGGTTGGGGCGCGCAAAATCAAGGCTGCTGACTTTAGAGAATCTCATAGCTGTAAGATGACGCGCAAATTCCGAGTGGTAAATACCACTATTCCCCAACTCTCATAAAACGATCTTATCTATCTTGATCTAGAATTCCTGTGTGCTTTCGTACCGCAAAACTCATGATGATGTCGTATATATAAAAAAAATGTACCTGTATTCTACACGTCTGAAAGCTACGTGAATCTTATCACTGCGTTAATAAATAACACTGTCGGTAGCCGATTAGGAAACATTTTTTCCAATGTCCCTTCCTGATCGATTAAGATAAAAAATGTGCTTCATCAATTGGAGAAGCAGCCAGCCAGTATACGTTAAGTTACGTAGAACAAAACGAGACTTGAATCGGATTAGTGAAATAAAATAAAGTTCAGCTAAGTTCCCGTTTGCCGTTTGACACCTGTTAGCGTTAAATAGTCGCAGTCATAAACTTTATGAATCACAGACGTTGACCTTTTTTTATACATATCACAGTAAATGACTCAACACCACCTGATGTGAAGCGATAGGAAAAGTCCATTATGCGAAGACAACTAGTGAAGCTCAAACACAGCGCTCTAGCCGCCTCCACCTTGCCGGCCCCAAAGATGCCTTTTCAATACTCTTTTTTTATTTTCCGAGGAATCCACGTTGATCTGACTTGCGCTTTGTGAAGTTAGAGCAGCAGGTGAGAAGTAACATATCACCTCAGAAATGATGCCAGGAATAACCAAAAAACGCGTTTACGTTCCTTATTTGCAAGCTTTTGGACTCTTATAACTAATTTCATGGTGTTTTTTTAAAAAAGGGCTTGAAAAGTTTTTTACAGGGTCGGTAACGCGCAAGTGATACCCCTGGTGTTGCAAGCGTCCATAGGCTACGGTAACCGCTTACCATCAGGTGGGTGCTTGATTGCCACCTTAGTGGTATGAAAAATAAAATCAAAAACAAAGAAACGAGCATATTATTTAGTCAAGCAATGTGCTTGAATGGTGGCTTGACACATACGATACCTTTTAGAGAAAACCAATATCAAATAAATAAGAAAAACGTATGCGGGCCGAGAGTTCCAAGATTCGAAAGATCAACAAAGAGACTTATGGACTTCGATAGATTATCACTGTTTTTAAGCTCATTTCTTGATAATACAACTTTTTTATCCCGTTTGAGGAGATGGTTGTGTAACCTTTTTAAGGGATACTGCGAAATAGGTAGGTACATTATTACGGTATGTACTTTTAAAAAATAAAAAAATATCAGTTCATACCTGTCCTTTTTAATTAAACTGGTAACCTTTGATAATAAAACATCTGAATGACTCATTGAAAATATTTACAAAGCGTTATTTATTTTATCCCAGTGTTGCTCTCGAAACTCAAAGTATTAAAATTAGAAACGAGTTTTTTACGGCTCTAATAAAATATAATATTTGAAATAAATGAGCTCGCGTGGGAATATAGAACAAAAAATAAGCAATTTCGTTTGTTTATTTTAAAACGAACTCATTATACTGTATACAGTACGACTCAATTCTATGTACTTCTCGAAATACAAGCTATACTTAAGGTGCTTCCATACGAGACTTAAAAAATGTTAGATATCATTACATAACATTTTGACGACCGGCTGGTCGAGCGGTATGTACCTCTTGCTATGCAGGCTACTCGGTCAAGAGGTCCCGGGTTCGAATCCCGGTAGCAGCAAATGTTTGTATGATGAGTCGAGCATTTGTTTACGAGTCATGGATGTTTATATGTTTATTTAGTATATTTCTAATATCTATATTCATATTATTATCAATATTTATCCATTATCTAGTATCCATAAGACAAGCTCTCATTTATGCTTACTTTGGGCTAGATAATAGGTGTGAGTGTATGAATATTTTTATTATTTTTTAACACGAACACTTCTCTTTATCATTCAGTAACATGACAACTAATATATAAGTTTCTTGCCTGTAGCAAACAATTAAGTACTTGATGCAAAAAATGACTTGCTTATGCTTAGTCAAATGTGTTGTTTAGACTACGCAAGTAATTTCTTGCTTGAATTTATTTGTATTCTACAGGTAACAAACTTGCGTCGTGTAAATGGTCCTTAATGTTAGATGTTGTCAAAGCTTCCACAGTGATAAAACAAATGTAAATAACATTTGTTCATTCGAAGGACCTTTGAAGGACCATTAGGTACCTTCCACATTGTCTCAGCAAATCGAGCCAGGTTCGAACGGTATAATCCTTGTTAACCTTATAGCCCGTTTCCGGCCCTCCAGCACGGTCGATGCGTGATATGAGAAAGAGAAAATTACTGTACGTGTTTACGTGTATCTATCTTCCATTAAATTTCTTAGTCAGCAGTAGCGCAAAACTGGTTCTATACCACATCAAAAAAAGTGTCGAATTCGATATGTGGATTTTCTTCGAGATGAAATGTCGGATCTCTTGACACACTTTTTTTATTTTTAACCGACTTCAAAAACGAGGAGGTTCTCAATTCGGCCGGTATGTTTTTTTTTTTTTTTCTATGTATGTACACCGATTACGCCGAGATTACTGATCCGATTTACGTGATTCTTTTTTTGTTCGATGCGGAATAGCTGCCATTTGGTCCCATAAAATTTTTTTCAAAAACAGTTGGGTACTTTGGTTTTAAATTAAAAAAAACTGAAATTATGAAATCGTCTACATAAGCGAAATTGCGAAGTTTTGCTTTTCCAATGACTTTTTAGTGAAACAATGCGATAGTAGGAAACAATATAAGTTGACGGTCACCCATCTACCTCGACCGTAGAAAGTTATCACTAAAAATTGTGAAGAAAAAGTTTAAACAAAAATTAAAACCGACTTCAAAAAACTGAAAAGGATAAAATAATTAAATTTAAGTAGGTATTCATCCCCTAGAAACATATTTTTGGAGTTGGTGCTAAGTGGTTTCCAAAAACAATAGAAAGTAAAGCACCGACTCCAAAAATATGTTTCTAGGTGATGAATACCTACTTAAATTTAATTATTTTATCCTTTTCAGTTTTTTGAAGTCGGTTTTAATTTTTGTTTAAAATTTTTTTTTCACAATTTTTTTAAAATGTTATTTTAAAGAATAAAGCAAGCGCACGGCTCGTCTGGTGGAGGTCACCGATTGTAACACCTAAGTACTTCCGACACGTAGCTGACTCTATAAAAATTAATTGAAAGCATAATGTGTACAGCGAGGTTCTGTTTTCAAAATAACCCAGTGTTGCCAGTAACCCATATTTAAAATCGTAACAATCTTTTCGTGTTGATGCGAGGGAGATCGTAAGACTTACAATTTAATAAAAAAATCAACTATAAGCTACTCCATAGCGTAGTTTTATGACTACTCGCTGTGTGAATGTTTTCGCTACTTTTTAACGTTAAAGTAACATTTTGAGTCGTGCAACATGAAAGTAACATGAGAGGATCCAAAGTAAAATAAAATGTTATTAAAAGTTACATTCAACGTTCGCTATTCAAGGAGTCAAGATCCCCAATTCCATAAATAATGCTGCATCTATGAGCTATGGCGACCTTACTCACCATGCTCTTTATTCATACCGCCACGCGCGTCTTGCTCTCTTGTTTAACACTTAAAAGTTGAAAGTTTGAGTTGGTTAAGTTAAGCTATTTTTGTACACAATATAACTTTACGTACGTAATGTTACGTATACTTTACGTAATGTTAAACTATGGTTAGGGTTGGCTGAAAGTGATCTTTTTGAAAGGTAATCTCTAATAATATATTTATTTACTTTATTGCAAATATAACATTATTTTTAACAATATAATATTACTTTTGCCTTAGGATGGGTCAACTAAAAATATCTAATCTCGAGCTCCTCCGTGCTTCGGAAGGCACGTTAAGCCGTTGCTCCCGGCTGTTACTGTGACCGCTTTAACCCACCAACTCGCATTGGGCCAGCTTGGTGTTGCTATGGCCCAAACTCCTTATGTGTTTCTCCCATGAAAGAAGGCCTGTTCCTAGCAGTGGGATGGTTAATAGACTGGTGATGATTGCAAATATAAAAAACATAATAAATGTCCTGCAGTTCGTAAGGTCGTAGTCGGAGTTCGTTGAGGAAGCATAACAGAATCCATCAAGAGGACTAAAATATGCTTGCTAGACAACCTTGGCAAATTTTATTTAATTTGTCAAGCGGGGTTATATACCTCTAGAGGTCTATGACAATTGAAAAATCAATTTGGTTGGGTTAAAAAATCTTAAGAATATGGGTACATTCTCATATTCAGGAGATATGAGCGCAGAAAGTATGCAGTGCATTCCTATTTAGCTTCCTATCTTTTGGTAGTTATTGTTACACTACGCTTTCAAAGATTACCTAAAGTTTATGTAGAGGATCGGGTTGATTTATAAGAGTAGACCGCTTAAAGGAATTAAATTTAAATTTATTATTTAAAAAAAATGCACTTTACAAATTAAGTTTAATTGCCGCCTCAACTAACACCGTGCGACTTCAAAGTGAATTCCATAATTCCTTCCTACCAATCAACCAAATCAACGTTATTCTTATTCATCCGCTATCTTTTTCTTTACCGCTAAAACCCTCAGTTGCTATCCTTCTCACACACATTTCTAGAATTTGATTCTAACAATTATTCGTTGACTCTTCCATTCGTCTGTCAATTCCATATTATATCTAATATCTATTTCACAAGACCAAAGTCACCAATGTGTTATGAAATGCTTTAAGTGCATTTCATAACACATCGATGACTTTGGTGTACATATGATAAAACTTGAATTTGTTGATGCTTAACCCTAATCCAATATCTATAGTAATTTGATATAAAATAAATTAAATTAATAAAAATGATAAACAAAGTAGGTTAGTGGTAACCCTAGTGTGGCTTATAAATAAGCGAACAAGAGATAAAGTCAAAGTGGTGATCTATCGCTTGTGTGTGTATTTTTAATTACGTCTGGCAACACATAACTTTTAGATAGTGGTATAACTATGTTCTCATTATTTCATGACATAAATAGCTCACACCTATAATATTATGTAGCTCAAATTAAGCATAATTAAATTTAGAGCTTGTGAAGGATACTAGATAATGAAAAAGTTAAGATAATACAACAACACAACATGAACAGCACATGTGTTCCCTCCTTCCTATAACAGGGGTTCTTTCAAGAGAGGCGTGGAAAAGATCCTTTTGGGCCGGCAAGGTGGAGGCGGCTAGAGCAGTGTCTAAACTGCACTAGCTGTCTTCGATATGGACTCTTTGTACCGCTTCACATCAGGTGGTGTTCGGTCAATTGCCGTGTTTCGTATAAAAAAAAACTTTCATGACTCGTGAGAAAATACACACATCTACCTTCATTCTGCCGGATTCAAACCGAACCTTTAGCTTAGTAGACAGGGTTACTGACTCGACCAGACGGCCGTGAAGTATGAATAACCATTTTGATGATGCTGTTTTTAAAACTGTTACTCCCACGCAATAGATCTTAAAGCATTTATTTTTATCTCTATAAATAAAATTGCTGAACGCATTCAATTAACTTGCTAATGAGCTCCAAGTAATCCTTTAAGCGGAATTCTTTTGTAAACATGATAAAAATACATCTTTGTTGACTGTACCAAGCTATCATCAAATAAGAAGGGTAAAGTATTTTCAGGTTTCGACAAAGGTGCGAGTGCCCTCAGGGCTCTCCTTTCACTACAAAAACAACGATGTTCTAATTTAATTTTACGGACTTCGGGATTTTTCCTTATACTTTCCTCTTTGTAGTGGCCAGAGGTTTTCTTACTCAGCTTACGAGTATTAAATTTATTACTATATTTTATCTCACACATCGTGAAAATAGTAAAATAAAAAAAATATACAAAGATATATTTTACGAGTAAGGTATTGAACCTCATAGAAGTTAAAAAGTAACAAATTGCCTTAACTTATGATGACTAATTTTAATATAATAAATAACTTACAAACTTTTACCCACTTGGCCTGCTCACTTATCTTCTTATGTTAAAGGTATATAAGACATTGTAAAATAAAATAGTCTGATCTACTATCAAATAGTTTTAAGGTTTAATCAAAACGTCATTTGATCACAAAAGTAGCGTGATAGGCACATACCTGTTTATTAAATATTCGGTTTAATTATTCCTTGAAAGGAGAGAATCCTAACGCGTAGCCAAAAGATATAACAGTAGATAATTAGCGCTGTGCGACCTAAATTGGACTTTAATGTGTTGTAGCAAGAGTTGCTATTGGTTTAAATGATTTTGCGGAGTGAATCTTCTGCACCTACACTATTATGACTTCAGGAGACGTGAACAGTCACCATAGAGGCCGGTTGGTGCATGTCACAGGGAACTATAATTATTTCCATGTTAAGTTCACAAAATTTGTTGCATGCGAAGACAGCTAATAAAGTGCAGTCGACAGCACATCAAGCGTATCAGTTTGACCTTGAGACCGCCCTTACTTCGTTCGTAATAGAGGTGGCTTTCGTAGTGCAACTGTACACTTGATGTGGTGTCGGCTGTACATAAAGCAATAGCATATTTCCGTCTTAATTTCCAATTGTGAATTTATTCATCTCGCAGAAATGGAACAAGACTCTGCCTTCATTAATTCTGCCACAGAAGACGAGCAATTAGTATTAAGTCGTCAAATTATATTTAATTGGGAAGTGTGTTTTTAATTAAATATTAACACACAAAGGGCCGTATCTTCCCTAAATGTAAGACACGTATTTAGGAAACAAGATTTGATTACACAGTAAGTTGAGTTATTTATAATAATCGAGAAACTATGTTATATAGTCGTTTCAAGGTGTGTTATGAAATAAATAGTAATACAATATAAGATTGAATATGGTGGACAGTATTACCCAAATTGGTAGGAGATATGAAATGGAAGAAGAAGTAACAAGGTGGGGACGTAGCACGCAAAATAGATGAAGAACGTTAGGGCTTAAAACTTCTAGTTCAGTGTGATTCACAAACAAAGATATTCGACATCGAGCTTGACGTTTGACAAAGACGACGAGCTGCCATTGGTTTTGACGTTTGCGCACTGCGCTGCGTGAATCCGTATTCACTAATCTCTACGTCGGTCTCTTGGCTGTGTACGATTGTCTCTGTTTTAGTTATACGACATGAAGTACAATCGATATTTTTTGATTTTTTTTTGCTGTGTTAAAATTGTATCGCAATGACTTCATTCAATATTTGATAGATTTTTTACATAAAGATATAAAAATCAACCACTTTTTAGTTCCGGTTCACGCCGTGCTCGACGTCGGAACGCTGGTGTCGCCAACGGTTGTCAAACAAACGCCAAAAGTATGACGGCGCTGCCGACAGCCACGATTTCATGGCTGCTGATTTTAAAGAATCGCATAGCAGTACCTCTAGCACGAAAATTTTTAAATTTCGAATCTCCACCGCGTATTGCGTTGTTACGTTAGCTAAAATTTAAAAGTGTTCGTGTTAGGGGTACAGGCACAGATTAAGGTAAGGTGGCTTTCTACTAGATGGACGAACAATCCATTGGCAAAAGTCATCTCATGACATCATTTATTGATGTCATAAGATGACCATCAGGGGAGCCGTATGCTTGTTTATTCGTTACCATAAGTTAACCGGCTCCCCTGATGGTAAATGGTTACCGCACCTATAAACAGCACATTTTTTTCATTCTTTTCTATATTTGTATTTCTTACTCTATTTGTGTGTTTCTATTTTTGACGATTCGAAAATGCTTCTTTAGTAGAATAAAGATATTTTTATTTCATTTCAATTCATTTCATTATATTATCAGTGTCATTTCTTACAAAGAAAACTCTGCCGTATAAGATTTTCTTATTCATAATAGCGATTACAGTTCAAAGAATAAAAATATTAAGTGACACAAATATCTCTAATTTCCAGAAATATTGAACAGGAAATCTTTTTGAAATACCCATAGAATTATGTGGGAAGATAAATCTATAAAGTTCCCGCCATAATCATTGCTTACGAGCCATCTGGAAATAAATGCGGGGGCATTAAAGCCCACAGTTGGTTTTAATTTGTATTTGCAGTCGATTCAAACCACGTTTTTAGTATGTTACAAATGAGATTATTATGAGCAGGCTTATTTTAAAATTCCTACATTCAAGCAATATTTCGTGAAAGACCCACCATACCCCTAGCCCTACCCCTGGGGGTGGGGTGGGACAGAACCATACCACCGTTAGTAGTGCTGGGTGCTGCGATTTAATGGAAAAATAGATACTAGAAATTGTCAATATTGTCATTATATTAAGAAGTGAGTATAACTCAATCGAAATATCGAATGTATGGTATGTAGCTGGATCATCCCCTGAAGTACCAGGCTACCATATCTATGTATGAGATGTTAAGCATACTGTTAATTTTATTTATATAATAATCGTAGGGGTACAATAAATAACCTCTCATATACTTATGGTAGCCTGGTACTTCAGATTGGAAATATACATTTATTAGGTGTCAACGGATCAAATGAATCAACGGACTGAATTACTTTCTCTTTGTCGCATTGTCGGTTTAGTTTAATTAAAAATAATTATAAAATAAAAAAAATAATTATGCTACTAACACCAGGTTCGTAATATTTTTGGAAAAGCAAAGCCTGTAAACACACACAGCCTGTGCACAGCACTACGGTGGTATGGTTCAGTCCCACCCTACCCCCAGGGGTATGGCTAGGGGTATGGTGGGTCTGTCATGCAATATTTCATGTTAGAAATTCAGTGTAAATGTTAGATGGGGTAGTGTGTGAAGCTCGGTGGTGTAGTTTTTAGAGTCTTTTGACTTTGATAAGATAACAAAGCAGCTTTAGCTATGGTTAATACCGAATGGGCCAATCAAAAGCTTGTTTTTGATTGTAACATCGAGCTCCTCCGTGTTTCGGTAGACACACTAAGCCGGTGTTTGCGGTTGTAACTGGTTGTAGTTATTACAGTGGTGGTAGTAGCTTTCACTCACAACGGGCCAGCGTGGTTGTGTTATGGCCCGGCACTGCGCATTTGTTTCTTTCTAAAGGAAGGCCTGCAGTGTAATTCACTAACAAAAATATTCGACATCGAGCTAGACGTCTGACAAGACGACGAGCTGCCATTGATTTTGACGTTTGTGCACGGCGCTGCGCAAGCGTATTCATTAATCTCTACGTCGATCTCGTGGTTGTGTATGATTGTCGCTGTTTTGGATATACGACATGAAGCACAATCGATTTTTTTTGACTTCGTTTTTCTTGTGTTTAAAATGTATCGCAATGACTTCATTCAATATTTGCTTGTATCTACATAAAGATAGTAAAAATAACATCTTATTACTTCCGGCTCACGCCGTGCTCGACGTCGGAACGCTGGTGTCGCCAACGGTTGTCAAACAAACGCCATAAGGTATGACAGCGCTGCCGACTACCACTAATTCAAGGCTCTGACTTTAGAGAATCGCATAGCTGTGTGCGCAGTGGGACGTATCCTCAACAGCACATCAAGCGTGACAGTTTGACCTTGAGACCGGCTTAAGTCTGTTGGCTGTTAATGCAGTGTAAATACTTAAATCGCTGGTCTATTAAATACTTTTGCTTTATTGTAGCAGAAGTAGATGCTTCGTAATGGCATTTATGCCTACCCCGCATTGTGAGGAAACTAAATGCAGTTTTATGTGGGTCTACTCAGCAGAAGAAAGATCAAGACTACCTACCAAAATGACCCCCGCACCTCTTCATAGTCGTGCAGGCTGACGCTCAACAGTACCTCAGTTGCCCATATATTAGTGGCCGTACGCGGTATCTTTGGCACATAATATACTCATACAGTAAATATTGTCTTTAACAATATGAATTAAGGATGACCACTCCTCTGCATTTGTTTACGATATAGTTTCCTTTACTGCATTATTTTTATTATTCTTCATTCAATATAATTAAATCAATTAATTTTATTTTTGACAATATACAATGTATTAGATTTAGGAACCCCCCACACTGGCGTCTTTTGAACGTCTGCATCGGGCAGGCGCCGGCGCGGCGTCAACGCAGCGTCGATGCGAGGCCGGCGCTGAGTGGCTGCCTAACGCCGTAATTGCGCGACGCGTGCGGCGACGTTCGTTCGACGCCGACGTTCAAAAGATGCTCAAAAGACGCCAGTGTGGGAGGTCCCTTATGCTATTACAGTCTCAATGATTACTAGCCTTTCTTTCTGGATGGGTAGTTCTACCGAATAGTATTACATAACTAAGATTTTTTTCAATTAATTAAATTAAAAAAAATATTAGTATTGACACTGTTGACGCTAAAATGAACGGGAACTATATTGTTGGGAGGATATTTTTGTGTCCCTTTTAATTTGAATCACGATTAATGTAGAGCCTATTCCATCTCCACCCTCGTTTTATATTACCTCTACCAATGTTCATCAATTTTCATCATTCGACGAAGACAGGATAATTAAGATAGAACTTCAATTCGGCTGAGTTAACAAGATAGGTAATAAAATTTTACTATAAATTCAATGTTTTTAAAATAAAACGATTATTACAGAAAATGTAAATCTTGCAGTCATCATCATCACCAGTCTATATACATCCCACAGCTGGGCCCAGGCCTACCTATATGGCGGAAACACATGAGGAGTTTGGCACGCTGGCACAATGTGGGTTGGTCGACAAATCGGTTGCAGTAACAACCGGGATCAACGGATTACCTTCCGAAGCGTGGAGGAGCTTGGCATTACTAACTTTGATGAACCCATTCCAGGATCGACCACGGCGAAAGTTGCTTTGTTTTCGGATCGAAACTATTGCGCTCAACGGCTGAAACTACTACGCTATCGAGCTACTTAATCTTGCAGTAATCGGTAACTATATATATAAGTTTAGTTGTAAAAGTATCAATCAATCAATCAAATACTCTTTATTGCATATAAGAACACAGACATAATATACTATAAAACATACCAAAACAATACAATTGGCGGCCTTATTGCTAAGCGCCAATCTCTTCCAGGCAACCAGGAGTGACAGAATATACTGCAGAAGGAAAAAAACAGAGAGTGGGTGCAAGAAAGATAAACACTATAAAATTTAAATTAATAAAATAAATATACCTAAACTTATACAAAAAAGTAATAATATATAAATAAACTATATTTTTTAAAATATTTTTTTAATTAACGTAATAACTGCCCCCTTTTTGCTGAACATTACAAGTGCTGATGCTTACCACCTTCTTTATACCGATACATTGTTCTTTCACGCTACAATGAAAGAAAACGTTTCGTTGTGAAACATCAATGCACATAAAACACTGAAGATTTTATTTATCAGTACATGTCATTTGAGTTTCCGGGGGACAGGTCACCATGCAGGATCGCAACACAGAGTTTTTATGTGTTTTGCTTTATGACCCATTTACAGGATGTAAGTCAATTCTTGTCTCAATTTAGTTGTATGCTACAAGAAAGAAACTTGCATAGTGTAACCTCTCCCACGACAACATCCCGTTGTTTGCAGGTAGGTACAGTTTTTTGCAAGATCCCGTTTAGTGGAATATGTGCTACCATACTGGTAGCCGCACAAGTATCCAGTTTACAGCGCCGGGAAAAGTTTGGCCATTCGGATTTGTCAGTACAATTGAATGACACTGTCCAGTTAATAACATGATCCAGCCTAATTACATATATAATAATAATATTCAGACACTCACACCTATCATCTAGCCCAAGGTAAGCATCATTAAGAGCTTGTGTTATGGATACTAGTATCCTGTACACTACATAATAATATGTATACAGGCTGGTGCCGTCAATATGACAATAAATTAAAACATAGGCTATATTAGTTCATAGAAATGGTTTCCCACTTTCAAAAATATCATAATTATTTGATAATTTAATGACATTTCTATGAAATAATGCAGCCAATGTTATATTATTTCATACAAATGTCATTAAAATTATCAAATGAATAAGATGTTTTTGAAAGTGGCAAACCAGTTTTAAGTTCCGAGAAATCGGTACTGTTTCAAATCACCTTTGTTTCAATTCCCCTCGGTCTCCCCTACTGGACATCCGTGGTAAAGAGGCCTAAATGGGCCTTTAGAATTCATTACGTTTGGTGCATGCTACTTTGCTATCATAATCTCGTGACTATACAGTTGCAAGCAATAATATAAACCCATCCTTATTATGTTTGCGATAAGACTCCCAAACTGTCACGAAAAGGGCTTGATATTATCGCATGTGAATTAGCTAGGTTCGGGATCATCTAGGATAAATCTTAGACTGTACATATCACTAATTATATAACAGACTGTTACCCACCTTGGCTTATGTTTTAACCCCCGACGAAGAAAAACGGGTGTTATAAGTTTGACGTTTCTGTCTGTGTATCTGTGTGTCTGTCTGTGGCATCGTAGCTCCTAAACGAATGGAACAATTTTGATTTATTAGTTCTTAGCTATAATTTATGAAGATCAGTTCAGGTGTTTGATGACTGTCAGCTCATTTGGTACATTATAAAAGGGTGTTACTATCTTTCGCAGATCCAATTGTTTTGAAATTTGGTGTACTGTCACTTCGGTGACATTTCCATGACATACTAACCTGGAGCTGATCGTATGTCATCAAAAAGTCTGTCAAGCGGCGATATACCACCGGAAGCTATGATAATTGAAAAATCAATTGTGGCTGGAATCTCATGCTTGACGGGTTGATACTATAAATTCTAAAAAGCTTACAGGAGCCTATTTGAATATACATATTTTTGATTTTGGTTTATGTTCCTGCGATGAGTAAGTCACCCTGAACTCATTCAGAAAGCATTGTGTGAGAAGCCGGGAAAGTGCCCAAAGTGTTGCCAGCGTCAATAAGCTACGGTAACCGTTTACTACCACGAGGGTCGTATGTTTGTTTGCTACTTGTTTAAAATAAAACTACATTGAAAAGACAGGTGTAGAAATTCGTAATGATATTCTATTTTAGCCGAAAAGATGGAGGCGCCTACAGCAGTGTGTTTAAACCGCACTAACTGTCTTTGCATATGGACTCTTTATCAGCAGGTGTTCAGTCCTTTGCGGTGCTTTGTATATAAAAAATGGTTTAGTTCAAGCCACTCAAAAACATAACGATGACAAAAACGATTTTATAACAGAAAGCCAAAAGTTTCACTTGTAAGAAATAACCTACAAAAATCTTTCAGAGTCTCAAAGCTTTCACAGAAAAACGCGCAAGTCCGCCACCTATCTCGTCTGGATAAGCCTGAAAAAACGCTTGCCACCCAACTGTCCTTATCGTAACACCAGTAAGGGCCAGAATTGAATAAAAAATGTACATTTATCAAGAGATTCCCTTTCATAGTAACAAGCTTTACGTGATATACCGAAGGTCTAACTCGTCGACATGTTGAAAGATGCATCGAATTATCTGGAAGTTAAGAGGGATAAGAGGGATAGTGTTCTTTTGTATTGATAGAGGCGATATTTGTTTTGATCGGGAAGGACTGTTTTTTATTTATCCTTTTTATATTTATTTATAACTATTTTTAAATTGAATGGTACACCGGACTTCACCAATTTACGGTATTCTTGTCTATCCTGTACATTCAAATGTTTGTCTGGAAGAGATAGCTATTTAGCCATAAGACCGCCCTTGTACAATTTAATTTAAACACTACGTTTCATCTGTAATTTTTTGTGTTCAATAAAGCTTTATATATCTCTCTATTTTGAGGTTTTGTCAGTCACCTTCTTTAATGGCCGCTACGCCTAGAGTGGAGGTACTACCTCACCTCTGCTATTGAAATATGAGCGCAAGTATGCTAAAATGTATATGTCGCAGCCATCTGCTTAAATCACACATTAAATATTGGATGCCTACGCCGGCATACAATTAAATGCCTAAGCCGATAGTTAATTGAACTAGACTCAGTCAACGTTAAAAAATAGGCATATTGAATGTTAGCTCAATTAAACGCTTAAGGGGATCGTCTCGTACTAAAAAGTTTTGGTACGATTTTTTATGGCCACTTATAACCAAAACGATTTTGGTAATAAAAAATAACATTGAACCTCAAAAATAGTCACGCTCTCCATGACTTGACTAGTTGTTCTCCATCCGTTTCATTGGTTGCCGGTTAATTAAAGGGCTACCTCGTGCACACTAGCGACACCAATCGATTGTTATTAATTATGGTGAATTTAGAACATAATAAACAAAAACGCTTTAGAGAATTGCTAAAGAACGGTATTTGTAATTTTAAAAGATGTATTTTGTATAAAGTGGCTACCTATAAGTAACCAAATTTTTTATTATTGTTAAAAGTGGCCACTTTCGGCAATAATGAAAAAATAGGTTACATGTAGAGGAATATCTTATACCGAGCACATCTCAAAAAATTACAAATACCATTCTTTAGTCATTCACTAACGCGTTTTTGTTTATTATGTTCTATATTTACCACAAATCACAATTAATATAAATCAAGTGGTGTCGCTAGTGTCGACGAGGTATCGCCTTAACCAGAAGGCTATAAGTGGTTAATTTAACCAGACGGCTGCGACATTTAGAATTTAAGCTAAAATTATTATTATCTTCGCAATTGTTTTATAATTAACTAACGTCCACCCTACAATGTTAGAGCAGTCGCGGGTTCGATTCCCGCCTCAGGACGTGAAATTTTTCGCAAATACAGATAGACTAGAAGAATTTCACAGGGATATCCCAAGTCCTGGATGGCTCAGTTGGTTAGAGCAGTCGCCCGGATTGCGAAAGGTCACGGATTCGATTCCCGCCTCAGGACGTGAATTTTTTTATTTTTATATTTTAATTACTAAGTAATTTTTGAAACATTTATAATAATGTTAAAATCAAAAATTCTTGGGAGGAGCTCGGTGGCGTAGTGGTTTGAGCGCTCTGGTTTCGATAACGAAAACCAAGCAACTCTCGCCATGGTCGGTCCTGGGATGGGTCAATCAAATTTATAATCTCGAGCTCCTCCGTGCTTCGGAAGGCACGTTAAGCTGTTAGTCCCGGTTGTTACTGCAACCGCTTTAACGCACCAACCCGCATTGGGCCAGCGTAGTGGTGTTATGGTCCAAGCTCCTCATATGTTTCTGCCATGTAGGAAGGCCTGTGCCCAACAGTGGGACGTATAAAGGCTGATGATGATGATGATGATGAAAATAAAAATTTAAGAATAATTGTTTTATATTTCTTCAACACTAATTAGTATTTTAAAAAGAAAATTATGCTAATTTGATTGTGGTAAATCCGGTAATCTCCGGAATAACAAATCTAATTAAAAAACTTTCATTAATAACTTAATTTTAATATTAATTTCAAAAATGGATCTTCAGGGTGGTATCAGTTGAAAAACTACTTTGCATCGGTGGAGCCGTAAGCAAAGCTCATTAATAATTAAAAATAAGATTAGGACTACTTTAAAAGAGCACATAAATATAAAGTATCAAATGAGCTATTATTAAGTAGCCTTAACTTACTAGGTAACTGGGTTTTACTAGGTGGTAGGCCCGCGTACGTAGGGTCGTCTGGCCAGTGTAATTACTGGGCATGGACGACAAGGAAGAAACACTTGATATGGCACCTGCAATATCAAGTGTTTCTTCCTTGTTCAGGAAGCAGGAGATTGGAGCACGGGGGTCGTTTTAGTGGGTAGTTTCGGCCTCTATCATCTTTGGTCGAAGAGCCCCACATAACCCTGCATCGTTCATCTCTCCACGGTGCAGGCCAGGCGTAAAAGCCTTTTTCCCCCCGCCCAAAAAAAGGTGTCTATAGGCGGCGGTAACCGCTTACCATCAGGTGGGTCGTCAGCTTGTTTGTCCTCTAGTTGTACAAAAAAAGGTACTGAGTAGCCTTTATCTAATTATAATTATTTATATATCATTTCGGCATTTGTCCAGTAGTGGACGTATTTGGACTGAAATGATGATTTTTAATTTATCATTTATGATTACAATTTTAATCTTTAATTGTTATGGTTGTGTATTGCTGTGCCCTAACAGGGTTTATGTTTCTCACAATTTGTGTTAAGTATAGCAAGACCAATGTAGCAATGTATTTATGCAATAAAGATATCCTTACCAATAATTATAAATGCGAAAATTACTCCGTCTGTCTCTCACCTTTTCACACTTAAGCAGCTAGACTGAATTAAATGAAACTTGGTATTGAGATAGTTTGAGATCCTGGGGAGGACGTAGGATTTTTTATGGTGTGGTAACTGACATCCACGCAGGCAGAGCTACAAGCGGCCACTAGTTTACTTTAAATTCACTTCTATTTAATAATTAAAAAATAATTTTTTTTTTATCAATTTGTACTATGAAAACATTGTTTTGAAATTTTTAGGTTAAGGTATCACAATCACAAATTAGCAACCGCTAATGAGTTAATATTATTTTTGTTTTGGCGGCAAAGAAGCCTGATCGTGCAAATCACATTCACAAAAATATTTTAATCTTTACTGTAATCACGATAATATAATAAACACAATAGAAGCAGTTATAACATTAGAATGCAGAACTATAACAATTATAGAAAAACTCCAACTAAAAGGCAGTATCTTGTATCCTAGAAGATCCTTTCAGCGTTGTTTTTAATTCTTCTTTTCTATATTAATATCTTACAAAATATATAATATTTGGTGTACATAAAGAATATTATCAAAAACAACGTCATTAACTTATCACTGACTGCAACAAACTATATTTTGGATACTCTTACCGCCCACTTACCGGTATCTATGCGCAAAGCTGCTACGGCAGTCGTAGTCTAACCGCCCTCCGTAGCACTCGCTCGTAGCACCCAATGCTAGAAACTTCGTAGCGTGTTAAAGTTTGTGAGAAGTGTGGTGGTAGTGCCAAGTGAATTTTAACGGTAAGTAAATTAAGATTTTTTTTATATGAGATTTGTGTCTTTTTAAGAATTCAACTTACGAAATTAATTGACTGTATTTAATAAAAGTCACCGGTGAGCTTAAGATATTGTATGTAAAACTTTTGAAACTTTCATAATTTAAATAAAGTGGCATTCCTAATAAGCAACATTATAATTTTTAAATACTTCACAATTTATCACCAATATGTTTTTTTAAATAAGTACTTAAAATATTACACAAACAAAAAAAATATGTAAACTTTTTCGGTCCTATTTAGGAACGCTCATTTAACATATTTTAGTAGAAACACCGAAAAAAATATTTGTTTTTAACAGTTTGCGTGCGGGTGAGAGAAAAAAACATGTTTTAACACTGATTTAACTAAACTTGATTAAAACAGCACTTATAAGTAAGACCTTCAATTTTTTTATGATGAAGCAGAGATTATCATTATAGAATAGAAAATATGCTAAAAACTCTAAATTTAAGTGTGTCAAACTTATGTCAGCAGTAATGATGGACGCCATTTTATTTATATTCAGTTGTTACCGAGAAATCAATGAAGTTATAATTTTTCAAAGAAGATAGAATTATGATTAAATGTGAAAAAGAGTGAATCACAAAGCCTTTCTTTTCTCGTGACTAGGCTGAACACTAACTTTGTGTCAGTCTTCAAGCTACTATTGAGGATATGATATCTATATCTTCATATACAGAAATGTTCGATACCAACCGTGATGAACAGCTAAGCTTTATGACGATGCCTATTTGGGACCGGTCAAGACTTGGATGGGTGACCGAGTGGATTGATCTCGGAATATATTGCATAGTTAGGTAAAATTTACGTGAAATCGAAACCGCGTTAGTGTTTTGTGATGAAAGAAGAAATCAAAATATTTTTTTTGAACTTTTTATTGTGTGTCCTACGCGAGCCATGTTTTGAACCTGCTAAGTTCATTTTACTCAAATACTCGTATCTCAATTCACTCGCTGCCGCTGGTTTCATAGAAAAATATGAGAATATAAGTCTTATCAAGAACAATTCCATAAGGCCCATGAAATCTCAGGGAAAAGCTTCATTATTTTCATATTATTGTCATTTTTTTTAACTCACGTGGTACGCAATGTGAACCCCGCAAAATACTGCCATCATAGTTCTTAGTTATGGTACTATCATTAAAGAGTTACCAATATCACACCTTTTGGTCAAAGCACTGTTGAATAGTGACACACGTTTGGTTAATTTCTCCAAACGCAAACAAAATCTAGATACGTTTCCAATTTTTTAATAGACCTTAAAAGGTTGCAAGTTTTGAGTTGGAGTTTGACATAAAATATACAACTGATCTTACGATTTTACAATTTGATACAGACAAACGAACGAACTGTGTTAATAATTTACCGCATAGTGATCTTATACTTGCCACTTTCTCGCTTCACAAAGCAAATAGTTAATAAAGTTCTATAGGCCTGTTTTTAAATGTTCACCATAGTAACTTTTCCTATCCAACTAAAAAATTAATTCAACATCAAAAATATCTCAATTCTCACTGCAAATTAAAGTAAAATTTTGGCTACCTCTTTAATTTACATCAGATATAAAATACAAGACGGAACAAAGTAGATTAATAAATTATTCAACTGCTCGATTAAATGTATATTTCTTTGAACAGCTCGTTATTAAATATTAATACGTTATAATACGTTTTCATGGAGTTATTTCCTTTGTAAAGATTTGTCATAAATTTTTGCTTGAATAAATCGCAGTTATCAAATAGGAAGAATGAGCAAGAATTTAATAATGGCTTCTTCCCCCTTTTTTAATGAATAACAACAAGAAGAAAACAAATTACTTTACATAAAATGAGGATTGATTTAAATTAAAAATCGGTTCTTTTAAATGAGTTTGCTCAGCCATTCTATCAAACGGATCCTAACAGGGTGATTGACAACTTTATTTAATTTCATAATAATGTAGATATTAACTCATAAAGAAATATGGCAAAAAAATAGTATATCTAAGATCAATAGTTTCACAGATCAGGCGCATCGTCAAAAAATGCTCCGCAGAAAATCTATCACATGATCCTATTTATATTATTAAGAAATGTACGGGCATACTGACAAAATTAATCAAAACTATGTAATAAGTATGTTTTTATTCATAGTTGTCATAATAATAGTGGTTTTATTTAATGTCAGCAATCTAAAATATCATTAACATTTTTGATAAATTTTGGAAAAAAATGTTAATATTTATGCAATTTCTAAACAGTACAACTTTAACAGTATTCCATATCTTTTAAGTTTGAATTGTTTTTATGGTTCTTATATATGTATATAATTTGTGGCAAAAAGCGCGATATTCTAACTTGGGCAACATCCCAATTAGGTTTGCCGTGTGTTTTGGTTCCAAAGGCAAACAAAAACTGACCCATTAGTTTTGACATGTATCTCTGTCACAGCTGATTATCTCTGCAAATCTGTAAGAGCTTTAATGCAAAGAGATCTAAAATGATAATCAAAATTAGTTTGAGGAAACCATTGCTTAAAAAAAAAGTCAGACACCTTATGTAGATAGTTCTTAAGGTAATTTAAAGTGATGGACAAACATAAATATGTACCTAAATATTTTGATGGATCAATCATTCTCCAACTGCAAATGAAGCGTTCGCAATTATTTTTTTATTTATATAAACAGAAAGTGATTTACAAATCAAATAATTGCGGATTTTATACTTGTACTGTGACGACTTGGTTCTTGACAAATTTTACGATTTAGGCCCACGGATAGTATCCTGAACCTCTAGCACAAACACTTTAAAATTTCGAATCCTAATCGTATTTGTCACAGCTTATTGAAAAGCGTTTTTGGGAGCAAGGGGTATTTGTATGTCATTCTTGATTTTTACAGAGCAGGCATAGCGTGAGTAGTGCACTCGGAATTTTATAGTTGCAGGGAAGTTGATATCATTATATGTGTGTGTGGTATAGAGTAGTGTGTCGTACGATGGTTTTTTTTATACAACTAGATGACAAACAAGCTGACGGCCCACCTGATGGTAAGCGGTTACCGCCGCCTTTAGACACCTGCAATAACAAGGAAAAATCACTTGCTATTGCAGGTGCGTTGTCATCCTGAGGCCTAAGATGAAATGCCCTCCATGCCCAGTAATTAGACTGGCTACCTTTCCCTATTGATGGTACGCAATTTTTAGGGTTGTCACGAGCAGGTTTGACCATGTTTTTATTAATTTATTCGGAAAAGAACAGTGGTCTGACAGGTATCAAAGTTCTAGAGGTAGCTCTCGCCAAGGATCACCCCCTTAAATTTTAAGTCGGACTTTTGTAAATGTGTTGGTACAGTCGACAGCACATCACGCGTAACAATTTTGACCTTGAGACTGCCCTTACTCCATTCGTAATAGAGGTGGCTTTCGTAGTGCAACGGTTACACTTGATGTGTCTTCGTGTGTACCAACACTCCATTTTTGTTACTCGTAGGCATGATTTTAGTTTCAGAGAATCAGCTCGAAAATCAATAGTACGAAAATATTTACGCGTTATTATACGAATCAAACATTTATCTTTGTACCCAAATCAAATTGAAACTATTTAATTGGGCAAAGTGGGTTTTAATCAAATGGTCATGCCTATCTGTGAGTAAAAATATAAGTCTACCGAGAAAAATTAGGATGCGTGGTCACGTTTATTTGGAGCAATTCCTATGAAATTAAATGTCAAAGGAGATCACTGACACAAACTTAATAAATTAGTGTGATCAGCCCTTGATCAACTTTCTGTATACAACTAAAATAAATTTATGTATAATGGATAATATTACCTATATGTTTGTAATTGAATTTTAAAGCTCCCTTATGTAATGTGCCTTAATGAAATAAAACGCAATAAAATTGACATATTTTTCCTAGTCCCATTACGTAAATTGTAGTAGTTTTCAAATCCAAAATTATAAAAGTTTATGTGAAGAGTTAAGGAAAGGGGCTCCAACCATTTTTTTTACTTTTCAAACTCGTCCCTAGGGAGCGCTGAATAGTTGTTAGAGTTGATTATGTGACCTCAATTTATAACAAAAGATAAAAGTAGACAACCTGGGTAAAAAAATTAAAACTTTTTCCGATTATGAAAATATAATTCTTTTCCTATAGCATAGAAGAAAAATCTTAGAGGCGCAACAATATTTCGTAGGGGGCTAACTTTCCCAACTAAATGGGCTCTTTTAGCTCATCAGTACCAATTAGGAATTGACGAAATACTGTGTAGCTTTGTGGATCCTATGATTTAACACGAATTAAAAAAATAGGTGGTAGACCCATATGTAGGGTCGCCTGGGTAGGTACCACCGCCTTTCTTATTTCAGCCGTGAAACAGTTCGCTGTGTTTCGGATTGAAGGGAAAGGTAGCCAGTGTAATTACTGGGCATGGACGGCATTTCATCTTAGGCCTCAGGATGACAACGCACCTGCAATATCTAGTGCTTTTCCTTGTTATTGCAGGTGTCAATAGGCGGCGGTAACCGCTTACCACCAGGTGGGCCGTCAGCTTGTTTGTCATCTAGTTGTATAAAAATAAATATAGTATCTACTGTTATAGTAGGCGGGACCCGCCTGGAGCGGGTTTCTTTGTTTGTAATCGTTACAATAAAGTTAGGCGTTCAAACACATCAAAAACATTAAAATGTAGTATCTACTATTAAAACTGGTATTTATGTATCAACAAACTTTCTTATTCTTTTATTATTAAAGCGATAATAATGAAAGAAAAACAAAATTTGCCTTGAGGAGCTTACTATTATTTTGTATTAGCAAGGCCGTCAATCAAAGTTATCATCATAAAAAAGCTTTATTGTGAGGCTATCCTTATGATAATAGGTACCTGTTTTTGTAAAAATTGTGTATACAGTAGTCATATTTTTATGCAAAGATTTTATTATATTGTATAAGCTGCGGTACTGTTATTAATCTGTGGCTGCGGGCTTCTAATGAGATATAAACCAACCCCTTCATTTTTATTAGTTATAATAAAAAATACAATCTCTCTCTAGCTACTGCTCTTTATGTAAAGTATTTTCAGGAACAAGACTGTTTAGCTCAAATAAAAATACAATAAAATAATATTCTTATAAAAATTCTACCTGCCAGCTGGAGTTGAAATGTAATGACATTCATATTAAGTCGAGATGTATTTGGACAATGATTTTACCCAAGAAGATGTTACTTAACGGGAACACAGCGTTCTGTTGAGTTACATTGTCACTGAACGGGAAAAAAATGTGGCATTGAGTTACAGTGTTACTAATCAGTAATTGTTTTCCTAATGGGTAACAGTGTAACACAAAATGGTGTAACTCAACGGGAACAAAGGATTTATTTTAAGTACTTTCTCTTAGTAAAAATAGAAAGATTCTCACGTGTTTTAAGATAATTACTACTAAAACATACTTGTAACAAAAAAGTGAAAACAATTAGTGCTCATCATGAGTATCATTTCATACCCGAATTAAGAAAAATTTTGTAGGTTTTTCATTATTTCAGGCAACATATTCGTAGGCGGGAATGATCTTACTATGGGGCCATGACTAAGTCACAGTGCACTTCGACCCATTGGGATCTTTTGTGCTTAGACGGGAATGATACCAAGAGGTCATGTCACGTTTATACAGAGTGGTGTCGTCAATACGACAATACATTAAAACATGGGCTATATTAGTTCATAGAAATGGTTTTCCACTTTGGAAACATCTTATTCACTTGATAATTTCATGACATTTCTATGAAATAAAGCAGCCAATGTTATATTTTTCATACAAATGTCATGAAATTATAAAATAAATAAGATATTTATGAAAGTGACAAACCATTTCTATGAACTAATACAGCCCATGTTTAAAATTTATTGTCGTATTGACGGCACCACCCTGTATATTAGCTGGCTTCTGTATAAAATTAATTCTTCACTAGGTGGTAGGCCCGTATGTAGGGTCGTCTGGGTAGGTACCACCGCCTTTCTTATTTCAGCCGTAAAACAGTTCGCTGTGTTTCGGATTGAAGGGAAAGGTAGCCAGTGTAATTACTGGGCATGGACGGCATATCATTTGAGGCCTCAGGATGACAACGCACCTGCAATATCAAGTGATTTTTCCTTGTTATTGCAGGTGTCTATATGCGGCGGTAACCGCTTACCATCAGGTGGGCCGTCAGCTTGTTTGTCATCTAGTAGTATAAAAAAAACTCCTTTGTAATAAACATGGGCTATATTAGTTCATAGAAATTTTAAAAAAAAAACTTACAAATAATAAACCGCACCTAAATCTTGCGAAACAGGAAGTGTACCAATAAGGCTGGTCGCATTACCTCGCTGAATTGCGAGGCGTAATCTTTGTGATAAAATGAAGTTCTTTGAAAGAGTTCGTGAAATCTTTAAAATGAAGTTCCTTTTTAAGTAAACTCTATGTCTGGGTAAACGATTTTTTTAAAAACCGATATGTGTGTTATGTGTGTACGTGTATGTGTGTGTTATTAATAACGTAATATTTTTTACCGCAACTTAAGTAATTTTCAACGATTTATTTTAACCCCTCAAGCATGAGATTCCAGACACAATTGATTTTTCAATTGTCATAGCCCTCCAGTGGTATATCGCCGGTTGACAGATTAAAAACCTATACGCTTGTGTTGTTACTTAATATTATTTGGAATCTCAATAGTATGCCATACACTACATACGGGCCTGCCACACTAGGTGGTAGGCCCGTATGTAGGGTCGTCTGTGGTGGTACCTACCTTTGGTGGCGGTGGTACTAGCCTTTCTTATTTAAGCCGTGAAACAGTTTTCTGTGTTTCGGATTGAAGGGAAAGGTAGCCAGTGTAATTACTGGGCATGGACGGCATTTCATCTTAGGCCCCAGGATGACAACGCACCTGCAATATCAACTGATTTTTCCTTGTTATTGCAGGTGTCTAGAGGCGGCGGTTACCGCTTACCATCAGGTGGGCCGTCAGCTTGTTTGTCATTCAGTAGTATAAAAAAAGTATGTTTCGTGAAAATTGTACTCATCTAAAAATGAAGATATATCTAGGAAATACCTACACTATTACGATTAAAAGATAATACTATTGAGGTTCATCGCACATACAGAAGAATATTATATTTACTTTTTCGCAGTAATATATCTTCGGGTTGTCTCCAAGAATACAAATCGTCGCATGAATGGGCCGTCGCTTGTTCACTTGACATCAAGTTTCAACAAATTATTTATATTATAAGTATTGAATTTTCATGAGACCTAATGGAAATAATCTACATTTATATAAGAAAAATCAAAGTGCTCTAAAAGGTTCAGGATTCTGAAAACTGCTATCATTATAATAAGTAGGTACTGAATAATTTTAGGCTTGACGTGTTGGAAAATCAACACAAATAATTACATGTTAATGTATCTCCTTTTCACACAACCGATGATAGCGTTATGGCGCTACGATTTTTGTTCTTCTTTTCCAAGGACGTAGGGTATGTAAAGATATTCTAGAGCCGTTTAACTTTATTTAAGCAAGAACTGCAATAACAATTAAAAAATCACTAGTTTTTGCAGGTGCGTTGCCATCCTGAGACCTAAGATAAAATGCCGTCCATGCCAAGTAATTACACCTTAACTAGCCAACTTTTACACATTTTCTGTAGACATTTTAAAAATTGAAGCCGGCAATAAGCCTGCAATAAGAGAAATATTTCTGTAAATTGCAGCCTATTCAGGCTTTCCCGAGCACTGGACAGTAATCACGTAGGACGTTGAATGTCGTATTAAATGGATCTCACTTTTTGTTTGTAATAGTCGATTTTTATTACGAAAATGTATTGATTGGAAAATACCAATACGGGGACATCATTTGCACGGTCTTAAATAGTTTTGTAAAATTTACGAGGGGACTTGGTCACGGGGTGAGTTTTGTTAATAATTTTGTCATAATATTTCCTTAATTTCCTTTAACATTGAAAAAAATATTTGATACTTAGAAAAATATCTACAGACTAGAAAAGAAAGTCATGTCCTGGAGCGAGAACCCAATCCGCTACCTTTTGCAATCAAACGACTGCTCTGACAGCTAAGCTACCGAAGCTTTAGGATATAAAGCTTTAGGAAATAATTTTTTTCTTGAATAAATCTTTTTGAAAACAACTTTGGCCGTCTGATTTGTGTGTGTGTGGTTCTTGATATATCATACTGGTATAGGAAGCATTGTTTCGGTAGAGGGACTTATCCACTTGTGATGCTAAGATGATGCTTCCTTTAGATTTTTACTGGGAGCGCATCGTAAAGGGAAATATCCGTGGTCTATAGATCACGGTCTATATGGTAATTAAACCACACTTTTACATTTTATACTCTATCATCTGTTATACCGTGTTTGCAAATAGTTATTTATTTATTTATTTATTCATTCTTTATTGTACACAAAACAACTTAGAACAAAATTTACAATAAAAAACATGATGTACACAGGCGAGCTTAACACAAAACTGTGTTTTCTACCAGCAAACCTTTGAGTTCAGAGAGAGATCTTGATAGGTAGGTATTGTAGTACGTGTAAAAAAAAAACATAAAAGAAAAGTTTACATTTACATAAATAATATAAAAACGTATCATACTTAAATAGATACCTACGTAAATAATATAAATACAAATCATACATACATACATAATATAAATACAATACATACTTACATATAAATAATCTAGGTTATGAGGAAATGCTCTTTTAGCCTTCTTCTGAATACGTTCAGAGAATGAGGAAGAGAATTCCAAAGACGAACAGCATGAACAGTGAAGGAGCCACTATATAGAGAGGACGAATGAAGCGGAATCTTAAGGAGGAGGGATTTAGAGGAACGGCAGGGTTTATTACGAAGAACGACGTACTCAAGGCGCTCACACAGGTAACTTGGGGATCTAGGATTGTGAAGGATTGAGTAAAGGAAGCAAAGGATGTGCAAATCTCGACGACGTCGAATCGGCAACCACTTCAATCTAGACCGGTATTCAGAGACATGATCATATTTTCTCAGACCAAATATAAAACGTATTCCCAAATTCTGAAGTCGCTCTAATTTATTTAGTAATTCCTCTGTTGCTTGTAGATAGCTAACATCAGCGTAATCCAGCAGTGGAAAAAGTAGAGATTGGGCGAGAATTACTTTAATATGAAAAGGAAAGAATTTTTGGAGACGTTTGAGAGACTGGAAAGAATAAAATATTTTTTTACTTACCTCCGTTACATGGACAGACCAGGATAAGTTACTGTCCTTATACAAGCCGAGATTTTTGACACTATTCGTGATGGGAATCGTAGAGGAATCAAAAACTATGGCAGGCACTAATTGTCTATCAGGAAGGCCATGCATGTGTCTGCTATCTAGTTAAAATATAAAGAATAGAAAAATAAAGGTATAGCATAATAAGTGCTTGTTTGATTTACCGTTACTACATAACACGAGGCGAACCGTATACTGTGAACTCTTATCTTATCTTATCTTAAAGTGGGGCCATGACTAAGTCACAGTGCACTTCGACCCATTGGGATCTTTTGTGCCTCCCCTGCGTTTACTCTTCCTGTGTCCAGAATATAGATGCCATTAGCCTTACTATATCTTTAGGCAGAAAGAGCCTGTAGTCTTCTGGCTTTGGATATGCCACTCCCAGAAGATTCATTCTGGTTCTAGCCAGGGCATCACAATGACACAAGAGATGCATTATTGATTCCTGGCATTCACCACATGCTCGAAAAAGTTGTGTTGGGGAGAGTTGCATTTTATGTAGCATGTGTAGCAAAATGCCCTGTGAGCGCCCCAATCAAGAAGCGAGCTTTTGTTCTACCGTTTGCATAGATGTATTTACTCCATCATCCTACCTCCTCCCCTAGGAAGGATTTGGAGTGTTTGAATCCCAGTATTTTATTCCACTCAGATTTATGTCTGTTACTGTGAACTCGCTAGTATAGATTTTTAATTGTCTCTGAGTACTACCGGACTGTGAAGGCACGAAAGGTTATTATAATAAAACAAAATTTCTGTTTAGACTATGTTTTTTTAAACCAGGTGAAGACGCGAATTTTCGATATGCACGTACCTACACTGTGCGTCGTCTGGGCGTCTTATCAGATAGTTTCCGTTCGTTGAGATATCGACGCGCGTTTGAAGCACGTCTTGCGTCCGTGTCGATAAAAAAGAGTGTCGGCAGCCCGTTTTGGGAATCGGCTCTAAGAATATCATTCTGAAGTAATTTATTTTAATTTGATATATAGAAAAGACAATGTTTTGGTCACAATTTTAGGTAATACAACGGTACAAGAATACAATGAGAACTAATGTATGGCAGGGTGACCATGTCAACATGATGTGGCTACGCAGAGCCACTACGCTAAATTTTCTTCTCGGCCCGTGCGATTAGCTGGACGGATAAAAGATATAATAACATTAAAACTAACTGAAACATCTGTAAAAAACATACATGACAATACAAGAAAAATATGTAAATAGTTACTTTAATAATTATATGGTGACAGCGGGGAAGTTCGTATAGGCAGCCAAAATGGAACTTGCAATATATTTACGGCATTCTGCGATTTAGTCGGAGAACATTATCTTTTTTTTATAGAAAGCATGGCAAATGACTCAAGACCACCTAATGTGAAGCGGTAAGAAGAGTCCATATGCGAAGACAGCTAGTGCAGTTAAGACTGCTTTAGCCGCCTCCACCTTGACGACCCAAAATGTGTTTTTTTTAGGTTTTTCTCATTTTCTTCAAGTTTAATTTTGGCTGCACATACGGCCTAGCCCCATAGGCGGACATCCCGGTGTCACTAACAATATCATAGGCTGCTGATAAGATTAAATAATTAATATATATTTATAGAAAGACACTGTACAGATGTTAATTACAAAATCCAAACGAAATTAAATCAGAAACCTTACTTTGATATGAGCATATAGCTACTGGCTATACATACTAAGATAGTATACCAATTAAAATAATTGGCACGAAGAACTTTGCTATTATAATTATCTAAGTACTTGTAACTTTAATATTTATGATTCTAGTTACTGGAATTCTGATGAGTATAATATGTTTGAAATATAATACAAGTAATTTCCTAACATGTACCTAATATGAGCACATAATCCCTTTAATAATACAGTTGCTAAGGATAAAGGTATTTTTATTCAGCGGGAAAGCTAGATAAGGATGGATGTAGAAGACGAATCTGGAAGAGGTATAATTGATACGAAAATTTTAACACAATTTTATTTCCTATATCTTATTTTTGGCTATTTAACTGGTTCTAAACAGTAATTTAACATGTATCTATCCATTATCAGCCAATTAGCGTCTTCATACTAGCATCTAAGTAATATTATGAATAAGTGACTCTGTCTGCTACGTTTCACCCCTAAGTTGTTTAAGGTACTTTACGAAAGGAAACAGGCGCAGGCGGAGCCACGGGCGGTTACTAGTAACAAATTAAAAACTTTCATACATTATATTTACTAAAAACATGATACGTCTGTCTATATTAAGATTTCAGGGCCCTAAAGCTTTGCCCGAAATAAAACGACTTTCTGCTTATTTTACATAATTTTATTACTCTTGTATTAAATTTCATTACCTCCACTACAATAAATTTAATAAGCTCTCAATTTACCCGCAAAAAATATACGCGTTACTGATTAAAAACACAATCTAATATAGGGCTGTCTTTATCTCGCGTTATAGCTCGGAGCGCTATTCCATTCTCTCCCAAGCCTTCAGGAGTGGCACTTCAACATAGCAGCTGTCTCGTTGACCGCTATTCGGACCCGAACGGCTTAAAAATCTCACATACTGGAGAAAAAATAGATATAAAGAGATAATCTATCAGTAAATTTAGGCGTCCACAAAAACATGATAAATAGTTTGGTAATAAATTAAGGTACCTTGTTTTTGTCTACATTATCATGTATATCATCAATTATAGTTGATAAACTGTAGTTACTAAATTATGATTCATGCTCGCCTGAAATATTATGAGAAAGTTTTCAGTGCTAAAAACCTAATAGGAGATTTAAGGCGAAGGCCTTACTGTTTTATAGTCTTTACTGTTTTACAGTATAGTAATGTAGCATGCACCATGGGGTAATACATGGGTACAGTGCTATTTAGGAGTCCCAGGAAATCGTTTGAGACTCGGAAAAAACCGTTGGAGCTAAGACTAAGTAGTGGCTGCTAATTTTGTTTAATACCAATAAAAAAGGTGATTTTTCAAGCACGGAAAATGACTCGACACCCAATGATGGGAAGCGGTAAGAACAGTCTATTTGCGAAGACATGCAGTGCAGTATGAATACTGTTGTAGTTGTCTCCATCTACAAGGCCTCTTTTGAAGGAACCTATGTTATAGGAACTCTTTAGTAGCACATATTCCACAAGTGCCGCTAAGATGTTTCAAGTTTCGTAAGTACGACAAAGAAACGAGTTACTAAACTTCTTTGTAACTGCTGTTGAGGTGGATGAAGTAAATTGATGATTCCTAATTAGCAAGAGGAAAAGTGTGATAAGGTCGGAAAGCTCTTCAAAGCACTTTCCATGATACAGCCGATAGAAAGCTTAGCCAGTGACTAAACGTTCTTTATTCTGTAAGTTATGTACTAATTATGAATTAATCCTACTATTGCTATAACATGACCGAGCTTCCTAGCTAGCTGCTTAGCTTAAAATGGCCTATTTTTAATGTAGCGCGCTAACGAATAAATGTTACCTATCTGAAACGGAGTCAAAGAGGTAACCTAAGGTAACCTGAGGTAACCTGAGGTAAGAAAGAACCGTTCCACTACCTTAGCGGTGTACAAATATGTCAGAGAAATTCTTCAAATATTAGATAATAAACAATACGGTGTAGGTATCTTATTAGATATGACTAAAGCATATGACAGAGTCCAACATAATATACTACTGAATAAATTGTATGGTATTGGGATCCGCGGTACCGCCCACAAATGGTTCGCATCATACTTAAAGGATAGGCAACAATTCGTTGACATTGAATACATTGATATCAACACTAAAAAAAATTCATGCATACGGTCTGACAGTAGAGTTGTAAATGCATCATTACCCCAGGGAAGTGTCGTAGCATGTCTGCTGTTCCTTATCTACATCAACGACCTCCCTAAAATCATGGACGAACCGTGTGTACTATTTGCCGACGACATCTCTTTGTTAACGTCGTGCCAAAATGGTCATAATATCCACGAAAAACTTAACTCACTACTTATAAAAACTTCAGACTGGATGAGTGATCACAACCTTAAAATTAATCTAGAAAAAACCAAAATAATGAGTTTTTACCCTCATCAAAAAAATCCGTTAAATCTAGATTTTAATTTTAACGGCACAAAGTTAGAATGTGTTAAAGAGTTCCCATTGCTTGGTTTAGTTATTGACACCCACATAAATTGGAAAGCACACATACAAAAAATAAAGTCTAAATTATCAAGCTTTTCATATGCACTGCGTGAGATAAAAAAGACCACAAGTATAGAAACGGCGAGGGTTACTTATTATGCCTACGCGAGCGCTTGGCTCAACTATGGAATTATCCTTGGGGAAACAGTACGGTGGCTCCCGCTTTATTCACCCTTCAAAAAAAGCTAATTCGAATTATAGCGAATATAGAGCAGACCGATAGTTGCAAACCATTTTTCCGTGCGTATAAAATACTCCCTTTGCCGTGCCTTTATATTTTAGAAATGTGCAAATTTGTTCGTAAATATATATGGAGTTTTACGAAAAGCGCGAAGACATAAAGATGAGATATTCTTTACGAAATAAAAATAAATTAATACTGCCAACTACCCGCCTAAAATTGAACTCTGCAAGTACCTATAGCCTCTCTATAAAAATATATAATACCTTACCTAAAATATTGAAAAATGAAGCTAATGATACTGCATTTATTAAAAAATTAAAAAAGTTATTAATTACAAAATGCTATTATGATATTAACGAATACTTTAAAGATAAACTATAATTAAAATATAGTTAAAAGATTAAATAATTTTATACTAAATTAAACACACTTGAAGCAAAAAAGAAAATTGTCAAATGTTTTTACCAATAAACCTCTTGAAACATTTTATTTAAATAAATATATGAATTATAAATTTATAACACAATCCAAGAATATTTTAAATAATAATAATTATCATCATCATAATATTTTATTGTAAAATTGTAATGTAGTAAAAAATAATGGATTTAATAATTTTAAAAACTAAATTAAATATATTTGAAGAAACAAATAAACATTGACAATAGTTTTTTATCATTAAGCCTCTTCATTTAAAGAAATAAATAAAATATAAGTTAGTTAAGCAATTCATGAATATTTATAAAATAATAATAATAAAAATCATCACATAATAATCAGAATCACTTTTTTTTATATAATTGTATTGTAATGGTTATGAGTTACCTAATAATAATGAAATTAATAGAATGTTACTAATGCAATATAAGTAAAATATTATAATCATCAATAGCAAATTTTGGTGTTGATTGACAATCGTTAATTAAAATGGTCTCCTTATTTTATTCTGAACACCATAGTTTGGTTCCCGCCTCAAGTTATAATAGATTTTTCTGTACTGTGTAGTTCATTGGTTTTTTAAAATAATTTTATGTAATGTGTTTTAGTTCTTTAGTTAATTTGTTGTTATGTAAATACGATTAATTTAGAATTTAATTCAAATTACCTCTCTTAATATTTGTTATGCCCGTCAGGGCCCACAATTTAATGATCCGTTTAGCTTGAAGCCTTTTTAATACCTGTATGACATTGTGGAATGCAAATAAATAAATAAATAAATAAACCTTATTCTACATTTGGCACCATACAAATATGAAAAAAAATCCAATAGAAATTCGAATAAAATAAAATTTCAAAACAAGAACAGTACCTACGTTAAATACATTTAGACCGAGCTTATCCCAACATATTGACCCCAACACTTGCAACATTAATCGTCGTACCTCGTAAATCATAAAATATTTCTGGTCAAACGCAAGTGTCCCACGAGGCGAGATACGAACCTATTGGCTAGAAGGGGCAAAAGTCTGGCTATAAATCAGTTTAAATCGACATTTTGCCAAAAAAGGCTAACTGTTACAAACCCTATTTCAGAAAGCCTGAAAAGCCAACAGTGGAAAAATTATGTAACTTCAAGGGAAGGCTATTGAACCTAAAATATGTCAAGGAGTTGTCATCGAAAAGTTATGGCTATATTCATAAATGCTTATCTGAATGCCGTATCAGCCGTGAAACAGTTTGCTGTCTTTCGGGTTGAAGGGAAAGGTGGCCAGTGTAATTACTGGGCATGGAAGATATTTCATCTTAGACTTCAGGATGACAACGCACCTGCATTATCAAGTGATTTTTCCTCGTTATTGCAGGTGTCTATAGGCGGCGGTAACCGCTTACCATCAGGTGGGCCGTCAGCTTGTTTGTCATCTAGTTTGTATAAAAAAAAAATAAGAAAGAGAGAACATGTTTTTACAATAATGTACAGTATTGTAAAAACATGTTCTCTCTTTCTTATTTCCCATACGAGTGAGAGTAACGAAACAATTTTAAAGGTCCAGTTATTTCGCTCGTCAAATGTTTGAAAGACTCCATTATACTATAAAAAAGACTGACCTGTCTCCGTATGTCGTTTTAGTACTAAGATAATGGTTGATAGGTTGTGTAAACGATTTTAGCGAGTGAGACTTTTTATGTGTCTGGTGTAGAGAAATGATAGCCCTGAGTACGGTCGATTATAAACGAATCCGTTATTTCTTTACAATTTGACTTTGTGTATTTACTATATAATAGTCGAGTCGCCATTTAAACCATATCTTTATCGAGTTTCAGGAGCCATTGACTATTTTTTTATATATATGAAAAGCCGGTAGATAACGACGTAGGTTGTAAATCAATAGATAGCAGAACGGATGTGAGGGTCACTATTAAAAGGAACGAGTGAATGAATCAAAAGATAAAAATGAAATATGAAATGTTTAATCATTTGGAAAATTTGTGAGCCTTTTTTCTATTTCTTTGTTCACTTTATTTTGTGTTTTAATTCAAACATATCTGAGTTCTAACGAGTCATATTTTATATTAAATCTGAATGTCCACCATAAAAACGTGATACGTCCATAAAACGCCCGCTTTGTTTCGGGACGACTCCGTATAGCCTTCTGTATATGGAAGGGTTTGGATTTCGGTGGGAATACCTCCAATCGTACGGGGTTTTGTTTATTTTCTCGTCTAGCCCTATTTATCATATCAAAAAAATTTTTTGTTGATATAAAATAATATGTATGAAAACAAAAAGAAAGTAAATTTTCTAATACTTGTTTATAAGTATATTTACATAAGCTATATTTAACCTTATACATAATAATAAAATTAAGATAATATGTGCCCATTTTGTTCTGTCGTGCCTCACTCTGTCTTCGTTTATTGATCTAAGTACGTGATGATTAAATACAGGGTGTTAGGGAGATTTTTTTTGAGATATAAAACTTATTTTTCAACAAATCGTGTTTAGGGTGACCAGCACTGCCACCTGCCATCGTTTTCAAGAGCGTACCCCTAACACCCTGTATATTATTTGAAAGAATATCAAGTTTAGATTTCTGTTTATTATTTATTTATTTACTAGATAGTCTTCGTTCATTGCGCCAAAATGTAGCATATGTCTTTTCTCAGGATGTTAACTATCTCGATATACAGGCTGGCACATTTAGATCGGTCAGTATGGGAAAGTCTGAAATTATAAGACATGCGAAAATCTTTAATAAATCGATATCTATACAGAAATAGTGTAAGTTTTATTTTTCAAAAAGTCCGGGTTCGATTCCCGAGCTGAGTACACCTTTTTTTTAAATGTATGATGCAGTTTTTCTTTTTGCTAAAATCGATGACATGGTTCCTAAAAAGAGATTTTCGTATGTCTTATAGTTTCAGACTTTCCCATACTGACCGACCTAAATGTGCCACCCTGTATACATCTAAATCGGTATATCGATCGGTCTAAATCGGTCAGCTTAGTAGTAAAAACGTAATAGATAGAAAGATACAGCTATTTTCGCACCTGTAATGTTAGTATGGATTCGTACTTCATTGCACAAAAAGCGTGGAAAGGCCACTTGACATCAAATATCATTTTCTACCAGTCAATCAGAGGCTAAACAGAAAACAATGACAAAAGATATAGCATTTCATACTTTGAATAACATGACTTTGACGTTTGAATTGGTATTATGTTTGGTAATTTTACTACTTAATATCGAGAACTCGTAATTAAAAACAAATTACATGGTAAATATCTAGAAATTAATTCTACATAAGTTAAATGACTAAAGATATAGTACCTATTGTCTTACATTTTCGCGAGCATTACACATTAACTTATCAAAGACATTTTGACATCTTCAGTCTTCCCGATCGCTGCAAAGTAATCGATAGATGTATAATAATAATGTAACATCTAATTTAACGCGAGTTAAATCCGGTAAATTGGTATTATTTCAAATGACTTAAGTTATCTTATCAGTAAAAATTTTCAAAACATTAAATTAAAACAGAACTATGCCAGAATAAAGTTGAACAAATGAGTGGTGTATTTTACGTTCAACACAAATTTTAAGAAAGAAATTTTGGCTATAATTTTTATATCATTGCCAACTTTTATTGTAAACTCCGCAAATATGTTTAAAGTCTTTTTTTAAGACTATTCTTTCGTTGGCATCGAAACAATGCATCATTAGAATTTTATGGATAGCTTTGTGAAGTGGTCAGTATAGTCCTGTTTAGGCTTTTCTCTCTTACCAGCCTGCCAGTACTCAAACACAATAAAAAGTGTGATATTTGGTTACTTCATAGATTAAAGCAATGACAATTATTACATAAATAGACTTGTAGGTAGATATTATGCACCGGACCCTACTCCACCGTTTGAGTGCGACGTCGGTTTATATTGAAAATGAACAAATCGACAAAACTTGGCAGGATAGTCTAATTGTGAGATAATTTTCAGGAAAGTCTTTCTGAAAAGTCCTCACATAACTAAATAAATTATTGGCAATTTTTGGTTTGTATGCAAAGCTAAAACTTGCTCTTACTCAATTATTATTAAGTTTAAAACTAATTAGACTAACCTGACTTGCATGTGCATGTAAAGTCTTATTAGTTTCCAATATTTCGATTCAAAAGTTTGCATGTGAAGCTGCGCGGCGTAATCCCCGTTAGTTTAATGACAATTATTTTATACCAAAACTTAAATTTAAATAAAAAAAGCAGGATCGAATTCTCAAACAGTTATGTTGACCTATGTTGACCTTAACATAATGTACATTGCGTTAAGGAGTACTGATGTAGATTAGAAGGATCTTAGGAAAGGGGACACAATAGTCTCACGCCTTATTATTGAAATAACCTTAAGGTTTCCTGCACAGTTTCTCTTATATAATAATTTTAATTTTGTTAATTGGCACCGGATCCTCTACGAGTAATATTGAATCGAAGCTTGTTGTCCTAAAAGTCTCTTTTGTATTATAGGTACTATCTACTCATATCGAAGTGCTATATAATGAAATCATTCAAAAGATATTCCTTTCCTATTTTGATTGAAGCATTCGCCATGGGCGCCATGTTGAATTTATGCTGATGATACTATAGGCCAAGTCCATCCTAAAAGTTTTTTCTATCCCTTTACAGATTTTCATCAAATTCAATTTCTTCGTCTTTAGTTAAAAGCGTAAGGCAGGCATATATAATTGTTTTTATACAAAGCACAGCAAATGACTCAACACCACCTGATGTGAAGTGGTAAGAAGAGTCTATCAGGTGAGCCTTCAGCTTGTTTATCATCTAGTTCTATAAAAAAAATGCGGAGACAGCTAGTGCAGGCAGGTTAAACACACTATTCCAGCTGCCTCCACCTTACCGGCCTATAAGGTGCCTTTTCACGCTTCTTGAAGAAACCCATGTTATAAAAAGAAGAAAACACGTGTGCAGGCAAAGAATTCCAAGTTCTAGAAGAACGACAAAGATTCGAGTTACTAAATTTCTTTGTGCGTGATGTTGAGGTGGAGACAGTGAATTGATGACTCCGGAGTCCGGCACGCGTGTTCCTGAGGAGGAAGTAAGAAGGTACGATAGCTATGGATTAGTCGATAGAAGGCGACGCAATCTCTCGACGCAATAGGGTAGTTGACAACTTTTTTTTATTTCATAAATAAGAAGTTTATAACTCATAAAGAAATATTACAATTGTCTACGATCAATAGTTTCACAGATATAGTGGTATGCTTAATGTGTTGCCGCGCATCGTCCAAAAACACTCAAAAGAAAAAATTCTACGGAACAGGTGACGTCAGATGTTTCTATATTACTAAGAAATGTATGGGCATACTGACAAAATTATTAATAACTATGTATTAGGAATGTTTTTATTCATAGTCGTCATAATAGTAGTTGTTTTAATTGATGTTAGAAATCTAAAATCATTAAAATTTTGTGATAAATTAAATAAATGAATTTTCTAAAGACTACAACTTCTACAATATTCCATATCTTCTAAGTTTTAATTATCTTAATGGGTAAGAGTAGCGTTTATTTTTCGAATTTGTGAAAAAAGCGCCATATTCATACTTAGGCAACATCCTAATCGTAGAGGTTCAAGGTTTTAGTGACCTCCATGCACATCGTCAATGATAGGAATAGCACGAATCAAAGAAAGAAATAGACTTATTCTTATAAAACGCGGGCTAAAGTTAGTCCTGTTCTAAAACTGATGCTGTCACTTATATTTGTTAATAGAAAGACAGTGACAGTATCAGTTTTAAACCAGGACTAACTTTAGTCCGCGTTTTATAATAAGGAGGATTATGATTATTGTTATATAGTTACTTTTCCAGAGAGATGCTTACAACTGTTTGTTAAATAAATATTGCGTACCATAAAGCGTTTACTGTGTAATTTTCAAATAATATTTTCATTCAAAAGCGGCAACCCAAAAAGTGTTTGTTCAAACTGGCGAGCTTTTACTCGGCTATTTTTATAGCGGCTCATTGTTTTTTAAATGGGAAGTTTTAGGAACACAATACCAACAGCCAGGACAATTGTCCTAAAATCAAACGTTGCTATTCTTAGCCCACAAATAAACTTGGCTTTTGGGTGCATTGACTTTAACAGGGTCTGAAAACATAAAAGACACCGAATCCATTTTATTTTAGTTTTATTCAACGAAAGTGTAAATATTTGTTCTTCCTCGTCAATTTGTAAAGTACTCTTATAATATTCTGTAGATAGTTGTCTGCAGATAATTAGATAGTATCCGGTGGTATAAGTCTCCAGTTTTGTAACACAAAATTGGCTTTAGAAAATAAAATGGTCTTATTCGCGCCTAGTTTATGTAGCTGATCCTTAATAAATAAAACACAGCGAACTATTTCACGACTGAAATGGGAAAGTCTTTCATACAAGCCATTGGCAATAATCGAGACAATAGCTACTCAGTCTGGTTCCTAAATCACAATTCCTGTCTCGAAAACGCCTAATCTAATTTAACTTGCGCACAGATTCGGAGATTCGTATTCACTGCGACACATTGTACCATGTGATATTTCGGAGCAAGTAGGATACGTTTTATCACTTGTATTTATTAGCAACGCTGTCAGCATACCTTATGCAGTATTATACATCTAACTATGTTGTGTTACTGCATTGTGTTATTTATGATTACTCGTAGTAGGCTTATATGTGACATCGTATGATTATGTAATATTATGAAACAAAGCCATTTTTCCTGAATAAAGACAATTTTTCACTGTAGTAGGCTTAAAACAAACGTGAATTGAGAAATTTCCGGAAACAGAATCAAGCTGCTTTCACGACAAGGATTTATTAATCGCCTTCACACAGCTAATGTTGTATACCTACTAATGGTGAAACTATCAATGGTGGTCCTTCGAGCCGATTCCAATATTTTTTTTATCTTAACGTGGTAACTCTTGGCTTCATCTCACCTGATGGTAAGTGAAGATAAAGCCGAATATGGAAGCGAGTCACACCCGGATTCCTCAACCACAGAGGAACTGGCTATCTTACCTCTCAACTGCCGGAACACAATAATGCTGTTAACATTAATGTTATGGCGGCAGACTTAGGTAAGATGGTGGTAGCTAGCCAGGCGGACTTAGAAAAGTCCTACCACCAACCAAACCGAGCAGAAAATTACTGCCCCCAGGGGAATCGAACCCTGGACCTCTAGATCTGAGGTAGGTGATCTCAACCACTAACTAGACCACAGAGGCGGATAAAGTTTGTACTTCGATAGTGACGACGGTAAATGAATGGACTCTATTGCCTTATTAGACATAACAACGGTTTATTGCCAACAGAATATCATTGTAACGAAACAAGTATGTAAGACCATCGCTGAAGTTAAGGTGTGAAGTAGTGAGATTCACAGAATGAAGGAGCGGGGGCGAACGGTATGCTTGAGAACTCAGAGGGGAGCAGTGTGAAGTTGACCTCAGAGATTCGATGAACACCTAGCGCCGGGGAAAATTCTTTCCCTTTAGCTGATAATAGTATGGCTTGCCATCTATCTACGACCCACGAGGTCCGTAAAGTACGCTTCACTCGTAGTGGCTAGCCTACTTTAAGTTTCAATATAGTCACACCTAGTGTCAGTTATCGATTTAACTGTATTCCTTCACCTATTGTACGGATAACATTATGACTATCCGTGTCAAAGTTTCCGATGACAATATGGCTTGTGATAACGACCGCCATATTGTTACAACTGCTGTGACAAATAGCTTGCTAGAAGTTGTAGTGTTATTTGAATAAATTATTATCATTAGCGATCAAAAGAGGTAGCTATTATGACGTATTTTTCGTCAACGCTACTCCCTGAGAAAATTATCTTCACCAAACATTTAAAGAAAGTTATATCTTCTTCTGGAACGATGATCAGCTTGTTTTGTTGCTAACTCCACTCAAGTTAATGGCGAAAAACATAAGCTTATGGGATTAGGTACAGCAAATATTTCTCTAAGGGAATGTCTTATACGTGTATCCACATTTAATTATAACAGCTTCTCGACGAGTCCCCTCGAGAACTGTGTATTTGCCTGAACCATGTTTGTTTTAACGTAATTTTGATGTTACGACTTGTTGCCAAAACATACCTTGTTGTTGGAATCAACTTACCTGGATTCTGCCAATCGGTTACGCCAAACATTATTATATGACCTCGAGAATTTGATTATTACGTGGAGGAATGCTGTCAACACTCCCTAGTATAGTTTCAGCCAATAAATGTTTTAGTTGACTGAATAGTAAATTTCGATACGGTTTGTAGACCCAAACAGAAGGTGCGGTCAACAATAGGAACGAGTGAATACATTTGCGAAAAAAAATTCAACAATAAAAATAAAAGAAAATTGAAGAGAATTGATTGAGATGATGAATGATGATTGATGTTGGATTGATTGATTGATTGAGATTTTTGATTGAGTGAATTTTTCTAGTTTTATTATATTTTAATTACTAAATAAAAATAAACTCAATGGAAAACAGTTTAATCCTTGGACATGTAATACAATTATTGACCTTACAGTTTGAACAATAATTGTGGAGAGTAAAGCCGGATTTACATTTATCTGACGCCTTCTGACGTGACGCTTCAGAACGGCATCGGTTTCATATCATTACTATGGTAAGACTTACATTAATCTGTTGTATCTGACGACAGGTCACGACAGATTAATGTAAATCTAACCATCAGATACAACAGATCTAACCATAGTAATGATATGAAACTGATTCCGTTCTGACGCGTCACGTCAGAAGGCATCAGATAAATGTAAATTCGGCTTAATATTAAACGTTTTGGAGGGTACAGTAGATAGTAAAAGTTTCTATGGAATTTGCTCAAGGCCAGCTCATGAGCACCATTTTTTCGTAGTTATTTTTGTAAGAATCCATCTTGCCTTATCATTTCCATAAATTTTGAACGATAGATGCGGCAAAAAAAAAATTAAATTTTTTTGAAAAACATCACAGAAATTGCCATTTTGAGGAAAACAAAATGTCAATGTAATAATACAAATAATAAAATTTCTATGGCAAAATTTCAATCCTCGCCTCGCACATCTTTGGTGGAAATAGTCAGGATTGACGAGGATGTGCGAGGCGTGAATTGAAATATTTGTATGTGTAAAAATGAACCATATTGCTTCCGATATAGTTACAGTTACAGCTTTACAAACTCTACAACCTCTTCGAGAGCACAAGTAACACTGCCGCTTCGAGCGGCCCGTCTACTTTTTAATAAACCCCCTCCCCGAGTTTATCCCCACTACTCTACCCAACACGCCACAAGAATGCTTATTGCTTTAGCATGATGAAATAATATAACTACTTAATTGAAAATAGAAAGATGACACACACAATTCACAGCTATCTGTGAATTGTGTGTGTCATCAATAGTTAGTTATGTTTATTATAGTTATGTTAATAGTTATATTATTTCATCATGCTAAAGTAATAAGCATACAGTTATAGATTATTTTAAGTGTCTGGTGTCCCTGTTATATTTTACCAAAAATGAAGAGTTTTGTTTTGTTTCATAAATTTTAACATAAAAAACATAGGTAATTTACTTTATTTTATTTTAATAAATATTCTACTATTTACTTCAGAACATTGCTTAGCATTTCTGACACCACGCCACCGACCATATTTATGGAAAACCTAAGAAGATCAGCGATTTACTCTGCGTGGCTGGTGCCAAAATCCGTACAGTTGTTGGACGACTCAAAAACTTCCCTCGATTCGTCTTCCCCAGGTGTGTAATGATACTTGCAGACATTCGTACCTCGAGATATCAAAAAATTCAGCTACTAAAGAGGACTTAACATTAATAGTCCATGAAAGTTCTGTCAATATAAGCGTAGGTTGCGTTCGCGGTTTCACATCGATTGCTCAGGTTTTGTAATTGTTTTTAAACTGCAGCAGTTATTTATTATTTACTCGGAGAACCTCCTTGGTCTTGTACACGGAATAACGATTTCTTTGAACAAAACCAAGTAATGTAGGAAGAATATTTACATCCTCGTGATCCTCGTACAATACTGGAAATGTAATCGGTAATGTGCAAAGAAATAGTTATTTGTTATAGGTACAAGAGTGCAAAGTTGCTTTTTAACCGCGTGCTCAATTCACAAATTAGAATCCTGAGCGTTATCGAGGGAATCAAAAGAGCACGAGGTGAAAAATCTTTGCACTCAAGTGCAACACGTAACTTTTCATCTCACCTTAACGAGGAAATGACTCAATGCAAAAAAAAACCTTTGCGCATTATTAACAGTTTCAGTCAATTCTGTTGGCATCAAATAAACTTCTTCGACGCTAGAATAACTCTTTTTAGGTTTTTTACTTGTTTTCAAGTTTTTTGTTTTAACCTATGGTTTTAACAAATATGTCGTGAAAAGAAAATGGCGCGCGCAAAGTAAATTAAACAAAAAGTACACCAAGAAGGAGCCGAGTCTGAGTTATTAACAACTTAAAAAAGGTTGTATGATAAATTCGGCAACATGGAGGTAGAAGTAAAGAGGTTTAATGGTGTTTTGTATTCACAAACTTAGTGCACACCACACGATGTCCTAAATTCAATTTTACTTTATCCTCTAGCGGATAAAAACGGCTTTTGCACTCAGATATCGAAGAGCAAAAATACTCTTTCCGAGATGGGGGGATGAAAAAATATTTCTTAATACATTACCCGGTTTTGTGCCAAAAATATTTTTTCCTTGTACATTGCTGGTAATGTTATTCAGTAATGTACGAGTAACAAGGGAAATCATCTCGCTACCCACAACCATTTTCACACCAATACTATAGAGTAAGTTTTTAGGCTTATCTAGACTAAAATCAAGTACGTAAGTAAATTGGAAATTATCTACATTGAACATAATCCCTGGGGGGAAGAAGAGGATATTGAAGTTTTGATAAAATGATTTCGTGGAATAATCCCAAAAACTTAATAAAGTACCTAATATATTATTTTGTAGTAACTGTACGAATAGTATCATTAAAATAATAATATTACTTTCAACTTCTCCAGATCCCAAATAAATAATGATGAAAGGTTCCAAAACTTAGGTATATTTGTTGAACATAGTCCCTAAATGTATATACTGCCATGAATTATTAATACTTTAAATAAACAAGAAGTTTCGCTTACGAATACGAAGTAATGCTAATAGAACCAGAGTGAGGCGAGATCGGCGGACAGCTGAACGCTGAAGCAATATTAACGTTGAAAAGGAGTTTAAGATGATTGAAAGCAAAACTGGATGGTAATGAATATATTTTTAAATGAAATCACAATAACAATATTAAACGAGTCTGCAAACATAACGAATGTGACTAAGACAACGAATAACAACGTAATATCAAAAGTAAAAGTAATACAAATTAAAAAGTATACAAAAACGGTCTTTAAGAAGTACGTAACAAACGTTTTACAGACTTCAAAACTCACAAGTGTTCAATATACGCTGTGTTTGTTGGATTGCACGTTACTGCAACACAGTAGACTATAAAAGAACTTTTATCATTAATATAGATTCAATTTCTAAGATTATTAAAGTAAATGTTTCCGATTCTGGTAATAAAGGACAGGTCTGCAATAAGCTTCGTGATCGTACTAGAACATAATGCTACGATAAAGAGTGTGAATAAATATGAGTAACACTTATTTCTCCACATAACCGCATGGGCCTTCCCAGTAAAGAGATACAAGGAATAAATCACTTAACCAATAATAATAAAGGTAAATACTCAATAGATAATGCGGATACTATTTTCGTCACTACAATTATAGGTATCAGTTAGCTTGGAAACGATCCAAATACGATATGATGTCTTCTATCAGAGACAGAAATCTAATTTTCCAGATTTTATTGTTCATTGGTATTTTACGACTAGACCAGATTTTTTTTGTCATTCGGCTAGACAATAATCCAGCTGACTGCGACCTGGTGCTAATTAGCTACCGTCTCCTATAGACACCTGAAATCAAAAGCATAGCAAGTAAGAATCCCTTGGATGCAGGTGCGTCGTCATCCTGAGGCCACAGATGAAATGCCTCACATGCTCAATAATTACACTGGCTACCTTCCCCAGCAATCCAAAATACAGCGAGCGCACTATTACCGAAATAGGAAAGGCGAAACTGAAATGATTTAAATAAGATTTGGCAGAGGTTTTCTCGAACGAGTACAGCATGGGGTTCTTAAAAAAAGGCGTGAAAAGGTTTTTACAGGGTCGGCAACGCGCAAGTGATACCCCTGGTATTGCAAACGTCCATAGGTCCATCAGGTGGGCCGTATGCTTGATTGCCAACTTAGTGGTATAAAAAAAAGATTATTATAACTTATTATGCAGAATTTCTTATATTTTCTGTATTTTTAGAAAATATTATTAAGTATTATTTTTTGAAAGCAGTTAAATATATATATATAAAAAAAAAAAGTTTGTCGGCTAGAAAGTATCTTTACATTTTTTAGTTAGTTTAGGCACTATTGATTTTTATAAATGAGTGTTTGTTGCCAAAGTTGAAAAAAATTGTGTCACTAGGGCTCATTGTGTTTAATATTCACCAGTACTTTGTACAGACGACAGTAAATCAAGTGTAACAGTTGCACTACGAAAACCGCCCCTATCACGAACGGAATAAGGGCGGTATCAAGGTCAAACTCTTACGGTTGATGTGCTGTCAACTGTACACACAGAAATTTAAAAAAAAGAGAATTTTACCTATTCATCACAGAAATGTATTGTCAGTTGTAAATTCAAATTTTGTGCCCGACGTAAAAAATAAAGGCGACCATTATAAAATTCAAATTTCTCTCCTAATTATCGTTGGTTATGAGGCTAAAATTGCCATATTTTATGCAAATAGCACCTGAGGAACTCCACGCAGTGCATTCGGAATTGGTGATAATGAGACCCCATTCAAGAAAAAACCGTCAACGTTGAAATAAATTATGTTAAATGAAGATTTTGGGAAAGTTACAAGCCAATACAATTACCACCTATCTGCAATGGGCCCGCGTTTGGTGGGGCTTACCTTTAGCAACATCAAATGACGTCATCAATTTCATTCTTTTCGAATTATAATGAAAGAGTGGTAAGCTTATATTTAGATTCAGTTTGTGTGCAATTAGAATTACGCCGAATAAGTATTAGAAAGAAATGAAGGAAGGTAACAGAAAAATATTAAAACGGCTTTATTAGTAAAACGTTTAAGTATTCTTTGGGTCATTAACATTGCCGTAATAGGCTATAGTTAGATTCACTTTACTTCTAGCAAAAAATATTAAAAATAGATCACCCACTGCAGAGCAGGAATAATTGATTCTTGTTTCATGAAAAATAGGCACTATTTTGTACAACGCGCAATAGTCAGTATTTAGGTCCAGTTGTTAATAATCATTGCGAAAAGCCCTTACATAATCATTTAATTGACATACTCAGTTCCACGATTGCTATAATTTGGGACTGCAAGAAAATTAAGGAGGCGTTCCTTAATTTTTTATATCGTTCATATAATTAAGGGAACTCAAAGAGCTTTAAACCGTATTGTCTAACTTTCCTTCACTGTCGAATTGAATGGTCACAGTATAATGCAACGTTCACACAGTGTGCGAGAGGTGAATCCCAAATAAGCTGGTGATACCTAAAAGTATTTACACTAAATACTCTTAGTGTAAAACCTCCGAACATAAAACCTATGTACACACGACAGCATATCAAGTGTAACAATTGCACTACGAAAACCGCCTCTATTACGAACGCAGTAAGGGCTATCTCAATGTCAGACTGTTACGCTTGATGTGCTGTTGACTGTGCAAAGGCTTTACCTGTTATTAGATGAACCTGATTTCAATAACATTAACACCTACTAATTTAGACAATAGGAAAAAAGTACTATTTTACTGTTAATTGTTGAAAAACATAAGTGAGTATCTAGAATAGTCCGCCTTTCTTATTTCAACCGTAAAACAGTTCGTTGTGTATCGGATTGAAGGGAAAGGTAGCCAGTGAATTTACTAGGCACGGACGGCATTACATCTTAGGCCTCAGGATGACTACGCACCTGCAATACCAAGTGATTTTTCCTTGTTATTGCAGGTGTCTATAGACGGCGGCTACCACTTCCTACCAGGTAGACCATTAGCTTATTTGTAATGTAGTTCTATGAAAGAAAAGTCCTAAGAATTTAGTATGTACAGTTTAATTAGTTTAATTCATATTTTTCACACTCATGACATTAAAAAAGTATATCAAATGTATAATAAGCTCAAGAAGCTCATTAATATTGGTAGAAATAGCATTGACCACTGATAACTTGACTTTAAGACAACTGCTGGCTTCTAATCTAAGAACATACCTTCTTAAATATTGGTTTTATATGTTGTCTTGGCGTTGCTAATATCAATTCCATTATTTTATTATTAAGTAGTCAACTTTTAATAGTGAAGTAAGTACAGAAGTAACGTCATTGTATATCATGGTCGGTGACGTAGTAGTTTGACCTCTTTGGTTTCAATTCGAAAACATAGTGAGAATCAATTTATAACTCATCCCTTTTTTGGAAGGTAACCATCGGGTCAGCGCTGTGATCTGCCCAGCATTGGGACGATAATTGTATACCTATTGCTCGTTGTTTGGTTTATCTTTGTTTCATTTCTGATAGTACAAGTGACGACACAAATTAAGATGCAAAACACGGCACCGTATGAGGCAAGGCCTGTTTATAAGACAGAAGGAGTGAACGCTGCGAAAGTGGTTGTGTTAAGTAGAAATTACTGTAAACCTACGTCAGAAGCAATTTTACCGTCATTAGGACCACAAACGACTTGTGAATTAATTTTGGAGTTAAGTCACTATTAGTTTTGTTGTGTTGTTGTTAAGTGTTAGTACGGAAAGCACTTACAAGATCTTGGTGAGGATCAAAGCAATCCACCCACATATACTAATTGATTTTGTTTAGTGCTGTTGACAATCATGGAGCAGAAATGTGCGTACAATGTGAGCTGGATAAACGGATGAGCGATGGACGCTTCTGTGACAGAAATATCCTGAGATTTGCCATAGTTCGATTAGTGTGCATTAGAACTATGGCAAGTCTCACACAACAGTGTGCGATACAAGAGAGACGACATCACTCAAGTGCGATAAACATGAGCGATGTCGACTCTTGTGGGGTTACTTCAAAAGAGGCGTGAAAAAGCACCTTATGAGCCGGAAAGGTGGAGACGGCTATAACAGTGTATTTAAGCTGCACTAGATGTCTTCTCGTGTGGACTCTTCTTACCGCTTCACATCTGGTGGTGATGAGTCATTTGCCGTGCTTTGTAAAAAGAAAAAACCATTTTGAGCGGAAACTCGCCTAGAGACAAACGAGGCACAGGTCTTTTTTTTTGGTTTATTCTCCCTATAAAGGGAAGGCAAAGGAAACTAATGCCCATACAGCCATGTCTTCAGTATTTCTTTTTTTTTATAACATTAAAATGCTGGCATCACACATTTTAATGCTTCTTGGGAGTATTTGACACGAAATATATGATGACAGTCACTTTGTGTGCTACTTTGATGAGGTGGATAACCACTAAAAGTTCTCATCGTATTTACACCACAATCACTTTTATTCTAATAATCTTTTAGTTGCACGTCAACATAAACACTTGAATAATAGAACTACGCCACTTTTATAACTCAATGTTCGCTCCGACACATTTTTTTAATTATTGTAATAAAAATCTTCACTGACGCCACAAAGACCCGCCAAACGCTATCCTTTATTTTTATTTTTCTGGTCATTTTTCTACTGAGGGACAGCTCTACCAGCCTATTTGCCTGCTCTCTGGGGTTCAGTTCTAGCCTAACCCAGTTTAGATTTTTCATTTAAGTGAACAACTGTTGCACAATCGTTTGTCGCACTAGCGTGCATTCTATGATGAGTCGTAGGTATAACAATTCTGTGATAAAACGACGATCTTTGACTGACACATTCAAAAGCTATATACTATTTTCTGCCTTGAATATTTAACAATCGCAAAGACTTTTCAAATACGAAATTGGTGTTTCATTTTTATCAAATACTTGTTACCTATGAATAAATCTTTAATACAAACAAATTCAGTGACTTTTGGACAATTCAATTTGAATATTTTAGAGTACCGACTTACATAAAATTATTTTCAACGATTTTGCAAAACAATAACAGTACTCACCAAAACGAAATGAAACTGGAAAGATGAAATCGCAAATAAAACAACTTTTGAACTCTCGCAATGATAAGATAGCCGTTTTATAGAAATGATCAACTGATACTGCTAAAAGACTCGTTGACCCGCGCGCCGCGTCGACAGAAACTTTCGACAAGTTTGACATAATTTGTAGTGTGCTTTTACAAGATAGTTGTCGATTTTGTGGAAAGTGTAACATTGGTCGTGGGTTCAAACGGTTTATTTGGTGTTTTCAATTATAAACGGTATTCTCTAGCCTGCTTCGTTTGTGTCTTAAGTCAAATCAGGGTATTGAAATTACAGACTCTTCATTTTGACCGAGCAATCTGATTTTTTAGATGTAAATAATATAAAAATTCTGAATTGTTACGTTTGTGTAGTATATTTCATAAGCATAGTTGATACAGAAAGCACAAAATAGGACGATTGAGTAGCATTGTGCTGTGAGCGGAGATTGTTGTCTTACGTTCCATCTATGCATTGCATCCCCAGGCACTGGTAGGTATACTTTAACCTTAAAGTATTCATTTAATTGGAATATAATTGAACATGGTAGGTAATTTGATTTGGGAGATTTTTTGCCTGAATTGAGCGTCTATTAAATAAATTGTATCCATTTTATAAATAAAAAATCTTTATTTCCCAATATCACTTGTTTACTTATGTGTTGTATCAGCCCCCAAAAGTGATCCAATACTTGTTACGGAGGCAACTCGCTCTTTCCCAAGACTTTACATAATTAGCACAATTTACAAAAAGCTTCACAAACAGTTTGTGTGTCTCGTTGTCAAAATATTTGTCATACGTGTAGGTACATATATTACCACTTAGATATATTTTAAATAAGGAAAAGGTTTCAATGAATTTATCTAAGTAGGTATACATGTAATTACTTACGTATTAAGTGTATATTTTGCATTATCAATTCATTAACATTTTCTCAAAAATTATGATTAAAATAATTGAATGAGAATAATTCATAAAATGATTTAGGAAATCTTTGTCATTATTTTCCATTATTACTTTTAAGTAGAATACATTTACGGATGTATTGGTTTATTTATAATTAAGTTAATTCAGTAATCAGGACTAAGATTACTTTTTTGAGAATGATTATTTTGATATTGATTTTTTAATCTGAATAAAATTAAACAGATTAATTAATTGTCTAATGCCAACACTGGTCAATGGTCATACCTTACTAGATGAGCGTCTGAGAATGTCGTATTGCAATAAGTCAGCCTTTTGTTCGTACTATTTTCAAAACAACGAAAAAATAATAAAATAATATTAAAATAAATATGCTTACTACTCGTAGGAATTAATAACACGTATGCAAGATAAATATTCTAACAGACACTTTCAGCCGAAACATAACATAATCCGGTTACAAAAGCGTTTTGAGCTTAAGCCCAAAAGATGAGGTAACAACGACTTGAATGCTAACGTGTGATAGTAATTATTGTATATAATTCTGCCAACAATTTTAGTACCTACAGTTGTTATACGATTTACGTGACTTGAAATTTGAATACCTACGTCGTAGGAGTGTATCGGGTATTGAAAAAGCGTGCTAATACTTTCCTGTGAGAACCGCTAGAAATATTTGGATTTATAATACCCGAAGCTAATAAGTACGCAACAGTTTGACCTACATACAGCCCTTACTCCATTTGTAATAGAGCCGACTATCGTAGTGCAACCGTGTTGTGCTGTTATCTGTACCGATGTATTGTTATCCATACTAATATAATAAATTTAATGCGAAAGTGCTTCTGTCTGTCTGTTACCTTTTCAGGCTTAAACCACAAAACCGATTTAGATGAAGCTTGGTATAGAGAGAGTTTGAGTCTCGGGAAAGGCCATAGAATAGTTTTTATTCCGGATATTATCCTTTAATGGGGTGAAAAGGGAGTGGAAGCTTCTTTATGGAATCAATAACCGCTTGACCGATTTAGATAAAATTTGGTGAGCAGATAGTTAAAGACTTTGGGAAGGTCATAGGATACTTTTTGACGCAATAACCGATATCCACGCGGGCAAAACCGCAGGCGACCACTAGTAGAATAATATGTTTATATATCTAAATACGCAGCACAGCACATACTCCTGTGACAACCCTACCAGAATTGGTAAGCAATTTGATCGCTCCTTAGAAGTTGACACTTTACTCCTGTGCCCGGCTTGTAGCTCGCGCCGCGGAAGCTCTCCGCATCCCGATACCAACACGTAGCCGCGCTTTACGAGCACACAGCCTGTCAAGATAATAATTATAACCTTTGCGTAAATCCTAACAATAAGAATTAAAAAAAAATATAGTCAAGAAAATTTCAGTTCGGTATAAGGTGTCGATCTTTATGGAGGCATTATTAAAAAACGCGCTCTTTAGTTAAATTTGGGTTTTCTGCCTTTTTTAAAAAATGACACAGCCTTAGTTTCAATTTTAAAACATGTTTTATAATAGGGCGGAATACGTACAATTAATTTTACAAAATAAAGTCGTCATACCTATTAGCAAGCACAATGGAAATAGAGAAAAATGAAAAAAGCATATTCATTTTGTACTTTCCAACATAATATAGCATACAGCCATGACAAAGGGCTTCCATACAGGCTAATCTCCTTGCCGTTAAAGAAATAATTCAACAAAAAAATACTGGAAGGCACAGTACAAAGAATTACTTACAAGGCATCCTTATGCCAACAAATTAAGTAGTGAAATTACTTAACCTCTTTAGAAGAGTACAAAGTAGAGTATTTTGTGTGAGAGAAAGAGACAGTAGTATTTTCCATTCCAATTTTGAGCCAACTGGGCTAGTACCGTAGCATTACATTACTTTGTAGTATTCCTACGGTGAGTAAGGTTGCTAGATTTCATTGAGAAAGCGTAATACAGAGCAAGAGCTATTAACATAACGTTTTTTCTTTATTTACCCCCGACAAAAAAGAGGGGTGTTATAAGTTTTACGTGCCTGTCTGTGTATCTGTGTGTCTGTCTGTGGCATCGCAGCTCCTAAATGAATGGACCGATTTTGATTTGTTTTTTTGTGGTTTAAAAGCTGACGTGATTAGGATGGTTCTTAGCTATAATTTATGAAGATTAGTGCAATGACTATCAGATCATTTTCTACATGATGAAAGGTTTATACTAACTTTCACAGATCCGATTGATTTGAAATTTGGTGTACTGTCACTTCGGTGACATTCCCATGACATACTAACCTTGAGCTGATCCTATACCATCAAAAAGTCTGCGAGGTGCTTAATTCTTCAGAAACTTACAACAGATACAGTGTGTTTGGACTCATAAGAATAGTCTCATTGAGACGGTGTTAGATAGATGATTAATGAGGCCAGGGGCTACTTTTTTTTTAATGTTTTTTACAGTAAGTAGTGTACGGTGCTACAAGCGTCTCTAGGCTACCGTAAACTCTAAACCATCAGTATCTCTGTCCGCTTGTTGCTACTACTGTCGTATGAAAAAAAACATTTCTTTCCTGTGTCGATGTTAAGATATTTTAAGTGATAAAAACCCAGGTGTATATTATCTTATTACGGCCTAAAATAATTCGCTGTGTTTCGTTCGCATCGAAGACAATCTTAGGTCTCAGGATGACAACGCCCTTACAGTCAGCAGTGTTTTTTTTGTTATTGCAGGTATCTTTAGGCAACAGTAGCCACCGTCAGTCACCAGCTTGGTTGTCATTTAGTTCTCTAAAAATATTTATCTATTCTCTTTCAGCCGTGAAACAGTTCGTTATGTTTTTTGTATACAAAGCAGGGCAATTGACCCAACACCACATGATCTGACGCGGTAAGGAGAGTCCATATGCGAAGACAGCTAGTGCAGAATAGACACTGCTCTAGCCGCCTCCACCTTGCCGGACCAAAAGGTGCTTTTTCACGCCTCTTTTGAAGGACCCCATGATATAGGAAGGTGTTTCAAATTGAAGGGAAAGGTAGCCAGTGTAATTACTGGGCAGAGACGGCATTTTATTATAAGCCTCAGGATGCCAACACACCTGCAATATCAAGTGATTTTCCTTATTATTGCAGGTGTCAATAGGCGGCAGTAACCGTTAATTGTCTAAAAAGACATAATATTCTACAAAATATTTTTTATTTAATCTTAAGTCTAATATTGCAAATAAATAGCCCGTAGATAAAATACAGTAGGAGTTTACACTAAAACAAAGTTTATAAGCATAAAATACGAGAAAACTCTTCACAGTGTGTCTCAAAGACGCCTTACCACGCCTCGGCACGCCTTTAGTAGATATTACCTCAGGATTTTCCCTCTTTTTTAATATAAAATTCAAAAGGAGCCTGTTTTGCATAGGTACAGCAACTTGGTCATAGTTGCAGAGATCGTGAAAGAGGCATTAACAAACTTTGTCCCGCACTATAGAATCGTGTCCTTCGTTCAAGCAGCAAACTTACTCTATAGGTATATATTCTTTTCCACCACACTGGCTTCTTGTCCATCTCCTTTCAATGTCATGCAATACGGCTCTGGAACGCACTACCTCCCCATATTCAAGGGGCCAAAAATAAACTGGCTTGGAGTCTCCACCTTTACCCAATTGATACCTATACCTGTCCTTATTATTTCTGTATTGTAGGTATGAAATTGTGTATTTATTTCTAATCATACCTACATCTAATAAATATACGTTTTTATTTACTATGTATTTTGTTGATTTTTAAAACATTTGTTTTTGCACTACCTATTTTATTGTTTTAGACTCAACTTTCCGGTTGACTGGTAGAGAATTGACTAGTGACATTAAGTCCGCCAAATTGTAAATAATTTTGTGCAATTAAAGTTTAAATAAATAAATAGAAATATTAAGTTATTTTTGAATCTTAGTTACCACGAATCATTTTGGATGTTCGAAGACAGTTTCTACTAGAGAGAACATCGCCAAAACGTTTAGAAAACAGTGAAATGTGAAACAGGCTTAGAATACCAAATATATTTTTGTTCACTTTGTTGGTAAAAGAATTTGGTGACACTAAATTCCTGTTAAGTAAGACTGAAAAGTGAAAGTTGTTGTCAAAAAAGCGTTCGTACTGTTCTTAAATATAATTATGTTAAGCCTGATTTAGTTTTCTGTGTCAATCATTTCTATTTTCGTGACGTAGTGATTGGATCATATTTTTGCGTGAATAAAATGTGAATCCACCCTTAAAATTTAGGTTCTGCCCCCTTATTCTAGTAAGTATCATTGCCTACCACCTTTTATATATATACCTTAATCTGTAGAGCGACCATTGCCGTTTCACGCTACAATGAAAAGAAACGTTTGGTTGTGAAGTGTCAATGTACGTAAAAACATTAAATATTTTGTCAACCGGCACTTGTCATTCGAATAAGAGAATGAGGGGGCTGAAGCTCCACTTTTGTTTTGAAGTCGCTGTATTTTTGTTTTGTAATTTTATCGCGGCGGTTATTGAGCTTTCTGCCAAACAGATTAATCGTATTGGAAAAGTATATCGACGACTTTCACTGGTTTTATATTGGCTTAAATGCCAAAATCCTGCGGCCTCTCCAGCGGAGATTATTGGTTTCCACGCTATAAATCTACTGTAGCTGACAAATAAAACCGAACACTGACAAACAAAAGATTGAATTGTTTTCCAAAGCGAAAGAAATACAGCTTGCAAATTAGATTTTCTTTAGTTAGGTGTTCCAATATCGCCCCTACCTTCTATATTATATTATTTGCTTAGGATTTACGAGTCAGATATAATAACAATAACTTTATTTGTTTTTTGGGTGGCAGTAAATAAAATGTTAATAAATTTGATGCTACATTTAGTCCAGTAAAACGCACTGCTGAACAAAGGTCTGCCCCATTTCCAAATGGAACGCAGCCTGCATTTTACAAATGCATTCTTGTGAGATCTTATTTTAAAAACAAACGAAGGAAGGAGGGTTATTTAATAGGTGGTAGGCTCGTATGTAAGGTCGTCTGGGTAGGTACCACCGCCTTTCTTAATTCAGCCGTGAAACAGTTCGCTGTGTTTCGGATTGAAGGGAAAGGTAGCCAGTGTAATTACTGGACATGGACGGCATTTGGTCTTAGGTCTCAGGATGACAACGCACCTGCAATATCAAGTGATTTTTCCTTGTTATTGCAGGTGTCTACAGGCGGCGGTAACCGCAGGTGGGGCGTCAGCTTGTGTATTATCTAGGTGTATAAAAAAATAGGCATAATATTTTCTGGAAGTTGGAATCCAAACGATGTCCTCGCTTTATTGAATGCTTGGTGCTGATCGGAAACAGTTTTGACGTTGGTAAATTCAAACTCAAACATTTTATTACAATCATGTTGTACAAAATAGATCTTAGATAAATAATCAAGTGTAATCAAAAGTCTTCGGTATCAATATTCTATCTTGCTCTTAGTGCTTGTTATGTAAGTATCAGGTTTCTGATTCATCGTGGGTCTGGAAATGAGAAAAGTGTCGACCTATCAACACGGATCTTTTAGATTTGTTTCGATATTTTTAGTTAAAGTAGAATTAAATTGTATCCAGCATACACGATAGAAATATAATACACTAGCTTCTGCCCGCGACTTCGTCTGCGCAGGGTTAGTACTTCGAGTAGCCTATTTTTAGCAACCTTAATTATAGCCTTTATGTTATTCCGATGTATGAGCTATATTAATGTAAAGTTTCATTAAAATCCATTCTCTAGTTTTTGTGCAAAAGAGTAACCATTATACCTAAAATTTTTCGTGTTTATAATATTAGTAGGTTTAAGCAAATAAAAAATATAATATACTGTAGTACTGAACAGAAGCCCAACTCAGCATTATTATGGCGTGGATACTCTTTATTGTTAGGCAGAAAAAAAATACACTGCATAAATAACCATTTGGATTTTTACAAGTAAATTTTATAACGTAAAAACCTACCTAAATAAAAAATTAGAAAATTTGTATTAATTAGGTATTTACTTTCCTAGATTCAGAACTTTCGCAGCTTTGTTATCGGATAATAAGCCCTGTATATAACATCATCATCATCATCATCATCATCACCAGCCTATATATACGAGCCACTGCTGGGCACAGGCTTTTCTACATGGGTTGAATTGTTTTCAATAACAACTGGAATCGACGGCTTAACACGGAGGAGCTAGTGATAACAAATTTTGATTCACCCACCCCGAAATCGACCAGGACGACAGTTGCTTTGTTTTTGTAATCGAAACCAGAGCGCTCAAACCACAAGGCCACCGAGCTCCTCATGTTTATCCTCCTTACGCAATATCAAAGTAGGTAATATAGGTACCTATTATACGTATAGCATATAATATCATAACTTATAAAGTATCATAGCTTTCAGCGGCTGCAGGGTTGTCTTCTTCATTATTGAACTATCCCTTGGGAAGTGCGCTTCATTCAGAATATTATTATAGCCTTGCTGGCTAGGCAATAGGTCGTGTACAATCGATGGCACATTTTATGATAGATTTATCGAGACGTTATCAGAATATTTTTGTTATCCAATATCAGGTTATTTTTTATACAACACGGTAAGCCAACAGGCATAAGGCCCAGCTGATAGTAAGCAATTACCTTAGTAACTTATTTAGCGTACCCTTTTTTTCGAAGAGGCATCCGCTTATGGACCTACCCGGAGCTGGCGGAGCAGTGGTCGCGTGTGGGGTTCGCCCAGCATAGTAATCTCACTGTCTTAAAGGAATCCGCTACCGGACCTACCCAATGCTGGCAAAGCAGTGGGCTTGTGTGGGACTCGCCCAGTGTGGTAACTCCACTGTCTTGGAGGAATCAGCAACTGGACTTACCCAATGCTGGCAAAGCAGTGGGCGTGTGTGGAATTCGCCCAGCGTGGTAACTCTACTGCCTTAAAGGAATCCGCTACTGGACTTACACAATGATGACAAAGCAGTGGTCGCGTGCGGGGCTCGCGCAGCGTGGTAACTCCACTGTCTTAGAGGAATCAGCTACTGGATCTAACAAATTCTGGCAAAGCAGTGGTCGCGTGTAGGGCTCGCCTAGCGTGGTAGCACCACTGCCTTAGAGGAATCCGCTACCGGACCTACCCAATGCTGGCAAAGCAGTGGGCGTGTGTGGGGCCCGCTCAGAGTGGTAGCTCTACTGCCTTAAAGGAATCCGCTACTGGACTTACACAATGCTGGCAAAGCAGTGGGCGTATGTGGAATTCGCCCAGCGTGATAACTTCACTGCCTTAAAGGAATTCGCTACTGGTCTTACCCAATGCTGGCAAAGCAGTGGCCGCGTGTGGGGTTCGCCCAGTGTGGTAACTTCACTGTCATAGAGGAATCCCCTACAGGACCTATCCAATGCTGGCAAAGCAGTGGTCGAGTGCGGGGCTCGCCCAGCGTGGTTACTCCACTGTCTTAGAGGAATCCGCTACTGGACTTGCCCAATGCTGGCAAAGCAGTGGGCGTGTGTGGGGCCAGCCCAGCGTGGTAGCTCCACTGCCTTAGATGAATCCGCTACCGGACCTACCCAATGCTGACAAAGCAGTGGTCGCGTGCGGGGATCGCCCAGCGTGGTAACTCCACTGTCTTAGAGGAATCAGCTACTGGATCTAACAAATTCTGGCAAAGCAGTGGTCACGTGTGGGGCTCGCCTAGCGTGGTAACACCACTGCCTTAGAGAAATCCGCTGCCGGACCTTCCCAATGCTGGTAAAGCAGTGGTCGCGTGTGGGGCTCGACACGTGTGGTACTCCACTGTCCTTAGAGAAATGAGCTACCGGACCTACCCAATGCTGGTGAAGCATTGGTCGTATGTTGAGCTGGTTCTTCGAAGGAGAGAGCCGGGTTCCTCCGAAGCAAAGTCACCACTACCTCCAGAAAATTTGAAAACGCTGAAAAAATGTCTGTTGTGAGTGTTTTATTGACAGCATATGAGACAAGTCGCCCTGATCCCAACATAACACTACTGCAATGACGTCTGGCAACCTTACTAACCACACAACACCTTATAGTATGGTTAGTCTATGCCTAAAATTGACTAACTGGGGCTCGGAATTTTCAAATCGCCATTTTTAACAAAGTGCGTTTCGAAGCACAAAGGAATTCTGGAATCATCACCGCCAACCTCTATGCGTCCTACTGCTGGGCACTGGCCTTCATACATGGGAGAGATACATGAAAAGCATGAAGCTAGAATATGTTTGTAAATTGTTTGCTGATTCTAGTTACATGCACAATTAATATAGCATTTTATTCGAGAGTGTTACTAACGTGTAAGCTACTTTACTGTCGGCCTCCTGTAGTTGATATTAAAAATGATTGTTTTCTGTGCATTACACAATGCAAAATAATGGTGTCTAAAACGTCCTCTTTTTTGCTAAGATATACGAATTCCGACGGTAAAAAACAACACATAATCGGCGCAGGCGCATGGAAGTCAGGTACTCACAGAAAATCTCAACCATACGACATGGACATTAAAACCATTCAATTTTATTGTTTTCCATAGAAAAGTATACATCTTACTTTAATACTTTCCTTCCAAGAAAAGAGTAGATTTAAAAGAATCCTAATTTGGTATTCTTGTCGTACCTTTGAGAACAGTCTTTCTTTGTGACTTTTTGATGTGAATATCATAATTATGCTTATCGTTAGGTATCCCTAACGATCCCCACGGTTGATCTATCTTGATCAGAAGCCGAGATAGGTCGCGTATCTTTCATGTATATTCAAGTAAAATAGAGCACGCTCCTTGTACATACGCCTCCAGACCAAGATTAACACTTTTCCATTTATACCTTAATTCGTTGACTGAAGACTCATTATTTAACTAATGTAACGCTTGAAATGCCGCCATCTGTACCTAAATAGAATTCTATTAAATGAGGAGCTAAAAAGTTGATAGATTTTAGTATAATAGAAGTCATGAACTGAGAACAGAAGTTGTTGATACCTACTTAACTTTGCTGATTGTGGTAAGACCCGCCTTTTTCCACCTTTTTAGTGGTGCATTTATTGCCCCAAAAAGGTATTAGTTAAATAAAATATAATTTAATTGGTTTTGGTTTGATTTTTTTATTTGTAGGTACCTACTATACAAGTCATAATAAAACACCACCTGGTTGGACTATTCTGTAATGTCTTATCTCGTTAATAAGAACCTACAGCAATAGAAAAGCTGATCGTATCAGACAGTCCCACGAGGCTGGCTCCATTATCTCTCAGTGTGCATAAAGTTGGACGCCAGCCAATGAAAGTCTAACACTAATTACTGTGTGTTTTTCAAACTATTCCAGCGTAATTACGTAAATTTTCATTTTAATAAGTCATCTCAAAGTAGGCAACAGATAAAGTTGTTTGTTTCGTAAATTAACCACTATTATAGCCAGCAGACCTAAGCATCTAATGAAACAACGTATGTTTATAAATATATTTTATGACTAGCGCAGGTAAAAAATAGGACTACATTTAGTGGACTCGCCAATTAAGACTCATCACCAGCCTATATACTTCCCACTGCTGGGCACAGGCCTTCCTACATGGAAGAAACACATGAGGAGTTTGGGTCACAACACCACCACGCTGGCCCAATGCGGGTTGGTGGGTTAAAGCGGTTGTAGTAACAACCGGGACTAACGGCTTAACGTGCCTTCCGGAGGAGCTCGGGATTATAAATTTTGGTTGACCCATCCCAGGGTCGACCATGGCGAAAGTTGCTTTGTTTTCGTATTCGAAACCAGAGCGCTCAAACCAATACGCCACCGAGCTCCTCAATTGAGGAGCAATTAAGACTATTGATTGATTATTGATTGTTAACTAACGTTGTAATTAGCATTTTATTTTTAACCGACTTCAAAAACGAGGAGGTTCTCAATTCGGCCGGTATGTTTTTTTTTTTTTTTTTTTTTTTTTCTATGTATGTACACCGATTACGCCGAGATTACTGATCCGATTTACGTGATTCTTTTTTTGTTCGATGCGGAATAGCTGCCATTTGGTTCCATAAAACTTTTTTCAAAAACAGTTGGGTACTTTGGTTTTAAATTTAAAAAAACTTAAATTATGAAGTCGTCTACATATGCGAAATTGCGAAGTTTTGCTTTTCAAATGACTTTTTAGTGAAACGATACGATAGTAGGAAACAATATAAGTTTACGATCACCCATCTAGCTTCGACCGTAGAAAGTTACCACTAAAAACTGTGAAAAAAAATTTTAAACAAAAATTAAAACCGACTTCAAAAAACTGAAAAGGATAAAATAATTAAATTTAAGTAGGTATTCATCCCCTAGAAACATATTTTTGGAGTTGGTGCTAAGTGGTTTCCAAAAACAATAGAAAGTGAAGCACCGACTCCAAAAATATGTTTCTAGGGGATGAATACCTACTTAAATTTAATTATTTTATCCTTTTCAGTTTTTTGAAGTCGGTTTTAATTTTTGTTTAAAATTTTTTAATTAATTAGTGTTCATTGTTAATAAATTGTCACTGTGTTTTTCATAAACGTGATCTCTCAATTGAATTGGCATTTTAGTCACACCTAGCCCTTACCAACATAATAAAATTTGGTTGACAGAAGCCATATCATTTGTTATCTTACAAGAATAGCTTACATATTATTATGCCCTATGTTAACTTTTTTCATCATACATATTTTATCACACTGTAATTTCACGCCTTTCTTTCATTTCAAACGAACGTATCGTAATGGCAGGCAATAACCGTAACCTATTATCTGAGGGTTGAAAGGCTAGCGAAGGTCTATAGGAAACCCTCCAGTACTCCTAAATACCCGTACTACAGAATACATAATAGTACAGAAGATTCACTTTCGAAAATCATTCAATAAACAGCGACTTTTGCTACGCCACAAAGTGCAATTCAGATCGCAGAGCGCTAATTACCTATCTACAGTTACATTCATTTAAATTTGCCTCACATTGTATCGCGTATCTCTTTGTATTTTTGAGAAAATGCCACTGAAAATAATATGTTACCGTGATTCCTAACAACTCCACGATTGAATGTTATTATTATTACTTAGCGTAGTACCGATTAACGTGGAAATCAGTCCAGCAATGGACGTCTTTTAGATAAAATGATGATAATGATGGTAATAACGATTTACCTACTACATTAATTTTCTATTCACATTTCAAGTTTGCGTTTAGTTTGTTATTCTGATAGTGTTATGGGTCCTTGTAATGAGTTTTATCTTAGTTTGGAGAAGTATAATATTATTTTATTCTATTCTACTTTTTACGAAGATGCCACATTAAATTCTTATTTATCGTATGAAAAAAAATCGTTAAAAAGCGGCCATCGTTCGGGAGAAAACCTAGTCTTATTTGGCGAGTCCACTAAACGTAGTCCCATTTCTTACCCGCGCTAGTCATAAAAAAAAATATTTATTTATAAATAGTTATTTGTTATACAAGAGAGCAAAGTTGCTTTTTACCGCGTGCTCAATTTTGATGACTGAGCAAGCGAATGATTCTAAAATTAGAATCCTGAGCGTTAGCGAGGAAATCAAAAGAGCACGAGGTGCAAATCTTTGCACTCAAGTGCAACACGTAACTTTTCATCACCTCAACGAGGAAATGACTAAATGCAAAAAAAACATTTGCGCATTATTAACAGTTTCAGTCAATTCTGTTGGCGTCAAATAAACTTCTTTGTCGCTAGCATCACTCATTTTAGGTTTTTTACTTGTTTTCTTTCTTGTTTTAAACCTATGGTTTTAACAAATATGTCGCGAAAAGATAATGGCGCGCGCAAAGCAAATTAAATACGAAGAAAGTGTACTTTTGGCTGCCGAGTCTGAGTTTTTTACAAGTTCAAAAAGGTTGTATGATAAATTCGGCACCATGGAGGTAAAAGTAAAGAGGTTTAATGACGTTTTGAATTCACAAACTTAGTGCACACGATGTTCTAAATTCAATTTTACTTTATCCTCTAGCAGATAAAAACGGCTTTTGCACTCAGATATCGAAGAGCAATAATACTCTTTCCGAGATGGGGGGTGAAAAATATATTATTATTTTTCACTCCAAATGTTCATTTATTTCTTTTTTGTCACCTAAGTATGTAGTTTTGCAATTCAGTTCGACATTTAAATAAAATCTTTGTTATGTTGCCTCTTTGGTGCCATATTACGGAGAAAAACTTAGTTCCATTTTTAAATTACACGCCTTTTTAAAACAAATTATTCGGCCTGCTAAAACATGACACAGAAGAATTTACTTTCGTGAATTTGGACAAAATAATGTTTCAATTGCTAAGCATGTTTGATTCACCCTGCTAAGTCACTAGTTCTTTTATCTAGAAAATACCAATATTTCATGAAATATCTCCTGTTCAATGCTTTCTTCTTCATTTTAATACTTTTCTTTTGACAAAAGCTAAATTTCCAAAAATCTATCTAACATTAACTTCAGCCTAAAGTGACGTGCCTAAAGAATCGGCTTTATACCATTTCTTATTAAAGTACCCAAAACCTTGTCTCCCGTCATTGTTATGATGGATTCACGACACGGCCCATTGAATAGGGCTGTAATAAAATGGCTGGCTTTTATTATACGCCCTTTTTGTCAATGATCATTACGAAACATTACAGCAACCCTTCGTATAATGAATAAGTGATGTTGTCCAAATGACTAGCAAATTTAGGGTAATAGTTATGAGTTAATCATAATAATATTTATCATGTTTATGTCAGTGGATTTCATCGGCCTTCTGTGTGCAGTTTTTATGATTTAAAATAAAACAGGGCGTTTGGTACAAAGCATAACAAGCGGGTATCTTCCCATGTTAATATATGTAGTGATATAAATACTATGGTGTTATCGAATAATTGGCGATTTTCGGTTAGCATGAAAAACTCTTCGGTTTGTTCCTTTCTAATACTCGACTTGAAAGTTTTTATGAAAAGCCGTGCGATTTTTTTTTACACACAACTAACTATGTAGATGACAAACAAGCTGATAGCCCACCTGGTGGTAAGCGGTTACCGCCGCTTATAGACACATACAATAACAAGGAAAAATCACTAGATATTGCAGGTGCGTTGTCGTCCTGAGGCCTAAGATGAAATGCCGTCCATGCCCAGTAATCACAATGGCCACCTTTCCCTTCAATCCGAAACACAACGAACTGTTTCACGGCTGAAGTAAGAAAGTAGACATGTGTAAGTAATGCGCGTAATATCACAAATGAGATATCACTCAAACGAGAGAGCGCGAGCGAAAGGGACCGACCGAAGCGCACGTATATCTATGATGTGATGACTTTGTAATGTTTCATCTAGCGTGCGTTGCGTGCGTATCGCGCGGCAGCATCTCATCTGTTCGGGTGATGTTTCGAATGATGTGATATCACAGTGTAATAAGTGATAGCTGTGACCATGTGATGTTTCATCTAGCACGCGTTGCGTGCGTATCGCGCGGCAGCATCTCATCTGTTCGGGTGATGTTTCGAATGATGTGATATCACAGTGTAATAAGTGATAGCTGTGACCATGTGATGTTTCATCTAGCACGCGTTGCGTGCGTATCGCGCGGCAGCATCTCATCTGTTCGGGTGAAGTTTCGAATGATGTGATATCACAGTGTAATAAGTGATAGCTGTGACCATGTGATGTTTCATCTAGCACGCGTTGCGTGCGTATCGCGCGGCAGCATCTCATCTGTTCGGGCGATGTTTCGAATAATGTGATATCACAGTGTAATAAGTGATAGCTGTGACCATGTGATGTTTCATCTAGCACGCGTTGCGTGCGTATCGCGCGGCAGCATCTCATCTGTTCGGGTGAAGTTTCGAGTGATGTGATATCACAGTGAAATAAGTGATAGCTGTGACCATGTGATGTTTCATCTAGCGCGCGTTGCGTGCATATCGCGCGATACGCAGCATCTCATCTGTTCGGGTGATGTTACGAGTGATGTGATCACAGTGTAATAAGTGATAGCTGTCATTTGTACGACTCACAACTTAAGGCTTTAATTTGAATGGCAAGTTAATTGCTGGGTTGGGGCAGTGCCGGTATAGTGTGCCATGACCTTTATACAGAGTGAAACTAACTGGTGATGCTAAACACGACTTAACAAAAATTCTAATCGTGAAACTTACAACCAGCTATTCCAGGATCGCCAGAACTGCCATCTGCCTTCGTTTTCGAGAGCGTGGTGAAAGCTTACACCCTGTATAAAAATATAGTTTAGCAACAGTGATCGCGCTAATTAAACAATAAATCTATACACGTGTTCCTTCCTATCTACATACAGGGTGGTGCCGTCAATACGACAATAAATTAAAACATGGGTTACATTATGTTATGGGTTCATAGAAATCATTTGCCACTTTCAAAAACATCTTATTCATTTAATAATTTCATGACATTACTATGAAATAATGCAGCTAATATTAAATTATTTCATACAAATGTCATGAAAATAACAAATGAATAAGATGATTTTGAAAGTGGCAAACAATTTCTATGAACTAATATAGCCTAAGTTTCAATTTATTGTCGTATTGATGGCACCACCCTGTATATCATGAAGGAACCCTTCAAAAGAGGCATAAAAAACTTTATGGGCCGGCAAGGTGGAGGCGGCTAGAGCAGTCTCTAAACTGCACTAGCTGTCTTCGTCTTTGGACTCTTCTTACCGCTTCACATCAGGTGGTCTTGAGTCCAGAAAAAGAAACTAGATGACAAACAAGCTGACAGCGCACCTGGTGATAAGCGGTTACTGCCGCCTATAGACACCCACAATGTAAAATAATTTTATTTCAGTAATTTAGTTCTGATGTAGTAAAATTTTATTATGTTTCGCTATATCGCTGTCTCTTTCCTTTGACAAGACGTAATTTACATAACTTCAAGACAGATTATGCCCCCTGTTCTCTGAAAATTCATAACACGTAATGTAAGCAAGCTCTCAAAATAACCAGTGTGTAACGACATTAAATTAGATTATGTTTCAGAAATTACGCGTCAGAAATAGCTTATCGTATTAAAGGTGTCAATTAAAATAATCAAAGTAACTAAGATGTATGGCGTAGTGTTTTCTATTCAATGGAAAACGTCCAAAATAGTTTCGTGAACAACAATGTTGTAAAAACGTAATTTATACCAAGTTTTGTAATTATATTTATACTTAGCTAAAATAAAAAAAATAAGTTTTTCCCGAGAAATCAGCTTCCAATGTAGACCCTGGTATTTAGTAAACGAGTAAATTTAGAAGAATATGTTGAATTCGAATAAATTGAATTGTATGTATATTGAACTGTATAAATATGTTCGATACGAAGCCTAATTTATTTGTGTCTTATTAATAAATTAGGCTTCGGTTTTGAGTAGCTTATAAGCTACTCAAAACAATAAAACATATTCCAAAATTTTACTGTTCATATTCAGGCCCAAAAGCTTATAAAGAGTGGACAGTGTTCTTTAGAGTGTCTTGAGAAACTCTCCCAACTGACAGAAAACTACAGTTAATTAACATAACTTTTGTAGTATTTATTAAGTCTATGGTGAGGAGGGTTGCTAGAGAATACGGAGACTTATCTCCCATGCTGTTGACATAACGATTTATTCGACCCGACCCTTCTAATTTTTTTCATAGTCTTCCTAAAAATTTTCAATTTCTTACTTCTCTTTACGTTCGTTGGTTTTAATTTCATTCGTCTTGCGGTCGCAATACTTAGGACATGGTTCTGTTTATTCGATTTATGACTTTACTAATGTATTTTATTTCTGACTATCCTGTCCATCCGCAGGTTTTAGTGACAGGAACAACGCTTGAAAGAATCCTAGCTGTGTACCCCTTTTCGTGGCCACATTCATTTTCCTGCTGTTTGTTCTCCGTTTCGCTCTGTCTGTCATGTCACATATTTGCAAGGAAATTTATTGTATCTGAATCTTTTTAAGCGACTAGAGTGGAAAACAAGAATACGGCCCGTCTGATGGAAAGCGGTTACCGTCGCCTATAGACGCTTGTAGCATCTTCAGCACTACTCTGGTGCGCAAAGGAGTTAGGAGATGTTTAATGAACGTTACAGTATAACAATTCTTGTGTTAAAAATAATACAATTCAGATTATATGGACTTCATAAAGTACCTTTGTGACAAGAATCATATCTAAGTGAACATACTGAAACATCAGCATTCTCCGCCTTGTTAAAAGGGTTCAAAGACGTGGGTGTTATGTATACATAAGTTGATCCGAGACTCAATCTGAGGTGACTGAGAAGGGATAGATAGAATATCAGACCGGGTAATACCTTTTGACACCTTTGTGGAGTACTGAAATGGATCAATGCACAATCCTACGACTTACCGTGCGAAGTTATGTGGCGTAAAGCATTTGGAGTCTACTATCTTTGGGCTGACAAGCGAGTACGTATATCTTCAATTTTCCATGCTCTGCACGGATAGAGCTTTTGATTCCTGAAAATATAAACATATTCATATCCATAATCACAATCTATAATGCAAGTCACTACATGCTACACTTTATAGTATTGTAGCATGTAAGTGACAGTTTGTTGGGGCGTAGCAATTTATTAGCTTATTAACTCGATTTATGCAAACAATTATATAATTTTGGCTATATTGTCATTATATAACTTTCACTTAAACTATTCTCCAATTGATACTACTGATAAAAGGGTTTTACTAACTTACACAGATCCGATTCATTTCAAATTTGGTGTACTGTACACCAAAGGGTGAGATTCCCTTGACATACTAACCTTATGCTGTCCTATTTAGACCATCAAAAAGTCTGCGGGATCCTTAATGCTCATGACGGCATTTCATCTTAGGCCTCAGGATGACAACGCACCTGCAATATCAAGTGAATTTTCCTTGTTATTGAAGGTGTCTATAGGCGGCGGTAACCACTTACCATCAGGTGGGCCGTCAGCTTGTTTGTCATCTAGTTGTATGAAAAAAAAGCATGTAAGGGTCAGTATTTTGGATGTTTATTGAAGTACGGACATTTAGGACTACTTGTCCTTGTTACTTTGAAGTACGGCTTACAGGAGTCTGTTCTATATTAGTTAGTTTCTGATAACTTTTTTGTATTACAAATATGTCGTGAGCATTTGTGGAGCTTCTCAATACTATAGGCTAGTCTTGAATGAGCGAATGCTTAACATGCAGAAATAGTGGTATTCAGTTGTATTAGGTTGTAACTGTTTAAGTGCATATATAAGTATACCGGGTGTTTCGGTAACATTCCGAAATATTTGTCGATATCGTAGTATGTGCGCGGGCTGTGTCGTAGTATGTGTGGTGGAACTGTAGTGTGTGGTACGATGCGCAATAGTACGCCCTTTTAAGGTCTATTCCCACATATCAGTGAAGCCACAGTTCCGGCACAGATCCGGCACAGATCCGGCACAGATCCGGCACAGTTCCGACACAGTTCCGTATCAGTGCTTCAGTGTTGCGTCAGTGATTCAATTCACACATGTCAGTGCCCGCTCAGTTCACGGAGCTTCAGTGAAAACGTGTCCGTCCTCAATCGTGATTGTATTTCGTCTCCATATACTTTGCATAAGATAAATCATATAAAACTCTATTTTCACGAACCAATTCTATTAATCGCTCGTCTTCTATTTTGTTTTTGTTGATGTCGGCGTCTGAGATCCGTCAGTGATCTGTCGATACCTTCCGTGCTTGCCGGTGCCGGAACCACGCCGGAACGGACACTGAGAGCACTGAGCCGTCACTGAACGGACAAGTGGAAATACGTTCATAGATAATGTATGAAATAATATTTCGCACTGATACGGAACTGTGCCGGATCTGTGCCGGAACTGTGGCTTCTCTGATATGTGTGAATAGACCTTTAGTGTTGTAGAGCAGGTTTGACAAGTTTGTAATTTTATTTATTGGAAAAAAAGAGGTCTGAAAGCTGTTGTAACTCTTTACAATGAATACAAGCAACCTCTTAAATTGTATTTCCGACTTTTGTAACAGACCGTATAACAGAGGATAGTCTGTTTGATAGTTTTTGGATTTGGGGTTTCCAGCTTATAAATGTATCTAGTTCTACTCCTAGTATGGTCACTGAAACTACAACTACTTAATAATCATCATCACCAGCCTATATACGTCCCACTGCTGGGCACAGGCCTTCCTGCATGGAAGAAACACATGAGGAGTTTGGGCCATAACACCACCACGCTGGCCCAATGCGGGTTGGTGGGTTAAAGCGGTTGTAGTAACAACCGGGACCAACGGCTTAACGTGCCTTCCGAAGCACGGAGGAACTCGAGATTATAAATTTTGGTTGACCCATCCCAGGGTCGACCATGGCGAAAGTTGCTTTGTTTTCGTATTCGAAACCAGAGCGCTCAAACCAATACGCCACCGAGCTCCTCAACCAATACGCCACCGAGCTCCTCAACCAATACGCCACCGAGCTCCTCAACTTACAACAACTTAATAATACAACTTAATAATCGAATGACTAATAAATTAAATAATTTAAATTTGGTTTGATTTTAGTACCCCTAGCACGAACATTTTAAAATTTCGAATCTTAATCGAACCTACCGTTCACGCACGCTAAAAAATTCAAACAAAAGCCAGACAAACTCGGTACGATGGCGATTCCAAATCAAAAGTGTTTGTTCTAGGGGCACTGAACGCTAAGCGTAATAGTTTCACTACCTACTTATAGTTTTATTATTTTGTCTGTACATTAATGAGGCTACATCTCATTAATAGGACAGAAAATTTGTGTCACCTTCAAAGAAACAAAATTATCATGGTATAAAGCAATCGATATAGTATCCGCATTGACGAATTCAATTTCTATATTCGCTAGTCATCCCCGTGATGAAATGCTTATATTGTGTTATGTATGACATTAGAGTTTAAGTGTGACAATAGATTCACAACTCAGCAAAAAGTCGGGACGTGAACAATAGTGGAAGGTATCTAGGGCTGTCAATTGGTATTTTTTTTATTTAATAAAAAAATGAATTTAATTCATATATGTTAGAAGTTAGCACAATATTTACCACACTATTACCTTACACTACACTACACATACTATATTGTAATGTTTTTTTATACCACCGGCTGGCCGACTGGCCGAGTGGTCTGTGCCTCTTGCTATACAGGCTACTCCGTCAGGGGTCCCGGGTTTGAATCCCAGTAGGAGCAAATGTTTGTATGACGATTACGAGCATTTGTTCACGAGCCGTTAAAAACAAATGTGTATTTAAATAATTTTCATTGTCAGAAATGTAATGATTCTGAGAGAGAGATAGAGAACCAGGCCGAGGGGTCACGCGAGATGGTTGGTTACTAATCTTTAGTAACATAATTTCATACTACAATATGTAGATACTAGCTTCCCAAGAAACACACACGAGATACAAGTGATTCCAAAGATTCCCGGTGTTTGATTTCGATACAAGCCGGGTCACCACAGTACAAAACTTGCAGGGTCAGCCAGCAGTTTTATGATCAATTAATAAAATTTTAGAAATCTTTTAGTACCTACCAACATATTAAGCAAAAATGTGGTTGATGGGCTCTATTAATGAAACTTTATTAAGTAACTAGCGTAATAAATAAAATTTATGTTTCATTCACAATATTGCTTAATTAGAGGGTGGATTGGAGCCTTCACTTAAACAAATGTAGCCTGTGTTTGTGAGACCCTGCTCTTCGCATTCTTTAAACTCGTATGAAATATCATACGAGTTTAATCCAATTTGATGTTGCCCGTCCAATAGGACGGGCATCTCATCTCTACGATCAATGACTGTATTGTGATACAGTTTTTGCAACTTAATTTATTTTATTACATACCTAAAAGGCAATTTAATTAAAATCATATATATCTGAAAGCACATTAGCTTTCTCATCCTAACGTTTTTCTGTACAGACGACAACATGTCAAATGCAATAGTTGTACTACGAAAGTAGCCTCTATTCCCAATGTACTAAGGGCGATCTCAAGGCAGAACTGTTAGGTTTGATGGGCTGACGACTGTACCTGAGAGCGTAAAGCCGCGCGTAAGCTCAGACCGGTTGACAGCCCTAAAATCCCGTCAGTCAATGCGACGTAGTCAGAAAGATAATCGACGTTGTACGAAAATACTGAAGTAAAACAATTTTGCTAAGGCGATTTTAACACCATGTCGTTTTGATTAAATAGGTAGATTTGTGTCAAGGACCGAGGTCCTTGGGTCAAAGTATTAAGCTAATGCACCGAGTAAATAAGGAGGTTTATCGTTTGCGACAACATTTCGAACAGCATAGAAACGTAAAATGATGTCACCGATGATGACTGTCAGATTAATTCTTTCTCATTCGATAGGACCTCAAGTTAGGCTTTGAACATAAAGCATAAAGTGAGGTTTTGAGTTTCAGATAATTTACTTAAACAGTTTGATCGATTCTTCCTCTCTTCTTGGTAAAACATCTTTCCTATCTAGTGTAGCTCCTCACGTCCGCTTTCATTGTTTGTTCCCTCTCGATTACATAAGTATAGAAAGTATACACGAAACACTTATTCATCGTTCTACTAAAGTCTTCAATACAATATCCTTTGATACCAACGTATTTACTTAAACAGCGATTGTAAGAGATTTTTAAGTAATATAATATTTATCGTTTTAGTTGTAATTTTATTCGTGTCTATACTGAGATCAATGTCTTAGTTGCCATGTTACTTATAGCTGTGCCTACTATAGGTTTACTATCTATTAGCTTTTGCACGTGTCTTTGTCCGTGTGGATAACGTTCTATCCCACTGGAACCTTATGTTTTTCGGTATAAAAAGAAAATGAAAGAAATGTATAAAAAGAAAGAATATGGATGATATATGTGCCAAATTTCATCCATATTCATTCTGGTGTGATTGAGTAATAATAAACATACATCCAAACTTTCACATTTTTAATATTAGTAGGAAAAACATTGTATTACTTCTAATAACAATATAATCTTGTTTGAAGCCAAAATAAAAGAAAAATATGAAAAACTGACAATTAATGTATTGATGTATTATCTAACAAATATCAGATCTGAACTCTTCGTTTGAAACTAATACAAAATTTTCCATATTCTTTGAACACTGAAGCTCTCGATTTGTTTGGGAAGCCGAGAAATTGTTATAAAGGTAATTGAGATTTGGTTACTCGACGTAAGTTATTTGAGATTGAATATTAATAGATTTAAGTTTTTCCAGCTAATATAATACATTATATAAGAAGACTTTAATTTCGTAAGGTAAGAGCAGTTAGTTTATGTTAATATTGTTAAGTCAAGTACATATGTTTAAAGCTCTTTCTTATGCTGGTGATCCGATATATAAATAGGGATTACACTGCTTTCGATAGAGTAAGAAAGAGATATTTTGACAGTATACCGGGATTAATTCTGAACACACACTATAATGCTTAATTAAAGTAGGCTATTTCTCGCAATATGCAATAAGAAAAGATAGACAGAATTTGTTTAGACCATAGGTTTTAAAAAAACAATTTTAGACGGCATGTGCGGAGGTGCTTCCTAAACACTGCATTTTATCACGTTCGATAAGGTCGAAAATTAAACACACGTTTCTAAATGTCAAATTACATGTCTGACATCCTTTTTTTCATATTGAGAGAAAGATATGAACTGGCTTCTTTCCTCGCCAGCTTCAGCTTCATCAGCCAATTGCAAGCATACGCGAGGACAATGACAGAATAGGTTGCAGTCGTCATATGGCCATAGTCGAAAACAGCTAGGAGCGCTGACTAAAGTTTTTTTTATATACACACGTACCTATTAATTATCTAGCCCAAATAAGCACCTAGCCCAGATAATAATATGTATATAAATATTAGAAATACACTAAATAAACTTATAAACATCCATGACTCGTAAACAAATGCTCGTACTCATCATACAAACATTTTCTCCTACCGGGATTTGAATCCGGGGCCTCTTGACCGAGTAGCCTGTATAGTAAGGGGTTCAGACCTCTCGACCAGCCGGTCGTCAAAGTGAAGTAGTCATTAATGCCTATTGTACGAAATTGATATCAATCAGTAAGGACTCATAACAGACAGAATAGATTTTGATTTTCTATTGTGCGTGAATGTCGGCGAACAGGTAAGGGACAAGAGGTTTATAAGAAAGCACGCAATTAAAATTGTTTATTATTATTTTATTTTTGTCATATTTATGTGTTACTGAATAAATTATTTCATTTCATTTCATTATTCATTAATTCAATTTAAAATTATAATCGGTTGAATTTTTGATTAATTAAATTATATATTCTGACATGTTCATCTTTAGTTATTTGATAATTAATTCTGAGTGTGATGATTACACAATAACAACACAGTCTTACACAGCTTACGATAAATTATGCGCTTTTTGAATTATTCGGTTTAATGAACAGGTAAATATTGGGCTTTTAAAGCCGTATAGGCAACGGTGGTCGATAATCAGCCGAGCAGAATATTATGTAATGCTTGTAGGTATAATAATGAAACCATAAAAAATTGTTAAAAACGTAATTTTCCGCCTTTTGAATTGCATTATTATTAGTCGGTTAAACGACTACACAATTTGTTATGATCACTTATCTACACAATATGAACGAATGAAATGAACGTGCGATTTCTTTGCCGAACATCTGATAGAGTGGTGGACCCCTATCTGCTAAGCCAGAGGTCTCGGGTTCGAACCCCGGTAAAGGCAGATGTTTGATAATGAATACGTACTTTCGTTTACGAGTCATGGATATTTATAGGTATGTATGTTTACATTGTTATTAACAATAATTTTCTCCATTACTTTATCTACTATCGATAACCTAATGATGATGCTTAAATAGGGTAGTTGACAATTTTTTTTTTATCTCATAAATAAGAAGTTTATAACTTATAGTAAAAAATAGTATATTTAAGATCAATAGTTTCAGAGATACAGGTAGTATGTTTGATGTGTAACGGCGTATCGTCCAAAAACGCTCCATAGAAAAGCTATGAAACAGGTGACGTCACATGTTCCTTTATTACTACAAAATGTAATATGTAATAACTATGTAATATGTACCAATGTTTTTATTCAAAGTGGTCATACTAATAGTTGTTGTAATTGATGTGAGCTATCTAATATCTAGCTAACCATCAACATTTGTGATAAATTTTGGAAAAAATACCAATATTATAAATCTAAACAGAATTACTTCAAGAATATTCCATATCTTTTAGGTTTGAATTGTTTTTATGGGTAACAATAGCGTATATTTTTCGAATTTGTGAAAATTAGCGCCATATTCAAACTTAGGCAACATCCCAATTAGGCTGTATACTATGTGTAAATGCGGGAATTATATATTGATACAGGCGGGTAAGCTGCCTAAAGCGTGTAAGTTCTTGTATAAGTCATATGCCAGTGTAAGTAAAAATGTGTGAGCGTAGAACGAATGGCTGTAGTCGCTGATTAAGGAATCCGTCTTAACGAAGTTAGGTTTTTCATAATGCGAGCCGACGCGTGTGAATCCTATGATTCGTCGTATCGCGTATATCAAACTTAACAACTTAACGTAATGTACCGCTCATTTCCTCGGTGATATTTTTGGAACAAAACCCCAGGCCAAGAGCTCATCTTGTGGAGTAACTACACTTCCCCAATGGTTACTATTACGAACGGAATAGAGGCTATTTCAAGATGAAACTGTTACGATTGAGGTGCGGTCCAAATAAGTACGCCATGCCCCTCGCGTCGAGTAGTGACATGTGAAAATACCCGTACTAATACGGTCTCAACTGATACAGGGAATAACTGGTTTTTGGCAGGATACTCACTTAGGCATTCGTCCCATATTATTCTCAGAATTAAAAACAAAAATTAAAACCGACTTCAAAAAACTGAAAAGGATAAAATAATTAAATTTAAGTAGGTACTCATCCCCTAGAAACATATTTTTTGGAGTTGTTTTATCCTTTTCAGTTTTTTGAAGTCGGTTTTAATTTTTGTTTAAATTTTTTTTTACAATTTTTAGTGATAACGAAGGTCGAAGAATATCTAAGGTCGAAGCTAAATGGGTGACCGTCAACTTATATTGTTTCCTACTATCGTATCGTTTCACTAAAAAGTCATAGGAAAGCAAAAAATCGCAATGTCGCATACGTAGACGACTTAATAATTTCAGTTTTTTTTTATTTAAAACCAAACTTCCCAACTGATTTTGACAAAAATTTTATTGGACCAAATGGCAGCTATTCCGCATCGAACAAAAAAAGAATCAGGTAAATCGGATCAGTAATCTCGGCATAATCGGTGTACATACAAAGAAAAAAAATGTAGACGACTTACTAATTTCAGTTTTTTTTTATTTATAAAAACCAAACTATCGAACTGATTTTGAAAAAAAAAATATGGGACCAAATGGCAGCTATTCCGCATCGAACAAAAAAAGAATCACTTAAATCGGTTCATTAATCTCGGCGTAATCGGTGTACATACATAGAAAAAAAAACATACCGGCCTAATTGAGAACCTCCTCGTTTTTGAAGTCGGGTAAAATATAAACCGAATAGTTTAAAACGTTATTTAAAATGATCCAGAATTAGCCCTGGCTCTACGTTCGTCAACCAATCATAACCATTATTACGTAATTTGACAGTTGAATTTGATCATTGTTCGAGAAACGGTAGAAAGTCTCATAAATTCCGTGGGAAAAGTTAACAAAAGTAGGATTCAGTGAAACATTTCACTAGACATTTTAGGCATTTAATTTAAACTTTTAGAACTTGGGCTATAATTTATGTGGGTGTCTATCTAATGAAGTATTATTTTGAAATTATCAGTATTGAAGTTCGTAATTCCTTTCACATTCTCGTATTTAACCGACTTCAAAAAGGAGAAGGTTATCTATTCGGTTATATGTGTTAAATATTTTTGTACTCTAAAAACGAACTCTGTAATATAGGCAACCAAAGAAAATCTAAAGGTCAATTTTCCTGCAGGTACAGTGAAAAATAATCCTTTTTCCACTTCTACAGAAACATGTTTTGCATAAACTTTCTAGCTTACCGTACCTTGCCTCAAGAATGAACCATCAAACTCCTTCCCAATAGCCTTGAGGTAAACATCGGAAAATATTATCTTCGGAACCTCGGAAAAGAGCCTCTAATATTACCCAGTTTCCTTTGGGCACTCAAGTAAAAAACAAAGAGGGCTGTTTCTATGGGGTTGTGTTACAATACACAATGTTGAGCCGAGTATTTTGAGTGACAGTAATTATGATACCGATATACTATATCACTTATAGTATTTTCACACTGACACACACTAATTATCAAGCTTAATTAAGTGATTGTGCTATGAATACTAGGCAACGGATACGTAGGTATAAATTGATTAATAATATTCTCCTTACACACACAAAATTTTAAGCCGTAATTAAGCGTCATTAAGAGCTCGTGCCGTGGATACTAAGAAAACAATTCTATTTTTTTTTACCATTCCTTTCCATTGAGTATTTATATGCAAACGGACGAATATTTAAAAAGCAATTACTTATGGAAGGTACGGTTAGCAACAGATGTTGATTATCACTTAGTACTATGTCACAGTGTTCGTACAAGTTGTCAAGAGTAGGTCAACATGTTATTGTGAAAAGGTACAAAAGTGTTAATCGACTTTTGTTGCTAACTGTACAACGAACATTTACAATTTTATCGAAGGATATTCAATTCACATCGGTCAGTAAATATTTTTTCCGTAGCGCGTGGTATAATATTCCATGACCTCCTCCCAAAGACAACCATGACCTCTGTATGCATGAATCGATTTATGGTAGTTAACTGTAAACTGTTATCTTAGGCTTTTCCTGAAAACGACAAGAAAGTAGTCGAAACATAAGGCTTCGAAATAATTAAGTCAAATCAAATTAAGCGAGTACAAACCAGTAACATCCTAAAAGAAGTCTATTTCACAGTCAGAAAGGTTTGAGAATTCGGCCATTCAAGTGTCTTATGATGCACCGTAAAACACCTCATAAGCTCGTAATCTAATTAGTAATTTTGATTTGACTTAAATAGCTAATTATGCATAAAACTAAGGAAGAGTCAATTGAAACTTTTCTTTTTGTCTCTATTTAAGAGAAAGACACATTGTTTGCGAGTTCTTTAGAATCCGTAAAACTCACTACATTGTCATATTTATATTAATAAAGTTTATTCTCACCATGTCTCTGTTGTCGAGAAGCATCTTAATGACACAAAAACGCTTTGCACGGAAAGTTGTCATGTCAAACTGGACGGGATTTTGAAGATTCTTAAAATCCACCCTAATTTTGTTTCAGGTTCGGATGTTGAGCGACAAATTTTAATCAGCTCCAGATCTTTTTATCCTACACGCCTGATACCTGTTCAAAATTCTATGTAAATCAGAATACAAATTTGTACAGACGCCGACAAAGACGTCGAATTTGTTCTTTTAATTTGGACTGCGAAATCAGGGAATAAAACACTGGGATCTTCTAATTTTTCCTTAATAATATAGTATTTTCTACCTATTCACTCTTCCATAACTATATCATCAGATTGATTGTTGATTATTTGTATAACTTTTTGTCTCGTTCATCAGATAATATTTTGAAATTTTTAGCAAAAAAGGATTTTGTGTGTGAAAAAATCTATGCTCTATGTCTAATAGAGCTACTAACTTAACTATTACACTATTACGTTTTACGGCTGAAATAAGAAAGGCAGTGGTACCTACCCAGACGACCCTACATACGTGGCATTGTGAGCGTTGACGGGTAGACTGTAACGCTACTACAGATAGTCTTCAAAAAATCATAGGGTTATCCCAAACCCTCAGCTGCTAAGTGATTAGACCCTCAGATGAAAGCAACAAGATCTGACGAGTCACTCGGATTGTAAAAAGTAGAAGGTATGATTACCACTCTTCTACGTCTAAGTATTTTTTTTCCTAGTCTAGATATTTTTCCAAGTATGTTTCAAACATTTATTTAAATGTCAGAATAACCTTAAAAAATACCCATCAGTATGTAATTTTAATAGTTTTGCACGAGTCTATTACTTCGTGTGAACCTTACGCACGGAGCGGCAAAGACTCATGTAGTGTCTTGCGACGCTCTCGTAGATAGAATCTAATCTACGTATGCTATAAACAAGTTAACAAGCGAATAATGACAAATGTGAGCGAATCAAGCGACGCTAGGTGGACTGCAGGCCTTAGGCCTATGGCGATTAGCAGCGCGGCCGATGCTAGCGCAAGTTTAACAAAGGCGCAACTGCATCGCTGTAAATAGTCGGCTTACTCGTGCGATTACGAGAATAGCAGCTCAGTAATATGTTTAATTAAATCTTATTTTAAATTGAACCTTAGAACTTATCAAACGGCTAAATAAAAGATTCTCAAAGTAAAATTAAACACTTCTATTTGGTGCTTCTGTTTAAAATAATGTATTGTAAAAGTAAAAAAAAATGTAATGGCCAAACGTCAACTCAGGAATATTATGCAAAAAAAATATACGGGCTTAATATATCTTTAAAAAGTTCGTGAATTGCAGCAAGTGTACCTGTCTCTTTCTAATTTTGTTTTGTGTAAAATGTATAACGGGCGTGTAGGTACTATGACGTCAAAGTCTATTTGTATCACAAACAAGTAGTCGTGTATTTATATATCAATATTTTTGTAAATTGTTCTGTTTTGTAAATTGTTACTAAGTAGTATTTATTTTAAGACCTAAAAACATTACTACTGAGAAATCCTTGGAATATAAGAGGCGGATTCAAAATTGTAAAATTTGAGTGTCCGACCGTTAGCAATCAAAATCAGAGATTGTTTAGATTCACAAGGTGGCTTAACCATCAAGCACGCGGGTTTGGTATTGAAATAACACATTCCTGTTTCATCAAAATGCAATCCGTTATCAACCTACGCAGTAGATTCCAGGCTTACACAAATCCCTAAAAATGAAAAGGTTTTTATGCCAACCGAAAACGATTTCAATGCCAACTGAAATGCAAAAAGTCCAATTAAAATACTACCCTTATGTATTAATTTGCCAATAATCACAATTTGCAGGTACGAAGTTTGGTATTCCGATTGCAACCCACTCATAAATTACACACGACAGCAAATCAAGGGTAACAGTTGCACTACGAAAGCCGCCTTTATTACGAACGCAGTTAGAGCTGTCTCAAGGACAAACTGTCACGCTTGACGTGCTGTTGACTGTACAATTGACGAGAACATGATTTAACTTAATAATTCATCAGGCAGGTCTGATTTCAAGTCTAAAATGTTAACAATTTAATGTTATATAATTCAAGTTCGTGCTAATTAACTGGAGATGAATACTTTCATACGATATTGACAGAAAATTTATTCAATTTGCAATTTTACATCCAATTCATTCTGTTGATTCTGTTTAAAGCAAAGTGACTCGCAATTTAAAATTATATTTGTGATGAAATCAAAGCTCTGAATATAAAGTAACGCAAGACATGTGCTTGCAAACAATGTTTTCAAACTACGCCTGTCTCTTTTTATTGTGATTCATCAAAGTAAGACTGAATATGTTTTTAAATGACACTAGCTTATTTCAGATACCTAGTTTTCGGCAGAGGCACTGCTCCATTTTTCTTCATAAAACGTATATGAAACGCATGATTATCAAAGATATGAAATAAAATGAGTCTATTTTCAGTAGTTACAATTTAAGGACACACACACACACGCACAACAATTAACATAATTAAAATTGGACCTAGTTATGCTAAAATGTTCCATGCCACAGGTAGAATACGCATTAATGTTTCAAGTAGCTTGTATTCTTTTTGAACAATGTTTTTTTTTAAATATCTTATTTGTGGGCTGGTATACTATTAGTATAACTTATCTAAGAATATATATATGAAAACTAGTCTTTGGCATATGAAAATAGGGTCCATTTTATATAATTTAGCCATTGATATCTCAAAATTAACGACATTGTGTGTTGGATCATTTTGGTATAACTAGGTTAAATTAATGTAGCAAGAACCGAACGTAGCAAGCATTAAAAAAAAGCAAGTATTATCAACAAGTAGCCTCTGTCTCAACCGTTGACACCACATCACATACTTACTTCAGATCTAGAGGTCAGGGTTGAATTTCCAGTGTTTTACCGCCATCTTATTTAAGTGCCTTTGTACTACAAAGGCACTGCTTATTTCTGGAAGAAACAACAATAATAAGTTAACAAATCTCGAATCGAATCGTTTCTAATATGTTAAGCGTACGTAATACTATCCTATGAACATTATTTACCTTCAAAGACACAACGCTGGTTCAATAATTTAAGATTTATAGGGTAAAGCTGCTTATGTATCCATCCTGTACCAATAAAATTATACAGGTGTCAATGATTACAATAAATCGTTAACTATTAATTATTACATACATAGCAAAGCCCCCTTATGAACATAATAAAAAGAAATTGACATTCGATTTCATTTAATCTTGACTATAAAAAATGAATTGTGTCATTTTTATTGTAACGCTTTATAAAAATATGTTAGCTTATAATACGTCAAAGATTTTACTTTATAGAGTCATCATCATCATCATCATCAACATCACCAGCCTATATACGTCCCACTGCTGGGCACAGGCCTTCCTACATGGGAGAAACACATGAGGAGTTTGGGCTATAACCCCACACGCTGGCCCAATGCGGGTTGCTTTATAGTGTGCTTCCTCTCAAAGCTAGATTTTTCATATGACAAGGGACGCAAAACGCATAGGGCCCGCCTGATGGTAAGCGGCTACCGCAGCCTATACGGATTGAAGGGGGAAAGGTAGCCAGTGTACATATGGCATCGATGGCATTTCATAAAAGGCCTCAGGATGACAACGCACCTCCAATACCAAGAGATTTTTTCTTGTTATTGCAGGTGACTGGTGACGGTAAACATTTTCCACCAAGTGTGCCGTCAGCTCTTTTGTGATTTAGTTGTATAAAATATAAACGCGTATATTTCTTGTAAACAACTAAAATGTCAAAGGTCGTCTGCTCCTTTGATTAAAAAACTTCGTATGAATAGTCTCTAAGTTTCTAATAAAAGAACATAATTTTGTTGCAGATGAGTTAGTGATGTAAAGAAATGTGTGCGCCGGCCGCAGCGGGGCTGCTGCTAGCCGCTCTTGCCGCGTTGCCTTGCCGAGGTGATTACGATACATCAATAGATAAACATAACATTTACTAATTTTTAATGGCTGTTGAAAATGGTAGAACTTGAGCCAAGAGCAGACAGACTTAGGCCCGTATTACAGAACGCGACTCAAGCATCGTTTGAACTTGAATCACTCAAAACTAGTTTTAAGTGTCGATCACTACTTAATTGCCCAGCTTATTACAGGTTGCGTTTTAAGACTCAATCAGCTGAAACTAGAATCAACAATTCACAAAGCAACAATGACAAGTATATGAAGTATAGAAAAGCGAAACTGTCAAAACATGGGCGAATATAACCCGTCAGATTATAAAACAATATAGTGTTATGTCAAGCATATTGGTCTAGCATTACAACTTTATTTGGGAGTATAGTACGTGATCCGTTCTCAAGAATGGTGTCGACCGTAAACAAAGATCAAATCTTTACTTGAGCGCAGATTTTGACGTAAGTAGATATCGTTCTAAAATAGGCAATTACTCAGATGAGAGTTGATCAATGTATATTTCAAGTAAAGTTCTAAATTTAAATCTCGTATTAAAATTTGTTTTAAAACTAGATTCGTTACTAAAAAACGTTCTGTAATACGGGACTTAATGTTGGCAAGAAATGTATTTTTAAAATACTCCTCAGCATTATTGTTTTTTTTGTCGACGGACTATGTTGAAACGCATTATTATTTAATGAAATTATTAAGACTAGTAAAAGTTTGAATTAGAATTTATATTCGGGTCATTAACCGTGTAATTTGTTTGTAACGAGTTCCCGATATTTTGGCGCAGTTGCATACGCCATGATCACGGGTAGATTTGCTGAATCTGCGGGTATAAGTCAACATCATTGCGGGCAGATATATCGATATAAGTTTATTTGTTGACGCTTGCTAGAAATAGGGTAGATCGATATATCTGCCCGAAATGAAGTTGACTTCTACTTGCAGTTTCAGCAGTCTACTGCACTGAAATATCGGGAACTCGTTACAATCAAATTACATATGCTAAATTTCCCGAATATAATTATAAATCTAATGTTAATAACCATTAAACTAAGTATCAAGTGCTAGTAAAAGCTACTGTAATTTCGAAAATACTTGAAAAGGCAATGCTCGAGTTGGTTAACTCTAGGTTACCTCCTGTTTACTTAATTCTTCTGTTTTAGTTATACCTAAGCTTACTGCTACCTAAATTATTATATTTTAACACGTGAACGAGTATTTTATTGATTCCGACAATTTGGTTGAATTGTCGGAGTCAGTAAAAATACTCGTTACAATTCGATTGAACTGTCGGAATTAGTAAAAATACTCGTTCGCGTGTTAAAAATATATTAACTTCGATAAGATGACGGTAGGAGTAAGCTTATAACTATAACAGAAGGATTAGTGCGAATCAATAGGTTTATCCATAATGCATGGTAGCTCAGTGGTTACGGGCAGTCACCCGATTGTGAGAAGCATGAATAAATCATGTCCATTATCTTAAATTGTCTATCCGAATTCGTGGCGTAAATCCCCGATTCGATAACTAGTTCTAGTGTGAGCTTGTTAATTAGGTACGCAACCGTGTTTCCTGAAAACTGACAAAATTTATCAACAATTTAGTCATGAGAACCATTAGTGGTTTGTGATAGGTTGTTCAAACAAGTTGTTACACTATGGCAAACTGTGAATGTTGTAAATTATTAGCTAGTAGAACTAAACCGAGCTTTAAAAGCTACAACAAAAATATTTGGAAGTGCCTTAATCGTTAAACCTTTCCCGGTTTATGTCACGTTGGAATTTGTTCTTGGGACCATCTTTATGAAATAAGTTTTTTACATTAAGCAATACAGTAGGTATTACTCAAAGAAATGTTCTTAACGAATGTAAATAAGCAAAATCAAATGAATGTCTTCTAACATCTTGTTTCTAAAGTTGACGAATCGTTTCCTTAGCAATAAAATTTTCACACAGGATCATGTAAATGACGCAGATCGAGAACAATATGTACATTCAGAATCCTTCAAATTATTAACTCCAGATTCACATTTCAGAAGAAATGCACTGTACCGTGTAAACAGTGGGCCATTCAAAAATGTTTTCCTATTAACACAAACGTTCTCCTCAGAAATTAAATTGCAGGCTGTGAAAGGCTCTCGACTGGTATTCCTTAAGAGTCCTTATTATATTTTAATTCGAGGAGGCACAGTACGAAGGGAATACAGCGAAACGAGGCCCTCAGCTCAATTTCATTTCTGCTAGAGAAAACTTTGATTGTTAAAATAAACAACAACGCTGACCGAGTGCTTTCTTTATTTGTTGTAAATGTAAACCGTCTTTAATCACCTTTAATAAAAAAAGTCATAAAATACTAATTGGATTCTTTCTCTATACGACGCCAGCAATTCTCTAAATAGTAAAAAAGCCTTCAGAAACAGCAATTAATTTTTTGTAAGACTTCAGAACGAAACAAAAGATTAATTGTTCAGATTTTGTGTAAGCTAGGGATTTGTTTTTTTTTTCATTTCGACTGAAACGTAAGGAAGCCAGATTTTTTATGATATTTTTTCTGTTGTAGGCACAGACGCCGACTCCGTTGCCAGATTTCCAGAGAATCAGGACACCCTCTTACATCCGACCATAAACATACTGTACCAAATGTTACACGGAACACTAGTTAATGAAACACAAATCAACCCTCATTCAAAAAATACAAAAACTAATACTAATCCAGTGTCATACAAAAAGTGTTGTGATCTAAAATCTGAAGCGAACAATGTAGATACATTTCAAGGTGCTAAAGTAGTCAGAGAAGTGAAAATAAAAGATAAAAATGACAGGAAAAAAAGGATAGTTAACATGGAACGGACTTTAGAGAATAGTATTGGTGGTTCAAGAGAAGCTGGAAGTAGTACATTGATGCCTATAGTTAGTCCAGTTTCAACTATGGAGAGGAGGAAGAAACCTGGTGAGACTGGTTCGAGTGCACCACTTTTAAACTACATTTTCGACACGTACACTAATACACACCAGCACAGGAACGGCAAGTAAGAACTGGTTTTATTGCTTTAAATTTTCGGAGATTCTTAGAATTTTGTAAAGTCAAGTAGGTCCGCTACTTATAATTTTCTTTACTAAATAGGTAATCAATAATTCTATTTTTCAGAGTCATTCCTGGTAATAGCATTTATGCTGCGGCTGCCCCCGAAATAGAAGCTTTAGTAGGTTCCACTGCCAATTTAGACTGCAAAGTGGACGCACTTCATGATAAACTGGTAATAAGTATGTTCTTTGGTTTTCGTATCATAAGCTCTTCATGTTTATTCTATTCCCGTCTATTGCTTGTATAAAAAAAATAACTTGTAACAAGAGCGTTAGATTCACAATTTTATATTCTTACTCAGATCTGATCTAAGTGTTGTTTTTTGTAAATGAATATAAAACTTGTTATTTTAGAACTAAATTTTTATTTTTTCATTTAGGTATCATGGGTACGAAGGAAAAATAATGAAGAAGCAATGGAACTCCTCACCACTGGCACTCAGCAGTATACGACTGATGAAAGGTAGATGATTGAAGACTATCAATCTGGTCCCGTGCTGTTGGATGAGACAAGAAAATGAACTCTGTTCTTAACTTGTAGGTACTCAGCTCGATTCATCCCTCCGGATATCTGGAGATTAGAGGTGAAAGAAGTGAGGCCTTCTGATGCAGCACATTATGATTGTCAGCTGTCAGCGCATCCACCAAGAACTGCCCGTGTCACTTTACATGTGCCTGGTAAGCATTAATGCCTGGTCATCATCAGAGGTCGGAATTAGGTAGAGTTATTTGTGTACTTGCATCGAAATGTTGATATTAATATGGCTCTTCCCAGGATTTCAAATTTTGCAACTTCGGACTAGTTCGGACATCCGATGTCATTGATGTAAATTTGGCAAAGTCGCGCGTTCAGTGTTTTAAATTGTGTAAAAGTAAATAACTTATTTATTTAGTAACTCACGGGATTTTCCTGCTCTTTAAAATTAATCTTGGGATTTGACACATATCCACTATCATCTTTCGCTGTACGAAATCAGTATAAGTACATAAATAACTCTACCTAATTCCGACCTCTGGTCATCATAGATAATTAAAGATCGCAAAGTTGAAATAATCTGCAAAATAAAGCTAACTATAAAAAAAAGTCACAATCTTAATATAATTGTTGAATGAAACCGTTAGTGAGATTTGCCAACTTACTTTCCGACGAACATTACTTGGCCACTTTAATATTGATTTTTTTATAGAAGTATCAGTTCAAATCGTGGATGGTGCTGGAGCAGAAGTGTCGGAGCAGGTGTGTGAGCTCGGCAGCACTGTTGCTCTTCGTTGTGAAGTCCGAGGACTTAAGATGGAAGGTGGACCGTCGTTGTTGTGGTATAGAAAAGACTCGTTGTTGAATGACGATACTACTAGAGGAGGAATCAGGTAATCATTAAAATAGCAATCATAATAATCATACACACACACCTATTATAAAGCCTAAAGTAAGCATCATTAGGAGCTTGTGTTATGAATACTAGATAAGGATAAATAATGACAATAATGTGTATATAAATATTATAAATATACTAAATAAACATATAAAAATCTATGACTCATGAACAAATGTTCGTACTCGTCATACAAACATTTTCTCGCACCGGGATTCGAACCCGGAACATTATTCTACTTGAATCCAATATGCCTTCTTCAGGGTGTTTGGTATAACAAGCTGGCACTACCCATGTTAACAAAGTAATTTAAACACTAAGGTCTTATCAAAAATTAAAAATTGAAAAATTAATGTTTAAATTCGCCATACATTTTGTTTTATTGGCCGAACTATTTGTGTGAAGAAATTAATAATTAATTTTACAATTTCATATTTTTGATAACATCATAGAATTAAATGGCTATGTTAACATGGGTAGGTGCCCATTTTTTATACAATGTACCAATCCCCCTGCATGTAATTCTTTATAGTAGGTACCCACAAATCACACTCTTGGTGTACTGATTGTGATCAAAAAGTATAATAGAATAAAAGGTTCTTCACTCTGTTTGATCATGAATTGATAAGTTCTATATAAGATTTTTAGGCGCAAGTTCTATATAAGATCGTTAAATTTAAAAAAATACTTGGGTTAGAGTAAAATTTGCTCAGTACCTAATTCCACTCAATAAATAAATTACTAGCATCATACGTGTCTGAAAATTCTTTTTCAACCGTAATTTCTATTTAAGCGTTCGCACTGAGTTCGGTGCAAATGGCGCTAACTCTGTGCTGAGAGTAGCGCGCGTACGCGGTGACGATGCTGGACGCTATACGTGCATGGTTGCGCGTGCGCCGCCGCCATCCCCACCCCCCGCCCACGTGATACTTCATGTCATCAAAGGTATGGCTTATTTTCACAGGAGACAATTTTAGGACTATTTTCTCTTGCCATTATTACATTTCTGCCGTGGAAAGAATTGAACATTTTTTGATTGGTTCAGTTTTTTAATATTATTATCGGAATGAAAAAGGTGACTTATTAACGCAATAAATATTGGTTTATTAATTAGACCGTACTATTTCGACCACTAACAATTAAAGACATATCGCTAATGTATCGGTTTAGAAAAGGCATTATAGTAACATTTGTATTCCTACTAATAGTTAAATGGACAAGATAAAAACTTTTCAGTGTAAGTGTTTGGTCTAAGTACATTGAAAATTTGTTATGTTGATACTATCCCTTTTGCACGGAAACTAAACACAAAGAGAGGACTTCTCAAATTTCCCTTGGGCTCAACGTGTTGACGGCAACAAAGTCGCTAGTATGAATAGATATGAGGTGTTAGATAAATTGTCATGTGTTGAGTCTGCTTTTACTATTATATTAAATTTGGAGAGAAAGATAAAAAAAGAGGAATACATAATTATAAACAGCTTGAGTCTAAAAAAGTTTAATATTTTCGTTTAGAATAAATCGAGCAGTAAACGGAAACGAGTTATTTAAATTCCGTCCAGTTCCGTCCGTATTTGGTAGCTTTCATTGCTACAAGATCAAGCTAACACTTAACTATTAAGTTATAAAGTAATGTCTATTATACCAAAGTCAATATGCTAAGCTAAAGTGGCAAATGTGGATAATATTATAGAAATAGCATTACCCACATTTGCAATCAAATAAAGATTTTGATCTGATTTTGAAATATTTATTTTATCAATTGAACAAATAATTATAAATTTTTGTTTAGTAGATAGGTATACCTACTAAAAATTATGAATTTTTTTGACATATATTATAGTATATATTCTCTTCCTCAGGTGAAAGTCTAGCAGAACTGCATCAGGGGGGCAGTTCCAGGTCCATAATCGTCAACATGTGGCTTCCCGTCGTATTGGCGCTATGCGTCCTTTTACACTAAACATGCACATGGTTTATTAATAAAACGTTCATATTTTAAGCTTTGTTTTATTATTGATTCCATTTACGTATACCTACTACCCGTCGGTTGGATAGGTGGCAGGAATTAAAGGTTTGATCAAAGTCTAAGACGAAATCTATTCATTTATATACAGTCAATGGATACTACGTTTCCTACAGCTTGGCTACTTGAAGATCTCGGGGGCAGATTGGTTTGAGCGCTTTCGTTTCAATTAAGAAAACAAAGCAACTTACGCCATGGTCGATCCCGAGATGGGTCAATCAAAAGCGGCCACCGTAGCCTATGGACGCTTGCAGCACCGGAGGTATCACTTGCGCAGTGCCGACCCTTTAAAAACCTTAAGTTATTCTAAAAATATATTTTTTTTCTGTTTTACAATTACCTACTTATGCCACATCACAGCCGCCATATTGAAGTCCGATGCTACATCAAGGTCACGGTAAAATGATTAAAGGTTCATTTTACCGTGACCCTGAATTTTACATTTTACCGTAAAAAATGAATCAAAAGTCAAAGGGGCAAAAAAGTCAATCTTATGATGATGACGTCGGGCTAGCATTTTAGGTGATTTCCGGGTTCAAGAATGAAAAATAAAATGGATTCATAAAGAATTCATACTTTTCTATTTTTTCGGCAAAGGATAACGTTGAGATACTTAAAAAAAATTTATAAATATCCCGTTCCTCCTCACAACTTTATCACAACAGCTTAAAAATATTAGATCGAATTAATTAGCCTTATTCTCAATATTATTTAAGCACTAAATAGCTAAGTTAAGTAAATCAACTATTTGTTATTAAGACCAATAAGGCATGTAAAATAACATAATTGATTCCTGAAACTTGTGTGAAAGATAAATTTTGGGAATTTCACACTAGAATGAAGTTAGAATAATAGATTGGGTATTGCTTGGATTTCCATATTTATGAAGCTAAATGTTAGCAGAATTAAATGTTATTCGATAGTCGGCTGCCCTAGTCCCTTCTGAGACCGCAATCCGCGTATTTACATCGAATTGTGGGCATACCAATTAGAACGGTCTAACACAAATCCGTGTACAGTTACATAATTAGATACCTATATCCCACGAGTATTTCCCGTCAACTCCAAGCATAATTGTCGAAATGTTTACTACCTATGTTATGTATCTGTTTAAAGGGAAAGGGCAAATTTTGCCCATTCTACCCTTGTGGACGGATATGGACTTTGGAGTTCACAAGAACGGTAGAAGTGTGTGAATAATAAAAAAAGCATGTGTAAAATGATTGTTGATCCTTTATTTTTGATTTTAACATTATTATAAATGTTTGAAAAATTATTTACTAATATAAATCTAAACTAGATTTTTTTATTTTTTTTATTATGATTGTTGATTATGTATTCTCCTTTTTATTGTTTTACGCTAATGTTTTTTGTAGCGCAAAGTAGGACGGCCTCCCACTATATGGACAGACGACCTGCCCCCTTATTCAGAAACTGTCGGATCACGCATTCGATCCGTAAAGTCACATGCCGTCTCGCTTTGACGTACCGTTATAAAAAGTGACAATTATAGAGATTCTGAAATTCGATACTTTTCCGACAGTAATGAATAATTTTTGGCAAGCCTAATTTCACCGCATGTAATGGAAATGTTTTTTGTTCTTAACGGGGCTATTCTTAGCCTACATCTCACCTGTCAACCACAGAGGAACTGGCTATCTTACCTCCAAGTGCCGGAGCCCAACAATGCTGTTAACATTTCATAGCGACAGACTTAGGTAAGATGATGGTAGCTAGCCAGGCGGATTTAGAAAAGCTCTTGCACCAACTGTAAAATGAATTTTAGAATATTTTTATTATTCAGTTTAGTTTACTGTGATCCAAACTTCCGTGCCCCCTTATTTACTAAAAATGCTGTAGCATGTAATTAAAGTCGCCATATATTTTATCCACCAGACCTTGTCATTTGAGTTAGCGAATAAGGGTGCAGGTCCTGCTCCAATTTTATTTGTATACCTACTAATGATTTTCTGCATTTGTAAGTGTACTATTCACTCAGCACATTAAGTAAACAAGTTGCACTACGAAAGCCGCCTCTATTACGAGGGTGGTAAGGGCGGTCATAAGGTCAAAATGTTACGCTTGATGTGATGTCGACTGTACTAACTTTCCTGAGTTTTATTTGATTCAAATACAATAGGATATTTACTGTTTTACTCTGCCAGGGAGTTTAGGAGAGAATAATTAAAGTTGGGTTATGTTATGAGACATGAAAGTATGAAACGTCACCTGTGCTGTCATAAAGAACGACTTAACTAGTAATCAGCTATTTGAGCCCAGTTTCCATAGTAATAGTGGTATCTCTATGAAATAATAGCGCAGTTCCCTTATAATAACCCTCTAAGTCTATTATTTCGGGGATTACTTCCAACGCTTCTAACAATAGTAAACGCGCAGTACAAAATATAATATACTACGCATTTCCATTTCAACCTTAATCTATTGAATTGTTAAAGAAACTTAATTCTATTGTGAAACACCGAGAACTAGGTGAAAAATTATATTAATACTCTTTATTGCACTTTAAAACTAGAAATATAATAAAAACAGTAGGGTTTTGGTGCAACTGTTACAAAGAGTTCTCTTTTGCTCACTGCTTTATTTATCTATGATAATAAGACTACCGATTAAAATAATTCTTTTTCAACATATTTGCTTATAAAAAGGCATTTACTTAGCACACATAGTTCGAAAGCTAATGTTCCTACAACACCAAAGAGAAATGGTTATTTTATTTTATTTTATTTTATGTTTATATATTTTTTTAGAATCCAGAGCGTTAGCGAGGGAATCAAAAGAGCACGAGGTGAAAAATCTTTGCACTCGAGTGCAACACGTAAGTTTTCATCCCACCAACGAGGAAAGGACTATATGCAAAAAAAACATTTGCGCATTATTAACAGTTTCAGTCAATTCTGTTGGCGTCAAATAAACTTTTTAACCGACTTCAAAAACGAGGAGGTTTTCAATTCGGCCGGTACTTATGTTTTTTTTTTTTTTCTATGTATGTACACCGATTACGCCGAGATTACTGATCCGATTTACGTGATTCTTTTTTTGTTCGATGCGGAATAGCTGCCATTTGGTCCCATAAAAATTATTTCAAAAACAGTTGGGTACTTTGGTTTTAAATTAAAAAAAACTGAAATTATGAAATCGTCTACATAAGCGAATTTGCGAATTTTTGCTTTTCCAATGACTTTTTAGTGAAACGATACGATAGTAGGAAACAATATAAGTTAACGGTCACCCATCTAGCTTCGACCGTAGAAAGTTATCACTAAAAATTGTGGAAAAAAAAATTTAAACAAAAATTAAAACCGACTTCAAAAAACTGAAAAGGATGAAATAATTAAATTTAAGTAGGTATTCATCCCCTAGAAACATATTTTTGGAGTTGGTGCTAAGTGGTTTCCAAAACAATAGAAAGTAAAGCACCGACTCCAAAAATATGTTTCTAGGTGATGAATACCTACTTAAATTTAATTATTTCATCCTATTCAGTTTTTTGAAGTCGGTTTTAATTTTTGTTTAAAATTTTTTTTTTGACGTTAGAATCACTCATTTTAGGTTTTTTACTTGTTTTCTTCAAATTTCTTGTTTTAAAGCAAATTAAACAAAAAGTACACCAAGTCTGAGTTTTTAACAAGTTCAAAAAGGTTGTATGATAAATTCGGCACCATGGAGGTAGAAGTAAAGACGTTTAATGATGTTTTGAATTTACAAACTTAGTGCACACGATGTTCTAAATTCAATATTACTTTATCCTCTAGCTAGCGGATAAAAATGGCTTTTGCACTCAGATATCGAAGAGCAAAAATACTCTTTCCGAGATGGGGGGATGAAAAAAATATTATCATTGTACTGTTTTCTCGCAAAACTATTAAAGAACGTTGTATGACACACGTGCAAGCTTGTGACTATGGAAAGCCCTCGACTTCGTCTCGGGCTTTACTTTCGTCTCATAGGCATAGGCTTCCCCCAAGGATCTCGAAACCGATCGATCCTGCGCTGCCCTCATCCAACGGCTTCCCGCGACCCTTACCAGATCATCGGTCCACCTTGTGGGGGGCCTACCAACGCTGCGTCTCCCGGTACGCGGCCGCCATTCGACGACCTTTCCGCCCCAACGGCCGTCAGTTCTCCTCGCAATGTGACCTGCCCACTGCCACTTGAGACTCGCAATTCTTTGGGCTATGTCAGCGACCTTAGTTCTCCTGCGGATCTCATCGTTTCTCATTCGATCACGCAGAGAAACACCAAGCATAGCCCTCTCCATACTTTCGTCTACTCGTTTGTAAAAACCAACATAACGCGTAAGTATCATAAATAATAACTGTTTCATTCGAACAAACGTGACGTCATATGTGACGCCACATATATAAGGTGGTGCCGTCAATACGACAATAAATTAAAACATGGGATATATTAGTTTATAGAAACGGTTTGCCAAATTCAAAAACATCTTATTCATTTGATAATTTCATGACGTTTATATGAAATAATATAACATTGGCTGCATTATATACAATAGTAAGGCCCCTCACGCTTTATTACAATATGTGGTTTAAAGACCACTAGAGCGAAGCCTTCTTTTTCTGTCATTATCACCAAAAATGTGACAGCCTCCGTCCGGCCTCCGTCTTAAAATTTTTGTTGTAACAACTGTTGACGAACCAAAATAAAGAAAAAATAATAATAATAATAAGTCGAACTATTAGCCACATTTTGTAAAGCGGTGTGTGTATGTAGCGTCGCTCTCTACATAGATAAGTTAATATATTTTGTTTTAAGATGGAGCCGATTCTTAAATGAACTGTTTTGATCAGAATAACACAAAAAGTGTTTATTCCTTTGATGGAATTAAATGGATCAACGATTGTAGACTCGAGTTCGGCAAGAGCGGTTATTTAAGAATCATGTAAAACTTCAGCAGTTGGGTGTATTTTAAATCTAAAAATACGAGTAAACCACCACTTTAGTGTTAATTCAATGTTTAATTTTGTGATAACTGTACAAGATATAGATTTTTTATTAAAATTGTCTTTTATATTATTTTAGACTAAAATACACGGTTGATACATATTTCAAACAAATAATATGCCTGTGGTATTAATTGTCCCAATTAAATCGTCCACCCTATCTTATAATTTTGTTTTCTTAAACTTTCCGTTTGGCTCAACCCACGCAAGACTAACGCTGGACTGTGTAACGACCTTAATCAGTCGTAATACGACAGGTTTTTGTAAGTTTGTTACACTTCATATAAAGTTGGCGGAGAGGTAAAGAGGTGACCCAAGTCAATAAATTGTAACACAATTTTTAGAGTTATGATGATAGCATAGAAGTACTCACAAGTGAGACACAATAGGTTTTCTATTGTAGAGGAGACTTGGATAGGCTAGCGAGGGACACAATTTTCAATGAAAGGCTTATATCAAATAAGAGTATCATAAATAGGGCGATCTCAACACGTCGTTAAGACTTATTGCTTTGTGTAGTTAGATTACGAATTTCCATTGATCCTACCGATCGGTCGTTACAAGCATAGGACAGTACAGTACAAGGGTAAGTTTCTAATTAAGCGAAGACGAGCGAAGCAGTGCGTTTCGGAACAAATATAATTCAATGTGTACTTTACCTACTAAAGATTTAAAACTATTTTCTTTAATAGCAAAATTTGAAGTAGAGAGGAGCGGAGATGTGCCGAGACATGGTGAAACTAAACAGAAAGAAAGAAAGAAAATAGTTTAATTGACATACACCAAACATAAATACATACAACATTAAACTTAAACAATAAAGAAAAAGTAGAAAAATAAAACAATTTATACTTATCAGTAGGTCAACAAGGCCCTATCTCAGCATAACACTTTTGCGACATTAAAAAAACGTCGCAGAAGCGCTGTTATTATGATAGGGCCTTGGGTGTGACTTGCGAATGGAAACTTAATTTTTTTATGAACATAAATTTAAATATTATACTTACAATACATATACTTATACATATATAGATAAGTAACATACACTTAAACATTTCATAAACACACACAGTTTAGTAAAAATAGTGTACTACAACGTCAATAGGTTCGTCAGAAAGACTACTCTCCTTCTCCGCTTGCTACGCACCTTATCTGACTCATAAGAGTCAGCTATAAAGCTGGCGTCGGTCGTGATCGCCTTTGAGAAGTACCTTTTTTATACAACTTGATGACAAACAAGCTGACTCTAGCGGTAAGTGGTTACCGTCGCCTATAGACACCTGCAGCCTGCAATAATAAGGAAACATCACTTTTTATTGCAGGTGCGTTATCATCCTGAGGTCTAAGATGAAATGCCTTCCATGCCCAGTAATTACACTGACTAAATTTTCAGTAAACCTATTCTAAACGTTGATTTTAACTTTATTTTATTACCACTACATATGTAAAACGACCACTCCTTATCTCTCTTATACAGATGTGCTAAAATAATTATTAGTACCAACTTTAATGCGTCATTAAAACTCTCAAACGTTGGATTGCGAAGCACTAGCCAATCTAACTTTGCTGTTTTCCGAACCCACACATTTGTGAAAGAGACAGACATAGTTAAACGTAGAAGATTAAATTAGAATACCTTAATGAGGTGCGAACTTTCTTAGCTGAACGAGCAATTAATTTGTATACAGAATTGTCCCTAAGGATTTGATATTTTGAAGGTACAAATAGGTGACCTTGTTTTCATGTGCACGTCGTGTATATTTTTAGGATATTAATTTTTAAACTAGAACTTAACTTTTTGGTGTACCTAATATTTATTTTTCTTTTTATGAATCTATGCTGACATTTTGTCTATGATAATCAAGCTATGAATTACAGCTTACGTATCATCTAAAAATGTAAAATTTTAAGTACCCCATGGCCTCACTCATCATCTGTCTAAATTAATGGATTTAGACTGATGATGAGTGAGGCCTTGAGTTTTGGCTTATAAAAATACTAGAGGCTATTTTTATGAGCTTAAAGACGCCATATTTGGTGTAAGTTTCTGAAGAATTAAGCACCCGCAGGCGTGAATTATTGGGTGGATAATAGTTTTTAAGCCACTAATTTTTTCCCACCTCGTGTTTGTAACTGCGATGGCAACACCGGAGCGGATTCACTCCACAGACTTTTAGTGATGATTCACTCACCAACCTGTCGTCGCGAGCGCATGATGCAAAACGTTTTTGTATTCTTGCTGTGACATATTTTTGACCTGGACGTTCGTAGCCAAGAAGCTGGTTCCAAAATAGCCAGTGCCGTGTACTAGCTATAAATATTGAAAACTTTTCCCAAAGTTGGTGAAATTTGCCTAACATCAGCCTGCTACAACGTTGAGCTAAGTCACCCGATTCTCAAGCTCGTAATCTCACCATCGCAAGAGGCTGGTTAAGGCTGGTGGTTTTTTATTTTTCACCAAGGGCAAGATTTCATTCTTAAAATACAGTCCATCCCATATTGAAATTAGTTTTAAGTTGCAAAAACTACACAATAGTAACAGTAAACCAAATTTCACATCAATCGGATCTGTGAAAGTTAGTAAAACCCTTTTGTCATGTAGTAAATGATGTGATTTTGTTTTTAAGTCATGAAATACCTGAACGGATCTACTTCCATTATAGCTAAGAACCATCCTGATCACGATAGGTTTCAAACAAAAAAGAAAACGAAACAAAATTCGTCCCTTCGTTTAGGAGCTACGATGCCACAAAAGATACACAGACAGAGACAGCCACACAGACACACAGAACACAGACACACAGAACACAGATATACAGATACACACACACACATACACGTAATTGAGTAACAAACATCCTTTCATGCATTTGTAATTATAGTATTAACTAGTTTCTGTCCGCGGCTTCGCCCGCGTGGATGTCGGTTATCGTTTCAAGGAGTGACCTATGTTCTTCCTAGGATCTCAAACTATCTCCTTACCTTTCATCTAAATCAGTTCAGTGAGGCGTAAAATTATAACAAACAAACAAAATCACTTTCGCATTTAAGTATAATGCTAAGCGGCCGCCCGCGACTACGCCCGTGTGGAAGTTCGCTATCGCTCCAAAAATATCCTATTATGTCCTTTATCGGTTTGGTGATAAAGCAGTGAAACCGGAACAAACAACTCACTTAGGTAGATCGTAGGCTGTGATTTTATACAAATACTTTTTAATATAAACCCATTTTGATTGCTCAACTAACAAACTGACATTCAATGAATTTATCACGTAGTCACTGTTCCTCAATTTGTACATAAAATATGTCTTGTATAGCTTCTATGCGTCCATTGTGGGTTCTCAGTTTTTTATCAAAACGATCGATCTCACGCCATCACTGGGGTTGACCGCTGTCGTATCATCTTACCCGAGCTTCATTCAGCTGCTGTTTTCGCTCGTTTAATATTCCTCTTTAGGGAAGGAAAGTATTTTTAATATTTAACACCCAGTCGTACTGAAAATAAATTGGTTCCTAGAAAAGTGTCAGAAAGTGCAAATTTTAGAAATGGTAAAATGTTTCTTGTGAAAAAAGATGAGAAAAATTCTGGCTAAGTATTTGTGAAAAATCTTAGTTATTTATAAGCGTGAACAGGGCACTTGACCACTTGATATATGTTTTCGTTATTCTGTGTAAAGATCAAGGTAGGTACAAACGGCAGCAGAGATTCACTAATCTCTACGTCGATTTCTTGGCTGTGTTTGTTTGTCGCTGTTTTAGAGATATGTCATGAAGCACAATCAATATTTTTAGATTTAGTTCTTCTTTTGTTAAAAATTTATCATAATGACTTGTTTTAATATTTGATTGACTTTTACATAAAAATATAAAAAACAACTATCGTAAAACGCTAGTGTCGCTTCTTCGTCACCGCCAATCCCAAGATGAGCTTTTGCTAAATGTGATATTTGTTATTTGCAATAGTTCTAGTTGCATAAATGTTATGTGAAATTGAGTTACTGAGCTCAATCAGGCTGCACATGCCGTCGGAAATCACAGCTGACGATTAATTTGATATCGCGTATTGTTTCGCTTTATAAACTGAGCATGATATCGTGAAGTTTGTATTATGAGTGTGTCCTTTTCCCCGCAGAACTTGTACATGGCAGCGTCTACGCTAGCTTTATGTTTGTGAAAAAGAACGTAAGTTTTTTTTTATCTATTGCCTTGTATAGTTCTGTTTGATTTGTTATTTCTTTATATCTTATAGGTTTCTTTTTAGCTGGACGTAATAGTTGAGATGGATGAGCTGAAATTTCAAGACTTGTGTCATTGGACAAGCTGGGTATGTTTTATTGAGTTTTGTAGTTTCTATTTCAGCCACATAATTTATTTTGTGAGTGATAGGGGTAAGGCCGGCTAGAGTGATAGTAGGGACTGTACTTATTGTTTTGAATCCCTTAATCATGTTAAAAGTGAAAATTCGTTGTGCATAAATAATTTTCTGACGTATATTTAAGGTCGAGGGCTTTTACCCAGATTAAAATAAAGTTAAGTCAGACTGAATGAGTGGCAGCTGCAAGATTCTAACAATGAATTCTTTTTCGTCCTCTACACTTTAATTAATCCCACAACAGAAATAAGAAGAAAATAACTCTCTAGCTGATAATTTAACAAAACTAGAATGGAGACTTTGGGAAAGCTTCACATGTAGAAATCATCGATAGGTTGAGGTAAATTGGATGATAATAGCAAGAAATAAGACTGAAATGAGTGTCGCAAAAGAAAATCGACACGTCCAATTCCGATGGCAATTTCTGCCATCGGACATTGGACTCGTCCCTTAGAGGGTTCAGAGGACATAATGGATAAGAATTATTAATTAAATATAAAAAAATCCATCGACCGTTATTGATTGACTCCTTTAGTTCGCTGTTCGGTCAGCTTTTTTCTTGTACGTGTAAAAGTCAAAGCACAATTCTAGAATTAGACTTAGTTATGATTGGATAGTTCAATGTATTTTTAACCGACTTTAAAAAAGAAGGAGGTTATATGTTCAACTGTATGTTTTTTGTATGTATGTTCATCGATTTCTCGGTCAATTGTGAACTGATTTTTAAAAATATTTTTTTATTCGATAGAGTATACTCCTGAGGTGGACCCATTGTCGCTAAATCAGTATCTGATGGGATGATAGCATCCCAGGGAAATCGAGGGCAAACCTCAAATTTTATAGGCACGTACTTATGGCATTTGTTACTTTTAACTATTTAAGTATATTGCTACTGTCAGTTACCATCTTATGTTGATAAGCTGGTGATGGAAGGTACAACTCCTTAACGCTTAGGAGTTGGAAGATAATTCTTTAAAAATTATAGGTAAATAACGAATAGGTAAAAATAATTAAATTTAAGTAGGGACTTATCTCCTAATAATTCATTTTTTGGAGTTGGTGCTAAGCTGTTACCGGAAACAATACCAAGCTGGCAGGTGGTGGCTGGATGTGGTAAGCCGAAGATCGTGTATTGTGGAGGCCTTCTGGAGGCTTGCGTCCAGCAGTGGACTGCAAAGGCTGATATGATGAAGATGATGAGAACCTAAGAGTGATAAACGATCTTCACTCAACCTTCTTACGATAGGCCTTAAGCACGATGATACTACAACCGGCCTTCAACGAAACCTACTTTTGAAACAATTAAACACTTATTTTATGTAACACGTGAATTCCTGAACGCAAACAGCATTAAAATTCCCTATCGCAAACCGGGACGCAGGCAAACTAATCTAACTTTTGTTTGCAAAGTGGCTGAGGCGGTATCAACATTGTGAATAAAGAGAATTCAATTAAATGCCAGCGGGGAAATAAACCGTCGCAATTTTTAGCCACAATGTTAGTTTAAATAAAAACAGTCTTCTTGAGGCCATTTCTTTACCCACTTGATTTAAAAGGAAGAAATTATTATACCTTTCGTTTTTGACTTCTTATATTTTTTTAAATGACGCGGTTGGTAATAAGCGTACAGCCCGCCTGGTGGAAAGCGGTTACAGTAGCATCAAGACGCTCGTAGCGCACCAAGAGAAAGCGCTATGTTGGACATAGGTGACGACTCCCCCTGCTCCCAATATAGAGTTCTGGCAACCTTACTCATCATGGGAACGCAGCAGTACAAATCGGTGCTATTTATCTGCGATCTTCAGTAAGGTGGCACCTCCACCTTACTGAAGATCGCAGATAAATAGCACCGACACCTACAACAACAACTGTTTTGTCTTCGAAACATAGCATTAATTGTAAGACAAATTATAGTATTTATGTTGAGTTTGGCGGCGTAGTGGTTTGAGCGCACTGATTTCGCTTACGAAAACAAAGCAACTTTCGTCATGGTGATCCTGGGATGGGTCATTTAAATTTACAAGTTCGAGCTCCTCCGTTCTTCGGAAAGCACGTTAAGCCGTTGGTACTGGTTGTTGCTGCAACCGCTTTAACCCAACAACCCGCACTGTACCACTGGTAATGTTATGGCCCGAGCTCCTCATGTGTTTCTGCTATTTAGGAAGGCCTGTGCCCAGCAGTGGGACGTATAAAAGTTGATGATGATGATAATGATGTTGAGTTCTCATCGTATCTAAAATAGGTTTATAAACATCTCCTCCTTGCAAGTTGATACTGCAAGAAACTTTAAAAATCCTAACCGGGCCTGCAGCAGCTCAAACTCGTGTTTCTTCCATATGTAGGAGTTCGATGTTCCTCTTTTTAGTAGGGTCAGCAGTGTAGCACATGCAGCTGTGAGGTGGTTAACTAATAGTTCTAAAGCCTATAAGAACAGTACCTTATCATCGTCAGTATTAAACACCTTAAATAAACGTAACACATACAATTACGAAGAAAATACTTATATACCCACTTGTCTTTTATAATTAAAAGACAAGTGGATAACGTGTGACATGCTTCCGTCAAAGCTGGATTTATTATCTTTTTAACACCACAAAGATCCAAGCATCGCCACTCAAAAACTCCACCAAACTGATTCTCAATTGTATCCATGCCACACATATGCCCCCGGATCCTGGGGTTCTTGCCTACAATAGATGCAACTCTGACGGCACCATAGCGTCACATAAATTATCAGCAATTAGGGAATTAGAAGGAGTTTTAGGCGGGAGTTCGCTGCATCGGCTGGTCGATAGTTCTATGACAAGAGAAGACTGCAGAATGTGCGAGAGTTGCGCCACATGCGGCCGATCTCGTGGCGCGAAAGAGTCAAGCCGTGAATCAGCTAAATAATAAGTAATACTATAATGAGATAAAAAACACAGGTTGAGAAAATGATTTGCCGCCCTTTTATTAAAGATTTTCCAACCCCATATAGGTATTAGGTATACGGAACATACAAATAGCTAATGTCCTTGGTCGAGAACCAATCTAACTTTTGCAGTTGCAGGCCAGACATTGCGAGTGCAAACATTATAATTGCTGGCGTACAAGTGTTCTTGTTATTCCAATGCCCACACCTGCGCACTGCTTGGATCTGACCACAGAAACTGCGTGAAGAAACTTCGCGTTTACATTTTTGAATTGGTGTCATATGTTACTTTCGATAAGATTTTTTAAAATATAGTCAAAAGTAATTTAAAGATATTTTTTTATGGTTGAGAAGTATTGCACCTCATTTTGTAGCGGTTTCATAAACTATCGAGCTGGAAATCGTACTGTCAAGTTCATATCATCATCATCATCATCACCAGCCTATATACGCCCCTCTACTAGGCACAGGACTTCCTACATGAGTGAAACACATGAGGAGTTTAGCCTATAGCACCACCACGCTGGCCCAATGCGGGTTAGTGGGTTGAAGCGGTTGCAATAACAACCGAGACCAACGGCATAACGTGCCTTCCGATAAACGAAGGAGTGAAGGAGCTCGATATTATACATTTTGGTTGACCCACCTCGGGATCAACCATGGCCAAAGTTCCCCCAGGAGGATATAATTTTTTCATCATTTTCTTTCTTTATTAACAATAAAGTAGGCGTTTAAACGGATCAAAAACATAAAAAAATGTGATGGCGAAAGTTGCTTTGTTTTCGTAATCGAAACCAGAGCGCTCGAACCACTACGCCACCGAGGTCCTTAAATTTATATGATAAATTTTATATGATGCTGTTTAATTTTGGTTGAAAATTACATTATCTTGTATCTAGTCAAAATAAGTAGTGCCTAAAACTTGTTATTTATCATTTTCATTGTATCTATTCCTAGTTTCTGCGGCTAAAACTAATGAGATGACTGCACTTACTGATCTCGTCAACTAGTTAAAGTCGGAGAGCACTCGTTAGAAGTGAGTGCCAAAGGCAACCAGTGAACTCTTAACCCATATTATCCCAAACATATTCAGACTTGACAGATTTCTATGAAAATTTTATCTAAGTACCTTATAACATGTTTCAACATAATTTTTTACTAAAATATTTTTTTTACCTTTTATTTATTGCATTTTGAAACCGATCGATTAATCGATCAGTAGGAATATATCCGCATGTGTGTTACTAGTACGTATGGTAATTATTGTGAAATAAAAAACTACTTGCAATATTTTTAATTATTTTTCGAACAAAATCAAATAATAAAACTGTTTCGAACTAACAAAGACATTGTATATATTTATGAAAACTATTTTGAATGGAAATTTACTATGCGTTTCTGATGTAAAGCGACATTGTACTTTGAACATTTCATATATGTATTTTAATGGGATAATCCACATCGGGTTGGTTTATTTTGTATGTAATGTGATAAGCCTTTCTATCTAGCCTTGTAGAGTCAGAAGGCCATTTTGCCGTTTGACCAAGAGCTTACCAAAGAAGGAGGTTTTGGAAGACTCTTCCATGAGAATGTATGTTGTTACAATATACCTAGTAAATGACAACAGATCGTTAGAACGGTTGCCAGTTTTCGACGCTGGAGACATTTTATATAATTGAAAGGCATTGTTTACACTTGCATTGAGAGGGAACATAAGTGATTGCCAGTAATGGTACTGGCAATTACTTACACTTCAGCCTAATAGAAATTTGGTAACACCCCATATTTTGATCTAGGTGATCTACGCCGCCCATTTATTTATTACAATTTATGAAACACCTGGGTTGGTCAACATCCTTTTTTTGTTTCTCACAAAAACGCTTGACCTTTCCTACAGGCTGTACACCACACTGCAAATCAACAGCCCTCCAGCGTCTATAGGTATACTGCAACGCGCTTTTTTTCTGTGGAGGTTGTTTTGCTGACAACGTACTAGGTATAGGTTCGAGAGTTTGAATATCCAAGACAAGAGCAACGGTGGCCCTAAGTTCAGCTTCGGTCAATAGTTGATGCCTCGACAAATTATTTATGAGGGTAGATTCCTCGTCACCACTGTCCTCCTCACTTTTATCACAATTACCAGGTGGCGTAATAAAAATGTTAGCAGACAAAATGTTCGTGTCATCTTCCAGATGTGAAACAATCTCATTTACTGACAAACTGTAACAAAATCAATAAAAAAAATGTCAATAAAAGCATCATAGAAGTGCATAACAGCACACGGGCATATCATCCTACTGATCGAAAAATCGATCACTATATAAAATAATTTTTTTTCTTTTCACACTTAATTTATATTAAATATAATAAATTACAATATTATAACTAATATTATTTTTAGTATAAAACCACAAACTTATATGAAATTATGTTTTAAAATACCAAAAATACTTACATTTTATGACGAGACATATTTTAGGAGAAAAATTGCCCTAAAAACACATCTAATGGAAAGATTAGGCGCGTAAATTTGTAAATGTTAAAAATACAGTTTGATTGCCAATAGTATCAAGCATACAAACATTAAAAAACTAAAATTAGATGCGTTCACAATACGTCATAAAAAAATTAATTATCAACCGATCGAATAACCGATCACTAGGAAGATATGGGACTAACTGGGTGTACTCTTTATAACTTTATATACAACTGGCTGACCCCGCAAACGTTGTTTTGACATATGAAATTTCGTAACATATAAAATTTCATAAAAATCGGTCAAGCTGTTTCGGAGGAGTATCGTAACTAAATTTGTGAGTCGAGAATTTTATATATTAGATTAGAATAGATTGTATCTTTCTGCGGTAATTAATAATTGAGTATATGAGCTAAGAATGAGTCTATGATGTGTTCTGTGATGTACTGATACGTGTACTGATGTGTTAAATGTTTTATTGTTTCTACTTTTTCTGTGTTTTTATTGTCTAAGGCTTATGTTGTATATTTCTTTGTTTGGTATCTGTTGTACGATGTCTTGACACAGTCGCACAATCCTGATAGATCTTGATAAATAATAAATCCTTGTAGATAAACTATTAAACTTTATTTGATTCACTTAACTTGATAAACACACAACTTGTTTGTATGATAATTTTAAATGAATGAATTGCAATAAAATAATAATTAGTAAAATAATAAAGTACAATGTTCAGGTTATTGCTGATGCGGTAGAATGTACGGTAATTGGACCGTACATCTTCCCGGGACAAAGAAGATTATGGAGAGGTGAAAAGCTAGATAAGAAGAAAATTAATTAATGATTTACAATAAGTTTAGTGAAAACTAATTAAACAGATTCATCCTTAAATATTTCATTAAATTTTCTTAACACTGGGCTTGTAGATCTATTCTGCAACCGAGTGGCGCGAGGATTTGTCTCCAGCATGTTGATCGTGGTGGACTGCGTACCACGAGTCCCTCCCGGCGCCTGCACCACCGCCTGTCTTGCTTGGCTTTCTGTACCACTTGTTCGTTCTCTTTGACTGCTCCAACATCTAAACTGCATGCGCTTGATCGCAATGACGACACCTATCACGATTACTATTCCAAGTATACCATAGATCATAGAATAGTGGTGTATGTCATGATATGATACACCTTCTGTCAACACTTGACTGTCCTTTATTTCCTGTATCTTGTTTTGGATATCGTCTGCTTTTTGATTGAATTCCACATGCGACTTGTTGGTTAAGTTCAAGTGTGGAATCGTAATGTTTATTATATGATTAATTTGTGCGATGGTAGGGGTGTATAAATTTGGTGTTATTCGAACCTCGCTTGTGTGAGGTTTGTGAGGATATATCGTGAACTCTTCTGTCTTAATGATGCATCCATGACCTACGCTAATAAGTCCGGCGCCCGTCAGCCAATGTGCTGTAATCTGATCATCGCACATTGTTCGAACATTACACCGTTCGCAACACATATAAATATATGTGTTTATAATATAGCTATCAAGCCATGTATTTTTACAGGAACTCTCTTCCGTTTTGCATTCTTGATTTTCTTGTTTACATAAATTATTGTCGCTCTTCATCTGATACTCTGGTTTCTGACTATGACAGTAAAAAACTTCTTGTACGAAACAGGCCTTGACGTCTATTTCGCTCATTGGTATAAAAATGTCTTTCTTGATATTCATAGCTACGTAATCGGACACTGGCGATAAGGTTATGGTCTTGTTTCCATGGTGATATGGGATTGGTATAATTTTCAAAATTTCGTACGTTTCTCTACTTATAAGGGGTATTCTTATCTCAAAAAGAAGATATTCTTGCAGCATTCTTGTTTTGACCTTGATAAGATTATAAAGCTTGCGTATATCTGAATGTATATTTTCAACTGGTAGTGAAACATCCTTAGGTAACTTGCTCGAGACAGTGCTCAATTCTTCAATCAATTGTTCTGGCGTCAGCAGGTGTAAGTTGAAGCGCCCTTGATAAATGTCCATGATTGTTTCTAATAATGTGTTTTGTAGGTTTTTCAAGTTATTAAGTACGTTGTTTGCTATTATGGCTCCTATAGCAAAGTCGTTAGAGATGCTATTTGTTTGTGCTGAATTTTGAATTTCTTCTATGGCCTTTTCCAAGGCTATCATATGTTGATTAATAACTTTGTGTTGTTGGTTCATCATATTTTCAGTACGTTTCAAGAGATTATTTTCCGACTCTACTATAGTCGTTTGATTTTTCCAGAGACTTACAATGTGTTTTTGGTTTTCTTGTAGTAAACGGATATCTCTTTTATACTGTTCGGCGAAACGGTCATCTAATACTCCGAACAAACTATTAGCGAGATATCCGACTCCGTTGATAAGGCCTCTCTTACGTCGCTGTGGGGCCGGCCGCTCGCCGAGTTGCTGACTCAGTAACAGCTGGTTGTAATACTCGAGTTCCTCGAGGCCGTGACGTAACTGGAGTAGTATTGCATCACATTGTTGACTTTGCTTTCGTATTGATTTGCATGTTTTATCGAGTGTTTGAATATACATCTCCAGTGCCTTATTTCCTTGCCAGTAAGGTTCCATTTGATAATACACAACGATTTTCCATTCATCTTTAATTAGAAGCATATTTGAGACTTTATCAAAATAGAGACTTTGTTTTTCTCTAAACTTAGTGATGTTGACCTTGGCTTCTGAACTTGATATAACTGATAAAAATAATAATAATGCCATAATAATCGATGATAAAAAATTCATTTTTGACGTTTTTGATCTGTTGTTAATTTTTGTCACGTCATCTTCATGGAATCGTCTTGTATGATTCACGTTTGCATATATTGAATCATCTTCTGGGCCCGTAAGTTTGGACAACTTAACGATTGGTCGTTTCAAGTAGCCACTTTGAGTTTTGAGGGTCACGACACGCACGTACCCGTCTTTTCCAGGATGTTGTTCAATCACTCGGCCCATGATCCACTTGCCTGGGGGTAAATTCTCTTCATGGACGAGAACAACGTCATTGATCTTAATATTTTCTTTTGAAAGTTGCCATTTACTTCTTGAAGTTATTTGTGTTAAATATTCGGCTTGCCATCGCTTCCAAATGTCTTGTGTGATTTTTTGAGTGTGATGCCAACGTGTCCTTAAATCATTTTCAGTTGGTATTAATGTTAATAATGGGCCACTTGTAAGGAAATGAGATGGGGTTAAGTAGTTTAGATCTTCAGGGTCGTCTGTTAACGCACATAGCGGTCTTGAATTCAAGCATGCCTCGATCTGGGACAGAATGGTTGAATACTCCTCGTATGTGAGTTTTTGGTCTCCAACCACTCTCTTCAGGTGATATTTGAAGCTCTTGACTGCAGCTTCCCAGAGACCCCCTGCTGATGGCCATGTGGGTGCGTTGAAGTGAAATACGATCTCCATATTAGTTAACTCTTGTTGTAACTCTTCATTAAAAATGGCCATAATTTCTTGATATTCCTGTTGAAGGATTCTACTACTGCCAACGAAGTTACGTCCGTTGTCACAGTAAATATCACTTGGCGTTCCTCTTCTTGCGGACATCCTACGCAGTGCCGCAATGAAGGAAGATGTAGTCAAATCCGAGACTAACTCTAAGTGTACGGCCTTGGTTGCCATGCACACAAAGACTGCCACATATCCCTTAGTGGTTTTTACTCCACGACCCTTGTTGGTCTTCAAAAGGATATGGCCGGTGTAGTCTACACCCGTGTGTTTAAAAGGGCGTGAAGGATTGACTCTTGATACTGGTAAATCTCCCATTATTTGTTGTTGCATGACTGGTTTTTGTTTTTTACAGGTTACACATTTATGTATATATTTTTTTGTTGTTCTATTTCCACTTGGAATCCAGTACTTTTGTCGCGTGAATGCCAGTGTAACACGAGCCCCGCCATGATATGTGAGCTCGTGCGCGTTGTTGATTATCAATTCCGTAAGCCGATGATTATGTGGCAATATAATCGGGTTTTTCATTTCAGGGCTAATACATGCGTTTTGCAGCCTCCCGCCCACGCGAAGAATCTTATCCTCATCTAAAAACGGATTCAATTGTAGGATCTTACTCTTCGATGGTACTTGTTTCTTTTGTTTCAGATTGCATATTTCATCTTCAAAATCTTGACCTTGAACATGCTTGATGATCTTTTTTCTTGTCTCTCGTAATTCCGATAAGGTGAGCCATGTTGTCATTTTTTTGTCCTCTTTTTTTGTCACGAATCTATACACCCATGCTAAGATCCTTACAAGTTTTGGAAGTGAACTGTATTTGTTGATCATCTCCTTGATGAGATTTTTGTCACGGCACTGAGTGACTAAGTGAACTTGCTTTTGTATTTTCTCTTCCTCATTCATCGAGTATACAGCGTGCTCTTTTTTCGTATTTTCGTAAGCAGGTAGCCATGTTGGTCCATGCCACCATAGGGAGTGTTCTAATAGTTGACTTGCTATTAGACCTCGGCTAGCGCAATCTGCGGGGTTTTCCGACGATTTAACGTACTGCCAACAGTCTGGAGGTATTACCTCTACAATCTTTCGAACTCTATTGGACACAAATGGTTTCCAGCGGTCGGGATTTCCTTGCAACCATCCCAGGACTGCTGTTGAATCGACCCATCCATGTACCCTGATGTTTAAATTAGGTGAAAATGCTTGCTTCAGTTTTTCCATTATTTTAGAAAGTAAGAGGGCTCCGCTCAGCTCCAATCTTGGCAAGGAGATTTCTGTTTTGCTCGGAACTATTCTTGATTTTCCGACAATTAATTTTATTTCAGCTTGACCTGATTTCATTATTTTGCTATAGATGACACACGCGTACGCCTTTTGCGACGCGTCGCAAAAGCCGTGTAATTCGATCGTACATGTGTTGTCTGAGCCCAACCAGCGTGATATTTTAATGTTATTTATTTGTTTTATATCATATTTAATTGATTCCCATTCTTGATAAATATCTTTTGGGAGCTTGTCATCCCAAGCCATGCTCGTTTTCCATACTTGTTGGAAAAGTATTTTCATCTTTGTAGATAACGGAGTTAGCCATCCCAACGGATCAAATAGTTGAGAAATAGCTGAAAGCAGGGATCTCTTCGTATCTTGTGTGTTCTGCACATTTATCTTACATTGGAATATAAAGATATCTTGGTCAGCATTCCAATGCAAGCCGAGAGTTTTCGTTGACTCGGTAGACTTGAAGTTGTAGTTACATTGATCTTGATTGTTTTCATTCTGTAGTAGTTCGCTATAGTTTGAGCTCCACTTTCGTAAATTGAACCCACCAGATTTTAACAGGTTGATAAGATCTTGTTTTAATTGAAGTGCTGAGTCCAGTGAATGCGTCCCGTGAATTAGGTCATCCATATATAGGTACCTTTCAAGTATTCCTGCAGCTTCCGGATAGTTTTCTCTTTCATCACTTGCTAGTTGTCGGAGCGTCATCATAGCGAGAAATGGAGCGGCCTTGGTGCCGTAAGTCACCGTCGTTAGTTGGTAATCTTGCAATAATTCATAAGGATTATCTCTCCAAACTATTTTTTGTAGGGCTTGGTCATCCTCATGTAGCCAAATTTGGCGAAACATCTTTTCTATGTCAGCAGTAAAAGCGACCTTATACTGCCTCCATCCCATAATCAATGAAAAAATATCTTTTTGTAAGTTAGGCCCTTTACACATGCAATCGTTGAGACTTATGCCGCTTGTTGTTTTTTCAGATGCATTGAATACTACGCGATGTGTCGTAGTACTTGAATCTTGTCGTAGCACGCAATGGTGCGGTAGGTAACAATCTAATATAATATTGTTGCTATTGACCAGTTTCATATGACGTAGTTCTTGATACTCGTGAATAAACAAGTTGTAAGCGAATTTGATTTCATCATTTTTATTGAATTTTCTTTCTAATTGCCGGAATTGGGCAATAGATTTGTGTTTTGACTGTCCCAATTTGTCGATGTTCGAAGTAAGGGGCAATCTTACTATATATCTCCCGTCTTCCAACCTTGTTGTTGTTGACTTATAAAACTCGATACAGTTGCTATCTTCTGTAGAATATGGCTTTGTTTCAGAGACGTCTTCTATCTCCCAAAATCTCTTCATGTCTTCTATGTCGTTTAAAATCACGTTGCATTGGTACGTCTTTATTTTTCCGCACAAAATCCACCCTAAATGTGTTTTTTGGGCAATCGGTGTCATGTTATTATTCTTGTAAATGCCTTCCATTATAATTTCTGAATAGATATCGGCTCCTAAAAGCATATCTATGGGCTTGCTCACATTATAGTCAGGATCCGCTAAGTCGATTTTTTGTAAGGCCTCCCATGTTGGTTTTGTGAATGAATCGTTGGGTAAGTTTCTTGTCAAACTTTTCATGATAAAAACATCGGTGTTAAAACTGTAACGTTCAGCTAATGAGTTGCAGTTAATGTTTATTACTCCTGTGCAGGTGTTGTTCTTGGTGCCTACACCGGTTATGATGCCCTTGCATTTGCGGCGAGGTATGCTCAAAAGCTGGGCAGCTTTGGTTGTGATAAGCGATACTTGCGATCCTTGGTCTACTAGGGCTCGCATAGTTTGATATTCTCCATCTGCTCTTTGGACGTTTATCAAGGCTGTGGGTAAGAGTATTTCTCGAACATCATATTGTTGGGCCACGTGCGAAGTATTGCTTGATCGTTCGACACGGCGGCTGGATTCGGCGTGCCTTGACGTCACGTCATTATGTATCATGTTATTATTCGAATAAGCGGCGTGCAATATGGTATTGTGACATCCGTTGCACTCGCGGCATCTTTTGCTTGATATGCATTTTTTTCCATAGTGATTATAGAGACAATTAGCGCATAAATTTAATTTCGTAATTGTCTGTCGTTTCTGCGTCGGTGGCATTTCCAGGAATTGTCTACAAAAATAAATTCCATGTTCCATGCTGTCACAAACTGGGCATTGAAACTTGTTTCTTGAACTTGATTGCGTACTAGCCTTGTTGCTAGAAAAATGCTTGAAATGATAAGATTTTTCTGGTCTACTTGATGAAGATGGACCCGACTTCTGTTGGTAGCTTTCTTGTTTCCGGCGAGCGGATTCCATTGTAGTAAACTTGTTTTCCAGGAATTTCAAGAAATCAATTAGGTTTGGTAAATCACGTGGCTCGTTCAGAGACTCGAGATAATCACTGTGTGTTTCAGCGTCTAATTTCTGTACTAAAAGGTATACTAGAATTGGATCCCAGGAATCTATGGTGATCCCTAAGTTCTTAATTGCATTCAGGCATTCAGTGGTGACGTCATGCAAGCGTTTGATATGATTCGCATTAGCCTGTTGCGTAATAGGGAGATTCATCATAGTATTCATATGAGTTGTAAATATTAACTTCTTGTTATTATATCGGTGATTTAATATTTCCCAACAGGTAAGATAGTTGTCAGAGCTGATTTGGAGATGTTGTATCAAACGCTCAGCCTCTCCCTTAAGCTTGCTCTTGAGGAACTGCATCTTCTGAGCGTTTGATAAAGTAGGATTATTATGAATTGCTTCGCTAAACAAATCCTTGAACGATATCCATTGTTGGTAGTGTCCATTAAAAATTGGGATATCTAGTTGAGGCGTAGATTTCTCTCTGTGCGAGACTGACCCTAATTTGCTATTGATGGTTCTTTTGATATCATAGTATTTTCGCTCGTGCTCTGTGAATCTGGCTTCGTATTGCATGTTGGATCCGTCTAGTTCACTGTCTAATTCCCAATGAAGTAAGTCAATGGCTTTCCAGCGCTCCTGTAAGGTTTTCAGGGTATCCTGAAATTCCCATTTCTCTTGCATTATCTCTATATTAATATTAGAAACAGTCCTGGCAAACGCCTTGAAGTTGCTCAGCTGTTTTTTATACTTCTCATCTAGTTTACTGTTGATTCCAGTACTTATTTTATTTTTCGAGACTTGCTGTTCTTGTGCACTTGCTTGCAGGTCTTCTTCCTGTGACGATGAGTAAGTTTCATAAGAAATTGTTACTTCTTGAGGCATGTTTTGATGTTGCAGCTTCTCTTGGTTCACGCATGAGGCAGCAGGTTTCTCTTCGTCCGACTCATTGTCTTTGAAACTGATGATACTTGTTTTTTCTATATACATTTTAGTTTCTAGATAACATTGCTTTGTTTGCTCATAATAGCCGCCTGTAAAATAGTCGTCGTCCATTGACAATAAGTCAGAAAGTCTTCAATGATTCGTCTTATATTCATTCCAACTCTTATCTAAAGTCTCGAGGCGTCTCTTGATATGTTGAGTGGTCCTGCGTCCAGGGCCATCTTTTTTGTAGTTGGTCAAAACCTTCTTGATCTCCTCTGCTAACAGAGATTGTTGATATAGTATGTCATTTGCATTCATGTTGAGTTGTTGACAAACTTACTTGATTAATTATTTTGCTTGAATAAGACTGTTCTTGATGCTTGATGTCTTGTTAAACTTTCACTTGATTGTTTAGGAGGTACCTTTCTTGGTAGTATTTTAAAAAAAATAGTGCACTTTGTTCACACTTGATGATTAAGTGGGCTTGTATTTTGCAACAAACTATCCACTAAAATATACTTGTTTCTTGATACTTGCTCATCTTGCTGGTTCTTGATAGTTTAGCGTCTAATGTGTTCTCCAAGTGATATATGCGCCTTCTCAATTTAGTTGGTGAGACCCGCTTGTGGGAGGCCGACTAAACCGATTCGCTATCACACGAAAAACTCAAAAAGATCAGTAAACCACGATTCGAAGGACCATATGTTGTACGATGTCTTGACACAGTCGCACAATCCTGATAGATCTTGATAAATAATAAATCCTTGTAGATAAACTATTAAACTTTATTTGATTCACTTAACTTGATAAACACACAACTTGTTTGTATGATAATTTTAAATGAATGAATTGCAATAAAATAATAATTAGTAAAATAATAAAGTACAATGTTCAGGTTATTGCTGATGCGGTAGAATGTACGGTAATTGGACCGTACAGTATCTATCATGAAAAATATTTTTCGTACCACTTGCTCAAAAAAGTGACATTCTATGCCACAAAAAGCGAACATAACAAGTTATCACAACAGACTTGTTTTACATCAAAACTATAATATGTTCCCATACACATGCTTGGTCAAAACTCTGGGCTGGCAGAATTGTTATCATTAAGATAAACACATTGCCATTAATAAAAGAAGAATAGTCATTTTTAATTGAATGAATTTTATTCATCCTCTGGGGGAGAATGTGATTTAAATTTGGAATACTTTCCGAAATTTATACTGAACTACATCTGTGTTTACACCATTGAGTTTGTTTATAAAGCATTATACATCTTTTTGAAAAAGGAATACGCATTTATTGTGCACTTATGATTATTAAATAAAATTGTGTTAAAATAAAACCAATGTTTCGAATGTTAACTTTTACTTTTAATTGTCATTATTTTTAATAAATGCTTATCTCATATTATTATTGTGTTAATTTTTTCGCAAATGGTACGAAAAGTAGAGTATTTTCCTCGGTGATAAAGCTGTCTTAGTCTTGGGTGAACTTAAATCCCTCGCTACACTCAGGACTCGTCTTAAATCCCTCGCTTCGCTCGTGATTTAAGATTTTAACACCCTCGCTACACTCGGGAGTAAACCTCGAGTCCTTCGTTACGCTCGCGATTTAAATCGTCACCCGCGACAGAAGACACTGCTTTATCCCCTTGTTTAATAATCTACTATTTCTTCCTTCTTTTCTTTCTTTCATATGATGATGACCGTGCTAAATGCCCTTAAGTTACACATTATCATTGTTCCGCCACTATTTATGATAACAAAAATTGTTATCAACATCTTTCTGTTTTATCGACTCTCTCTTTGTCAATAGCATTATACTGATAAGGGTATTGAAAGATCCGCAAAACAATGTATGAAGACGAAGGCTGGCTTTGAGAGGTGACGAGTTTGAAATATATACTGTATAACAATTTAAACTTTCACTAGTTTCCGAATAACAGTAGCTGAAAACAAACTATAACATCAAACATGACAGAAACTAGCGATAGATAATTGAATTTCAAAGATCTAATTTTGTACAAGTTAAAGTAACAATAATGTTAAAATCAATAATGTTTATAATAATGTTAAAATCAAAAATTAAGAATATTTGAAAGCACTGCCCCAACTTAACCGAATCGTCGGTATTTGTAAAAATACTCGTTTCGGATGTTGAAATAGAATATTTCGACATTGTAGGGTGGACGTTAGCTCATAAACGCAAATACAGATAGACTAGAAGAATTTCACAGGGATATCCCAAGTCCTGGGTGGCTCAGTGGTCAGAGCAGTCGCCCGGATTGCGAAAGGTCGCGGGTTCGATTCCTGCCTCAGGACGTGAAATTTTTCTAGTTTTATTATATTTTAATTACTAAGTAATTTTTCAAACATTTATAATAATGTTAAAATCAAAAATTAAGAATATTAAAGTAACAACTTAATCATACTAAAATGATCGATTTTCTGTTCGTCAAAATTATAATTTACTATTCGCAGTATTTTATAATGTGATATTACTGCTATGCATTTTCTAAGTTTAGCAGCCTTGAATTTATAATTGGTATGGAAGCCTTGAACTTGCAGCTAGTGCAGCATGATTACATAATTCTTGCCACCTTTATCTTGCTGGCCCCGTAAGGCGCCTTTTACGCTTCCATTGATAAAGAAAGGAGGACTCATTTGCAGATAAAGAATTCCAAGTTTTGGAATTATGACAGAGAAACAAATAACTCTTTAATAATTTCTTTGTACGTCATGTTCAGTGGATGGCAATAAATTGGTGTTATTACCTTAGGCTTATTATTTCTAACGAACTTTCTTTTTACTAAAATAATTATTCATCTCATGCCTTGTAATAAATTGAACAATCCATTTGGTTTTTTTCTTTTGTATCTAATTTATTATCTTAATCATCTCCAATAATAAAAATCTCCCTGCATTAGACACAACACAATTAATCAAGACCATGTCGCTGCCACCATCAATCTCGCGTGTTTGCTTACAAGTTGTAGGTATTGTGAGAATTTGCTATCTATGGCATCTTATAGGCTTACATAAACAAAAACTTGGGATTTGCCTTGTAAAATTGACATGGATATGGAACAGCGAATAATTATTGTAGACGAATACGAGTGTATACCTAAATATATTGGACAAATATTATCATATTAAAAACAAACTCCAGAATCTCTTCTTGACTTGACACCAGAAAAAAGTTAAATAAACAATATACCTACGCATCAAAAACATTAAAAAGTAAATACAAATATATTACAAAACGGATCATATCAAAACCCGTCAGCCGCAATTATTTTTAAAGTAATATAATATTTCATGACTTATGTTTTTACATAGGTATCATTAAATTCAGTAGATGATAAAGATATCTTCAAAGTAGGTATTAAGATATAATTACCACTCTTCAATCCAAAAATGCTCGCTTCAGTTAAGACAGTTAGACAAGAAAGTCGTAAATACGGATTATCTAATTACATAACGAACCCCAATCCGTTCGAATTTAATTAAAGCTGTTATAACTTGAAAATCCGTAACGAAGGACCAGACTGCTAAGATTCGCGATCACTCAATCACTCTACAGTACTGGTGGTACAGAGATGCGTCGATTTATTCGTGTCATTTGGACAGTGTTCACCACAATATATGAGTCACATTTGTCGCCGCACGCACGCCATTCGTACCTTGTCTCCTGTAGATTTATTCTGGAAATATCCGGAAATAAAACACTCTCATTGCTATGACATACGTATGTATCGGTATTGCTACGGGCTAGGTGTACTAAAATGCCACTTCAATTGACACAGTAACAATTAATGCTAACCCCAAATATATTAAAAATTAGAAAATTTTCTGCTTCGTTTGGACTTGCTGTTGAAATTTATTCATTTTGACATTGTGAAGGTATACGTAAGTTTAAAACGATGAACTAGGATTATGAAAGGTTGTAGGTCGCCCCAGGACATGATTTTTTCTAGTCTAGATTTTTTAGACTAATAGACTTTTCCTGATGCCCAGTTCTTCAGGAATATAAATATTTCGGGCGGCGCCGCTCCGTCATGGATATACGAGATTTCCAGTGACATTATTCCAGGATATCGATGTTTCCCTCTACTTTTGGTCAAATACATGATGGAGTCATAACGATCCAACTAACTTATTCCTTGTGGCTTCGGTAATATTGCAATATTCCCTATCCTGGAGAGCCGATCCATAGTTTTTCTGGCAATCACAAATATGGGCCGGTTTCAGATTTTTTTACACAATTTACTGTGACAAATTTTCAAGGTTAAAGCTAGACCCACATTATATTATCAACTCACTTGCCCTTCTCTGGTTATAAAACAAGTACTTACTTATTGTATTATCATTTAACTAGCAATTTAACTTGACTGTTGTTTATCAACATTTAAGTAATGCAAGTGTTGTTCTAGTGATTAAAAAGGTAAGTATTATAAATAAAAATAAATGTAGTTAACCCTAGGTAACTTTACGTCGCGAGAAATTACGACTAACATTTTTCCTTCTAATGAAAACTAACTGCAAGATTTTCCCGTGTTAGTTTACAAGACTACACTTGATACTAACTGGGTAATATTTCTAGCATGCGACTATAAGTCTTAACATTTAAACTTACCCAGGCGAGTTACCTGCTTATGTATAAAACAGTTAGGGCCAGTTTTCCCTGACCTGTGACATACGGCCGCCGGCCGGTACCAATAAACTATAATTATTAGATCCACAGAGAGATATTTATCTACTTACTAGAGTTTTATTGCCCAGCAATTTTTATTATTTTACAAAAAAGAGCAGAGGTTGCATGGTAACTTTAGAAGTTGTTAATTTAATACCATTTCTTTGAAACAATGCTGGCTGCATTGTTTCATATTTATACTAGCTGACCCCACAAACGTTTCTTCGCACAAAAAAAATGTACTAAATAAAATACATAGTAACCTATTCTCAGACCTACTGAATATCATATAAAATTTTATGAAAATCGGTCAAGCCGTTTCGGAGGAGTATGGTTACTAAAGGGAATTGTTCAGTATCAGCTATTCGTGAACAAGCTATTTTCTAAAAAATATTTTTACAGTATAATCTAATTAAATGTCCTTAAAATATTTTTGATACTCTCTTTGCCGAAAATAAATATCAAAATTTATTAATTTTAAAAGTATTTTAGTAGGTAAGAGACACCATTGTATCCTGTGTTGCTATAGCAATAAAAATATTTAATCGCTATTAAGGAATCGATATGTAATAACTGATTATAAAAATAAAATATATTTCCCTAAGAACATATACGATCAAGTAGTCTTTTACAAAGTCATTAATAATTTACCTTGAATTAGACTAAAACTTGCAAAACACTATGTTTTAGTGCAAATTGTTTAAGTAACAATTATAAAAAAATCGATTATTCCTGTATCGATTTTATTTCCTATTTTTTTATGACAACACCAATGCCTGTCACGTTGATGTATGACGTTTTCGCTTTTCCTTCGTGTAATAACACTATACTTACATTACTCTTTGGTGTAATAATATGAATGCTACTTTTGAGTCCCTTTTTCTGTGAAACTGATTTGCTTTTATAATGGACTCCGATACCGCTCGAAATTAAGACCTGGCTTTACCCCTAATTTATTATGGTATTATTATTACATATTTCTAGCAATAATAATTTCATTCTTAATTAAATAAAACAGAAGTAACGCTTACCACCAGGTGGGCCGTCGGCTTGTTTGTCATCTAGTTGTATAAAAAAAAGATTAAATTCAGAAACATTTGCAACTTTTTAAAGGAATATTAAACTTGCCCATTTAGACACATTATTAACCTTCCGGCGATTATATTGCTATAATTACTTTCTTAACTATACAAAGAATTAAAAATGCCATGTATTAATAATATTGGTTAGTGTTCATTTTTAGCCAAAGCGCCCTAGTAAACTGAACAATTCCCTTTGTAACACGAGAATTTATGACAATTTCATACAAATGTCCCGAAATTATCTAATGAAAAATATGTATTATTTTGAAAGTTGCGAAACATTTACATGAACTAATGTAGCCCATGTTTTAATTTACTATCGCACTGTCGTCACCATCTTGCACTGGGACCGGCTTATGGTGGCTATTAATGAAACCTTTGACATTTTCTGTATCCTTTATAAATTGTAATTTTAAATTAAATTTGAACGTAAGCTACGTTTAATAAAGTGAGTCAACTTGCTTCATATACTTATTTAAGAATTATGTTCTCTTCGCTTAAAGTTACTCAGTCTTAAAACTTAAATTGACGTCTTAAGTATGTTTTTAACTTTCCAAATTAAAAGCTTGTAAATTAAATGGTAAGAAACATACATTGTAGGCTCGCGATGAAACATCAATTCTTGTGTAATCTAAAGTAAAATTTCTGTTGAAGTTCTGGGAATCACTAAAGAAAACTCAGTCGAGCTTCAACTTTCCGTACGATATTCCCTTTGACTTTCTCTGCGTTGGCAGCGGAACAGTTACCAAGTTCCTTGTAAATCCTTAAGTGATTCAGAAGAAATGTTTTCTTTTAAAACATGCTTCTGGTTGTTATTTGAAGTGCTGCAGTGAGGGCTGGTTTCACAACTGACTAAAGGTCTATTCACACATATCAGTGAAGCCACAGTTCCGGCACAGTACCGGCACAGTTCCGTATCAGTGCTTCAGTGTTGCGTCAGTGATTCAATTCACACATGTCAGTGCCTGCTCAGTTCACGGAGCTTCAGTGAAAACGTGTGCGTCGTCAATCGTGATTGTATTTCGTATCCACATACTTTGCATGAGATAAATCATATAAACCTCTATTTTCACGAACCAATTCTATTAATCGCTCGTCCTCCATTTTGTTTTTGTTGATGCCGGCGTCCGTGATCTGTCCGTCCGGCAAAAAATATCGTTGTCGACGATCCCTTCCGTGTTTGCCGATGCCGGCACGGACAAGTGGAGATATGTACGTTCATAGATAATGTATGAAATAATATTTCGCACTGTGCCGGTACTGTCACGGAACTGTGCCGGAACTGTGGCTTCACTGATATGTGTGAATAGAGCTTAAGGGTCCGCAGATACTTGATAACATTTTGATTAAGCGGCAAAAATTACATAAAAGTTCGGATAAGAACAATGAAGCAGTTTCCATTTTTTGTAGAAAGAAAATAAAAGTAACTTTGTGTGCGTGGCTCGTTTTGCAACGCGTTGTGCGTCGCGTTTTGCGGTTACTCCAGTCATGCAAAAGCGACTGCAATTTCAAATATATGGCATTATACAAGAAATCTCGTTCTGGGAGACGCGGTTCGTTGCACGCATGACGTGTGGTGTGACGTTTGCGGTTATACCTGTCACTCCCGCCACGGATTTCCATATGAATCGCTGTACATCAAAACACGTGTGACAAAGCTTTTAGATAAACATGAAGTTTGTTTGTGTTATAAGACAAACAAAGTTATAACAAATAGGCACATTCAAATACAAAAGAGATGTTTCTAAAATGTATGGATCCGGCCAGGTCTATGTAGGTACAATATTCTGAAAAAAAGATAAAAATATGCAGAGCAGAGTTTAATAGTCTATTTTCTTTTTATTTGCTTTGTTGCGTGGTACAAAACATGAATTTTTAAAGAAAAAACTGAAACACAGCCGAAAATTTATCATGGCGCCTATGTCACTTTGGTGACGTTTACTTGACTTCTATGTCACCCGCCATATTGCCATAGTGAATAACGGTGAAATCGACGACAATTTCAACTATGGTACACACAAACTATGGATAAAAACGAATTATTCGTATTTTTCGCGGATGCACACACACACAGTATGTTTTTTACTTCAGGAGCAACCGAACACGATCGAGAGATCGACGATCGATTATATGAGCATAATCCGGGCGCACCACGCGACGCAAAACGCGCTGTTATACGAACCGCGTCTTACTGATAGGTAAAGTAGGTAATGTGCTGTTGCTTTTAGAGAGAAAAATCATAATCAAAAATATCTTTATTCAATTAGTTCCTACAAAAAACGCATTTAAATCGCCAAACTAACTCACTACACTGTATTCCTATATTGTTTCCTAACAATAGAAATAGTTCACAAATTGAACTTGAAAGAAAGGAAAAGGATGAAAAAATTATATGCTCCAGCCCGCCTAGCATGACTACCGAAACGCGATATGATAAAGCTATTTATCGCTTTGAATTTCATTGGATATAACCGGTCAAAAATCATTGGATATAACCGGTATCTTGAAATTTTATTGAAACTGCGAACATGTAGGTATATATACAAGTTCGCTGCTTCAATAAAATTTCAAGATGGCGGTTATATCCAATGATTTTTGACAGTTCAAAGCGATAAATGGCTTTATCATATCGCGTTTCGGTGGTCATGCTAGGCGGGCAGGCTGGATAAATTTTTTTCATTGTTTTCTTTTTTCTTTTCTTAATTTGTATTTGTTATTATTCTTCCGTTAAAGTGATTAGTAAGAGTAAACCACTCATTATTACCTAGTAACAGGAACAGGGACTATCTTTACATCTGTGAAAGAAAACAACCTAAAAGAAAATAGGTACTGACAAGTTCCCCAACTCTTCATCCAATAAGTTCAAGAATACCTATCTGTGTTTGACAAGCTCTTAATTTGTCAGAGGCAATAATTGTGGAGAGTACTTGTAAGGGATCAAAAGGATTAAGCAAATATAGGCAATATTGACACCGATAATAGATAAATAAGAGGTACCTTCTTTCTACGTCGCACACTTCAAAGTATAAATACTGTAATATTAAGAACATAGGTTTAAGATATAAGAATGAGTTCTCAACGTAGAGTAGAGTGGGGTATTTATGAATACGGGGTAGTTCAGATTTTTTAATGTACCTACAACTAGATGACAAACAAGCTGACGACCCACCCGATGGTAAGCGGTTACCGCCGCCTATAGACACCTGCAATAACAAGGAAAAATCCCTTGATATTGGAAGTGCGTTATCATCCTGAGGCCTAAGATGAAATGCCGTCCATGCCCTGTAATTACACTGGCTACCTTTCCCTTCAATCCAAAACACAGCGAACTGTTTCACGGCTGAAAAAAGAAAGGCGGTGGTACCTACCCAGACGACCCTACATATTGGCCTACCACCTAGTAAATTCATGATAGAAAAGCATAAATAACGCATTCTAAGTGCCTGGCATTGGACACAGGTGTTCCACTGAGCCAGAACAAAGCACTGCACTGTAGCATAGGGCGGGTATGTGTGGAAATAAAATTTTTCGATTAAGATTATCACAACATAAACCTCGTTCTTTTTATTAATATTTATATGAATTCGAAAATATATTCACTGCACAACATTAGTATGTATTATGTTAAGCAACAAAAATTTTAAACGCTGATTGGTTTGCATATAAGTACGGGAAAAGTACTTCGGTAGTTTCTAAAAAATTTTAAACAAAAATTAAAACCGACTTCAAAAAACTGAAAAGGATGAAATAATTAAATTTAAGTAGGTATTCATCCCCTAAAACATATTTTTGGAGTCACCACTTAGCACCAACTCCAAAAATAGGTTTTTTGAAGTCGGTTTTAATTTTTGTTTAAAATTTTTTTTTTTCACAATGTTTAGTGATAACTTTCTACGGTCGAAGCTAGATGGGTGACCGTCAACTTATATTGTTTCCCACTATCGTATCGTTTCACTAAAAAGTCATTGGAAAAGCCAAAATTCGCAATTTCGCTTATGTAGACGATTTCATAATTTCAGTCATTTTTAATTTAAAACCAAAGTACCCAACTGTTTTTGAAAAAATTTTTATGGGACCAAATGGCAGCTATTCGGCATCGAACAAAAAAAGAATCACGTAAATCAGATCAGTAATCTCGGCGTAATCGGTGTACATACATAGAAAAAAAATAAAAAAATAAAAAAAAAACATACCGGCCGAATTGAGAACCTCCTCGTTTTTGAAGTCGGTTAAAAATTATGAGACTCGTAACGGTCCTCATTAATGATAATTATGAATTTTGAATATAATTGAGTCGAATTTGGAACATCGTCGAGTTTGAATTTAAAACATTGTTCTGGGACCAAAGAGGTCAAACGAAAATATTGTATAAACAAATATAGTTTTTCGATTACTCACCACCAATCCAAGTATCCATATTTATAACTATCTTTAATGCAATTTATATTAAATTCATTTCAAATAAAACCAATACGGCGCTAGATTATGGGCCATATTCAAGTTGCTAGTGAGTTCTGAGTCGTTGCTGGGGACATAGTTCTATGTTGACTAAGCGACATTACTCATGACGTCACTTAATGCGAGTAGCATCGCAAACTTGCCGTAGATTGCACATCAACCGTTTTACAAGTGTTAATATTAAATCAGCTCTCATCTGTTTACGTGCAACAGCTTTTCTCAACAGTTGATATTTCTTTTACTAACTGTAAAACGGTTTGGTACGAGTAGATATTGAAAAGTGTAGCCCGTAGTTCAGAATTACGTATCAGAGCGGTGAAACTACCATTTACATAAATAATATAAGCTGAGATAATATCAGGTCTGAGTAAAAGTCAATAGGTTGAATAAATCATTGAATATAACATTACGTACACGTTTTGGTCCTACGAGCCGGATAATAATTAAAAGATAAGGTTACTCGTTTTGTGAAGTCATTGTCTGAAATAAAATTATTTAGTTTAAATGCTACAGAATTCCGAAATAAAACTAGGAATTCTTGGATTAAGGGGGTTGATATGCTGTGAGTGTGGTATTGCTCTGTAGTTTGTTAAACGATATGCAATAGTACGCATTTTTTTACTATCACGAGTAGGACAATGTTTTTTTATACAACTAGATGACAAACAAGCTGACGGCCCACCTGATGGCAAGCAGTTACCGCCGCCGATAGACACCTGCAATAACAAGGGAAAATCACTTGATATTGCAGGTGTGTTATCATCCTGAGGCCTAAGATGAAATGCCGTCCATGCCCAGTAATTATACGGCTACCTTTCTCTTCAATCCGAAACACAGCGAACTGTTTCTCGGCTAAAATAAAGAAGGCGATGGTATCTATACAGACGACCATACATACGGGTCTACCACCTAGTAAAAATTATTTGAAAAAAAAGTAGTCAGAAACGTCTCGAATTTTCAGAGGTTTACTTTTAACAGGGAACACAACCAGCCGTTATATTTTAATTCCGACGTTTGGAACATACTGTATAATTTGTTGAGTTTCAAAACACTTACTTTGAACTACATATCTTTTCAATCTTTGTGGTTGGCGTGTTGTGAATGCCCAATAGCATTATGTCCGCCAAAATCTACATTAATATGTGCAATAACAGTTTCTCAGAAGTAACTTTAAGTTTAGTCCTAATTACACACTTAATATAATTATACCAATAAGTAGGTATTTAAGAAATATATTTTTGTCTCTTTATAGTACCTACATGTACAGAATGACGTTAAGTTTCAATAATGGGTATCAGAAACCTTGAAAAAATATTGTATCCAATTGTCTTTTGTTTTTTTTTTGAAAATACGTGAGAAGTTGTTAAAGCAGAAAAAAATGTCTGCCCTATGGCGCGAAATGGTGCTTCTAATGTGCGAAAACTCGCAGCTTAATCGCAGTTTTCTGTTAGGGGAGAGCGGGGAAATTGCTGACACGGGGTAACTCCAGACATTCTGTTAGGGAAGAGCGGGGTAATTGCTGACGCGGGGTAACACCAGACAAGGCCGATTACTATATAAATATTAACACTTGAAAATCTATCTATACCTTGATATTTAGAGGTAGGTTCCCCCCCTAAGAACCCGTACCTAGTGCCTGGCGATGGGCATGCTTATCATGATGTAAATGGGTTTGTCTGGAGTTACCCCAATCACCCCACTCTCCCCTACGTGTGAGCTATAGTAATATATATTTCCAACCCCGCATTTTGACATTACACGTAGCAAAAAAATATATAAAACTTAAGCCATCTTTATTTAATTTGTAGTCTTAAGTTGTTGGATTAAATTATTTATTGCAAAATATAAGTTGACTGAAATATCTATTAAATGTATTTTCGAGACGTAGGTAAATAAAATGAAACATTGGCGAAATTGGAGCAACTTTTAATTGAAAATTATTCATAGTTAGTTTTTAAACACATACATACTTACGGCCTGGCTACTACATCACCGCACGCGCGTCCTGCGTCTGGCGTCTAGGCAACTACTGCGCGCTGTCTCGATTTCGGCCTCGCAGCGCGTCGTCGTGACCGCGCAGTGGTTGTCGAGACGCCGCCGCCGGCGCCGCCGTCGCCGCCCGTATCTGTTTATCAAGTACACAAATATAGTTAACTAGATGACAAACAAGCTGACGGCCTACCTGATGGTAAGCGGTTACCGCCGCCTATAGACACTTGAAATAACAAGGAAAAGTCACTTGATATTGCAGGTGCGTTGTTATCCTGGGGCCTAAGATGAAATGCCATCCATGACTAATAATTGCACTGGCTACCTTTCCCTTCAATCAGAAACACAGCGAAATGTTTCACGGCTGAAATAAGAAAGGCGGTGGTACCTACCCAGACGACCCTACATACGGGTCTACCACCTAGTAACTACGTTTTACTTGATTATCAACCTTGTATTTTTTTCGCTATGAGTGGTGAAAAATTGTATGTTTTATTTACACAAAACCAAAATTTCCTAATTATAGTAGAGTCTCGTGCCTTTTTTGCTTACTGTGCTCAGAATGTTTTAGAATCATTCACTACGCTTGTGATTCAATTGCAAACTCAGAACTCGCGATTAAAACCAATTTGCTCACTTCTTGTTGAACAAATTACTATTGCATTTAAAACGCAAAGAGGATATGTGGAACAAGCCCTTTATGTTAGGGCAGGGAGGGATAAGTACGGACGCGGAATAACTCAGAACTAGATTTTTTTATTTTATCATAAAAGAAAAGGATAAAGAGTATCTACATAGTTGAAATAGACAGACAGACAGACAGTCATTATGACGTAGTTAATTATGACTATTATTTTTGTGATAGAATACAGATATTTTTTATTTCGTTGTATTTCTACATACTCACAGTGCATAACCTTTAAAAAGGGGCCTCCCTTCAGCTAGCAGAAAGAGATTATAAACTTTCATTTTTTATCATGACTTACATTGCCTTCTTCGGAATTACCCCACTCTCCTCTACATACTTCTCTTATCTTCAGTATAATTGCCTTTGTAGTATAAATATGACAAGTGGGTAATGAATACTATCATTCCATTGTTTTGTACTATGAAAAATGTCTCCATTTTTTACTCTTATGTTGTTAGCTCTGATAAGTTCATCTTTCTCAGCCAGTGTCAACGAGTACAGGACGTATAAGGACTACAAGTTTTACCGAGTTGAAGGCAATAATGAAGGAGTCCAGAACTTGGTGAAAATGATAAGTAATATGGCGGTAAGTTAATCATTGTAACATGTTTTGTGAAATGGCCATAAAGTTTTTTCATACAACTAGACGAAAAGCAAGCTGGTTAACCCTCCGGGTGGTAGACGGTACCGTTCGCCTGTAGACAGGCAATAACAAGGAATCACTTGGTTTTCCCTTTAAATTTAACCCGTCAAGCATGAAGATTCCAGACACAATTGATTTTTCAATTGTCATAGCCCTCCGGTGGTATAACGCCGCTTGCCAGATTACCATTACAGCAAATGTTTGTTCATTTTTAATAAATTACAAACACAATTTATATCTATTGTTTGTAAACCTGAATGTCCGTATGAATTTCAGTCTTTCTGTTTTTATACCTTGTAAATAACGTAATAACAGAGACACTACATATAGAAGAAATTCATATGTTCATTCACGTTTACAAAACGTCAGGCGCCATTGAGTGGTATCAAGACACTTGCGCGAGAGACACTTGCGCGAAGCCATTTCCACGAAAAGCCATTTGCGCGAAAGGACATATGCGCGAAAAGCCATTTGCGCGAAAGGACAGATGCGCGACAGGACATTTGGGCGTAAAGACGTTTGCGCGAATGGACACTTGCGCGAAAAAACGTTTGCGCGAAAAAATTTACTGCACCACATGTATAATTTCATTAAATTTAAATAACATTTCAATAATTAGTATAGGTAGTTTTCAATTGATTCAAGTTTTGGTGAATTGCTTACTTTGTACGCTTGTATGTAAGAGTGTAATCCGTACCAATAGACGTTTTGAAATGACTAGTGACAGTAACGAATCGCCGTAAAACCGACTCAACGTAGTCTTGTCTGCCCTACCCCTAGAGGGCGAGGCGGCCCGCGGGCTTAGGAACAGGTGGGTGCGAGCGAGCCGCCGCGGCTGAGGCTGGCCGGCGAAGCCGGCCAACAAGCCGAATCTGTGGTGGTGAGCGAAAGCCATCTGCGACGATTAGCACGCGAGGGACCGCCAGAGCTCCGCAGTGTCAGAGCCGTGACAGAAGTCTTGTGTGCTTTAGGCAAATTTACAAACACTATAAGAGTATTGCACTGATAATTAATAATTTCTGTACGTAATCTGAGTTCACCCATAACTATAAATCCATTTTTTTGCGCAAACTTCTTTTCGCGCAAGTGTCCATTCGCGCAGACGTCTTTTCGATCAAATGTCCTTTCGCGCAGCTGTCCTTTCGCGCAGATGGCTTTTCGCGCAAATGGCTTCGCGCAAGTGTCTTTCGCGCAAATGTCTTTCGCGCAAGTGTACTAGATCCCCATGGAGTTAGTGAGGAATATGCTTTTTTTATGGTTTTATAATTAATATCTACAAACAGTAGGTACCAATTTGAAAATTGAAAGAATTTTAGAAGAATTTTGTCAAATACCCGACTTACTTGAGGAGCTCGCGGTAGAGTAGTAGTTTGAGCGCTCTGGTTTCGATTACGAAAACAAAGCAACTTTCGCCATGGTCGATTCCGGGATGCGTCATTCATAATTTATAATCTCGAGCTTTTCCGTGCTTCGGAAAACGTTCAGCCGTTGATCCCGGTTGTTACTGCAAGCGATTCTACCCACCCACCCGCATTGGACCAGCGTGGTGGTGTTATGGCCCTAGCTCCTTGTGTGTTTTCCCTTGTAGGAAGGCTTGTGCCCAGCAGTGGGACGTATATAGACTGCTGCTGCTGCTGATGATGATAATGAATGTATATTTGATTTGTATATTTAATTTTATAATATGTATTGTGATGTGACTGTGCGTTGTTGGACAGCCTTAAAATAAAGTTAATACTTTTGTTATTAAGTTTGTATGTCGTTTCTAACTTGATATACTTTTACTATTTTTTCTGTATGGCATTGCACAGCAAAATATTTAAATAATGTAACCACAAAAATTTTAACTTTATATTTTGAAAAGAGTGCACGAGTTTGTTGCCGGATTATTCTCGGTAGTTCAACTTTGGGAACCGGTGTAAATTCAGACATGACAGACAGATAGACAATATGACATTGTGAGACCATTTTTAATTAGATATACATATTTTGTGATTTTTGACGATTCGAAAGAGCTTCTTAAGAGCCTACTTGAATAAATATATTTTTGATTTTGGTTTGATTTGATTTAAATAAAATATGCTAAACATTTTTTTTTTCCAAGGAGATACCGTATCACAATGTGCGTGGCTCTACGGCCCATCTACTGATTGCTCCTGAACTGGTGCAAATATTTGAGGAAGCTGTTCATCTCCTGAAATTAGAAGCAACCGTCGAGGTGGATGATTATTCCGAGTAAGGGACTCTCGATACTATTTATACAATAAATTAAGAATGTAAAGTGTTATAATGATTACTAAACGATTGATACCTAGCGATGCGCGATTGAGAGGGTTTTACATTATTTCGATTGTTCAAAAAGTTCATACATCTCCATGATTTCGACTTGGACTCGAGTTTGACTTGGCCTGTTGATAATAATAATAAAAAAAACATATCGGCCGAATTGAAAAGCTCGTTTTTGAAGTCGGTTAATAATAATATTTATTCACTCACACCTATTATCTAGTTGAAAATAAGCGTCACTAAGAGCTTGTGTTATAAATAATAATAATATTAGGTAACGAAAAAATATTGATAACAATATGCTTAAACTATATGTTTGGTACACGGTATAAGAAGCGTTCCACGCGAACCAAGGTGTTGTCAAAAGTTCAAAATTGTAAATAGAATTTTGAACTAACCATACATTGTGTTTAAGTGACCGAACTATTTGTATGAAAAAAATTTGAAATTTATTTTACAATTTTGAATTTTTGATAACACTGTAGTATTTCTATGAGTATGTTAACGTGGGCAGGTGCCTGCCAGTTATTCTTTGTTTACAAAAATCCTGTTTAATTATCCGAAATATACTGAATAAATATACGAGCATCCATGACGCGTGAACGAATACTTGTGCTCATCATACAAACAGCTGCTCCGACCGGGATTCTAGCACGGGACCCCTGATTGAGTAGTATGTACGGCGATAGTCGATGGCAACATCGACGATACAATCAATAATCACATGCAATTGATTAATCAATCGATTGCGCTGCTGACTAACGGCCTGGCCACGGGGAGTGGCGGCGGCGGCGTCCCGGCAACCAATGCGCGGTCACGACGACGCGCTGCGAGGCCGACATCGAGACAGCCCAGCGCGCAGTGGTTGCCTAGACGCGAGACGCAGGACGCGCGTGCGGTAATGTCATGGCCAGGCCGTGAGTGCGAATGATCAATTTACTGGTCAAACTTTCAAAGCCTTGGATCCTGTAAACGAGACCGCATGTTGACTAACAGATCTCAGAAGTCTTCACTTACGACTCTACGTTTTACGCACAACGAAATTCAGTATTCGTCCTTCTTTTGGAATGGGTTCCTTTTAAAGAGGTGTGAAAAGACATCTCAAAGGCTGGCAAGGTGGGTTCATGCTGCACCAGCTGTGTTCGCATATGGACTCTTCTTACTGCTTCACATCAGGTGGTGTTAAGTCATTTGCCGTGCTCTATATAAAAATAACAAGTTCAGGTAGTGGCTTGGAGCCATTTGTCCAATGTAAAATATTGCTGTCTTTTTATAGGATAATACGCTTGGAGAAGTCAGGGAAACGTGAAGCTAGCGGATTCTCGTGGACTGCTTATTACGATGTGGATTCAGTAAGTTTTCGATATTATTTATTAATTAATTAGGTATACTCTTATTGGTCGGTGACCTTAGTTGTCCTGCGGATCTCATCATTTCTGATTCAATCACGCAGAGAAACCCCGACATAGCCTAAAGAATTGCGAGCTTAAAGTGGAACGCCAGGAACCAGGAGATGCAGCGTTGGTAGGCCTCCAACAAGGTGGACCGACGATCTGGTGAGGGTCGCGGGAGGCCGTTAGATGCGGACAGCGCAGGACTGATCGGTTAAGAGATCTTTGGGGAAGGCTTATGCCCAGCAGTGGGCGTCTTTCGGTTGAAATGATGATGATGATGAATCTTATTTCTTTTATTGGGTTATGAGTACGAATGTATATGTTTATTAAGAGGAAGGAAGATAGAGGAAAATAAAGATAGACTGTGGTAATGATAGCATGGCTAATAAAGAAGTCAATGTTGAGACTCCCAGTGACAGACGACAGTGAGTTACATAATTAGGGAATTACGTAACGGAAACGATAATGGCAATAACATTTATCTGAAGTTTCATGCAACTCTAGGTAATTATCATTCGCAGCTTTCTGAGCTCTTAACTAGTTCTACTTTCTACATGTCGCAATGTAGAAATAAATCGATGTGGGTGCTTTCAATGTCATTGATAATGTTAAGATTCGCAAGGGTAATTTAATTAAGGAGTAAGTGTGCAAAAGACAAGTTTAAACTGATATTGTTTTTGTTTCAACGCGTATTAAATTAAATTTAATGAAAGCTTTGAGAAGATTAATTATTCAAGGATATCATTGAATATTACTGAACCGTAAATTAAATATAAAAAAAATACTTGCATAGATTTATCGAATGTTTTACAAAAACGTGACGCGTTCACTATAACGCTTCGAGATAAAAATGAACCTAATTAATTCAAATCCAAATATTTATTTCAAATAGCAACACTAGCACTAGCAGTCTTTGCATAAGCACTCTTCTTACCGCTTCAGATCGGTTGGTGTTGCGTCGTTTGACGTTATTATTTTAAATTAGAATTTATGTTAAAATACAATTATATGTCATTGACACTTAACACAACCATTAGAAAATGCTACATTTAATGCGTCGGTAGAACCAGCATGAGACAAAAATTGTAGGGCTTGTGGTTACAGTTTATTCTTCATTGTTTATTATACAAACTTTAGTAATAAGTTGAGGTTTTCCCAGAAGGCTATAAAGTTGGAACTTTTTAAGACTAAAGTAAATAAGAACAAGTTTCTCAGTCAGCTTATTGGGCACCATCATAGACCACACTTTTACACCAGAGACAAAAGACGAAATCTCTCATTCAAATTTCGAAAAACTTTGGCTTCTTTTTCTTTATTGGCTGGGACGATTTTTTGTATGATGTTTCCAAAAAATAGAAAGAATTATCAAGCTCATGTCATACTCTTACATTTTTAACTCCCAACCAAAAAAAATGGCGGTGTAAGTTTCACGTGTCTGCCTATGTATCTGTGTGTCTGTCTGTGGCTTCGTAGCTCCTAAACGAATGGACCAATTAAGATTTGTTTCTTGTTTGAAAGTTGGCGTGGTTCTTAGCTATAATTAATGAAGATCTGTTCGGGCGTTAAATGACTATCAGCTCATTTCTTACTAGACAAAAGGGTCTTACTAACTTCCACAGATGATATTGATCTGAAATTTGGTGTACTGTTATGTTAGTGGCATTTCCAAGACATGCCAACCTATAGCTGATGCTGTAGTATGAAATAGAATGCTTCATTCTTCAGAAACTTACAGCAGACATAGCGTGTTAGGGCTTTGAATGGTCTGAACAAGAAAGTGTCAAATTGATGAGCGAGACCAGTTGAAATTTTAATTTTATATTATATGGTTGTTGTTTGTTCCGTATATAACCTCTATGTTCCGTAACCAGAAAAGTAATAATGGAATTTGGACAAAACGCACCGACCAGCATTAAGCTGTCAAACCCAATGGAAACGTGAGGGGGCCTCTTCATTTCATTTCATGAAATATTGCGAAACATATTTTTTACGGAGTCCACAGAATGACCTTAACGCCAAAAAATTTTCGCTGAAGGTTCTTTTTTATATATTAAAATGGATTCACTCTTGATCCCACTCTTGCCGCGAGAGAAGTTAAGAGGAAGTCCACGATGTAGCGAGCTTACCCAGAAGGTGTTTATTTCTTCCAGCTTTGAAGGAATTCAGGTTATATGTGGTAGGTAACACCGAAGTCGGTAGAGCATTCCACTTGCTGGCCGTATGCACTAAACTCTTTAAATTATTCAATCATACGTTTGATTATATAAACCAGGTGCGGGTGAGAGCTCACCGAAAGTTATTGAGTATCCTCTCCTCTCTTTTTGCTCAGTTTGCCGTGCACGTCAGGGTCCATAATGATGTCATTTCTAGCTTTATTTCTAGCCTAAAGATCTTGTTTGTAACATTGTTATGCAATCAATGCTTGAGTTTGAGTTTGGACGTCTAGTAGTTTTTTAACCAAAGCGTTGATACGATACGTTGAAGTCGCTCTTGACTATGCCCGCGTGGATGTTAGTTATCACGCCAAAAAGTAGTCTATGTCTTTTGTCAGGATGTAATCTATCTCCACAACTAATTCTATCCCAATCGGTCCAACAGTTTAAGAGTGAAGACTTAACAAACAGACAGATTCGATTTCGCGTTATAATACTAGTATGTTTTTTATAGATCTACGCTTATTTGGAAAATACGAGTAAAGCGTTCCCACAAACAACAGAACTGATTGTTGCTGGACAAAGCTACGAGGGCCGAGACTTGCTGGGCTTAAGGATCAATACGGACTCAAGACTGAACAGTGACAAGCCGATTGTGTTCATTGAATCAGGTACAGGTAGTTTAACAGCTTGGCCACGGGAACGGGCGGCGGCGGCGTCGGCGGCGACGGCGGCGTCTCGGCAACCACTGCGCGGTCACGACGACGCGCTGCGAGGCCGACATCGGGACAGCGCGCAGTGGTTGCCGAGACGCGAGACGCAGGACACGCGTGCGGTGATGTCGTGGTCAGGCCGTAAGACAGCAAAAGTGGAAAAGGGCTCGCCTGATAGTAAGAAGTTGCCGTAGCCCAGGGATGGCGAACCAATGGCACGCGTACCATTAATGGCACGCAACACAATATTTTGGGCACGTCATTGATCATAAAATTTATTATGCACTACGATGATGCACTACTTTGATGTCACGTCTATGACCTCATTAAACATTTCCTTAGAAAAATGGCACATACAGGTTCATACATGGCACATACATGGCTGATACATAAAGGTTCGCCATCCCTGCCGTAGCCTATAGACGCTAAGGGTAAGTCTACACATAACTCACGCGCATCACAACCTTGAAGATATTTATGCTAATAGCATAGAGAACAAGTTCCCCTGTTCTCTACAGCACTTCACTGATGAGCTATTACGACCTTACTCAACGCAGGAACACAATAATACCGCAGTCAAATACTACAACATGGTATTATTTGGCTGCCATCATCTGTAGGTTTAGGGAGAATAGCTAAGTATACCCCACCGTTCTCAACTCAGATGATGAAATAGAATGTTAAATTATAATTTTTGGACATTATTATTTTATCGATTTAAATCCAGTGTTATGTTTTAGTTTTTTAATTTAAGGGCGTATTCATACTTTTGTTCCTCACTAAACACATAAATAACGGTGTAATGAGCTTATATTTATCCAAAAAAAAAAACAATTTTCGTATAAAAAATATAAAAACCCATGATTGTACCATGGTTCACGCATGGGCTTCGATCTTAACCAAGAGTGTATTTCACCTTAAGGCTATACATTGAAAAACTTCGCACTTTTATAAGTAATGTCATATGCCGCTGAAAGATCTTACGGATCTGAAAATCAGGTAAGCGTTACTTCATATATTTATCTAGACACGTGTAGAACCAACACACAATTAAAGGATTTTGCCTCGATACATTTTTCTTCCGTAAAGACCCCTTAAAAATAAGAAAACTTGTTTCGGATGTTGAAATAGAACATTTCGACATTGTATGATGGCCGTTAGCTCATAGCGCAAATACAGATAGACTAGAAGAATTTCACTGGGATATCCCAAGTCCTGGGTAGCTCAGATGGTTAGAGCAGTCGCCCGGATTGCGAAAGGTCGCGGGTTCGATCCACGCCTCAGGACGTGAATTTTTTCTAGTTTAGATAGATTTTTATTAGTAAATAATTTTTCAATCATTTGTAATAATGTTAAAATCAAAAATTAAGAAGAAGGAAACTTGTTGGTTAACAATAAATTGTATTCAATAGGAAATTAATAAATACTCAGAATCGTGTAGAAGCGTTTTTGTAATCCTTGTGTTATTTTTTAAATACAATAATTTGTGTATTTTTGCTAATTTTAGACGCGCGAACGCTATTTTATCTTTTTTCCTCCCGCTGAGTCAAACATATCTCTATCCCTATCTGTCTCGGCTGAAACAACGTTTCGATAAATCGACTTAAATGAAATTGTTATCGGATATTAAAGAAACCACACATAGGTACGCCTACGCGATATCATCGTATTATATTATAAAGATTGTGCCTCACTGCTGACTGCGCAAAAAGTAGAATTGGGATGTTGCTTAGGTTTAAATTTGGCGCTATTTGTTATAAATTAGGAAAATATACGCTCCTGTTACCCATAAAAACCATTTTAACTAAAAAGATATGGAATATTGTTGAAGTTGCATTGTTTAGAAAAAAAAAGATTAATATCAATAACATTTTTTTAAAATTTGATAAGCTTTAAAATGAGGTATAGGTTAATATGATACACATAGTAAAAATGAAAAAAAAAACGGTTTTGTGAGCATAAGGAATGAAAATTTTAAATCAACCCCCTCTCGAGGGGTGAGGGGTGCGCCCCTCTCTGGGGTGATTTTTATCGATGAAATGCGCAAAAAGTATATCACGCAGGTAAAATATCAAAAGCTGGATCCCTAACACATTGTATACGGGGCGGTGACGACAATACAGTGTAATTACTGGTCATGGACGGCATTTCGTCTCAGGCCTTACGATGACAACGCACCTGCAATATCAAGTGATTTTTCCTTGTTATTCCAATAAGTAACCGCTTACCATCATTACCGTCAGCTTGTTTGTCATCAAGTTGTATAACAAAAATACGACAGTAAATTAAAACATTGTACAAGTATGTCGCTTTTTGACTCACACTCAATCACCAATGCTTTCACACACACACAATAGTTATCTAGTTCCGCTTAAGTATCATTATGAGCAACCTACACTATAATGGATTCTGAAATTAGAGAAGCTTCATCATCCGAATTAGAGTCAAGAGAGTTGTTTTAGGTTAAACTCCATCCCTACAGACTAGTGACTCACAAAATAAATTATAAAAATCATTGAGACGGGGAATATTTATTTTAATAAACATGTTAATTAGCAATAAGTTTTACATTAAGAATCAGTCGAAAATGAATAAATAAAATAATGTGTTACTTAATAAAACAAATTAAAATAGCGCTCAAGTCATTTGAACAGTAAACTAGCTAGCTAGGAAACCTCTTCGCTTGCAGTGGAAAACCAGTTTGACACATCACATCACAGCGAGTTCTTCGTAAATTTCCAAAATTAGCGATTTGTAATACTTATATACTTGAGATAACTTAGACAATTAGGCAGAGTAGATTGTATACCTTCCTGTGGGCAAAATACAATTGTGTGTGTTTTTAGAAATTAATAAAGGCTTTCTTTTTGATAACCCTCTCGTGAGACTTTCGGTTTGTTTGGTCTCAGCTGTTTTAACAATATTTCTAAGTAAACTTGAGCTCCTTCGTAATTCAGAGGCATGTTAATCCGGTGCTCCTGGTAACTCCCACCGCTTTCATTCATCAGCCCGCATCGGACCAGCGAATTATTTCTGAAATGTTGTTGGAACAATATTTCCTAGAAAATGTATACAATGCGGAAGTTTGTCAGAAAGTGTGTAAAATAAATTTTTTCAAACACTTTTTCCTAGGAATTCTGTACATTTACTACTGCGTAGTATAAAGTACTTTGAAAAGTCAAAAGCAGTTCTGAATATTTTCGTCAGTCTTTTGTCAAAAGTCTTTTGTTTATTTATCATTCTGCAGATCAAACTTCTAGTCATATTTTTAAAGATCAACAATAATATTTAATAACAAACTTCTCTCAATCGATTAGGTTAAGTTAGAGCTATGATCTGTAAATTGAAGCAAGTTTGACTGGATGATGTAAAAACTTATAAAACTGCTTCGAACCAGCCTCCGTATCAAAGTTACTTCCGCAGGTTTTCGTCAGTCAACACTAGTTTTTATAGGAAAAAGTTTTATTTAACTGCAACGTATCATTATCACCAGCCTATATACATCCCACTGCTGGGCCATGACCGACCTTCCTACATGGGAGAAACACATGAGGAGCTCGGGCTATAGCACCAAGCTGGCCCAATGCGGGTTGGTTGCTTAAAGCGGTTGCAGTAGCAACCGGGACCAGCGGCTTAACGTGCCTTCCGAAGCCCGGAGGAGCTCGCGATCATAAATTTTTGATTGACCCATCTCAGGATCGAGCATGGCGAAAGTTGCTATGTTTTCGTAATCGAAACTAGAGCGCTAAAACCAATACACCACCGAGCTCTTCCATATATTATAATTATCACTGTGTATCCAGGTATTCACGCAAGAGAGTGGATCACTCCCGCTACCACCACATACTTCATCAACGAGCTGCTGACCAGCCAAGATCCGAATATAACAAGTTTAAGGGACCAATTTGACTGGCGCATATTCCCCACTGTTAACCCTGACGGCTATCACTACAGTTTTAAATGGGTAGGTATTTTTTTTTAATTCTAAAGGGCCTTCTCTTGGCCCTCATCTAACCTGATAGTAGATAGATAGACACATAACTTTATTTCAAACTAACATACACACAAAAAATAGAAACAAGAAAAAACAATATCATTTAACAAAAATCTTAGACTAAAACATACAGTAACTAGACTAAAGTGTATAAAATAATTAGGTATAATGTGTGCCGCAGTTCGAAAAAGGATATAGCTCAGTGCAAAAAACCAGCACGGGCAACACTGAATCTTACAGGAACTGGCTATCTTAAATCTAATTTTTTTTAGATGTAAGATAGCACAAAAAATTTTAACATTAATATCTTGGCGTCTGACTAAAGTAAGATGGTTAATTAGTTATTAACGTTCAGGTTCACCTTATAGCTCATAGGTGATGCAACTGTAGACAGTTACATATTAAGGAAACGTCTCAGGTGTAAAGACAGCTTCAGAATTACCGGAGCTTTCTTTGCAAAAAAAATAAGATGTATTGGAAAAGTAACCATATTTTTACTGAGTTAGTATTTTCTTTCACTTGTTAACGACTTAAGTTATGTATCATTGCAATATGAGATAGCTTGATGTTGAGCCAATATATTTGTGATGATGAATTTATAACATAATTGAATTTAAGTACTGTTTTCCAAAGAGGCTACTACGAAATACGACAACGATGAATCGGAATTGGATAGAGGACAAATTCCGAAAAATAAAACATGCAAACGAAGAATTGGATTTTAATACTTTTTTAAGGATTTTACGATAAAACTGTCAAAACCGTTCTAATGTTGTCGTGTTTTTTTTTCGGAGTAGCCCCTCGGTACTAATTAAAGAGAACCTAGAATATATTTATAGGCTATCTAAGTGATTGTCACAATAAATTAGGTAGGTTAGCTTCTATCACGAAAAACTTTTTTAGTATTGCATATTTTAATACGACAAAGGTGGTAACAAGGTCAGCCTGATGGTAAGTGGTTCCCGTAGCCCCAAACGCATGCACGTAGCGCTTCTTACACCAAAGGTTCTACAAAAACTTTGCCTTCCCTGTAAGCATCGAGAGGAAGCGTTAAATTGATAGCTTGGTCAAATCACACCGAGACGCGACGTGACACGACGATGCATTAAGAGGCCCCGCGCCCTTTCTGAACGGCGCAACGAGACTCCACGGCCTTTCTGAGTGGCGCAACGAGACTCCGCGTGGCGCAACGAGACCCCGCGCGGCGCAGCGGAAAGTGAAACCGAATAGCTTCAGGCTGCGCCGCGAACCGTCTCGCTGTGCCGCTCGACATCTCGCTGCACTGCGCAAGGTCCGTTTAAGCATCGTCGCGTCGTGTTCTGTCTCGGTGTGATTTTACCCTTAAGAGTTGAGTCTGTTCCCAATATAACGCTTCTTCAACATGCTCTGGCAACTACTTCCCGCGATATAACACTACGATATGGACAATGTAATGTTATTTGTTAGGTATTAATCAGCACTATGAATACAAGAGGGAATCACAACAATGTCCTACCTGTCTTCAATTATGGTCTTGTAGAATAAACGAAATAACTTCAAGTTTTTATAGGACCGCATGTGGAGAAAGACGCGTTCCAAATCTAGTTTAATGTGTCGAGGGACTGATGCTAATCGCAACTGGGACTACAATTGGCTAAGTATATATTATATTTCTTACCTATCCCCTTTTTTGTTGTACATTACTGATTGTCCTGAGCTTTTGCCTTAATCGAACATTCATATTCCACCCCGTGAATGACGTCCTAGAGATGTGCTTTATGTTCCATTTTCACGAGAAAGTAAATTTTAGGAATTATCATGATTCATAGTAGGTACGTACTATTACGTCCCTCTACTGGGCACAGGCCTTCCTACACGGGAGAAACAGATGAGGAGTTTGGGCCATAACACCACAACGCTGACCCAATGCGGGATGGTGGATTAAAGCGGTTGCAGTGACGACCGGGACCAACGTCTTAACGTACTGTCCTCAGACGAACCGAGGAGCTTGATATCACAAATTTGTATGACCCGTCCCGGAATCGGCCATAGCGAAAGTATTTATTTCGTAATTAAAACTAGAGCGGTCAAATTACTAGTCCATCTAGCTCCTCGTAATTAATAATAACTAATTATTGATATTCAAAATCAGTAAAAAAATTATGCACTCTAGTTCAACTAACAGAACAGTGATTCCTTTTCTTCAGTACCACTTAATTAGTAATAAGGCATTTAATTTTATATATTTTTTATTAAATAACTTAGACTACCTATTCTGTAATTGAGAAGACACAATGGGGCTGGCATATCCGTGTGGATAAAAGCCCCAAATTAAATAAAGAAAAAATAATAATATGTGAGTTACTTAAAACTCCTTTATTGCATTGTTACATAGCTAATGGCTCTTAGATACTTATTAAATTGAATTTTTTTCTATAATATAAATGTAAGCATCAAAAAATAAATAAAATAATAAACAATATAACAATGTTTAAAAACTCGAAAGGTAAATATCAAATTCAACTTATGTAACAATAACAAAGCAATCATAGTGCATGCTAGTCGTAACCAAACTGGGCTTTGATATTCGATATTGTTTGGATCCCGATCTTAGCAATTTAGCATGTCTAACCCAATAGCTAACTGCAGACTGGAAACGTGGAATTGATTAGAGAGTACTGCCTTTTGTTGAGTCAGTGAATGTTGAGGGATTCGTTCATTCTATACATGAAATATTAAAGTATCAAGTTCTTTGTTGCAAGCCATCATGTTTCAATGTTTTATGGCGAAACCTCTTAAAATTCAATGTTTTTATAAGGATTTAATCCCATTTCCCCAACAAGTGTTGTTCTTGTTTTTAAAATTATGTTAAAATTCACTAATAAATATTACATATTTTACAAAAGCTCGGTAGAAAAATAAATTAAAGATCATTCTAATTTACTTTTTTGATTTAAAAATAGCCGGAGGAATAACTTTAAAACCCGAACTAGTTTTTTATAGAGGCAATATTTTTTGGAACTATTCTCGTTTACGAAGTACAAATAAAATAAATTTAAAAAGCACCTACTTTCAAATCATTAGACTGTAGCATTTTCGGCGGCAAATATACTTACTCGATTTTCGATTTTTTGGTTTCTTGAGGTTTCGATGAGTGTTCAACTAATGTTCTTTCCAGAACATGGTGCTTCCAGCAATCCCTGCAACTACCAAACTTATGGAGGTCCTAAGCCATTTTCTGAGAAGGAAACCAAGTCGCTATCTGAATACATTTCCGGATTGGAAAACTTATTGGCTTACGTAGCATTCCATTCCGACGCACAAATGCTGCTGACTCCATACTCCGACTCAGTAGAACACGTTGATAATTATGATGATTTGGTAAGTATAGCAAGGTATGGAGAAATATATGTATAATAAATAAACATATCATTTTCTGGTCACTTCGAGAAGTTTAAATTTGTCAGTTTAGAGATATTTGAGTCTTACCTTCAAAGCAAGGTAAGAAGCTTATTTGTCTTCAAATCTTTCACCCTATCATTGTCGTTGCTCCCGCACGACAGCTGCTACCCGATTAACATGTTCAAAAAGTTGAGTTGTCTCCGTATCATCGTTCTGGGATCTATAGAGGCATAAGGAGACTCGGCAACGTGTGACCAGGTCCACATGCACTCCGAGGATGGTTTAGGAAACATCTGCCCGGATAAAGCACGCAAGCACACTATCGCTTTGAAGGACTCTACGATGGCGCAGCCGGGATAATCCCGGTAGCTAACTGTCAGCCGGTTGGAGTATTTGCGTATTCGTCAAAAACAGCATTGCTAACCAAGTAATCTTAAGAAATTTGTAAGGAATTTCGTTAATTAATTGACAAATCTCATTGAACTTGTAATGACATGCTTATTTTCAGATCCAAATCGGAAAAACGTCTTTGGAGTATGGTGAAAGAGTCAATGGAGAGAAATATGATGGACCAGGGACAGCTGCCGAAATATTGTGTACGTATCTTATCTTTATACTTATAAATTAAAATAGTCTTTTACCTGTAATATGGTTGGTTGAGCCTGTGAAGAACTACCATTAGCAATGGTTCACTTTGCTTCAATTAGGTATGATTTACTTACTCGTATTCACAGTTTATTTTGGGAGGTAAAAGCTAATAAAACTTTCGGAGTTTCGTTTTTCTCTAACAAGACCTCTAGCTGCTTGTGAACGGCTGGCATCACATATTATGAATTGAAATATTGACTTTTTGAAATACCTAGACTTATTAAAAAATAAATATATTATTCTATTTTTTAACCCGTAGCTTGTACTTAAAGTCGTTGTTCCTTGCAGATTAAGGATTATGTGAGGCATGCATAGCTTCTTAAGTGTGACCTGGGGATCTTTTACAATCCAGGAGACTCCTCTAGAGCAGTCACCATGATTTTCAAGCTTAGATATTATTTTTCTAAGGACATAATAATACTTATCAAACATTCATTATTATGCTTAAATTGCGCGTGTTTCGTGCCTGGAATGATGTTTATCAGTAGAACTACGAATGGATCCTATTAGTTCTTCATCATCACTAGCCTATATACGTCCCACTACTGGGCACAGGCTGTCCTACATGGGAGAAGTACATGAGGAGTTTGGGCCGTAACACCACCACGCTGGCCCAATGCGGGTTGGTTATTACTTCTTAAACGTTCTGAATCCCTCATGAAATCTATCTAAAGCTTTGGAGACGTAGAGCAATTATTACTAAACTAACATGAAGCTTTTTTGGAGTCAAAACTCTTCATTTGAAGTAATTGGAACATGGTGCTAATCATGGCATGAAATGCCGGTAATTATCAGTAGATAAAAAAACCAGCTTTGTGTTTCACATTTCACAATTACGTTTGCCTTCGAAGTGATTGATTTTCAAATGAAGAGGTGCAGGTTTAAGCCGAATTCTGTCTGACTTTATTAATAAAAATGAGATAGCTTTAGTTTTAAAGAAATTTCTAAAAATGTTTTAGGCCATGTAATATGTTTATGTGCTGTTCTATTGATCACATTTTATCTTATCGTCCTTTTGGAATCTTTTGAGCCCTTCCCTGCTTTTACCGATTCCGTGTCCAGAAAATAGCAGCCATAAGCTTTTCTGTCTTTGAGAAGAAAGAGCCTATAGTCTTCTGGCTTTGAATATGCCCCTTCCAAAAGTCTTCCAGACTCAGTCTAGTTCTAGCGAGAACGTCACACCGACATATAATATTATGTTCCATTGCTTCCCGGCACTAACCACACGCTCAGGAAAGTTTTGTTCGGAGAGTTGCATTTTGTGGAGCATGTGATTAGTGGCAAAATGCCCAGTGAATGCTCCACTGCGAAGCGAGCCTGTATTTTGTCGTTCGCATAGATTTAGTTCCTGTATTCTCCTATATCCTCCCCTAGGAAAGATTTGGACATGTTTTTAATCCCATTTTTTTTGCCGTTCAGCCTTGTCCCTGTTTTTGTCGTGTGTGAAACTAGGATTCCATTTAGTTTGAGCCGTTTATGCAAAACTACAATTACTATGAACGAATAATTTTCGTTATTAATTCAAAACCCTCAGCTTCAGCCGTGAATAGATAACAAGTCCCTAGTAACCTTGTCGCGTATTCGACACATATTTTCATAGTATTGAAAGCACCCACATCGAATTATTTATCTGCACATTGCGAAGGACCTAGGTATAGAAAGCAGAATTCGCAGTTATTTAGGATAAGTGGTATCTACGTGTTGAATATTTATATTAAGCTGCCAACTACATAGATAGGTACTTTGAATCAGTATTTTGATTTGAATTTTATTAGATTACTTACTATTTACAGCTGATTTTTTTTATTACAATAAATAGTATTACAGTGTACAGCAGTTTACAGTGACTTCCATAGTTTAATGTATTGTTTAGTTAGACTATGCAAGTCATTTTCTTGCTTCAATTTCATTGTATGCTACAAGCAAGAAACTTGCATCGTGTAAATGGGCCTTTACAATCAATATAATAAATAGTACATCTCAATGTACAGTCGACAGCACATCAAGCGTAACAGTTCGACCTTGAGACCGCTCTTACTGCGTTCGTAATAGAGGCGGCTTTCGTAGTGCAACTGGTAAACTTGATGTGCTGTCGTGTGTACATTTAACAACATTGCCAACAGATTAGGTAGGTACATCAACAAAAATAATAATTTGCATGACTTTTAAACGCTAACTAATCTGTCATGCAACGTCACGCCTCTGGAGGTCTATGACATTTTTTTTTTTTTCTAGCCCAAAGTAAGCATCATTAAGAGCTTGTGTTATGGATACTAGATAACGGAGAAATAATGATAATAATATGTATATAAATATTAGAAATATACTAAATAAACATATAAACATCCATGACTCGTAAACAAATGTTCGTACTCATCATACAAACATTTGTTCCTACCGGGATTCGAACCCGGGACCTTTTGACCGAGTAGCCTGGGGTACAGACCACTCGGCCAAGCGGTCGTCATTGTCGAATTGAAAAATCAATTGTGTCTGGAATGTGACGCTTGACGGGTTAAAGCTTTTTTAGTTAAGACACTGTTAAACTGGGTGTGCCTTTTTGACCGTTTTTTAAAAAAAACGATTGTAAGATAATGTTCGCTATTTGATAGGCTTGTTGTTTGATATCTACTAAATTCAGGTCACGGCTAATTATTAATGAGCACTTAGAGCATAATATTTTGCAAACGGATCCCCGAACCTAAAATCGTATTCACACACCCACAATATTTTTGAATGTCCTATCCAACGACACCACACTACAGCTAGAGAAAAAAGACATCCATACTTTATAGAAGAAGTACCCAGCAAACTATTTTAATAAATAACAGTTTTTTTCGTAGTTTAGACTACAGCAAATGAATCATGACAATGAGCGCTAATCTTAGTGAAAATGAACACTTAGCTTAGCGTTAAGAGTCTCTTAGTAATTTTTTATCTCGGTCTAACTACAGGACATAGAAAGAGACAAACGTTAAGAGTCACCTAAGCCTAGGGAATGGTTAGTGAAATCGGACATAAGAGTCTCTGAGCTAAGCTGCGGACAGACGGACAGACAAGGCGAAACTATAAGGATTCTTTGTTGATTACGGAACCCTTAATTATCTTTATAACTATACTAGCTGACCCCGCAAACTTTGTCCAAAAAAAAATAGTAGCCGATTCTCAGACCTACTGAATATACATATAAAATTCCTAACTGTCTCGGCAACCGTTGTTTTGCCATAAAATAAAAAAAAAATGTCCAAAAAAAATAGTGAAGATCTAGTGAACACTCATATAAAATTTCATGAAAATCGGTGAAGACGTTTCGGAGGAGTATGGTAATAAAATTTGTGATATGAGAATATTATATAATATAAAAGAAAATATGCTATCGAATTGATAGACTTTTAACTACATTTTTATGCTGAATTTAAGAATCTATCTGCATTGAAATTAGTCAACCTACAACTTACAAACCGAAAGAAATTGAAAAGTGAAAATACTAAGTTATTATATTTTAATTACTAAGTTATTTTTCAAACATTTCTAATAATAATGCTAAAATTAAAATTAAGAATATTTGAAAGCAATGCCCCAACTAAACCGAATCGTAGGTATTTGTAAAAATACTCGTTTCGGATGTTGAAATAGAACATTTTCGACGTTGTAGGGTGGACCCTAACTCATAACGCAAATACAGATAGAATAGAAGAATCTCACAGGGATATCCCAAGTCCTCTAAATTCTTTGGACATTTTCATGAGATTCAGTATATGAATACTGAATCTCATGAAAATGTCCAAAGAATTTTGGCTTATCGATAGTAAAAATCCATCTATTTCTCTATAAGAAATAAATACCATTATGTTCAGAATTAAAATAATTAAATTTAGTATGTTCATTATTTTTTAAGATCTGATTAAAAGCCATGAATATGCGGACCCGAAATGATTTTTAATTTATGATTGGAATAAAGTCAATTTGGGTGCTGTTATTCAATGAAGTTAATCAAGGGAGAGATAAGACCATTCTGCGATGAAACTCGATGTGCTAAGGAAATTAGATGTAAACCGTTTTAATTGTTAGATTCAGAATTACTTTTCACAGTGAAATTATATTTCGAAATTGTAATATTTAATACAGTCTGTTTCAAAAGTCCGAAATAAAATTTAAGGGGCTGGTTGTATTCTTTGTCAAGAGTCTTCTTTGTCTGAAAGTTTGACACCTATCAGACCACTTTTATCTTTCCAGCCTAATTCTAAGTTGCCCAGGAACGTATGGGGTTCTTATTTTTTGCTAATTTTCCTATAAATATGAACATAGACAATTAATGTGGTAGATAAATATATTCTACAATATAAATATAAAATATTGGATAAGGATTGGTATGGATGATGAATAATGCTACGAATCTGGAAGTTAGACGAAAGTTTCGCGTTGCTCAAGTTTGACTCCAATTTAAAGTATCTAATAATAAATTTGTATCTATGATTCTTAATTTTGATTTTAACATTATTATAAATGTTTGAAAAATTATTTAGTAATTAAAATATATCGTGAAATTTTTCTAGTTTAGATATATTTTAATTACTAAATAATTTTTCAAACATTTATTATAATGTTAAAATCAAAATTAAGAATATTTGAAAGCAATGCCCCAACTTAACCGAATCGTAGGTATTTGTAAAAATACGCGTTTCGGATGTTGAAATAGAACATTTTCGACGTTTTAGGGTGGACCGTAACTCATAACGCAAATACAGATAGACTAGAAGAATTTCACAGCGATATCCCAAGTCCTGGGTAGCTCAGATGGTTAGAGCTGTCGCCCGGATTGCGAAAGGTCGCAGGTTCGATCCCCGCCTCAGGACGTGAAATTTTTCTAGTTGAGATATATTTTAATTACTAAATAATTTTTCAAACATTTGTAAGTATCTATTGTTTGCATATTATTAGAATTATTATTAATTTACATCACGGCAGTATTTAACCGCTAATTGGTTAGAGAGATTATTCTGCGCATTGTACCGCGATTTGTGCCGCGTTGAAACATCGCTGAGGGTTTCAGCGGACGAGCAAGCCGAAGGCTGTCCGCCCACGTCCGATAATCGGTGACCGATTTTTTGTAGGAGAAAAATAGAACGTACTGATAGCAATAGTGCAAAGCACACGTCCTACAAAAAGTCTGTCAAAAATCGCTTATAAGAATCGGGAGGAAAAATCGGCCCGATTATCTGTCCTACAAAAAGTTTGACGTGAGCGGACAGCCTTAATGAAAATAAAGCGCCGGACGGTCAAGCGGAGCACTTAACTCTTTATTTCCAAAACTACTGAACCAATTTTGAAACCCACATTTCCCTACGGTAGACTATATGGAGTACAACAAAAAATAATTTTATCAATCCTATTTTTAGTTTTTGAGCTATGCGCGGACAAGTATACAAATATACAAACATACATAAAACCTCTCATGAAAGGAGGATGCTAATCTCAGTATGAAGCCTTGCCCCACCTAAAAACTGACACGTCCAAAAGTAATTTAGGGCGCAATTAAATATTATTGAGACAAAGTATACTTACATACCAATACATTTTTGTTTGAAGATGCGATTTATGAGATATACGTAAAAGAAAACTGAATTGTAATAACAATCAACACTAGCAATGTTTGTCATCTGTCAAAGTGCGTTTTGTTATTATCTTCCTAGATAATAAACTTGTTCAATCCAATTAACTGTATTTAATTATTACTCATCTTTATTGTAATAAAATAATAATAATAATATGAAAAAAATATAATAAATACATAAAAATACCTTTTATGGTTTTCGAAACATAAAAAAGTATTTGTTTTCTATGAAACAAAACGCACCGGTCAATGGTCTTCATTGACAAAATATTACAATACCGGAATGAAAGATTTTTGAAGATTTTATTTATGTTATCGACAAAACCTTAGCTTTATATTAACTCAAACTATTTCCAAAAATAATATTTCTATTTATGAGGCATTATTGGAAATATTGTTTTGTTGGACATTAAACTTGGGTTGGGGCAAAAATTGTCATCCTCCTTTGGCATTCATGTTCAGATATTGGTTTCAACATACGGATCGAATCCAAAACCTCTTTTTTTGAAGTTGGTCAAAAAAGTAAAGGCTTGTAAGGAAACATTATTCAGAATTATAAATCACGTTAAACCTTCTTCGCTACCTTCAATAATTTGGTTCAAAATAGATTTGTTTCTAAACCATTAAAGCGAATAGTCTCCTAACAAGATTTGAATTGATCTTAACTTTAGATACCTTGGTACAACCAAAAAGCAATTTAGAATAGTTAACCCAATTCTCCTTAATTTCGTCAATATCCAGTATTTCGTAGACGGCACGTTAAACTTTTAGCTTAACTTAATTTTCGAGTTAAGTTTATCCGATTACGTTAATGTCTATTGTTTGAAAAAAAAATACCAAGAGTCCCTTTATACAGGATGGTGCTGTCAACATAACAATAAATTTATAGAAATGGTTATTCATTTGATAATTTCATGACATTTGTATGAAATAATATATCATTGGCTGCATTATTTCATAGAAATGTCCTGAATTTATCAAATGAAATTGATGGCATCAGCCTGTATAAGAAAACCTTGTGATCCTTATTAAATTTATTTTTAGCCTGTCAAGTTACAGATTTACGTGGCTTAACAAAGAAACATTATCTATAATAATATTATAATGCGAAAGTGTGTCTGTCTGTCTGTCTGTCTGTTACCTCTTCACAATTATACCGCTCAACCGGTTAAGATGAAATTTAGGAAATAGGATAGTTTTTATCTCAGATTTGTGTGAAAAGGGGTGAAAAATTAGGGTGAAAAGGGGGGATGAAGTTTGTATGAGGAATCAGTAGCCGCTGACCCGATTTAGATGAAATATCATAGGACTATTCTGTATTTTGATTTCTTTTATAACACCTGTGGGGCGACCGCCTAACTTTATCGGTATAAACTTGTGTATGGCCTAAGTATGATGTCACATTGTCATATTCTGTTCAATTGACGTTCTGTAGTATAACGTTCACATGTCAGTGAATGTCATAACTGAAGAACGGGTATCAAGAAGTATTGCTATCCTACTTGTGCTAAAAACAGTTTCAAGGACTCAACCTCTTTTCAGATAAAGCATCCGGTGGCAGCATGGACTGGGTCCGGCATGCGCTTGGAACTCAACTGGTGTATACATACGAGCTCCGAGGGACTTATTTCCACTGGCCCCCAAGCAGGATCAACGAACAGGGAGACGAGGTCACCCAGATGATGATCGGACTCTTCCACGAGGCCCAGAAACTGGGATATTTTTAACGGTTAAATATTGATAATTGTTACTAAGACATATTTTGTATGGACTGGGTGATAATAAAAGTAAGAAACGTAAAAACTGATTTTAAATTGAATTAATTGTAAAAGTAGAGTGTAAAATAAAATAGAATACACATTTTTTTTACCAGTGCTTTGTAAATATTTAATTTTGTTATGTAAGATATCTCAGATATCAGAATTTAAAAAGTTAGTACTGGAAAATAAAAATAAAAGTAGAATCATTTCACGTTTATAATATCACGTGTTAAGTCCAAATGTCATTTTTACAGTATGTTAAACCCTCAACGATAACCTAGTTATAAAATATTCTATTTGTAAATTTTACCCCTACATTCATACTTTTTCCTACTTCGTTTTTTTTTGTCAATAGTTAAATTATGTCCTTACGTTCTAAAATTAAAAAAATGGCTTAGGGTGTAGCAAAGGTGTCGTCCAGGTTTTTTCTTTTTAATTTTAAAATGCGAAAATATTTTTTTGTGCACAATCTTTGTAAAAAACTGTATTGATCGAGTATAGGAAGTCATTGAAAATTCATCTTTGTATGTGTCGCCGGTTTAACTCCTTCAGCTAGGTATAAATATCTACATATAACATAATTTATACTGTATTTTGGATATTGAAATAACTAACTACGCGGAGCATAGTTTTTTCCCAACTAACTATAAGTAGTTTGCAATGCATCAACAGTTTAGACATTTTCAAATACTACCATATTTGAAAATGTCTAGATGATTTATATAAAATTATCTTTTCTTTCTATTTCGTTCATACAAATTGACAATTTCAAAGTAAGGCAGTGTACATATTGTACATGTGACCGTAATCGAAGCCAAAACGCTTCGACGCCTAAAAAAGCCTACCTTAGTTAGGTTGGCTTCTTTAGGTTCCGTACCCAAAGGGTAAAACGGTACCCTATTACTAAGACTCCTCTGTCCGCCCGTCCTTCCGTCGGTCACCAGGCCTCATGAACCGTGATAGTCAGACAGTTGAAATTTTCACGAATGATGTATTTCTGTTGCCGCTTTAACAACAAATATGAATAAACAGAATAAAATAAATATTTAAGGGGGCTGGAACAAACGTAATTTGTTTGCTTGTTTTTTGCTCGATATTGATAACGGCAACGGGCAGACCCTTGTTAATAGATAATGGTACGGGACCCTTCGTGCGCGAGTCCGACTCACACTTGGCCGGTTTTTTTTATGTAGGATCGTCTGGGTAGGTACCACCGCCTTTCTTATTTCAGCCGTGAAATAGTTCACTGTGTTTCGAATTGAAGGGAAAGTTAGCCCGTGTAATTACTGGGCATGGACGGCATTTCATCTTAGGCCTCAGGATGACAACGCACCTGCAATATGAAGTATTTTTTGCTTGTTATTGCAGATGTCTATAGGCGGCGGTAACCGCTTACCACCACGTGGGCCGTCAGCTTTTTTGTCATGGAGGGTAAATCCATTAATCTCATCCATTTTACACCTACTAAATCCTTAGCCATACATTGGAATCCCGTCCAGTGCTCGCGACGCAGTCAGTGTTTGAACTAGAATCGCACGGTTAATATTATTTTCATCATGCAAGTCCAAAGGGTGAAATATGACCCTCAGTACTCTTTAAGTGCTGTACTCGTCCTTGTTTGTGCTGTGTAAAGAAAACTGTGTTTTTGACTTGTGTTTTGCCACTCGTTTACTAAACTATCGCGAAAGTATTGAGCAACTTGAAGAACTACAAGTGCACGTTACGTAACTGAATGTTGGTGAATTGGTGGCTCTTCCTGAGTCTTTACATAGCCTATTACTCCCGTTACACACTTCAGCACACGAACCAGTCGCGCACTCGCGCATACTGAGATAGTAGGGTAAAACTAAAAGTGGCGTAAATTTGTACGAGGCCTTGAACATCATGGTATAAATCTATAGTTAGTAATACTTATTCTTAAATTTCATTTTCAACATAATTATAAATGTGCGAAAGATACTTGGAAAATTATTATAACTAGAAACAAGTTCTTATCAGCTGAGGTGGTTAGACCCGGCCATGATTTTTCCTAGAATAGATATTTTTCTATAGTTTATAATAGATTTCTGCTAACTGATTCAAAGTCCATGTTCAAAGTCAGACACTGAACATGATCTCTCTCTTTATCCTATTCTATCATAACATTAAACGGAGTTTCCACCTGTTCGGATTCACTCTACTCTCCCCTCGCCAGAAAGCTCTTTCGTGTTGTGACTACTTTTAAATGTTTATTAAACTGCTTTATAAATAACCGCTATTTGCCAGCAAACACTAAATTCAAAAGTAAGTTATATATTTTAACCGTTCACCATCCTTACTACCAATGCCATAAGGGCTACGCACCATTGTATATTAGACACACAGTTACCTTAATGAGAATTATCTCAAGAAATTTCAAACATTTCAAATTGTTATTCGGTTATTCATACTTGGACAGCGCAAAGACGAGTATTTTATGCTTTCCAGTGATTAAAATGTAAAATTCGCTGTAGTTAAAAGCTACTGTGGGAATTTGAGGAAATTTAGACGCTACACCGCATTTAAGGAAAATTAAGCATTGAGTTAAAAAGCACAGCGAAGATTAGCACACAAAAGTCAGGTTCCATTTTGAAACGATACGATGAAGTTTATAGGTTACCAAAAGGTTATAAGCACTGTGATTGTTATGGCGCATAGGTACGTGTGCTAGCAACGCTAGCAAGCTACTGAGTAAAGTATGCCGCAATAACTATGCTAGGACGGAGCATTATTTATTTATTTATTTATTTAAACTTTAATTGCACAAAATGAGTTACAATTTGGCGGACTTAATGCCATTAGGCATTCTCTACCAGTCAACCGGAAAGTTGAGTCCGAAATGATTAAATAGGTAGTGCACAAACAACTGTTTTAAAAATTAAAATATACAATAACAGCGAATACACTGCATAACTATTAAAATTTGTAAGATGAATAATTATGGATAAATACGCAATTAATATATACATATATAATAAATACATAAATAACAAATACATATTTAATAAATACATATTAAATAAATACAGAAATAATGAGGATAATTATATCAATTGGATAAAGGAGGAGACTCCAGAAAAAGACTGCGAACTGACCGCTTGAAAGCCAGTTTGTTTTTGGCCTCTTGAATATGGGGAGGTAGTGCGTTCCAGAGCCGTATTGCTTGACATTGAAAGGAATTAGACATGAAGCCAGTGCGGTGAGAAGGAAAAGTTAGAGTAAGTTTGCCGCTTGAACGAAGGGCACGATTATGAGAAGCACCCAGATACTGAAATTTACATTTCAGATATTCAGGAGCATATGGATCATTTAGTATAGAAAATAGAGTGGATAGGATTCTAAGATCTCTTCTTTGACGAATCGTCAGCCAATTTAATACCTTACGGAACGAAGAAATGTGGTCGTACTTACGAAGATTGAAGATGAAACGTATACAGTTGTTAAGTAAGCGATCCAATTTGTTTATAAGTTCTTCAGTAATATCAGCACAATACACATCGGCATAATCAAAGATTGGAAGAATTGTTGTTTGGACAAGAAGAATCTTAGTTGGAATGGGAAGGAAATTTTTAAAATGGTAGAATGATCTTAATATGCCAATGACTTTATGACTGATAGAATCAACATAAGGAATCCAACTCAACGTGTTATCTATGACCAAACCCAGATTCTTAACATGAGTAGTAAACTCAATAGATGCATTGTTATAGGACAGTGCTGCAATCATACTCATGTCTAGTTTAGATAGGGTGCGTGAACTGCCCACAATAAGACCCTGACACTTGCTTGGATTAACGCGAATACCAAAACTACTGGACCATTCAGAGATACGCTGGAGATCTTCATTGATAGTGAGAATTACAGCATCCAAATTGCAGATTTCAGCCTGAGCATAAATTTGCAAGTCGTCAGCATATAGATGATGAGAGTTACGGAGAATAGGAGTGATCAAATTGATAAACACCGAGAAGAGAAGAGGGGAAAGTATGCCACCTTGAGGAACGCCGGCAGCCAGATCACACCAGTCGGACAGGATGTCTTTAGTACGAACAGCCTGCCGCCGTCCCCGAAGATATGAAGAGAACCAATTTAATTCAAGGGTCGAGACTCTCAAATGAGAGAGAATCGCAAGAAGGAGATCATGGTCAACGGCATTAAAGGCATTGGAGAAGTCAATGAGAACTAACACCGTTAACTTCGAGGCCTCCATTCCAATTCTCAAATCCTCAGTGATTTTTAATAGAGCAGTCGTTGTACTGTGACCTGGCCTGAATCCGGATTGAAACTGACTGAGGATACGATTCTTATGGAGGAAAGTTGACAATTGGCGATGAACTACAGCTTCAAGAATTTTGGATAGAAATGGAAGTATTGAAATTGGCCTAAAGTGGCTAAGAGAGGTAGAATTATTGATTTTGGGCAGAGGCAGAACATGAGCCCTACGCCATATAGATGGGAATTCACCCGAGGAAAGAGACGCATTAATAATATGGGTAATTACTGGAAGAGTATTTTCTAAACTCAAAACTATCATATGTCTGCTCACATCGTCACAACCAATTGCTTTAGATTTTAAAGAAGAGACAATTTTGTGAATTTCAGACTCGGTAGCTGAGGAAAAGGTAAAACAATCTGGAGGTTGGCTGCACATGGCTTCAATGTCTTTGAACGCCATTGACCTATCCGTCAGGTTAGAATTTGAGTTGGCAGAGAAATGTTGGTTAACATCATTGACGGAGAACAGATAGGGAACGGATGGATTACTTGACGGTTTTACCAGACCCAGAGACTTGAGGAATTTCCATGTGTCCGCCTGTGATGAGTGAAGAATGTTGTCGTGAAAATAGCGGCGCTTAGCTGCTCGCACCATCTGATTGCAGCGATTTCTATACGACTTAAATAAAGTCCAATTTGCATCAGTCCTGCACTTCTTAAATTTTTGGAAAGCTCTATCGCGCCTCCTCATCGCCACTCTGACTAGAGCTGTAATCCATGGTGCAGGTGGTCTTTTTAACTTAACAACACGAGCCGGAGCATGAGTGTTAAATAGCGATAAAATGTGGGTGTTAAATAAATCAACCTTAGCATCGATTGAGGTTGCAGTCAGTACATTATGAAAATCAATACAAGAAGCATCACGAGATAGTTTCTCCAGATCTAGTCGAGCAAAGTTCCTAAGTTCAACCAGTTCAGGACTACGTTTGGGAGGTTTCACTTTATACGAGAGAAAAATAAGATCATGACGGGAAAAGCCGGGAGCAGAAAATTGGCCATGGCGAGATACATGATCGGGAGAGGAGACAAGAATGTGGTCAATCCATGAATCGGTAGAATCGATGTTATGGTGAGTAGCGCCTAATTCCAGAAGGGTGAAAGTGCAGGAATCAATGGCAGACCGAAATTTACGCGAAGCATAGGAATCTTTTAGAAGATCAGTATTAAAATCAACCATGATTATGTGATGTGCATAGTCCGTGGATACAGAATCAAAAACTGAAACAAGAGAAGGGATATATTCGACAGCAGGCGGGCAATATACGACTCCAAGAACTGCTTTAACCCCAGATATCACGATTTCAAGGAACAGGAATTCAATGCCATTCTCATGTTGATCAGAAGTGGAGAGAATCTTAAAAGGTATGCCACTACGAATATAAATGGCAACACCACCACCTCTCTTCAAAATACGATCATTACGCGTAAGAATAAAGCCAGGTAAAGCATATGAGGTAGAAATATGGCTTGGCTTAAGCCAGCTTTCAGACACCAAAACAGCATGAATTGAGTTCGCCGAGAAAGTATCCAGTAATTCCGAATAGTGCCTTGGAATGCTTTGCGCATTAATGTGACACACGTTAAAATTTTTAGCAGAGGGGCTAAAAGTATAAGAAAGTTGGGAGCCTAATGCGTCAGTCTCATCATCAGTACCAGTTAGAGAAAGAAACGATTGATCAGAACTTTCGCACGAATGAAAACCAACATTATCCTCATTATCCGTCATAATCATAATATAATATACCTAATATAAATATAATAATTACTGTAAATTAATAACAAAATAATGGCTAATTTAATTATTAAAATCAATAGTAAAAAAATATCTATGAGCACTCAACCAGCCAATCAACGTTACAATAAAATGTAATTCGCTTAAATATAAATATATAACCCACAGGTTGATGGACAGAATAACACACAGTTAAACGTAATATTAAATTAATGTTAAACTATATAAAAAAAGGGAGAATAAAAGAGATCTAAGCACTAAGCGAACAAAAACAAATCATATAATAAAAATGAAAACAGAAATTAACAACATATCAAACTCACAGATCTTATCACATATACTTCATCGCCGGTAAAAAAAAATATACCACATGATTGTATCAGAACGCATACTTGTTATTATAAAGCAAAAGTATTATGTATCATCTGTGGCGAGAACTGAATAGAAAACAATCTAATCAATTTCATTTAATTGAAAACATTCATAATTATTGTGTTGTGAGTGATATCAAAAGAATTAATAAAATAAAGAACTAACGCTGCCAATAGGTCACTTAAAAAACAACACAAAAAAAACTAAAGTAAGGTAAACTTAAAAAACAAGCTTGAGACTAAGCAATAAAGTGACTGATTAGAACAAAAAAAGTAATAATATAATATTAACAAATGATAACAGGAACAAAACATTTTATGCAGCGCAAAAATAGCAACAGCTTCAGCCAACCAGTACTTATGTATTATTCAAACATTGTCGGTGAGTATTTACTTAATATAGAACCAAAATGGCAATATTATACCACTTGTTTGCTGTTAGAAAGACAGAAAAAGAACATAACTACGAACTTGCTGTAGAATGAATACAATTAACAACCACTACTTCCTCCTTGCAGATGCAGCCCGTTTGCCTCTGGGTGCCGAAACAGACGATACAGGATGATTTGAGACATCATTGGTAGCGGCCACTGCTGGCGGCTCTCCGGAACGAGTACATGCCATAAATCTATCTATATCCGCTAAGCAAGCAATGCGATGACGCTTACCCTCCTTATCAACAGCCACAATACGCCCCTCCTGGGTCCAGCATTTGGAGACACCAAGCCGATCGCGAGCAACCATAAAAATACTGTGCCGAATCTTTGTGAGGAACTCAGACATGGTTATACCAGAGCTCTTGAGACCAGTCTTGGCATACCAAACATTATCACGAATTGCTTCCGAGTGAAACCTTACCAGCAATGGCCTAGGCTTGTCCTGGCGTGCACGGCCCAAGCGCATTACACGGCCCAGATCTTCTCTTGACAGATGAACCCTTGACAGGTGCTTAACGGCCACACTCAAGAACGCCTCAGCTGGGTCCTCATCACTCTGCTCAGGAACACCATGAACAAGCAACATTCCACGACGACTTCGCATCTCCATGCTGTCACACTCCTGCCTTAAGATATCCACTTGCATCTCGAGATTCTTAAAAGTTGTCATTACAAAAGTACGGAAAATCTCGTACTCAGAAGCAAGTGAAGCAAGTGTTGGCTGATGAGGCGTGTCTTTCTTCTTTAGCTCGTTCTCAAAAGCTGTCATCCTTGCCGAAAATGCTTGTGACAGGGATTCCAGAGTTCCCTTAAAATCTTCCATTGTGTAGTGTAATATGTTGATAAAACAGTGAAATATTATGTGTCTCTAAATCAGCTGAGTAGAAAGGAGATAATAACTGCAGGTACTTATTATTATTAGTACATATTATTAGAGCTTATTGCAAGATATAAATGTCACTGTAATTATATTTAAATACATATAAAAGATAGCAGTATAAAAAACAAGTGTACACAGTTTTACTTCCTACCCTCAAAAAAAAAGGTACCCTCATTATGGTATGGGGTGGTATCTTCTATCATCATAATGCCAGCCGAAAGATGCCTCCTGCTGGGCATAGGCCTACTCCCTGGATCTCGAAACCGCTCTGTCCGATTTGGTCTGGTGTCTTCTATATTTCATTGAAATTAATGAACTCTAACTAGCTGATAGTGGATTATTAAGTGGCAGTGGGCAGGGCATATAGCACGCGGAACAGACGTTCGGTGGGGCGTTAAAAATCTGGAATGGCGACCACGTACCGGAAAGGGTAAAGTAGGGTAGCCTCCCACTACACGAGCAGACGACCTGGTCAGTGTTGCCGTTGGATGCAGGCTGCTCAGAACCGTTTCATTTGGAAATCTATGAGGGAAGCTGCTGCTGCTGAAATATGATAATGATGATGAACTAGCTGATAACGAGAAACTAGCTCAAAGAGGTAACAGTAGGGTTACGGATTTGATTATGTTACTCGCGAGTTGTGATTGCGACTTACATTTCGACGAAATATTTTGAACAAAATACTACGAAATCACGTGATATTGATGGAATGAAGGCTTTTGGTTTCAAACGACATTTTTAGGTAATATCGATATTTAATACGTTGCGCAATTCTGTTCCTTGTATCTTGTACCATAACATGCTACGAAAAACACAGCGTTCATAAAAAATATTAAGAGTATGCCAATATGTTATTAAGACAAGCTATTAAATTAATACCTAATAAACTTTTGTTTCTGACTGTTTTATTCACATCTTTAGCCCTTTTAGTAAGCTACCCGCAAACATTTAATGTCCTTAAGGTCAAGTCATTTAATTTAATTTCATCGTTAAGGTAGATTTAATGTAGGTATATATATGACTGCATCGTGGGAGGCCGTCCCACTTGGGGCTCTCCGGTACGTGGTCGCTATGCTAGCACTTTGACACCCCAGCGGCCGTCCGTTCTGTGTGCTATGCTATGTGCCCTGCACACTTCCAGTAAAATAAATATTATAGCGATAGAATTTTAACTGGACGTATGATCCCCAAGTACATCCACAAGTAAACATTATGTAACATCTTAGCAGACCATTGAAGCAGCTCCGTCAATTCTCTCGTATCATTCAATACTCAGCCTTTGTTTCTCCCACATCTAACGATATTAGAGATAATAACATCAGCGATCCAATGTTGATTTTGTTCCTTATTCACTGGCAAAGTTCCTTTCAGTTTGAGTATATCTAACCTTCAAACAAGATCTTAACTGAGAATTAACAAGTCTGTTTATTTGCTACCACAATACGGGCTAGATTTGGGCCATGAAGTTTGACTCGTAAAATACTTGTGTTTTTACTGCTCGCTACGGTCAAGAGCTATTGTGACATAAGTGCGATCAAAAATGAGTTCTATGTTGTCATTAGCAAGACGCGATATCGTTTAAAAAGTCGGGTATCGTGTTATTTGTTTGGTGCAACCTAGTGCCAAGTTACGTGTCTTGGCGGCGGAACAGCGTTTAAAAATGCCAATTTGAACACTTCACAGGAAGAACTTTAGCATATTCTCGAGAGTTATTAAGGAGTTTTGATGCACCTTACAGCGGCAACATGTATTTATTGTGTATTTTAGTGTTCTACGACCATTAAATAAAATTTAACGCGTTTCTTTTGTGACTCACTAAGAAGGGATTTTCCAAATTCAACCTCTAAAGAGATGGAACAAGGTGGCAAACCGTGTATGGGTGACAAAAAATATTTACGGTTTAAGATATTTATTTCTCGAATAGAATATACATTCACTTAACAGAGAAATACAAGATTACATCTATAAATAAACAAGTGCAGGGCGCGAAACAAAACTGTATGTAGGTAGACATCAAATTATAAATATGGCTTCTAATAAGTAACGACTCGCAATTTCTATTGCGTTAAGTGTGATGGAGATTAAAGGTAATGACAATTGCTTTGGTTTATTTGAATTTAGAATAGTCACTCAAAATGTGTTTTTTTAGAGTTGTCTTAAATAAATTGAAAGATTTGATTATTTTTATGTTATTTGGTAATTTGTTGTACAATTGAGCTCCCTCGAACATTATATTTTTCTTTCCGTAGTTAGTACGTGGCAACTGAAGGATGATATTGTTGGCTCGTCTACTCACTTTATTTTGAATTTCTACTCTTTTGGTAAATTTAATTTTTGTAGTAATTTTGCTGTCTAGAATTTTTCGTACCAGTATGCATGTGTTATATTTATATGTTTGTGAGATTGTCATAATGCGGGTTTCTTTATAGACTTTCGAAGTTGTGGCAAGATAGTCGTAGTGAAAGAGCAGCTTGACTATTTTGTTTTGTGCCCTTTGTAAAGGGATGATGTTACTTTTTGCAGCACAACCCCATACCTCAATAAGGTAGTCCAAGTGACTTTTTACCAGCGTGTTATAAATGGTGTGTCGCACCGATTCGGGAAAACAGCGAACGTTGCCACGTAGAACTGCCATTAATGATGACAACTTAGACCGAATCTTCTCAACGTGGATTTTCCACGTTAGTTGAGGATCAAGAACCAGGCCCAGATACTTTTCGGAATATACTCTAGAGAGCGGCTCATGGTTTACAGTAAGTGGTGGAAAGTCAGGATTTTTTTTATTTTTTGCATGAAAGATCATATAGTTGGTCTTAGCTACATTTACTGTCAGTAGATTATACTGGAACCATTCACAAAGTGCGTCAAGATCAGATTGTGCTTGTTCAATTAAGGAACCAACTTCGCTACCGAAATAAAACAAACATGTGTCATCGGCATACAATGAAATTTCGCCTTTAAGACCTATTTGACTTATGTTGTTTATGTACGTTAGAAACAACAATGGGCCTAGGATTGATCCTTGAGGCACACCGTATATTATCTGTTCAAAGTCACTCTGGTCATTTCCAATTCTAACCGACTGATATCTATTGGTAAGATAAGATTGGACCATTTCGAAGACTTTGCCTCCAATTCCCATGGCCTGCAACTTACGCAGAAGAAGTTTGTGACTTATAGTGTCAAATGCTTTCCTTAAATCTATAAATACACCTAGTGCTACATTTTTTTGGTCGATTTTAATTTTGAGGTTTGTGATAAGATCGATGGAAGCTGACAGAGTGCTTGCTCCCGGACGAAAACCGTATTGTTTTGCAAAGAGTAACTTATTTGATGTTAAGTACTCGTCGAGGCGATTATATATCACTTTTTCGATAATTTTTGAGAAGATCGGAAGTACTGATATGGGACGATAGTTCCCTGTATCCGATTTGCTACCAGACTTATAAATTGGTGTTACTTTAGCTATTTTGAGACTGTCAGGAAAAGTCGCATTTTCTAAGCACTGGTTGATACATGTCGTTAGTTCGTTCAAGATTATATCTTTCAGACTCTTAACTAATTTACAACTTATTCCATCTAGACCAGAACTTGTGTTAGAACTTAAGTTATTTATTATATTTCCAATCTCAGTTGTAGTAGCCGGTGTAAAGTCTATCATTTCAACGGAACAGGTTGATGGGCCGCATACATGGGAAAGAGTTGGGTTGCGATATTTTAGAGGTATCTTGTTCGCTAAATTAAATCCTACATTGGCAAAGAAAGTATTAAAAACACCACAGATATCCCTAACCTCAGTGACGTCACCCGCATCAGTACTAAGTTTTGAGGGAGCACAATTGGTTTTGACCTTATTATTAGTTAAATCGTTAATAAGTTGCCACATTTTTAGTGATTTGCCAGAGCAGTGCTTGAAGAGCTTTTGGTAGTAAATACTTTTCGCAGTTTGTATTTTATCTCTAACCGTTTTTCTTTCAAGTAGATATTCAAGTCTTGTTGGATGATCATTTGGTGATCGTAAGCTTTTGTATGCAAGTAAATTTCGTCTTTGTATTGATTCTATTATTTCTTTATTTATCCAGTCGTTTTTGGGTGGGTTTGTTATTTTAGTTTTGGTGATAGTATGTTTTCTAGCAGCCACAAGTATAGTATTTTCTAAGTCTTCATAATTCATATTTTTTTGGGTTGACATTGATTCCTCTATTGTTTTATATAATTGATTGTAATCGATTGCTGTGTATTGGACTTTTGTTGGTTTTTCGAATACCATCCTGTCAACTTCTAGTATCAATTCCTTATGATCAGACATAGCAGATTCTACAATGGCTAGGTGGAATGAGTTATTTGATATGTTTGTGCTGACATGATCCAGGATAGTCCGAGTATTGGCTGTCTCTCGAGTACAGTATTGTAGATCTATTTTATTAAGTATTCTGAAACCGTTTTCTCGGGTCGTTTGTTTATAGGCAGTTGCTGGTTGATTTCTTTTTAGTAAGTCATAATTGAAGTCTCCAAAGATGATTGCCCTTTTTCGTTTAAGCATCTGCTGGGTGTAGTTTTCAAGAAATTCTTGGTTATTTGCGGTTTCAGGTTTGTACACTACTCCTATATCCAAAGATAATTTGTTGAGGTGTATCCAAATAAAATGAGTTTCATTATTGACACACAGCTCCTCAATATAGTGATGACTTAGGTCATTATGCACAAAGATCGATACTCCACCTCCTCGTCTATTGTCACGCCTATGATTGTAGTAGTGAGTGTAGCTGGGAATTTTCAAATTTTCGGCTTCTGATTCTGATTTAATCCAAGTTTCAGTTAATAGTATGACATGTACTTTGTTTGGTATAGTATATAAGAGGCATCTGAGTTCATCCATTTTTCCAGGTTTGACAATGCTTCGTGCATTTGCATACATGAATTTTAAAGTTTTGCTTTTCTGGCCAACATCGGCGTGGCTGTTTGCTAGCTGATGGGTGCAATTATTAACGTCGCTTGGTATCATCATTTCTGCTAGTTTTTTGGTTTTGATGTAGATTTTATTATTTTTGGCACTCCTTTTATAAATTTTATAGTTAGGTCATTTTCACCTTCTTCTGTTCGACGTTTTAATTCAGCCCTTAGCTTTCCCATGCTTTCTTTTTGCAGCGGAGTTTCATCGGAATAAATTTTGACTTCCTTTGATGCTTCATTGATTGCTGATTTATTGCGTAGGATTGATCTTGCAGTATCTGATGATACAAAACAAGCCTTTATAGGTCTAGACTTTTTGTCGTCATATTTACCGAGTCGAAAAACTCTGACAGGATCAACATAATTCGATACAAAAGGTTTCAGCACTTTGGCTACTTCACTTTTATCATGCGAATGCCTCTCTTCGAATTTTTTTGAATGGATTTCAACTATGCCACTTATAATTACATTTTTCTCCCTTAGTGTGCGTTCATGCATTTCTGAGATAATGTTTTCATAATTAGTTGGGATTTGCTGATTTTTCAAGGTTTTGAATGTCTGAATTTCTTCTTCAATGGCCTTGATCTTTATCTCAGTGTTGTTGTTAAATTTAGTAATTTGTTCCACTTCCTTCTGTAGCTTTTTTTGTTCTAGTGCTAATATATTTGTTGTAGATTTTATTTGGGAAATCTCGTCTCTTATTGCAGTAACATCATGAGATATGGCAGTCAGCTTTTCATTTTGTGTTTCAGCCATACCAGTTAGCATGGACATAATTTTGTTTTGAAAATCGTCGAATTTCTGTGAAAAATCGTCATCTGGAGTTTTTCTTTTGTTCCGAATAGTAACCTGTTGGCTATCGAATTCAAGAAGTTGTATTCGTCTTAGGTCGGGTTGTGATCCTCCAATATTATGAAACGCCATCTGGCTATCGCTATGACCAGACGTAATAGGTCTGCTTGTTGGTGACCGCTGTACACTCATAGTTTTGGTTGCGCGGTAGATAGTTAGTGTGAGGAGATTACTCACGTGAAGTTTCGGTAAGCGAGTTGAATATTCGCAGTCCGTCTCGCTTACTCGGCAGGTGTGGGGGGGTCTACACTTCTTCTATCGCAGTGCACCTCACGTCGAGAACAACATAAGCGAAGTCGTAATAACAAGCAATAATGTTAAGTAAGTAAGTCTACTTTACTACGATTAAAATTTAAAATTTAGAATAAAAATTTGCGACACGTCCGTCCTGCACACTTGCTCGCGCGCTGATTTCCTGAATCCTGAATCTGTTGTATTAAGCAAAAATACTGTTCAATAAAAACCATTTCCATCTATTCATTTATTCTGTTGATACAGGAGGTAATTATAGTAAGTTCTCTATGCACCGCTAATAGACATACAAAATATTATAAACATACTAGAACTTTTCTCCCAATTTAACTAACTAATAATAAATAAACAATAAGGTAAAACATAAATTATAAGAATAACTCAAATAAAATAAAATAAACGATTAGAACATGATATTATATAAAATTGAAACATGCTTCTATTATGATTAGGCGCTATATACTCGTATATATTATATTAGTTTGTCACTTATGTATTCGTCAATGGAGTATTAATGAAATGGAAATGGAGTAACCACAATTCATACTCTGAAACCATTAACGTGGACCACATTAAAGACTCAAAGAAAGATTATTCTTATCTTGTCTTCTTTCTCGGAGAGCTTAAATGGGTTCGCTAACTAAAGCGTAACAAAACTAATTATTTTGCTTGTTAAGCGCAAAATTCTTGTGGTAATCTGAAATACCCTGCACAAACAGGCAGCCTTAAGTAGATCCGGGCTTATACCTGTCATCTCCATGCGAAAATAAGCAATTAATCCTAAGATCTCGTCAAAGCTGCTAAAAACCTTTGTTACCGTAACAGATCGCTCAGTAAAACGTTAAAAATCGCTCGGTAGCAATGATAATGACCTGCCTATACCGCCCTCTGCTCAGATAGAAGTCGTTTTTCTTCAAGAAAAACATTTTGGCAAGTTTTATTTCACGCTTGGGATGAGGCAAGCCGAAATTACCGCGAAGAAAACTTTACAGCCGCTCGAATACATAAATATTAATGCGTTGGTCACCCCGCCCCTGACGCATAGGCTGAGATGACGTTACAAAGATAAAAATATTTCGGAGGCGGTTTATGAAATTATTATACAGTTTGAGTCTCAATAAAGTGCTTTTAAAGTAGGGGATACCAGATGCAGTTTCATCAAGAGAAAAATAAATAGATAATAAGTGTTTCAGAAAATAAATGACATCTATCATATTATGTTTATAAAAGTATAATGTTTTAAGACTTGTTTTTGCTTTTTTTATTATTATTATTATACAAAGCACGACAAATGACTCAACACCACCTGATGTGAAGCGGTAAGAAGAGTCCATATGCGAAGACAGCTAGTGCAGTTTAGACACTGCTCTAGCCGCCTCTACCTTGCCAGCCCAAAATATGCTTTTTCACGCCTCTTTTGAAGGAACCCATGATGTTATAGGAAGGAGGGAACACATGTGCTGGCAAAGAATTCCAAGTTCCGGAAGTACGACAAAGAAACGAGGTACTAAATTTCTTTGTGCGTGATGTCAAGGTGGAGACGGTAAATTGATGACTCCGAAGACCAGCACGCGTGGTCCTGAGTAGGAAGGGAGAAGATGGGATAAGGTCAAAAAGCTCTTCAGAGCACTCTCCGTGATATAGCCAATAGAAGGCGCTAACCGACGCAATGTCTCGACGCAATTGCAGAGGCTAGAGGTTGTTCGTGACCTCTACATCGCCAACGATACGGACAGCACGACGCTGCAATCTGTCCAGGGCATCGAGTAGGTACTGGGCGGAGCCATCCCACAAGTGCGAGCAATATTCCACGCAAGACCGGATCTGAGTTTTGTAAAGCAGGCATAAATGGTCAGGCGTGAAAAATCGACGCACCTTGTTCAGGACACCGAGCTTCCGTGAGGCTGTTTTGATCACGGTTTCGATGTAGTTCCTGAAATTCAGATCACAACATATCTCCATGCCGAGCAAGGTGTAAGGAGCCCTGTGGCGAAAGAGTGGTGCCCTGAAGAGAGGGAAGAGGAAGGAACGGCGAGATTTTGGCTGTGAACGCGCATACCTGTGTCTTCTTAGCATTGAACTCAACAAGATTGTTAGATCTCCATTCAGATATAAGGTTCAACACCCTGTTGAGCTCAATGGTAAGATTTTCTCTCTGTCTCCCGGTTTCAGCGCGCCCAGCTCTTGGGCGACCGTAATATCCCCCATGCACTGTACTGTCATCTGCATAGCAATGAATGTTTCCTAACGGAAACATATCATTGATATGAAGAAGAAAGAGTGTGGGAGGGACAAAACAGAGCCTTGTGGTACACCAGCATTCACTGACATGAACCGCGAAGCGCATCCATCTGCGGAATCATGCAGGAAGCCGGCAATCCAGTTGCAGAGCTGAGCGGGCAGACCATATGCCGGGAGCTTGGAGAGAAGAGCCCTGTGCCAGACCCGATCAAGCGCTTTGGTTTTCCTTAAAAGTAGAGATTTTGCAGTAGTAAGTAAACAAACCGTGAGATCCGCCTGATGGTAAGGTTACCGTAGTCTAACGCTCGAAGTACCTTAGGCAATATTAACGGTAACGTGTTTTGACATTCCATTTTGACATTACAACTGTAGTTTTGAAAGAACCTTCAATACTAGGTGGTAGGCCCGTTTAGATTCATTGAAGGGAAAGGTAGCCAGTGTAATTACTGGGCATGGACAGCATTTCATCTTAGGCCAACGCACCTGCAACATCAAGTAATATTTCCTTGTTATTGCCGGTGGCTATAGGCGGCGGCAACCGCTTACCACCAGGTGGGCCGTCAGCTTGTTACTAATATTATTATCTATTTTATTTCAAAAAACCTTCTTTTATGGTTCTTGCTACCTAATATTAAGATAATAATATTTTATTTACTTGAAACAAATTTTAAAGGCAGTTAAAAAGTTCGGGTTGCTTCATTCGTCTTCCATTAATATTTACATTATGATTCCTTGAAGAATAAAAGAACTTTAATTAAAAATGAGGGGAAAAATATACTATACCAGCCCCGGCTCTGTTGCAAACCAACTAATTCTAAATTTCAGTTTAGTGTCACTCTTTTATTATAGTGTAATCAGAAAATTGTGAAAAAAAAATATTTAAACAAAAATTATAGAATATTTCGACATTGTAGGGTGGACGTTAGCTCATAAACGCAAATACAGATAGACTAGAAGAATTTCACAGGGATATCCCAAGTCCTGGGTGGCTCAGTGGTCAGAGCAGTCGCCCGGATTGCGAAAGGTCGCGGGTTCGATTCCTGCCTCAGGACGTGAAATTTTTCTAGTTTTATTACATTTTAATTACTAAGTAATTTTTCAAACATTTATAATAATGTTAAAATCAAAAATTAAGAATAAGGATAAAATAATTAAATTTTAGTAGGTACTCATCCCCTAGGAACATATTTTTGGAGTCGGTGCTTCACTAACTATGGTTTCTGGAAACCACTTAGCACCAATGACCTTCGGTCCTTCACCAGCTGGTTAGGATTGCACGTAAACACAGTATTTTATGAGGATATTTTTGATAAGAAAGCGTAAGACATGTATGCGTCTACGATGTCGGTTATGATGTGTTCTACACTCGACTCACGCGCAGAAAACTAATACGGAGTGCATGACAGCCGAAAAGCTGCGTTTTGTCACTGCTCATATGGTAGTCGGAACACCGATGTTGCGTTTTGAAAAATGATTTATTATAGTTAATTTACGATGACGAAACAACAATTATTAGAATTAATTCAGACAGCGAATAATGACACCCTCGTAAAACTAATGAACTCTTTTTGAGTAGGGTACTAAGTATAGAACAGAAGTTTTAGCTAAAGCCTAAGCCAAACTACGAGAAAGAAATAAGACAAAGCTTGATGCGAAAAATTACGCATGCTCCGATGTGAAAGTGTGAACTCTGCATAATTTGTTAAATCAAATATTTCCCGCGGGACCTCTAAGTTTCCTTGTTTTGGCACAGAGCAAAATAAACGTTTACTTGTTCACAAAATAGATAAGATCAGAAGGCAACGTACAGTCAGTAGCAAAATATGTATATTATTATGAACCTTTATGTCAATGTAATAGGTATCAAAATAGTTTATTATATTTGATATTGACTGAGCGTACTAAGTGATCAAAGGGTCGAATCTTTTTTTGAGTAAAATGGTTTCCTAACTACCTTATAGAGAACAGAAGCCTTCAACGAAAAGCAGTCAAGCTATAAAACAATATTTAAGAATTACAATTAGCAACAGACAGATAGACAAGGCTAATGCTGACGGTCACTCATATAGGACTTTGGGAAATTATCACTAAACATTGTAAAAAGACATTGAATTTCAAGCAAAACTAAAAACCGACTTCTAATGTAAAAAAAAACATACCGGCCGAATTGAGAACCTCCTTGTTTTTTAAGTCGGTTAAAAAAGGTTAAAAAAAAATACGTTACTTTATGTAATTGTAGGTGTGTTTACTGGTTTCAGCGCTGGTTTCGATTACGAAACCCGAACATCTTTCGCTATGGTCGATCCCGGGATGGATTAATCAAAATTTGTTATTTCGAGCTCCTTCATGCTTCGAAAAGCACGTTGAGCTGTTGCTGCCCAGTTGTTACTGCAACCGCTTTAAACCACCAACCAACATAGGGCCAGCGTGCATGGTGGTAATAATTATGGCCCAAACTCCTCATATTAAGAGTTCGGTAAGTCCTAAATAAAAGAGATGTTTATAAAATGTATGGAGACCCGGCCAGGTCTATGTACACTATACTGAAAAATAGGTAAAAATATTCAGAATAGTGATCAATTGTCCATTTTTTTTTGTTCACTTTATTGCGTGGTACTGAACAAGAATTTTTATAGAAAAAACTGCAACACAGCCAAATATTCATCATGGCGCTTATGTCACTTTGGTGCCGTTTAGTTGACTTCTATGTCGCCCGCCATATTGCCATTGTGAATAACGGTGAAATCGACGATAAATTTCAACTTTTGTACAAACATACTATGCGTGTAAACGAAGTTTTTGTATTTTTTGAGTTACTGTACATATACTTGGCCGGAAATGAAATATCTCCTTTAAGGGGGTGGTTGTGTCCCTGTCAAGAATTACCTCTGAAAGTTTGACACCTTTCAGACCACTTTTATTTTAGAATAAAATTAATAAAAACATTGTCGTTGCGTATTGCACGACACACTACAGTTATACCACACACACGCAGACACATTCAATACCCGCGAACATCCCACGACATCGACCCCCTGAAGACCCAGCATCCTAAAATTCTGTAACACCCGGTTTATCTCCCATGTAGACAGGCCTGTGCCCCTCAGTGGAACGTACATAGGCTAGTGACGTGACTTAAATGTTATTAATTTTTACTTTTTCAGTGTTTAGAAGTCTGTTTATCAAATCACGGTAAGTACATCTACGTGTGCGCGCGTCTGCTATCGTCTGTAGTGTGAGTGTAAATCCGACCTTCTGTAGGTACGTATTTATTATGACGTCTTGAAGTTTACAACCGAAATTTTACTTTCCCGCTTCTTATTGTATACGCAACGGAAATTAGAAGACGCAGCGTGCGAATATACTAACCCACTTAATAGAACTGCGGCGAGAACATAGATATATGCGCGGCTTGTTTTTAAGTTTCCGTACCCAATTATCCAGACTTTGTACAAGTGGATCAAGTGGGAGTGGTGGATCGGTTTTGCGCAGTCTAAATTCAACGGCTTCCCGCGACCCTGACCAATCATCTGTTCATTTAGTGGGAGGCCGTCCTACTTTGCGCTTTCCGGTACGTGGTCGCCATGCTACCGTCCGTTCTGCGTGTACTGTGCCCTGGCCACTGCCACTTCAACTCGCTAATTTAGTAAGCTAAGTCATTGAATTTAGTTCCTTTACGGATGTCTTCATTTATGATTATATCTCGCAGGGAAACGCCTAACACAGCTCGCTCCATAGCTCGTTGGGTGTAAATAAGCGAGAACATTTGACCAGACGGCCATTATAATAAGCTAATCTGTCAACATAAGGCTGTTTCTTGAATTTTTCCAGGGTAGGCAACGCTTCACATACGAAAGGCGGCTATAGGCTACGGTAATTACTTACTATCAGACGGTCTGAACGCTTTTTTTTTATACTACTAGATGACAAACAAGCTGACGGCCCACCTGATGGTAAGCGGTTACCGCCGCCTATAGACACCTGCAATAACAAGGAAAAAACACTTGAGATTGCAGGTGCGTTGTCATCCTGGGGCCTAAGATGAAATGCCGTCTATGCCCAGTAATTACACTGGCTACCTTTCCCTTCAATCCGAAACACAGCGAACTGTTTCACGGCTGAAATAGGAAAGGCGGTGGTACCTACCCAGACGACCCTACATACGGGTCTACCACCTAGTAAAAGCTAGGTCTAGGTAGCTTGTTTGGCACTCTTAAAAATAGTGATAAATACCAAAACATTTTCTACATAGTTATGTAAACCTGGTATTTCGTTGTACATATTTAATACGCGTACAACTGAATCAACGGACTGAATGACTACTGTCGCATTGTCGGTCAAATCAAATCAAATCAAAATGTCTTTTATTGCGCTAAATAGGGTTCTTACATTGGTGGAAAAAAATAATATTTAAGTCGCTTAAAACCTATTTAGCCGTAAACTATAGCATGCAAAAAATATATAAATTAAAAATGACAATATAATTACAATGTCTATACATAAACCGACTTCAAGTCCCACATCGGTATATCGAATACAAAAGTCAGTTTGTCTTATGCTTTAAAAATTCGTCAATTGAGTAAAAGTTGTTTACTAGCAACCATTTTCGGAGAGCACTTCTAAATTTATTCTGCGGTAGCTGCTTTACGTGGGTGGGTATATGATTGTATGTGGTTATGCCCATTCCATAGCAGTTTTTTTGAAACCTTTTTGTTTTGGGAAGTGTGTTTAACACTAATCTGTTTGGGTTTCTTTTGTTTCTGTCATTAACATCCTTAGCTTTGGTAAAGACAGTTATATTATCATTAACATAAGAACCCATCTCAAGGATATAGAGACAAGGTAATGGTAATATTTTCAGTTGTTGAAAATAAGGTCTGCAGGAAACGTCAGGCGGGATGTTACAGATAGCGCGTATGCATCTTTTCTGTGCTATAAAAACTTTGTGATTATTTACTCCGTTTCCCCAAACCAGCAAGCCATATCTTAAAACAGATTCAACGTAAGCAAAGTACGTGGTCAATGCCGTGCCTCTGCAGGCCACTAGCGCCAACTTATAGAGAGCATACGAAAATTTTCAATTTTATAAGTAGTAGGTATGTCAAGAAGCTCGGTGGCGTGGTGGTTCAAGCGCTATGGTTTTAATTAAGAAAACAAAGCAAATTTCGCCATGGTTGGCCCCGGGATGGGTCAATCAAATTTATAATATCGAGCTCCTCCGTGCTTCAGAAAGCATGTTAAGCCGTTGGTCCCGGTTGTTACTGCAACCGCTTTAAAACACCAACCCGCATTGGCGCATCTCCTCATGTATTTCTCCCATGCTGTAGGAAGGTCTGTGCCCAGCAGTGGGACATATAATATATAGGCTGATGATGATGACGGAAATAGTACATTTGACAAAAGTGCGGAAAGTATGTCATTTCTTCACGAGTGCCGGTTTGTTCACCTAAGGCGAAGGCACGGGTAGTATAATATTTTAACTATTGTTTACACTATGTCAAAACTATTATATTTTCAACTCGCGAACGATTATTCTTTCAGAAACCAACCTTAGGCGTTGCTTTTATTATTTCCCTGATTCGGTCTAAGTTTTCCTAAATTAGATATATTTTCAAATATATTCAAATTTATGAAACACAATGTTAAAAATAAAAGCTTTCGACTTTGTTAAGGTATACTTTAGCATATAACACGAAGCGAACGAAAATACATTAAGACATATCCAAACTGAATTGTGGTTGACTAAGCCCACAGTATACGAATTGAATTACATCCACGTGTGAAGCTCATGTTTCAATCTAGGCTAAAATTTAGACGGAAAAGAGCCGGCTATCCGTCTTCGTCACGACTTTTGTCTCGTAACATATTCTTATGTATGTATCAAGGTTGTGTAGTAATCTCCTCAGATGCCTCTATAAGGCTGTGGCGCTACGTAGAGCGAACTACTGATATCGGAAAATTAAGAAACGCTTCTTCGACTGATAAGCGTACAAACGAATAGATACTCATCAAGCCTAAAAAAATATTGTAACAAATACAAATAAAGAAAAGAAAACGATGAAAAAATATATGCTCCATGCGGGAATCGAACCCGCATCGAACCCAGACGCGATTAACACTACGTCACCGGAGCACTAGTTATAACCTACTAATTTCTTCAGCGCTTTCTATCCTTCCACAAATCGTTGAGGATAGCACCCTCTAGTGATCCAGAAGAACACTTTAACAAAAAAAAATTTCAACATCATAAATTGCATCTCAAAATAATTCAAAGATTTGTAGACCAAATAAATAAACATGTTGTAAGCGTAATGCTTTCGTAAACGCAGGTAGATGGCAGTGCTGATCAACCTTAACACGAATGTCTAAAAAATAATTTAAAATCGCGAAAATATAAAAAAATCCGCTGTTTAATACATACAGCTCGTGTAGGTATTATAGTTCAGTGGGAGACAGCAGATTTTTTCGCGATTTAATTTTTTTTAACTAGTTGTGTAGTGGAGACTAGCACTGCCATCTGCCTTCGTTTGCGAAAACGTATCTTTTTCACCCTGAGTAACATAATATTCTGCTGACCAGTAATGTTTTTGCAGACGCTTTAAATTTTTCTTTTATTGAAAAGCGCGACCTCTTTCAGTGCATAGTGTTAATTTTTACCCAAAGGAATTCCTTCACCGTACATAAAACACCTATTCGAAAGGGTATAATGATTCAAATCAAATAAACACAACAACTCTAATGAACTCAACAACACGGTACTCTCCTAGTAATATAAAACAAAATAATGAAGTAAAATAAAACCATCAAAAACTATATCTATAAAAATTAACAGCAAAGAGTCCGCAACTTAATATTCTAGATATCTTTATTGTGAAATAGCAGTACTTCTTTGTATAAACCCTAGAGTAGAGATGAGGTAGATTTATTATCTGATTACAATCGCCGCTGTCGCTCAAACCATAACCTTACCCTTTATTTTTCAAGGCGCGCTGGAGTTTCGTAATTGTGTCAGATGAAATTCCCCCGATTGTTTAGAATTTTGAATAGGCTCACAGTATAACAACAAAGGCCATTGGGACCCCAACAATAGGCGAATCTAAGCTTATTTATGTATAAGCTGAAATTAAAATTGGGTTACTACTGTATAAAACAGTTGAATATTGTGTACAGCCGACAGCGCAAGAAGGGAAACACTTAGGATATTATAGCATAGTATAGATATTATATCTTCTTAAAACGGATTATGGTACCCACAAATGACAGTGTAATGCCAACCTTCCGTCGAGTGTATTACCTACTCACTTGGTTAAATTGTATTTGACTACCCTTTAGTCCATGAACAACAATTAATATTTATGTTCATATAGGTATCGAACTCCTCATGTGTTTCTCTCATGTAGGGAGGCCTGTGCCCAGCAGTGGGACGTATATAGGCTGGTGATGATGATGATGATAGGTATCAAACCGCAAGTCCATTCTAAGTTTGCATAAATAATTGATGGGAACAGAACTCTTAAATGCGCGCTGCCCGACACGCACTGGTTTGTTAACTCAAACAATCCTAAATCTAATAACAAACAAAAAGTAGTCCTATTACGGCGGTAGTAAAATTCAGTGCCTATTACGGAGGTACTTTAAATTTCGTGTTTTATTTTTTATTGATTAACAGTTGAAAATAAAAATACCTTATACCTATTTTTATTTTCGTTTGGACAACCAAACCAGAATTAAACCGGGCCGGTGGGCCGTCAGCTTGATTATCATCTAGTTCTATAAAAAAATCTCGGAAGTAAAAATACCTCAGTTCTCAGGATGACAACCCACCTGCAATAACAAGTGATTTTTCTTTGTTATTGCAGGTGTCCATAGGCGGCGGTAACCACTTACCACCAAGTGGGCCGACAGCTTGTTTGTCATCTAGGTGTATGAAAAAAACCTCCGTAATAGGCGTTGATCTTGACTACCACCATATTAGGACTGTTTACAGTTAGTATAGTTTATTTTCTATTTACAGCCATTTTAATAATCTCTTGCCAATAGACATTATATTCATTTTATTCAATCTTCACAAACATAATTATTTCATTGTTGTGGCTTGTGATTGTATATTCAACTTTTCAATAAATTTTTCATGTATAAAGTTTTTCTCAGGCATTATTTCTGACAACTGCGTAAAATGTTTTGTTGAGATTTATAGACAAAATAAATATGCAAAGACAATCTTTCTATTATTTATTTAATACAAAAATATCTAAAAGAATAACTTAATCAATTCTTTTTTGGTTCTTCCTCTTTTAAGACTGGTTCATTCATCTCTATTATTTCGAATGCGTTGTCGTCCTCCACTTCCATATCCAGCTTTAAGAAAAAAGTTTTAATTAGTTATACACCTTAATAATATTATATAAGTAATTAAAGTATGCGGGTCTATAAAATCCCTTTGGGACTATAGTCGCTGTAACCTGAAAAGATTTACTGTGACTTACACCCAAAAATTTTAGCTGAATCTCAAGTTGATACAACTTTCTAGAATTTCGGATAGCTAGCTAATTTCTTATTTAAACTATTAACAAACCACTTCTTTTAATCTGTTTTTACTGAAGTCGTAATGACTAAAATGAACCCTTTGAGGCCAGGTAAACCAGACACAGTTAAAATTTAATTGTCTATGTCATCTATTGATGACGTCTGGGCATCAAAGGATAATACACTACCTCGTGAACATTCAGTAGGTATTTTTAATATGAACCTTATCCTATTTTTCCTTCTTCTTCTTTTCAGATATTATGTTATAATAGATAATTAATGACGTATTTTATAAACGCCAAAACATGTAAGTAAGAAAAAGAAAAGTTGATCCTTCTCATTCCGTTTTTTCCGTTTTCTATGGAACTGGACGAATAATCAAAATACCAACTGAATAAAAATAATCTCTTTTGAGAATAATGCCTTTCTATAATAGGTACACTATTACGTAGGTATTTTAATTAATATTTTTCGTGTCGTGATTCTTGTATGGATAACAAAACACGAATATAAAAATACATCCGTATTAGGCGTTGATTTAAACTACCGCCGTAATAGGACTGTTTAGGTTTTTTTTTTTTCAACTTTGTTGCACAATCAAAAAGTAATGTACAGTCGACAGCACATCAAGCGTAACAGTTTGACCTTGAGACCGCCCTTACTGCGTACGTAATAGAGGCGGCTTTCTTAGTGCAACTTTTACACTCGATGTGCTGTCATGTGCACGAATGGCGGACTTAACTGTTATAATATTAGATTAAACATACGTTATAGGTATACAGGGTGGTACCGTCAATACGACAATAAATTATTGCAAATGTCAAAAAACTCTTATTTATTTGAAAATTTCATGACATTTCTATGAAATAATGCAGCCAATGTTATATTATTTCATACAAATGTCATGAAATTATCAAATGAATAAGATGTTTTTGAGAATGGCAAACCATTTCTATTAACTGATATAGCCGATGTTTCAATTTATTGTCGTATTGACGGCACCATTTTGTATAACCTTTGTTGTTCTGAAATTATACATATTTTTTTTTATAAACGCTTGGCATTTTTTTTATATATTTATATTACCAATTGATTGAGAATCATCGCAATTTTCACTGTCCAGTATTTGTTGTGGCATTTTTAATTTAATCTGAAATATTTTGTTGGGAAAGAAATTAATTTTTAGATACTAGCTGAGTTAATTGCGCGAATCTGTATTGTATTTTATCAACCTTCTCACCGCATATAAAACAAATAAAGAATTTCAATTTTAATTTTAATTTATTAAAGCATTCTTCTCAAAAGAGGTATTTTTCAAAAATTAGTTAGTTTATAATTAACAAATTATATCTCATTTGTGGGTCACGTTACTCTACGCACGCTGAGCTATTGCTGTCTTTTTTCCTCATATTAAGTAATTACGTCTCTATCCCTCTCCACTTTGGCCAAAACTTCGAGAACTTTGCACGAAGTATCGCCTTAAGAGTATTATACATATTTAAACTCAAAATTTTATTTCTAAGACTTGTATTATACCAAACCCCTCAAGATATCGCGAGGACAGAATTAAGCAAAGTGGATATAAGTTTACTAGGAGAATTAGAGGAACTTCATACTTAGTTTAGTATCTGCTAAGTGTTATTAACACTATTAAGATATTGGACAGTTCTCCGAATTGAATTAAATGAAATGGAAGTTAATCTACAAGATATCTTTATTTTATTTTGTAGATTAACTTAAAGTATTTAAACTTTAAAGTTAAATTCAAAACTGAGTTAACATACGATTTTATATTAATGTAAACTAATTTCGAAATTCTGAAATATTTTTTATCAATATCAGTGATACTAAAAGGAATTTAAAGAAAATAAAATAGTAATTACTTACGCCTTCATCCAAATGCAAGCCTCTATCATTACTCGACGACCTAGAATGTTTCTGAAAATAAGATTTGTTTTAAGTCTGTGTTGACTACAGTATTTTATTTTAATTTTATTGCGTAATGTATTAAAAAACGATTGCCTTTCCTTTGATTGCCAGAGGAAATACTTCTTAAAATATTAAAAACTAGTTACATTACTATTTAAAAAAAATAAAAATGCACATTTGACTTCGATTTTCGTTCTACATTTGATAGCTTGTTAACTGTTCTTGCCATAGAATAGGATGACGGTGTCCCTAATCCAAGCGCTGTACTGGTTTTATCAAGCGTCTCCCACTACGATGTATCGCTCGGGTTACTTTTTATGCCTTTTCGTTCTGCGAAGTCCATCGCGTGACAGAAATGTCGGATCTGCACTTAATTACCCTTTGTGTCGAGTAAGCCTCGACTAGTTACACCATATCGTAAAGTTTGTAACCTGATGATGATCTTAAATAGTCTGCAGCGTTTGTAAAGATACTGGGCCTGATTCTGAAGACACACTCTAAGCTTAAATTTAAGTACAGTATATCTCTTTCGCGCCAGATGTAATAGAAAAAAAGATAGCAATAATTCATTTAGAGCTGTCAACTAAATTTAGACAGATTTCTAAGGATTCATAGACAATTTTAGACGACATGTACGGAGGTGCCTTCTAAATACTCCATTTTATCACATTCAATGAGGTCGAAAACTGAACGCACGTTTCTAAATGTCAAATCACAAGACAGCTGATCTTTTCGTATTCATATTGAGGGATAGAAATGCACTGAACTTAAATTTAGACTTAGCATGTGTTTTCCAGAATAGCGCCACTATCTCTTATAACATTTTCAACATTTCGACTCGTATGTTATGCGCACGCACGATTGATGTTGTATGTGTGCCAGATAGATTGAAATATCGCACGTTCACTTAGACAAACACAATATGAAGGTTGTTTTAACGCCATTATAGACCCTGGAGAGATATTTATATGGGTAGTCTACTTTGTTTGACGTTAAGAAGTTCTAGATTATATCTATATTAAATAAATAATTTTATTTTTTCTGCGTTTTACTCGCTCTTATTAAGCTTGTATATCACTAACAAAACAGTGTCGAAATATGTCCTTTGATTCAATACCCAATAAGACTATTTCAGGTTGCTTTGAAAGCTTCAAACCCACCGTTGACCTATTTAAAGGAGTTAGCAACTGCGATCTAACAATAGTGACTTGAACCGATGGCTTAAGGGCTTTGCACACTTGATCACCTGGTCCATTGTCGAGTTTGGGATTGGGATTACATAGAGATAAGGTCATAGATATATTTTACTGTTGTGTTGTTTAACTTTTTAAAATTGTTTATTTTGTACTTTAACACAAAATTGATACCACTAACAAAAGCAAGCAACATCTATAGGTTAGGGAGGGAGTTTCAGGCATCAATAATTATAGGTGGAAAATACTAGAGAAGGAGTGCAAATTATAATTATGGAATAGATTAAAGGTATCTAATTTTCTTTTGACTTTGATAGTAAACCTCTTGCGTAAGTAAAGACAACCATAATACACTATGTCACAAGAAATCCAAGCCATCACAAAAGAAAAAATCTTGAAACGACGCAAAAATAAACTGTGTTAGACAGACGCAAGTGCACTTACTATGCTCTGCCTCCTTATGTGATCTTGTTTCAGCGCCTCCAACCTTGTTTTCTCTTTCCTTTTGAAGAAATCCATCTGAAACGGGGTAATTATATTTCTCCAGTGAACTGTGTCGTATTTCACGAATTGTGAAATATAGCACCTTTATTGTTTTGTCAATTAGGCGTTTAATATTGATTGTATTTGTTTTTCAGATACTTATGGTGGAAACCGATTACTTGTACGAAACTTACTTGTCCGAATTTCGCAAGCAGCTTCGCAGTTTGCAATATTTTCAGACCGTCGATATATCATTTAACCGAACTACTTTTCACAGATTTTCTAAACAACTTAAAGCTTTTGTTCGAAGTTTACTATTTGCCAGATGATATTTTCCATACTTTCACTTCAGCAAAACAACATTTTACCAAATATTATTTGGCCACAACTAAGTTATTGAAGTTGATTCAACTACTACTACCTCTGCGGTACTAAATTAAAAAATGAATGTTGGTAGTTTTTCTGCATGCATAAACATATTGAATCAAACTACATGATGCGTGCATGCTGCATATTTGCTTGTATGTTGCATGCTTGCTTGTATGTTGCATACTGCTTTCTTGCTTGTATGCTGCATGCTAACTTGTATGTTGCATACTGCTTTCTTGCTTGTATGTTGCATGCTTGCTTTCTTGCCTACACGCCTGCATGCAGGAAAAATCTTATAGGATGAAACTGTACGTTAGGTTAGATATTGTGACCACACACATATCGGAGTGAGCGGACTATCAAACTGCATGTTGAATGCTCCGTGCTTGCATACCTGCTTACGTGCTACAGGTTGTTTCGGATAAACTATTTACTATTCTACTAAAGACATATCTATGTGATAAAAATATTATTATCTCGATTATCCTAACTTAAGTCACTTCTTATATGAAAACAATTTTGCTATCCACTTTCATTATAATCAGAAAAAATACCTTGTACAGTATGAATATGACGATAGCCAGAGCAATGACTGCGCCGAGAAAAGCCAAGACAATGACCGAAGCCTTATTTTGTCCAAGAGATAATTCTTTCTGCAGAGTGATTACGGTCGACAAACTGGAACAAAAAGATAATGAAATATTACTAAAAAAAATAAGCTGTAGGCAATGTAAGATATCAATGACGATATAATCTGGTGAGCAAAAAATCGACTCAACCCTTGTTAGCAGAATAATCCCATATTCTAAGTACAAAATTAAGTTGAAATGTATGACTTTGTATCACATTTTGTGGCGATATTAAACTTTCGTAGGATGTCAAGAAAATTGTATAATCAGTATGTTTAACATCAATAGTTTCACAGATACAGTGGTATGTTTGATATGTTGCAGCGTATCGTCTAAAAATGCTCCATATAAAATCTACGGAACAGATGACGTCACATGTTGGTATATTACCATAAATGTATGGAAATATTTAGTAATTAAAATGTAAAACTAGAAAAATTTCACGGCCTGAGGCAGGAATTGAACCCGCGACTTTTCGCAATCCGGGCGACTGCTCTAACCTACTGAGCTGCACAGCTATGCAGCTCAGTAGGTTTAATTACTAAGTAATTTTTCAAACATTTATAATAATGTTAAAATCAAAAACTAAGAATATAGATATATTGTCAAAACCAATAATGACTATGTAATAACTATGTATGTTTTTGTTCATAGTTGTTATAAATATAGTTGTTTTAATTGATGTAAGCAATCCAATAATATAAATTTTGGGGAAAAAATCCATTTTTATTAATTTTCTAAACCGTACAAATTCATCAATATGCCATAACTTTTAAGTTTGAATTGTTTTAATAGGGTAACAGTAGTGTATATTTTCCGAAATTGTCAAAAATAGCGTTATATTCGAGATAATGTAACATCCAACATATTACGTTTACAACATATTATGTTTATCTATTAAAGGCAAAATTTGACTCTAGGAGGGAAAAGATATTTTTTCTCACCAGTTTAGTATGAAAGTATTGTTCGTGTATATCTTCCGAAAGCTACAGTACTGTCGACAGCACATCAAGCGTACCAGTTTGACCATGAGTCCGTCTTTACTTCTTTCGTAATTAAGGCGGTTTTAGTGCACTTGTTATGCCTGATGTTCTGTCATCTGTACATTAAACTACCTTATTAATATCATTGTATAAGCCTGATATAAATGGTGGTTCATTACTTCATACAAAAATGTCAGGAAATATCAAATGAATTAGATGTTATTTTATAGTTGCAAACCATTAACTAGCTGACGTTTTAATTTATTGTGATTCTTAATCCTCACTATTTTCTGTCACAGAATTCACTGAAATAAGCTGAATGGCCCATGAATTTAAGCTTAATACTTATTTTAAAATGTCATAAATATCCTAAGCTTAAATAAATCACCCAATAATATTCAGATGTCAATAGTAATTTTACCCAAAATACACTTGCTATTATAGAGTTAAGCCATGACACGCGAGAATGGCTGCATAAATACGAATTCTCGTTCATGCTGATGAATACGAAAACAGTATTTATTTACTGTTTTCCTAGTCACAAATAATATAGGCAATGAAACTTACCTGGTTCGCTTAACATCTGCAGTTGAAGTCATGTGAAGAGTGAAACTTGACGTGACTATCAATCTTCCGTCGACGAAGCTGTCAACTGAAAAAAGCCAATACCTATATACTTATACTTTCTTTCTTTCAATATATACTAATACATTTATTTAGTGTAGGATCTGTAGTTGCCACAGTCGTAGGAGTACGTGATTCATTGCTTCTTTAATCTCACGTGGGATTAATGATTTTTCAGCGCATTTGCTCATTTTTGAAGCCTGTACTCATTTACATACATTGTTGGAAAGTTAAATTTACACAGCATACAATGGAGCGTGCGGTCGAATAGGTTTTAACGCACGCTCCGTTGTATGGCGTCGTGCGAATTCTTTACGTTTTTTTTAATTTCCTTTAAAAATATATAAGTATTCCAACAAGGAGTTTCACATTATGAGAAAAAATAGGCTGAGCGATCGAACCTCTTTGGAAGCACTTTAGCTAAATACAATTGTCTCATTTTTATACTAACAAAAAAAAAATTAAAGATGCAGTTTTAATTTTTGATACGCGCACGTGGCGCCATTTTCATATTAGGAACGTCAAAGATTGTTGCGACTTTCCGACCGATATTTTAAAACAAAATAATATTACTATTGTACATTCTCTTTTCTCGCAAATCTGCTGAAAAACGTTGTATGGCACACGTGCGGAAATTGGTATTTTACAAACTCGTGACTATGGTAAGCCCTCTACTTCGTCTCGGCCTTACATTCGTCTACTCGTTTGTAAAAACCAACTTACAGCACTAGTATCATAAACAACCGTTTGCAGTTAGCAAATTCTGTCGATTTACTTTTATTAGACAATAACATCATCATTTCATTGTGTATTTGCTTGATTGATTGATCTAATTTTAGGTACAATAGAAAATAATATAGCATTTTGGCGGTAGTCGAAGACTTCCCGATAAATCCACCAGAAAATCATACAAAGATATCACATTACAGGAATATAATTACTTACGCAAGTAATCCTTAGATAAGATGGAAGCCGCAATAAACTTGGCCGTGTTGTAAGGCAACAGGTCGAATGTACAGTTGAACAGGATTCTATCAATAGTAACAGTCTTTTCACAGCCGTAAAGCTCAAAGGACGACATCTAAACAAATAATAATAGTACTGAAAATCTTTAAAAAATGAAGAAAAAAGATTGTGCAATTAGCATTTCAGCCTAGGTATTTTCATCCACTGCATAAGTATAGATTTAAAGACGGCGAGTAGGTAAAAATGTTCTTAAGTATTTTTTTAAGAGATCTGTCTTTAAGATTATTATTATTAAACCAACGAGAGCGACAATTATTGACGAGTCACTAAACATTAGAGCATCTGATGTTGGAGTTTTCCAAACTATCATGGCAGACTCTACATCAAAAGCATCTAAACTCCTATGCAATATGGTATTGGTGACTCGTCAATGATTGTCAAAAATCATAAGTAATTTTTAAGTGTTTCTCGATTAGGTTACGATGGGACTGACATACTATATAGTAAAAGTCCCTAAATTAAATTAAAAAAAAGATTATTGTTCTCGAATCTCGACTGTTGAAATGAAATAAAAAATGCAGAATGTACACACGACAGCACGTCAATTGTAACAGTTGCACTACGAAAGCCGCCTCTATTACGTAGGCAGGTAGAGCGGTCTCAAGGTCAAACTGTTACGCTTGATGTGCTGTCGCTGTATATTTTCAAGACCAAGAGTATTTCACTATTTTTGCAGAAAATTGTAAGTTGTGCCCTTTTGTGATGACGGCATTATAACTAGAGATTTTAAAATTACCAAAAACTTTGCATGATATTAAACTCACCCTGTAATCTTGAATAAATGGTCGTAAGTCTATTGAAATAATAGAATTGAGATTTTTCCAAGTCACGGACCCCTCATTAACCACCTGTTAGCAAAATTCATTATGTAACATGAAATTCTTGACTAAATATCAAAAACAAATTAGAAATATAAATGCTCATTTTCACTAGCATTTGCATAACGGCAAGAGTCTCTTAACGATTTCTAGCTCAATCTATCTAAAGGACATACTCAATACTCAATCATTTATTGCAACCATAATTTTGTACATAGGTGTTACTCATAATTATTATGCAGATCAGATTATGGACCCTCTCGGGCATCGCAATGGATAGAGGAGAGGACGACGTCTTACTCATTTAACAATTACCAATTCTTCAAACTTATTTGTGTGTACATGCATTTGTGTATAACAGTTAACAGATAAATATAAATAGACACTCTTATATTTTAATTTATGTTGTCGTGTAGGTACTCTTGGAGATTGTAATAGCATTTATGTAACAAAACTTCTTTTAAACATTTTATGAATAATTTATCGTGTTTTTCTTGACGTAGCTTATCTGGTAGTTTGTTATAGATCTAGATGGGCATATTATAGGTACAATAAGCGTATTTTTATGCCTTATAGAATATTTTGTAGGTACATTCTCACGCCTTATATAAAACTCAATATATCCTGACAAATTTGTAAATCTCAAAAATGTGTGCAGAGAAAGTATTTTATATTTTTGAGAAAATGGTTTACAGTTTTCTGTTGGTGATAGAAAGAGACAAATGTCAAAATAAGAATCACCTAAGCCTAGAGAATAGTTAGTGAATCGGACGTAAATGTAATTGCGTTCATTCATTATATTGCAATTATTTTTCTTTAAAAAACCAAGCCTATAGCAAAAGTGTTTCAGACAGCCAAATTGAGCTACTAGTGGATACTTAAAAAGCCTAGTTGACATTGCTCACGTTGAGTTCTGCGTCCGTAAGGCCATGACGGTGACCGTGAATTGGGCGGCATAGATAATATATTTCAACTTACCAAATATTCGTGAGCGTCATTAACTGTAGGAATTTTAAAGTCGTGTATTGTTACATCAGTAACAGTTTGATTGTGTGATAATCTGTAATTAATAGCGTAAACTTATGAAAACTGGTTTAGGTTCCGCAGCATGCATAAACATCAAAAATCTAATAACGCTTGAACGTTTTATAAATATTTATTTTATCCGCGTACCCCTCTAGCAGCACTTGGTTTGGATTAAGGATGAACGGCAAAGTAAAGTTATATTCCTTCCTAATATCAGGTTGCTTGCAGAAGTCGTACAGATAAGCCTGTACATATAGCTCCTTCTCCAGATTGGTGCTCTGACTCATGTTGAACTTGATTTGAATTTCATGCTAAAAAAAGTAAGTCACATTATTCCTGTATTTCTTAAAAGCTGCTCCAATATCGAACCCTGTGGAACTCCCTGCACCATTATTATTTGTAATAAGATGGTAGCTTTGCCATTAGTATTTACACATGTTTTTAAACGTTAAGTGTATAAAAAGCAAGCGTACGTTCGTACGTAGCGGCTACCTCTGACTCTCCCGATTGACTGCAAAAACTGCTAATTTTAAAAATAATACAATAGCAGAACCGTTTAAGGTTGTGCTATTAAACCTGCACCGAAGATTTCTGAGCACTTTTCAGAGCTAGCTTGAGCGAGCTTGTCTTGGCAAGTGTTCAGAAATCTTCAGTGTCTTGCCTTTATCGCCTTCAGATTCAAAGCCATGAAATGTTTCAAGTGTAGAACCTTAATCCCAACCTTACATAAACTAGCTCGATCGTTCTGTCAAAATTGTAGACGATTCGGAAGAAGTAATAGGTATCTAAGTTGACGTCAAAATTTCTCATACAAATATTCGTAAGTCACCTGGGAAAGTTGAGTTGGCTCATTACCTTGGCATTCCTTCTAAGAGGTTTCGGCATATAGCACCTGTACCCCCCATTATAATTTGCGCAGCCTATTTGCGCGACAGGTGCGCCACTCATTGACACCCATGCGCATCCGTCGAATGAACTATTGCCGTGGTTCTCTACGTTTAGAGATAAAGATATTGAATCTGATGAGCCAAGATTATAGATGTTGCCACTGGAATAAAAGAGAAATATGATAGATGTTAATAAAATCCCGTGTACAGATGCTGATGCGAACTGGCTGATTGGTATGGTTTGTTTTGACAGCATATGAGAAGAGTTTCCATATTTTATGGCACTCACACCTATTACGGGGCCCAAAGTAAGCATCAATAAGAGCATGTGTTAAAGATACTAGATAACCGAAAAATCTTGATAATCATAAGTATATAAATATTAGAAACATATAAACATCCATGACTCGTGAACAAATGTTCGTACTCAACATCTGCTCTTACCGGGATTCGAAACCGGGACCCCTGACCGAGTAACTGTATAGGAAGGGGTACCAGACTACAGACCACTCAGCCAGCCGGTCGTCAATAGCAAGCTTATGTGTGAGAGCGTATGAGAGTGAAGAGTCAGCTTCCAACTTAGTGCTATTTTAATGAGCTCTGATGGAGACCATACCCACGAACACATCACTACAAAGAAGTGTTATTTAGTTGTGATCTTCTGTAAGATGAAGATGCCATAATAGTCGGGAATTCGAGAATCAAGTAGTTAATATCACTATAGGCCCTACCTTTCTTCAAAGAAGGTCAATTAAACTGCTTTTGATCAGCACTTTTCACTCAAAAGTTTTATAGTCTGAAAAACATCAAGTCTATCCACGGAAACACACATAATTACAAGCCTATTCTGTCTGATATTATGTTGATGGTTCACGTATTAATTCTTAAATATACGCCTGTATTAAGTCTAAGTATTAAATTACTTTTTAAGGTAATGTTCCAAACATGTTTGCATGCATTTTTTATACGACACACTCTCTTAAATTAGGAATATAATGTGCTTTTCTTTTTCGTTGACATAATATTTGAAATAATTTTCCCGCGTTGAAATTTCGTAAACAGGAAAATGTGAAATGCCTTTTTTATACCACCATAGGAGTGGCAAACTTACGACCAGCGTGATGGTATGTGGTAACCGTAGCGTTTACAATATAACTAGCTCTTAAACAAATGGTCACATTCAACAAACACTACAAGGTAGTTGTATTTGTCTACAATATTCTTAATTCTAATGGAAAATACAACAATTTTGAAATCGTCATCACCTGCCCGACCATTTGATGCTCATGGCCAAATTTGGCTCGCAATCCTTCCCGGTGCAGTGTCGGGAGATATCGACGCTTGCCTCCATTACACTTTGCGAACTTAATGTAACCCATAACCTGTTAAAATCTGAAATTAAAAAACGCGTAATTAATGTTAATTTTTAATATTTTATTATTAAATATATCACAACCGATAGATTCTCTCTCTTTAAACATTTTTTAAGAGATTTTTTTGAAACGTCAAGATGGATACTCCATACCTCAGAACAATAAGTTATTGTTATACTCTATATTATGTCAAATGGAGTGTTCTTATACCAACAAAAATACTAACTGCACATCTAAAATCCTTATTGTACACCCATTTATTGTGATATCGGTACTGTCGGTGTGTGTTAAAGTATTTTTTAGTGGCTCATTTTAGTATTTCCCATTTAAATGTGCCATCGAAGGAACGTTCATTGGACATCGGTAGCTATTTAAATTTAATTTAATTAGCTTTTGCACGACAGAATCAGGGCTAAAATCTATTATTTCGTTTTCCATTGTATCTTATTTGATGGAACAAAGACTATATCGTAAATGTTTTAGTAAGATGTTCATACAGAAGTCAATATTGACCCCTTAGCTACTTCATTTAGATAATGAAATTTTAAACGAAGAATGAATTAATTCCAAAGATAATATATTCCAGTTTCTACGATCTAGATATTGTGCTTAGGCATAACCTTGCTGAGTGTATACGAACATCGAACATCAAAAAGTAATATTGATAGCTTGAGCTAGGTCGGCGGGGCGACTACTTACAAGCATTTTTAAACTTCTAGTTAAGGTGAGAAAAGCTATTTTAATGTTTTTATACGTTTTAACGCCTACTCTTCTACGTCTTTTTCTTTCGCACTTTTCATAGCACTCTATCGTCTTTATTAAAAAAAAACAACTCCTTATATTATCCTCAGATTTGTTATTTGTATTTTTTATCTTGTTCGTAAGTTCGTTCGTAAATTTTTACTTGTTTCATTCGACTTAAGTTTACACAGATGTAGAATGTCACAAGTAAAATATGACAGAACAAATAAGTTATTCCGAGGACCGTCCAAGGAGTAAAATTTTTGTTAAGACCGTAAGTATAAGTTGGTACTTTAAGCTGGTCAGAATTCGTAATTCAATGAGATATACTTACCTCACTAAACAATATTATCCAAGGATTGTAATTTTTGATAATAAGGCCGTAAGTATAAGTTTATATACTCTATGCTAGCATAATGAGAATATGATGTTTAGTGATATATACTTACTAAGTAAAAGCGTTATCACAATCGGCTGTGATTTTGTGTAAAAAAAAAATAATAATATCAAAACAAATAATCCAATTGACTCACTTATATCGCTTAACATAGATATATCGTCCAATGCTACTTTCGAAGTGAACCTGTACTCTCCAGGTTCATTGTGACCCTGAAAATCGAAGTAAGTAAGTGTTAACATCAGTCCCCAGAGAAATCACATTCTTTTTAAAGGGCAAAATAACTCGGTAGAGTAGGTACTAACTATACTCATAAGTATACCAATGTAGACAGCATTTATAGAGCAGAGACTAACTAAAACTAGTAGAGTACTCAGAACTGGTAAAGCAGTACCGTTTACTCAACCCGTGGACAACAGACTCAAAGGGTGCTGTCCACGGATAGAGTAAACGGCATAACAGCACGGTAGAGTACTAACTATATTACTGACTATACCAATACAGACAGCTATTTAAAGAGCACAGAACTGACTAAAATTGGTAGTGTACTAAAAACTGGTTAAGTAGTACCGATTACTCTACCCGTGGACAACAGACTCAAAGGGGTACGTCCACGAGTAGAGTAAACGGCATAGCAGCACGGCAGAACACTAACTATATTACTAAATTGACATAAATAAATATAAATATAGACAGCACTAAAAGAGTAGAGTCCTAACTTAAATTGGTAGAGTATTACCGTTTACTCTACCCGTGGACAACAGACTCAAAGGGTGCTGTCCACGGGTAGAGTAAACGGTATAGCACTAGCTATATTACTAACTATACCAATATAGACGGCTATTTATAGAGCAGAGTACTAACTAAAATTGGTTGAGTACTGGAATATTTTTTGTTGTTGGAGATAGTGTTGTATCATCTAAACGCCAAAAATATACTAACAAGTTTCACGATAATATTGTGGCAGTGGAAATTTTTTTGCTCTGGCATCAACATAACAAATACTCTTTGCCCTTCTTCAATAAACGCACCGTCACCAATAACTTCATTGCTGACCGTCAGTTCTGCAAAACAACATTAGTGAGGTGTCAAAAAAGCGGTACCGAAACAAAACAAAAATGATATCAAGACTGTGGGCGTAGAGAAAAGCGAGTGAGAAAGCTTCATGTTGTCAAGTCCCTCTCCTCCCAACATAACGTTAGCTTAGGCTTATAATTCACTGTATTTTCACTGTGTTTAGATGTTGCTTCTTTTCTTAAATAAAAATAGTTATTTGTTATACAAGAGAGCAAAGTTGCTTTTTAACCGCGTGCTCAATTTTGATGACCGAGCAAGCGAAGGATTCTAAAATTAATTGATTGATAAAAATGATATGAATTGATAAAAAAATCAAAAGAGCACAGGGTGAAAAATCTTTGCACTCGAGTGCAACATGTAACTTTTTATCCCACCTCAACGAAGAAATGACTAAATACAAAAAAAACATTTTCATTCCCCCATCTCGGAAACAGTATTTTAGCTCTTCGATATCTGAGTGCAAAAGCCGTTTTTATCCGCTAGAGGATAAAGTAAAATTGAATTAAGAACATCGTGTGCACTCAGTTTGTGAATTCAAAACACCATTAAACCTCTTTACTTCTACCTCCATGGTGCCGAATTTATCATACACCTTTTTGAACTTGTTAAAAACTCAGAGTCGGCACCTTCTTGGTGTACTTTTTGTTTAATTTGCTTTGTGCGCGCCATTTTCTTTTCGCGACATATTTGTCAAAACCATAGGTTTAAAACAAGACATTTGAAAACAAGTAAAAAACCTAAAAGAGTGATTCTAGTGACAAAGAAGTTTATTTGACGCCAACAGACCTGACAAAAAACATTTATTATACATATAGGTTTAAGGTTATGATTCAAAAGATTCTCCCTTTAAGCAAAAATAAGCATGTGTTTGGCATTTAGTTATTTCCTCGTTGAGGTGGGATGAAAAGTTACGTGTTGCACTCGAATGCAAAGATTTTTCACCTCGTGCTCTTTTGATTCCCTCGCTAACGCTCAGGATTAATTTTAGAATCCTTCGCTTGCTCGGTCATCAAAATTGAGCACGCGGTTAAAAAGCCACTTTGCACTTTTGTATAACAAATAACTATTGCGCATTATTAACAGTTTCAGTCAATTCTGTTGGCGTCAAATAAACTTCTTCGTCGCTAGAATCACTCATTTTAGGTTTATAACTTGTTTTCAAATTTCTTGTTTTAAACTTATGTTTTTAACAAATATGTCGCGAAAAGAAAATAGCTCGCGCAAAGCAACTTAAACAAAAAATACATCATGAAGGTGCCGACTCTGAGTTTTTAACAAGTACAAAAAGGTTGTATGGTAAATTCGGTACCATGGAGGTAGAAGTAAAGAGGTTTAATGATGTTTTGAATTCACAAACTTAGTGCACACGATGTTCTAAATTCAATATTACTTTATCCTTTAGCGGATAAAAACGGCTTTTGCACTCAGATATCGAAGAGCAAAAATACTCTTTCCGAGATGGGGGGATGAAAAATGTTTTTTCAATGATTTCTGACGACCTTACTCACTGTAGTAACACGACTCTACAAAATAAGTGGTGTAGTTCCACTTTAAAAAAGATCGTATCTCTTTTTTAACATCGCCTCCATGTTAAAAAACGAAACTAGACAATCTTTCCAAGAAATAATTATTTAACAATTAAGATAATCTATTTTGTAGTGGAAGCAAGCAAATAGGGCTTGCTTGCTGTAAACTGCTCAAGATACTATAAAATATATACCCAGGTAATACATATAAGTATAGCAAGATGTATTTATAATTAAAATAAAATAATATAATTATTTAAAATGTTAATTTGTTGTAAAATTACTAACAATGGTTATTTAAGTATTAGAGTAAGTAAGTACTAATTATTATGGATCCAATTGTGGTCTGATTTTTTTTATTATTATTATTTCAAATTGTTCTAGCATCATATACTCCATCACATACCTGCATGAAAATCCTTTTGTTTCAGATGTGTTACGATCACACAAACACTCACTACAAACTCATTGTCTTGTTCTTTTACTATCTGAAAAAAAAACATAATGTCTAGTCTTTAAAAAAGAGCATACCCGAGAACTTTTGAATACGGATGACTGCTTCCGACCACTGTGCTACCAAGGATTGCAAGGGTACTTACTCCTACAATTTGTTCACAGGTTTGTATCATGTCATGTCTAGTGAAGGATATAAATAATACTCGTAAAATCCTCTGAAAACTATCATGAATGGCTTGACTCGCATACGCATGTAAAGTCAGGGTCTTTCGTCAGTCGAAGGTCTTTCGAATCGTCAAAAATCACAAATTATGTACCTATATCTATTTAAGAAATGGTCTCACTATGTCATATTGTATATCTGTCTATCATGTCTAAATTTACACCGGTTCCAAAAGTTGAAATACCGAGAAGACTCCGGCAACTGTTATTGGAATCGGTTTGTTCGTTTCTAATAGTTTCGACTGTAATCTGTCAATCGGCATTATACTACCGGGGGGCTAGGACAATAGAAAAATCAATTGTGTCTGGAATCTCACGCTTGACAAGTTTTTATGGAAAGCCGTGCAGCGTAAACGATCTTAAATGTTTTAAGCATAGTCAAAGTCGAAAAATAATGACAAACGACAAATGTTGAGCACTCCTTGAAATTTAAGTGTTGTTTGAGTGTTCGACCGTAAAAGTATTACATTTATTAGTGAAAACACTCTGAACCGATTAAATTTGGATTACGAAGCGATAATGACGGATCGATACCAGCACAATGGTTAATTCTGTGACATTTGAAATAAAACCAATTTACCGGATTTAATTTGCGTTTAATTAGATGTTACTTTATTATTATACACCCGATGTTTCAATTTATTACAGCGATCGTGGTCACGGGAAGACGAGCACTGTAATATCTAATTAAATGCGAGTTAAATCTGGTAAATTGGTTTTATTTCAAATGTGTAAGAAAATACTATGCTAATTCTGTGTCAAATATTTTAGATTTGTTCATATGCAAAGCACGGCAAATGACATGATGTGAAGCGGTGAGAAAAGACCGTTCCAGCCACCTCCACCTTACCAGCCTTTTTACGCCTCTTTTGAATAATATAATATATAATATAATATAATATAATATAATATTTATACACTCACACCTATTATCTAGCCCAAAGTAAGCATCATTAAGAGCTTGTGTTATGGATACTAGATAACGGAGAAACAATGATAATAATATGTATATAAATATTAGAAATATACTAAATAAACATATAAACATCCATGACTCGTAAACAAATGCTCGTACTCATCATACAAACATTTGTTCCTACCGGGATTCGAACCCGGGATCTCTTGACCGAGTAGCCTGGGGTACAGACCACTCGGCCAGCCGGTCGTCAAACCGAATGAACTCATGTTATTGTTCTAATTTTAAGTGGTTTTTGTAAGCATGAAACGTAACCTTTTTTCCGTTATTTGGTGTTGTTTTTTTGCAGTAAAGAGTTGAATATTGGAAACTTCGCTGAGTTAAGTTTTATTTTACTGTGTTCGATTTTATGTGCAATCAAATTTGTGTTTCCCAAATAAATAAAAGGCATGTAATGCTATACAGCATTAACACTAAATTTTATAAGTACTATAAATAGGCTTGACCAGGTGGTAGACCCATATGTAGGGTCGCCTGGGTAGGTACCACCGCCTTTCTTATTTCAGCCGTGAAACAGTTCGCTGTGTTTCGGATTGAAGGGAAAGTTGGCCAGTGTAATTACTGGGCATGGACGGTATTTCATCTCAGGCCTCAGGATGACAACGCACCTGCAATATCAAGTGCTTTTCCTTGTTATTGCAGGTGTCTTTAGGCGGCGGTAACCGCTTACCAACAGGTGGGCTGTCAGCTTGTTTGTCATCTAGTTGTATAAAAAATTTTTTTTTTTAATTAACTTGTGTTTGTTTTATTATTGTTTTTACCTGAGCACCTAAAAGTTCTGCTGTAACAGTCACGTTGACTGAAGGCATACACCTCAACAACACGATGCTATTGCTCCCGGGTGAGCCAACTGCCAATTCTGTAATATTAAAAAGTAATATTAATGTCAAGGATGCACTGAAAAAATGACTAAATAACTCAGCATAACACCTAGCCAAAAATAAAGTTGCATAGAGATGCACTGTTTGTTTAAATAAAAAATAGGCTACCTTAGGCTACTCCACAGATTAGTTTCATGGCTATTTTACTGTTGTATTGTAATATCTCATTTGGTATGTCTTTATATTTCTATATATTTATCTTTGTTGACAACGCTCCTAATGATTAGATGGTTTATGAGTCAAAAGATATTTATTATATCTATTTACCTCTTATTGATTAGCTTGCGTGAACAGTGCACCACTGAATTTAATAATGTCAGTATTGGTTCAATATAACATAATCTGCGCATATAGTGGGCCTAATTCTGGGAACACACTTTAATTCTAAATTTAAGTAAAGTATATCTCTTTCTCGCAATAAGTAGGTAATAGGAAAAGGATAGCAAGAATCTGTTTAGAGCTGTCACTTAAATTTAGATAGATTTCTAAGAAACCATAGACAATTTTAGATGGCATGTACGGAGGTGCCTCCTAAACACTGCTTTTTATCACGTTCAATAAGGTCGAAAATTGAACGCACGTTTCTAAATGTCAAATTATATGTCAGCCATCCTTTTCGTATTCCTTTTAATAGAAAGAAATGAACTGAACTTAAATTTAGACTTAGCATGTGTGTACCAGAATTAGGGCCAGTGTTCTGGCGTAATATCATTATGCCAGAACAGTGTCTACGTAGACGCTCCTTCAACCAATTTTGTACTAACAATTTATCATATTCGGATATTGCTATCGTAAATAACAATAATTTTAGTTCCATTTTCAATTCAAATACAATCTTCGGTAATATTGATGTTGATTTGTACACTAAAGCTAGAAACTGTGGCCTCACCGTCACATCCGTTTCCGTCCAAGTCAGGTATAGTTTGTAGGCTGTATCCGAACGTTTTAAAATTCGAACTATAAATCCTCTGTGACAGTTTCAGTTGGTAGAAAGATATCTGTTTGTAATCGTGGTATGTCAACAGCTCTTTATAAATTTCGTACCCAGATAGTATATATAAGGCTCCAACACCAAAATCTTCGTAGGGTGCACTAACGAAAATTTCTGTAATAACCATAATAATTTATTTCAGATTTTCATCCATATTATTGTTAGTTTGTAAGTAATCATTTTCCTTAGAATTAAGTTAGTTATTTAGTTATTTGTATTATATTACTATTTACTTAAATCGATTTACCAGAATTACATAGGTACATTATCATCAAATTAATATTATCAAAATTATTTCAACTGTCCCGTAACTATCTCAATCAAATGCTTCTGAATGAGACAGTCTGGACGACTAGCTATGACAGTCAGGATGCTGTTACTGCTTGCCCTTAGACGACGCAGAAAGGAGCCCGCTTTTTGCGAATGATGGCATGGAAGACATCAGTAAGCGCCTCGGCAAACATGCCACTAGCACTGTTGAGTGTATCTCTCACAAAATGCCTTGAATAAGATAATTTTTACTTCATCAGTGCATCAAGCGAATTTGCGAAAGAGCATGTTAGCTCTCACTGCCCTCCGCTCCCTTTCAATATCCTCGTCATCATGGAGATTGCTAGTGATAATATGTCCTAGCTTATTAATAATAATTCCAGTTTTTAAGATTTATCGTCACTACTAATAGCAGCAATTATTTCATTTTTCTTCACTTGGTTTGAGAGACTGACATGAAGTTGTTGGCCATGTTTAAGGCGGTTTGTTTTAGAAATAAAGTTACCTGGATAATTGTCACCATCTATATCATTAGCCGCTAATTTACTTGTATAATTGTCGCTGTCTATATCATTAGCCGCTAATTTACCTGGACAATTGTTGCCCTCTATATCATTAGCCGCTAATTTACCTGGATAATTGTCGCCGTCTATATCATTAGCCGCTAATGCAGCACCAAACCTTGACCCGTCTTCTGTACCTAAAATAACACGATGTCTGCTCTCAGTATCTATCGTGTCCTGGAACCACCCAAAAACAATGAAGCTGGTGAAAGAACAGAAGTAAAACGTAGAGAGAGAAATAAGAGAGATACTTAATTATCAAATACCTCTCTTTCTTCTCTTTACTTGATAATCAAGTTTGACAAACGGTAAAATTTTTTGTAAGTATAATTGACCATCATGACAAATGAGCAACTTTATTGTTTGAAATATATAGCACCAAATAATAATAATATTCATACACTCACACCCATTATCTAGCCCAAGTAAGCATCATTAAGAGCTTGTTTTATGGATACTAGATAACAGAGAAATAATTATAATAATATGTATTTAAATTATAAAAATTTACTAAATAAACAAATAAACAGCTGTGCCTCGTGAACAAATGCTCGCACTCATAATACAAATATTGGTTCCCACCGGGATTCGAACCCGAGACCCCCGACCGAGTAGCATGCGGAATGAGCTACCTGCAGAGGTTTTCTTGAATGAGTACAGCATGGGGCTCTACAAAAAAGGCGTGAAAAGGTTTTTACAGGGTCGGCAACGCGCAAATGATACCCCTGGTGTTGCAAGCGTCTATAGGCTACGGTAATCGCTTACCATCAGGTGGGCTTACTTGATCAGTAAAAGTAAAAAAAAAATCAGTTCAGCAGCTTAGGAGTAACAGCATAACGTAACAGACAGACAGACTTACTTTAGCATTGATAATTTAGTAATGATTGTATAGACTAGTAAGACTAGTAAGTGTTTTTATTATTTTCTAATTAATGCTAGAACAAATAGGACCTACCTAAGTCGAGGACTTTTCACAAGAAATACAAAATAATCTTTTGAAAACAAAAAAACATACCATATCTCCTCCTAAATAGATGTGAACTGCACCAGTCTCAAATCCCCCCTCGTTGTTGTCCTGAGCAGGTGCTCCCACCAGCAGCTCCGACAATCCATCCAAATTCAGATCAGCAGAGCACATCGCAGCGCCAAACATGGATCCGATGCTGCTGTCGGTAATATTGACGTAATTACGTCTTTTCACGGCCAGAAAGTTTAGTTTCTTCACGTTCTTTTCGTGCCTTGATATCTTAGCGTATAGGAAGTGGATCTAAAAGATTAAATCTAGGTAATACTAACGAAATTGAACAAATCAAATCACCTTGTTTGCGTTTAATTAGATGTTCAACGAGACGTTTAGATTCTAGTGCTGGAAATGTAGGACAATCGGTGCTAATTTGAAATATTGCTCTACAATTGGCTCTACTGTTCTTATTAGCGAAGTTATAAGGTAAGTATTTGCTTAACTTAGTGTGTATATGTATGCTCACATACTATTATACTATGTTAATTTGCAGGGTGGCTATAACTTTTCAGGGGCTGAAAAACCGCTGTAGCCGGTAACAAAAAATCAGGTATCATTTTCAACGGTGTCCAAATTCAATGACTCGCAAAAATATAAGAAAAAATACGGTAGCAGTTACACTTAACTTATAAAACTCCTAATGGAGTTGAACCTCAAAAATTCTTAGTATTTAATCGGATACCGATCACACAAGTTGGCAACGTTACGTGTAATACCGTTTTAAAACACGGGTATCTGACCTAAAAATTAGGGTACTATTCTCACGGGTACCCTTTAATTTATGGTATCCTTTAAATCATCATGAGTTGATATCTAAATCTTTGGGTACCGATAGTAAATCGGTATTTAAAAGCGCATAAAATGGTCAGGTACCGGAAAAAAACACAGTTTCATCGGATATTGTTACAGTCCCTGATGTCTTGTGTCTAATTGATTTTAAATTTACATATTTATCAGATTTCCGCTATTTTGACGTTGTGACTTCAATACATCGACAATTTCTTATATTCTTCACAAGGTATCTTTTGGCCGTCATCTCTTTTGATGGTAAGTGGTGATAAAGACGAAAATGGAACCAAGCTTCGCCCGGATTCCTCAACCATAGAGGATGAAGGTGTGATTAGTAATTATGGTAAGTTGAATACGTACAACCCCAGTTACTGAGTTACTAGTTGCGCTCACAGCATACACTGTTTCGTTATTAAAAAAATGTCCGGCAGCCATTGAATAACCTGAAATGAAAATCAATGTTATTTAATATTTAGATCCTATTACAATAATAATCGAATGTAACGTCTTAAAAATCTTTGACGAAAGTAAAATTGAACAGCTTTCCAAAGATTATACTGGTGTCGTCCTACTCACCAACGTTGCGAAAGTTCTTCAAGTAAGCCAAATTGCTGTCCCTGGACCTGTCAATGCTCTTTGCCACAAAAGAATTTGCTGGCTCCAGTGGGTTCGAAGAGTTAATACAAACAATGTCGGCTTTAAGCGCTACTTTAGCTATCAGGAGCAACTTATTAGCCGGATCTAATAAAGTGTTCCAGCCAGTGCCGCCATAAATAGAATCTAAAGGGAATAATAGGGTAGTTAACAACTGTTTTTCATTTCATAATCTTTTTTGGGCGCACTACCTCACCTACCTATCCAAATCAGACTTTGAACTCAAAGATTTGCTGATAGAAAACACAGTTTCCATCAAGTTCTATTTTTTTAAATTTGTATCAGTTGCTTTTGTGTAAATTAATAGAATAAATAAATAAACTCTAGCACCTACTTAAAAATGATTTCGAAAACACAGAACTTACCGAACGGTGACACGGAATGTGGATTGGCGTGGTATTTCTCAAGCATTCCATGGTATCTATGGGCTGATTCATCGTAGACGAAGCATGTACCGTATGAAAAGTTCTTGCTTGTTCCCGTTGGGGTGGTCGTCCATAAGGGAGCGCATGTCTGCATACAAATATTATATCACTGGTGATTAATCATCTTAAATATTTAAGTTTGTTAATTTTTTTTTACCAGGGAGCAATCCGCTCCTCGGCCGCGTGCGTGGGTGGCTCCCACGCATGCATTGCACAGGCCGCCACGTCTGGAATTACCCAAGTGACTCTAGGTAATCTCCATCGTCGCGAAACCTGGCCGCAAGGCCGGGTTGCCTGGGGGTGGACTGCTGAAATTGCTTCGGCAGAGCCTAGGCTACCCCCGCGAAGGGCAGTGGAGTTACCGGGGATTTTTAGTGAGTACCTATTCCCAGTGTCATTTAGCGCTGGGGAACCCCCACACACGCCTGTCGCCTCGCTATTGACGGGTAGGTCTGTAAACAGATTTCTTCCCGTTAAAAAAAAGGGAGTAATCCGCTTACACACCTACTCCTCGCTGGCTAAGCGACGACGGGCGTGTGTGGGGTCGCCCAGCTGTCACCTGATCATCGGGACGCATTGGGAATACCCACTATATCTCCTCGGTAACTCTACCAGCCCTTCGCGGGTCTAGCCCAGCTACTGTCGAAGCAATTTCACCAGCTCTCCCTTAGATACTTATTGAGGGTAGGTATAACAAGAACACCTACTGGGCAAATAGTATACTACTTTGTACTTTGTAGGGCTATATTCGTGCAGTGTTGTGGGGTCGCCAGCGCTCAAGAGATCCTTCTCCTCTGTTGTTATTGTTACCAACACGCTTTAGCTTTATTTCTGTCTGGTAGACAACGCGTGATTAGTGCCTATGCTGGTACAAGCGTTTATAGGCTACTGTCTATTCATTCACACACACACACACACTGCAATATTCTGATTAGTTATTTTGTTATTGTCTTTACAATATCTTTTGTTATCATTTAATATCATCTCACGTTAGCGTCCATAAACAGAACTGAAATGCAAGAGGGCCCTGGTGACCTGTAACTCAGGTTTCATTGGAAACCTTTATCAGGCACCAGTCTCCTCACAATGCAGGTCATTTATTTAGCAAATAAATTTATAGGTAGCTCTGTATTTTAATTAAGTGTACCTATTGTGATGAGAAAATAAATAAATATATTATTATTATTATATTTTGCAGGCGGGCTGTATTGTCATATCATCAAGAAAGTTGTAAGCATCGCAATGAAACAAATAAAAATCAATGACATTTATGTTGAATTTACTAATACGTCACAACTTTGGTACAGTCGACCACAGAAGTAGCTGAACACTAGAGTGCCATATCTGACCGATCTTATGCACGTCGTTGTAGCATGGTACTAAAGTGTTCAGCTACTTCTGTGGTCGACCGTACCTACCGACGACGTGTAACACTGCTACGGGCAGCTGATCCATTTACGTGGCGCGGCTGACGCAAACGATTTTCACTTTGTATTTTTTTTCCTGATATTAAATTGTATTAAAAAATTGTATAATTGTATTGTGTTTAATAACAAACACAATACAATACAATGTTGTTGTATTGTGTTTTTATTGTGTTTGTATTGTGTTTGTGTTGTGTTTAATTGTATTGTGTTTTTTTCTGATATTAATTGTATTATTGTATTTGTTGTGTTGTGTTGTATGTTTATATTTAATTGTATTATTTTTTTTGCCCTGTTTTTATGAATAAATACTGATTATTATTATTTCTTTGTGGTGGTCTCCAAGCAAGTAGATATAGATAATTATGTTGACGAGAAATAATTGTTTCATATCGTAAAATCTACGTACCAAGAAATAATCGGGTGTGACTGCGACCGATGCACCTAAGTTAAACTTCAATTGCGGCGTATAATCTGAAAGTTTATTAACATAATATGTAACATTACTTATAGTGTAAAGAAAATCAATCGTCTGCTGGTTAATTGTCTAATTATTAGTTTGTCAAATCCTTAGCTTCTAGGAGATGAATAAAGAAAAAAATAAAAAGGCGAATAAAGTTAAAAAAGAAAAGAAGAAGAAAGAGGTTTAAAGATGAATAAAATATAATTGTTATGAGTAGCGTTTTCATTTTACGCCAAAATTGCGCTTGATAGAATCATTCAAGTACCTACAGATAATTGACAGCTTTGTGTAGTAGTATACAGAAACCATTTTATCTTTTACAATATACTTCACCTACCTCTATTATATGGCGCTAAGCTATCAACATCAATATTCACATCTTGACAGTTACTTGTCGCATTGACCAATACGTTATCAATTGGACATTTAAAAACTTTTCCAATTAAATTACTTTGAGGCGCCCCCGTAACTGCAAAAAAATAATTTGAAATAATTAGTGTAGGATAATTATTATCTAGCTTTAACTTCATTATCATTATCATCACCAGACTTTAAGCATCCCACTGCTGGGCACAGGCCTTCCTACATGGGAAAAAACACATGAAGAGCTCGGGCCCTCGGGCCAGCACGCTATTACAATGCGGGTTGGTGGGCTAAATCGGTTGCAGTAACAACCGAGACCAAGGACTTAACGTAAGTACCTTCCGAAGCACGGAGGAGCTCGAGATTAAAGATTAAGCTGTAACTTCGTTGAACAGATTCCCTGACCAAAGGGATTATTATCTCAATAAGAATTATACACAATCTTTTTCTCAAATTAATATACGAACACTATTTGCTTCTTTTTTAGTGTGTAAGTAAATTATTTATTTGCTAGAATATGGTACAAATAATGTTGGTCACATAATATAATCAGGTCCTTTCATAGTCTACTGTTAACATCAGTGTACAAATTTGGTCGGATTAAGAATATAAAAAGTTATAAATATACAATAATGAAAATTTTAAAAATATTTATACTATCAATTATTTTATTTTTTTACAAAATTAAAACTATGAGTAAAAGTTACCACAGGCGACGTCTAAAAATCTAGTACCTATTGTCTTAAACTGCACTACACATTTGAAATGTAACCACTTTACCGGATTTTAGTCGCGTTTGATTAGATGCCGACCTAAATTTACAATAATAATGCCAAAAAAATATATTTGATAAAGGAATCCAGAGGATAAACCAAATGAAAAGGATCAATTCCAAGGAATCCAAAGGTAGTGATAAATCTTACTGAGGCTTCGCGATGTTCCATTTTGGTAGCCCAATGAAAACCCGAAAGTTGCGTGATCAGTCAGGGTATTTGGTTCCAATATGATGCGGGACAATTGGTGAAAATAAACATTCGTAGCAGATACAATAGCAGTTGTAGCCAATAGTATACGGGCAGCATACGTGGCGGCTGAAAAAAAATATATTTGGCTATCATTTAAAGACTTGAAGGCTATTACAAGACAATTGTCTATAATATTCACAAATTCATGTTTTTATAAACCTATGGTATTTTAATAAAACATGAATAGATTAATAGTAACTAATGTTTTATTTTTTTTACTTTCTATATAGTTAAAAGGAAAATTGAAATTAATAAATTAATAAAATTGAATATTTTTCATCGTCACAACGCTATCATTAATCCTGTGGATAATAATAATGGGCATGAAAATAAAATATAGACTTGTATTATCAACTTACCATTCATTTTCCTTGTCATCAGTTCATTGACAAAACTTAAAAACAATTATATAACACAAAATGAATTAAAAGTAATAGATAACCATTAAAGAGACTCTACACGAAATCAGTACACATTTTTCACAAACAAAAATTCAACAAGAACTAACAACGCTAGAGTTAAAACTAAATCGATTAATTAACAACTGAATTATTCTTGTACCTATATTCTTACTATAGTTTTGCGTGGGTTAAACCATACATTCGCTAACGTATTCAACTCCGGGCGAGGAAAATAATAGGGAAAAATATTTTAAAAATATAATATACTTCACTTCATTTACCTGTTCACAATAGGTATGCGTTATCCTTTTTTGTTTAGTAAATGTTTGTGTATTCTTTAAATTTAACATTGATAAAAATGTTTAAAATATACTATTTTTACTTAACAAAATAACTCAACTAGAAAAAAATCACGTCCTGAGGCAGGGATTGAACCCGCGATCTTTCACAATCCAGCTGACTGCTCTAACCCTCTGAGCTACCAAGGACTTGGGATAACCCTGTGAGATTCTTTTAATCTATCTGTATTTGCGTTATAAACTAACGTGTATCCTTTTTTTATGGATACCCAGCTGTGATAAAGGGCCACAGTTGGGTTATGTGAGACTCTCCCACTGGCATACTCACTAAAAACCATCAACTTTTCCTACGTCGCTGCCTAGCAACGCAACCACACAGGAAACTGTCGTCCGCGTGGCCGCTTGCAGCTCAGCAGGCCACCACAAAGGTAAGGGATATCCCGGAAGAATATAGGATATCCCTACCACTCCGGATGGCGTTGCAGACGATGGAGAAACTAACGTCTACCCTGAAATGTCGAAATATTCTATTTCAACATCCGAAAGAAGTATTTTTACAAATACCTAAGACATTTCGACGCATACTGCCAGAAACGCAAATTACCTGATAGGTACTCAGGGATTCGGTTAAGTTGGGGCTTGCTTTTTTATGTAAATGTTTGTGTATGAGTAAAGAACTTTGAAGCATACACATAGAATTCATATTAGTTACAAGTATTGATTTCGTTTTTTTTATATACAACTGGATGACAAACAAGCTGACGGCCCACCTGATGGTAAGTGGTTACCGCCGCCTATAGACACCTGCAATAACAAGAAAAAAACACTTGATATTGCAGGTTCGTTGTCATCCTGGGGCCTTAGATGAAATGCCGTCCATGCCTAGTAATTACACTGGCTACCTTTCCCTTCAATCCTAAACACAGCGAACTGTTTCACGGCTGAAATAAGAAAGGCAGTGGTACCTACCCAGACGACCCTGCATACGGGCCTACCACCTAGTATTATCATTAAAGTTAACGTCTTTATTATTCTTTCTCATAACTGATATTAGAAATACGAAAGTGAGTTAGTTAGATTATTACGTTTTCACGACTAAACTAATGAATTTTGGTATTTGAATAATTTAAGACCTTAGGAAGGACAAAGGATACTTTTTGAAGCAATAGCCGACATCCACGCAGGCGGAGCCGCTGGCAAAAGCTAGTACTAAATAATTTAAACTTCCATATTAATAGCAGGAGTTCAAGTAATAAAAAATATTTCTATCAATTTCATGTCTGTTTTTTACAGCTAATCTTAACGTCATATTCTAACATAGGTACGGCCTGATTTTTTCGAAAACTGGAACCAAGTCTAAATCGACCTAAATACAACATTCATATTTACATAGAACATAATATTTTGGAATCCCACACAAGGAAAAAATGCGTGATTTTTTTTTGAGGTCTATTATTATTCTTCGTGTAACACCAACGCATTATAATTTAAAAATTCACCTCACGACATTTTCTTTTTGAAACTAAATTTAAAATGACTTAATTCAAAGTTAATTGAAATTAACAGCGTTACGAATACAATATTTGTATTTTAATTTTAAATATTTAGGAGGAAGATAAACGGCCTTTGGTAAGCACAAAAGCGTAAGTACAAAAAATAGAATATAGTACCAAAAAAGATTTATCACTTTTAGGTATAAACTCATCTGTGTAAAATTGATATCTTTTACGTTTTTTTCTACAAAAGAAGTTTTAATGTATTTCTAAATCAGTCCTGGGCGGAGACCGAACAACTCGGGTGACAGCTCAAACATCTGAGCTGCCAAGGCCTTGGGATCGATTGTCTTCTTATTGGAGTAAGTAAACCTTATTTGTTTTTATTTATTTATAGTTAGGAACACAGCTCGATTATATTTGTAGTGCAATTTTATAATTAAAATATATCTTAACTAGAAAAATTCACGTCCTGAGGCGGGGATCAAACCCGCGACCTTTCGCCTAACCAACTGAGACACCCAGGACTTGGGATATCCCTGTAAAATTCTTCTAGTCTATCTGTTTTTGCGTTATGAGCTAACGTCCGTCGTAACGTTTTTCAAAAATTTATAATAATGTCAAAATCAAAAATTAAAAATGTGCAATTTTATGTTAATTTTTAAAGTCAAACGTCAAATTTATAACACCCCTTTTTTCGTCGTGAACAAAGAAGTGTTATAAGTTACCGTAGCCTATGGACGCTTGCAACACCACAGGTATCACTTGCGCGATGCCGACCCTGTAAAAACCTTTTCACGCCTTTTTTGAAGAACCCCATGCTGTACTAATTCGAGAAAACCTCTGCAGGGAGCTCATTCCACAACCTGAGCGAAAGTGCGAGAAAGTTTCTCGTGCGGACTTGGCTGGACTAGTTTAAAATAATTGAAAACGCGATAAAAATCAGCTGTTTCATACTGAATTATAATAATATTCATAAACTTACACCTATTATCTAGCCCAAAGTAAGCATCATTAAGAGCTTGTGTTATGGATATAGATAACGGAGAAATAATGATAATAATATGTATTTAAAAATTAGAAATATACTAAGTAAACATATAAACATCCATGACTCGTGAACAAATGCTCGTACTCACCATACAAACATTCGCTCCTACCAGAATTCGAACCCGGGAGCTCCCGACTAAGTAGCCTGTATAGCAAGGGGCACAGACCATTCGGCCAGCCGGTCGTCAAAGTTAAGTCATAACTACACGTGTTCAGGATGACCAGCCATCTAGCCAGGATGATCTGTCTTTTTCTTCTTACACGCTGTATTATTCAAATAGGCTTACATACTCGAAGTCATGCCTACATGTTAACCTAACATGGAAATGTATTGCCATTTTAAGGCTAGAGAACTTACTAAGAAACTTAATTTCATTTCAGAGAGTCTTACTCAAAATCACCATCGTGCATTGTAATTGATTAAAACAATAAATAAATAGAAAAAAATATAAAGAAAATTGAGAATATAAAACCGTAAAATATGTAAAACTGAAGTTAGCCTCTTATTACTGTTCGGTCCAAGTGTCGTCTAATAATAACGCGAAGGAAAATGATTTGACACAACACAAACATATCTTCATGAATCATTAAAGTGGTGGTCCATGTAAACTGAAATAGTTAAATTAAAATTGTGTAATTGGAACTCAAGGCGACATAATGGATTGGTTTGGTGAGTTAATGTTTCCATTCAAAATTTTTGTCAAAGTTTCTTACTAGTCTACATTCAACATATTATGTAAATAGCTTACACCCTATCTTAAAGAACTAAGAAGTTAATTACTAAGTAATTTTTCAAACATTTATAATAATGTTTAAATAAAAAATTAAGAAAACTAAGAAGTATTATTGCTTTTTTGAAATTTACCTTCATCCATTACCAGTCGGCCGGCGCCCACACAAAGTAGAAAAACTATTGTCATTTTTATATAGTATAAAGTGTTATAAGTTTGACGTGTCTGTCTGTGTATCTGTGTGTCTGTCTGTGGCATCGTAGCGCCTAAACGAATGGACCGATTTTGATTCGGGTTTTTTTGTTTGAAAGCTTATGTGACTACAATGGTCGTTAGCTATAATTTATGAAAATCAGTTCAGGCGTTTGATGACTATCAGCTCATTTTCTACATGATTATAGGTTTTACTAACTTTTACAGATCCGATTTATTTGAAATTTGGTATACTGTTGCTTCGGTGACATTCCCATGACATAAGTACTATCCTTGAGCTGATCCTATACCATCAAAAAGTCTGTGAAATGCTTAATTCTTCAGAATCTTACAGCAGATATAGCGTGTTTGGGCTCTTATGAATAGTCTCAATGAGATGGTGTTAGATAGATGATTAATGACGCCGGGGGTTACTTAAAAATTTTTATTTTGTAATTTTACCGGGTTCAATAGGTACCAAACTGTAGCTGTGTGTTTAGTGAGTGTGGGTGTGCGTCAGTGTATTTGTGTAAAATTGATTATGTTATCAGTATACGGGTGGTTATTCTCAATGTGTTTTTTCAGCTATCATCAGTTTACTAATAGCAATATGGACTTTAGAAGTGAACAGCGTCTACCACATGCTCTCTATGGCAGTACTAAAGCCATCTGACATCACCAGGAACAACATATCATTCGGTTATAGTATTGCCTATCAGCAGAAATCAAATCGGTATGTAATAATAGTAAACTAAAATAAAAAATTTCGACGAGCATCTAGCGGAGAGGTCAGTGGTCGTATATTAATAATAAATGCAGCAATGCAAGCATATTATGGAATTCTTTAGATTATAAAGATGTCTCAGGATATTGGTTCGATTATAAATTGTTATTTGTAGTTGTCCGCGTTGCAGTTGATATGTATTTACTAGAATAAAGTTACATTTAATTTGTTTGTTGTTTAAAGATACCATAGGTATGTCAATTTCACTTTACGCGTTTCACATTTATTACAAAGCTTACTTCAATCAATAAGGAGTACATTACAATGAGCTTGTTACAATTACCTGATAAATTTTAAAAATAAATAGATCGAACGGACTCTACTCAGTATTACAAGGAATTAGTAAAAGTCTCACCTTTATTTTAAATCTCTTGGAACCCGTGCAAATTCGGAAATGACAGACAGACACACGTTTTAAATGACATTGTTAGGTAACATTATTTTTTGTGATAGACATACTGATGGGATTTTTAACGACACGAATGAGCTTCTTGGAGAATTCTATAAAATTTTAACATATAAAATTGTATGTAAATATTTATTTTGATATTGATCTAGACAACACAAAATAAATTATATATAATTCTGGTTCCAGATTAGTGGTTGGCGCTCCCAAAGGAAGTTCAGTTGGGAAGCTCTACGAGTGCAATCTTATGTCCACAGCGTGTGCAATCAACACAGGACTCTTCGAGTGCCGTCTTGATTCTACAGAGTGTACAGAAGTCATTACAACCATCAAAGATAGTGAGTCTAATGTTATGTAACGTTTAAGAATATTTCGTTAAACAGTTCGCTGTATTTCGGATTAAAGGTAAAGGTAGCCAGTGCAATTACATGACAGGCATTTTCATATTATGTCTCAGGATGACAACGCACCCGCAATACCTACCAAGTAAAATTTTCCTTCTTATTGCAGGTGTCTATAGGCGGCGGTAACCGCTTACCATCAGGTGGGCTGCCAGCTTGTTTGTCATCTAGTAGTATTAAAAAAAATGGTTAGAATGGTTTATAGGTATACTTTATGAAGATCACTTCAGACGTTTGATGACTATCAGCTCATTTTCTACATGATAAAAAGGGTTTTTACTATCCGCCAAGTACCTCCTAGGTGCACTGGATAGATTGCAGCGTCGTGCTGTCCGTATCATTGGCGATGTAGAGGTCACGAACAACCTTGAGCCTCTACAATTGCGTCGAGATATTGCGTCGCTTAGCGCCTTTTCTCGGCTTTATCACGGAGAGTGCTCTGAGGAGCTTTTCGACCTTATCCCACATTACCCCTTCCTGCTCAGGAGCACGCGTGCCGGTCTTCGGAGTCATCCATTCACTGTCTCCACTTCAACATCACGCACAAAGAAATTTAGTGCCTCGTTTCTTTGTCGTACTTCCAGAACTTGGAATTCTTTGCCAGCACAGGTGTTCCCTCCATCCTATAACATGGGGTCCTTCAAGAGAGGCGTGAAAAATCACCTTTTGGGCCGGCAAGGTGGAGGCGGCTAGTGCAATGTCTATTCTGCACTAGCTGTCTTCGCATATGGACTCTCCTTACCGCTTCACATCAGGTGGTGTTGGGTCAATTGTCGTGCTTTGTATAAAAAAAAAATCTTTCACAGATCCGATTTATTTGAAATTTGGTGTACTGTCAGTTCAGTGACATTCCCATGACATACTAACCTTGAGCTGATCCTATACCATGAAAAAGTCTACGGAATGCTTAATTCTTCAGAAACTTACAGCAGATATGGTGTGTTTGGGCTCATAATAATAGTCTCAATGACATGGTGTTAGATCTGAAGCGGTGGCAAGAGTCCATTTAAAGTACAGCTAGTGCAATATGCGAAGACAGCTAGTGCAGAATAGACATTGCACTAGCTGCCTCCACCTTGCCGATTTATAAGGTGCCTTTTCGTGCAGCTTTTGAAGGAACCCATGTTATAGGAAGGAGGGAACACATAGATAACGGTGATGCCTTTATCTGCTTTTATCACAGTTGCTGGTACTGTGCGCTCTAATGTGACTCACATGAACTACCTTTTTTAACCGACTTCAAAATCGATGAGGTTCTCAATTCGGTTGGTATGTTTTTTTCTATGTATGTAGGTACACCGATTCCGCCGAGATTTCTGATCCGATTTACGTGTTTCTTTTTTGTTCGATGCGAAATAGTTGCCATTTGGTCCTATATTTCTTTTTAAATCGATTGGGTAGTTTTTTGGAGTTGGTGCTAAGTTTTTTCCAGAAACAATACAAAGTGAAGCACCGACTTGACCTTTTCAGTTTTTTAAAGTCGGTCTTAATTTTTGTTTAAAATTTTTAGAACTTGCGTGAACAGTGTGGGCATGCCAAGGGTGCGGTGACAATCTGCAGATAAGGGGAATCCCTCCCATGCCCTGTAATTACACAGGTTACATCTGATCTTGATACCTTTACACTGAAACACCGCATTTTTTTGTCTTGGAATATTAACAGTGAACTCAATTATTATTCATAGTGTTAGGAGCAGCTGGAACACCAGCACGACTTAATAGAAAATAAATTTGAAATTCCAAAAAAAAAAATTGCTGTTTCATACAAATTGTAATATCTACACGACTTATTTGTATGGAACAGCTGTTTTTTCCCGCAATTTCATATTTATTTTTTAGAAAGTCGTGTTTAGGATGACCAGCACTGCCACCTGCCTTCGTTTTCGAGAGTGTCCTCCTTACACACTGTATACTTAATCAAGACTATTTTTGTGTTCAGATGAAATTACTGACTCGTGGTTTGGTGCTACAGTGGCAACTGGACAAGATTTCTCTGTGGTAAATTTTCTATATCTTTGATTTTTATTAAATATTACCTAGATCTTTCATCAATTCTTGCGGGGCGACTGCCTTAATTTGTCTGAAAATTGGTATTGTTTAAGACGTCATCATGTGATTTCCTACCGCCTATGAAAGCAATCAAATATGTCTTTCAAAGCAATACTATTATTATGGCTTTAAGTTATGCGGTCGCCCCGACAGACGTGCATGAGCGATTCGGTTCATTAATAGTTGATTCTTAGTTCACAATAACTTCAACGTTCAAGAAATAACAAGCAGTAGTCTCCGGATTTGTTTGTAATCCATAATTGTGCCTATCTCACAGAGTATTGTGCTATCAAAGATCGGCAGAAAAAAACCTTGCTAGTACCGTAAGAATAATAACAATGCTAGTACCTTTGAGTATCCTTTATCCTGTGCAACTATTTCTGTGGTTTGAAAGTATTTTTTTATAGTATGGTCTCACGTTTTCGCTAGCACTACACAATTGAAATAATAGCACTTCATCAGATTTTCTTAGATTTAAGTAATTACACATTACAACCCGACGACGCAACGTTGAGATTGCTTTACAGTGTCGTTATTTTAAGTTAGCTACCGTCATTTTGTGTTTTATATGATTTTGAGTCGATTCACGCATACGCAGCTCATGGTATCCGTTTTGGTTTGGTAGAGTCGCGGTAATGTTATCTAGCAGTATTCTCTATTTGAACAAACGGTCGGAACGCGAGTCATACCTACGCGCCTCGATTTTTTATTCCATAAATTTCAAAAATTTTATATCTGGGTGCGTTACCCAGATATAAAATTTTAGAAATTTAAATAAGTAAGACTAAAACATAGTTTTGATGTCATCATCATCATATCAGCCTATGATGTCCACTGCTGAACAAAGGCCTTCCCCATCGATCTCCAAATAAAACGGTTTTGCGCAGCCTGCATCCAACGGCTTCCGCGACCCTGACCGGGTCGTCTGTCCATCTAGTGGGAGGCCGGCCTACTTTGCGCTTTCCGGTACACGGTTGCCACTCCAGAACATTAACGCCCCACCAGCCGTCCATTCTGCGTGCTATATGCCCTGCCCACTGCCACTTCAATTTGCTAATCCTAAGAGCTATGTCAGTGACTTTGATTCTCTTACGGATGTTCTTATTTCTAATTATATCTCGCAGAGAAAGACCTAACATAGCTCGTTCCATTCCGTTTTGATATATAATAATAATAATATTCATACACACACACCTATTATCCAGCCCAAAGTAAGCATCATTAAGAGCTTGTGTTATGGATATTAGATAACGGAGAAATAATGGTAATAATATGTATATAGATATTAGAAATATACTAAATAAACATATAAACATCCATGACTCGTAATCAAATGCTCGTACTCATCATACAAACATTTTCGCCTACCGGGATTCGAACCCGGGACCCCTTGACCGAGTAGCTTGTATAGCAAGCGGGACTCGGCCAGACGGTCTTCAATATTGTAAGAATTGGAGGTTTGTAACCTTCGGCGACAGTTTATTATTTTAGAATAAAGGAAAATCAATATATTTTGTCAGACGCCTTGAATGGCTGCAACTCATGCGTCGAGATAATTCAGGAAACAAACCTATTAAAAGTCAGCCTATCGGATTTCTAAAAAATATTTTAATGTGTGGGAAAACTTTTTAAAACTAATAACCTTGTATTTCATTAAATCAATTATTAATCTTAAAACAAATCATATATTTTTATTAAAACATTTCCTCTTTATTCACAGCGAATTTATGTTTTTAGAATAAACAAATACAATATTAACACAATTCTTCAAATTTAACATACTGGTTCCTTAGTAAAAAAAATAGTCACCAATTAGCTTTAAACCCTAAGAAGATGAAGAAACCAAAGTATTCAATCAAGTCAAGCAGTAACATGAAGTATTGCCTCACATCACTCATAGTCATAATACCATAGCTAACACACACACACACACAAAATAGAAAACACCGTTGTTAATCTATTTAATAATAATCATTACAAATAATATTCATATAAATCCTATTATTATTACAGTTCATGAATTTCTTCATTACAAATAGATTAATATGTATTATTAATGAATTTATGTTAATTTTGATTTTTGTATGTAATTATTGATGAATTAAATTAATTTAATATAATATTATGATGTGAATAATAATTTGATCACAATGAATTTTGACATAGGCAGGAATATATTTGCATGCTAATACATATATATAAGTGGCTGAATAAGCAGAAGTCAATATTATAATGACCATCTCCAGTGTACCTTATTCAATGGGCAATAATTATTTTTCTTTCTTTCTTATTTCTATTAATATTTAATACAAAATTTTATTAAATTTCACTTTGTTAGCAAGAGTCTGTTTATTGATCTCATTTAATTAATTTTTAGTAGTTCAGCTTCTACTAATAAGGAAAGCTAATGCTTATAGTATAGGTCCTAACGTCCTTTAAGCTTCAGCTGAACAATGAACGTTCTCCAGCCATGTCTACCTATTAAAGATAAGGTTTACAATGTGCACTAATTAAAGCTAACTAAAGCTTATTGGAATTAAAGAAATTTATAATTATCATTATATACCATCGTAAAACCAGAAATAAACTCAAGTCGGCAGAAGAAATAATAATAGATACTGGCGGGCAACCCTATCCCCGTGCCGCGCGGCAGTCGATATCAATTGATATCAAGAAAAGGTCCGAGTCAAAATACTGGATATATAACATTACCGTGGTAGACGTGCTTTAAGATTGGTAGTTAATTCTTATTTCATACTGCTAATCTAACCCTAATACACATGTTTTTGAAGTCTATTATGTTATGGTGAACAATTTAAGTAGAAACTTAATGATTTCAGGCATGTGCTCCAAGGTATACTGAACGCAGGGAAAGTAAGTACCAACTAAACCTCAGTTCTTGGACCCTTATCAAAACTATTTAACTGTCAAATCTATTTCGAAGCAATCTGATTGGCTGTCAGTTGGTTGATAAAGATCTTCAATCAATCGATTGGTGTTTATTGAAATTTAATCAGTTTTAATAACGCTTGCGAAACAAGAGGTGTTAATAGGAATATTTTATAATTTGCTTGTTGCCTAAGTTTGAATATGGCAATATTTTTCACAAAATCTGAAAATTTTTAGTACTATTTTTAGTAAGTGTGTTTGTTGTTGTGAGATATTATGAAGTATAAGACATTTTTCTTTTTAGAACTTGGAACTTTTGGCAGATGTTACGTGAAGAATGAAAATTCAATAATATTGAACAAACTGCAACGCCTCAATGATTCCGACAAAGAACCAAATCTTAGACCTTACGGTAAGATTGAATAAGAGTCAGCTCACCTTATTGATATCTATCATATACAGGATGGTGCCGTCAATGCGACAATAAATTTAAACATAGGCTATATTAGTCCATATAAATGGTTTGCCACTTTCAAAAATATCGTATGCATTTGATAATTTCATGACATTTGTATGAAATAATGCTGCCAACGTTACACTATTCCATACAAATGTCATGAAATTATCAAATGAATATGATATTTTGAAAGTGGCTAACCATTTCTATGGACTTATATAGCCCATGTTTAAATTTATTGTGGCATTGACGGCACCACCCTATATACTACAAATAGAGTCACACACACAAACACACACGTATCCTCTGTGCTTCGGAGGGCACGTTAAGCCGTTGTTACTGCAACCGTTTTAACCCACCAAACCGCATTGGGCCAGCGTAGTGGTGCTTTGGCCCAAACTCCTCATGTGTTTCTCTCATGTAAGAAAGCACGTGCCCAGCAGTGGGACGTATATAGGCTGGTGATGTGATGTGACACACACATTTGTGCTTATTTAAATTTCAAAATTTTTGTTTTTATTAAATAACTTACTAAGTAATTAATATTGAAAAAGTAACCGCTGCTATACAACCCGATGTTGGTTTAATCTTAAGAGTTTATTGGTTACTACTATCATTTATCTGTAGGTAAGGTAAGGAGGTGTAGGTCTTGCGGTGCTAAAGCGTCAACTATGGTAAGTTTTAGGTTTTACTCGTTACTCTCAGCACTAACCAGAAGGTTGGGTTTGTTTAGTGTTGTGGTTTTGCTGACTTATCCTAAGATTTACTTTACTTGGAGCTTTGGCAGTAACTTATTAGCTTTATACAGAAAGTCCACGACAATACGAAAAATTAAATCAAAACTGCACTGTACTAGTTCATCATCATCGTCACCGGCCTATGTACGTTCCACTGCTGGGCCATGCCTTCTTACATGAGAGAAACACATAAGGAGTTTGGGCTATAACACCACCACGCTGGCCCAATGCGGAATAAAACGGTTGCAAAACAACTGGGACCAACGGCTTAATGAAGGATCCAATGCACGGGGGAGCTCGAGATTACGACCCATCCCGGGACCGACCATGGCGATAGTTGCTTTGTTTTCGTAATCGAAACTAGAACGCTCAAACCACTACGCCACACATATCTATTACATAATGAAAGAAAGAAAGAAAGAAAAAAATATTTTATTTAAATAGGCCACAAAGAAGCACTTTTAAATCGTCAAACACATTCTTATAACTATTACAACAAATATATTAACTAACAACGTCAAGTCTCTCCGTCTGTCATGTCTGAATTTACACCGGTTCCAAAAGTTGAACTACCGAGAAGATTCCGGCAACAAACTCGTGTAGTCACTCTTTTCAAATATTAAATTACAATGTTTGTAGTTACAAAAGTTTAACCTTGAGCAGTGCAATGCCGCCCAGCGAAAAAAAATGAAAATTAGAAAAGAAGGTAAGGCAACGTACCAAGAAAGGTACCCAATGTCAAAAATAATATCGTTATTTTCAGGCTATCTGACAGTGCACAATCACAGTATAGGTTACAGAGGTTAATAGTCACAATACTCGTAAATAAACATATAAAACATTTGAAATTTTAATGTGTCCATGCATTCTTATCATCTAAATATTCTTGGACCTTATAGTAGCCTTTTTTCATTAAAGTTTGTTTCACATATAACTTAAGTTTGTGAAAAGGCAGTTCAGTTACATTTGGTGGGACTTTGTTATAAATGTGTATACATTTCCCCATGAATGAGCGACTTATCTTGTGAAGTCTAAAACTTGGAACAGCAAGTTTATTTTTATATCTAGTGTTTAAGTTATGAATATCACTATGTTTTGAAAAGGTATGTTTATATTTGTGAACATAAATTATGTTCTCATATATATATTGAGAAGCAACGGTCAAAATATTAATTTCTTTAAATAAATCCCTCAGTGTATCACGTGGCTTGAGTCTGTAAATAGCACGCACAGCCCTTTTTTGTAAAATAAAAATATCTTCAATGTCGGCTGCTGTGCCCCACAATAACAAGCCATATGACATAACACTGTGGAAGTAACCAAAGTAAACAAGTCTTGCTGTTTCAACATCACACAAAGACCTAATTTTTTTAACAGCATAAGCAGCTGAACTAAGTCTTTTAGATAGGGACGAGATATGAGGATACCATTGTAAACGAGAATCTAACTTAATTCCCAAAAATACTGTAGAGTCAACACATTCAATAGTTTCTTCATTGATTTCAACATGAGTACTAACCTGCCTTACATTTGGTAAAGTAAATTTAATACACTTAGTTTTCTTTGAATTTAACAATAAATTATTGTTTTCAAACCAGGATAGCACTTTTGAAATGGCATTATTTACATCCTCAAAGTCAGTTTTAGTTCGGTCTATTTTAAAAATTAGTGAGGTGTCCGTCTCACATAAATTTTTTGAAAAGTAAGGGAGGTCGTTGATATAAATTAAAAAAAGCAATGGCCCTAATATCGAACCCTGAGGCACGCCCATATGCACAGGCACACTAGAAGACTCAGTTTTGTTTATAACAACTTTTTGAATTCTATTGGTCAAATAGGATTCAATAAGTTTTAATGAGTTTATTGATACACCATAATGCTTTAATTTACCTAATAATGTTTGATGGTCAACACAGTCAAACGCCTTGGATAAGTCGCAGAAGATACCTAGAGCATCCTGCCTATTTTCCCAAGCATCAAATATGTGTTTTATAAGCGCAATTCCCGCGTCTGTAGTATTTTTTCCTTTAGTAAATCCGAACTGTCTATTGTGAAGCAATTCATTTCTCGTAAAATGAGAAAGTAATTGGTTAAGAATATTTTTTTCAAAAATTTTGCTAAGAGTTGGCAAAATAGAAATGGGACGGAAATTCAAAGACTTAAAAGCTTCTATGATCGTATTAACGTTGATTTCATGGAAATTGAAAGGAATATTGTACTTATAAACATTCGACTCTATGAGAGCAAGTGCGCGCTTAGTACACGAATTCAATTCTTTTGTGATTTTAATAGGTATTTCGGAAAAAAAAGTCTCGAAGGTATTTGCAACTCCATCATCTGTTTCTATCGTTTTGCCATTAACTAGTTGTATAAAATAAAATAAACAAATAACATTAATTTTAAAACACCTATCAGTAACTTTTGTTTTACCACTTTCTTGATTTATAACTTTCCAAGTGGCTTTTATTTTATTGTCTGATGTCTTAATTTTATTACTCAAAAAGTTCGCTTTAGCAGTATTACAAACCCTTTTAAAGATTTTGGAGTACTTTCTGACATAATCAATAAAAAATGGATCAGTGGAAGTGGACTTTTGATAGTATAGTTCAAATAATTTAATTCTACTAATATAAATACCCGGAGTTGCCCAATCACTAAACTTCTTTTTAGAACTGACTGTAAAAGTTTTTTGTTTAAAAATATTTTGGAATTCTATATTTAAATTATCAAATAAATTGCTATATAACTTATTGGGATCATCGGTTTCTTTAAGACAGTGAATTGTATTCATTACATTATTTTCAAATTTCTTCAAGCGACTATCTGTAATAGGCCTATAAGTAACTTTTTTAATTTGGTTAACATGATGGTGCTCAATAGCGATTTTCTGTCCACTATGATCAGAGTTTATACAATTTATGATTGATTGTTCAAGTACATCACAGTTACAAAAAATATTATCCAAGCAGGCAGCTGATATTGGTGTAATTCTAGTAGGTTCAAAGAAAGTATGAAGAAGATTAAAACATCTAAATAAGTTAAGGAACCTATCTGAGTATGAACAAGATACTAAAATGATTATATTGAAGTCACTACACACAACTATCTTCTTGTTATTGCTACATATTATATTTAAAACATTTTCCATTGAAGTCTTTTTTTCCAGTAATGCAGCCAATGTTCTAATTTACTGTCACATTAACGGTCCCATACACAATCTTCTAACACTTTTGCTAATTGTTTAGGTCAGAGTGGGATAAAGGGTAGAAAGGGATAGCTAATAATCTCTTTTTGATGGCAGAGAGGAGAATCCATGCTCAATCTGCTAGGTGCTGATCATGGACTATTTATTCTTTTCTACCATAATGTAAACATCCTCTTCAATGTTTACTCAGTCTCCTCTTTTATTCCCCTTTTCACCTAATCAACCTAATCAATGCCAAAATTGTACGATTTTTAATATTTTTATTTTACGGCTCACTGACATTTCTTGTAAAGAGATACAATGACATGAACTTTGGTTTGGACAAAAACAGTAAGTAAGTATTTTGTTCTACAGAAAAATACATGGATTCTTTTGGTTGGAGCTTAGACGTGGATAGTATGGATTCCATTATTGTCGGTGGTCCAGCAATGTTTACAGGTAACACTATTGCAAAAGATTATATTAGCTAAACTAGAAAAAAATAATTCCCTAGGGCGGGAACCGAAGCCAAGACAGAGGTTAAGGCAAAACATCGCCCAGCATAAAACATTTTTTTTTTCGGTTAATGTTCTAGCCCAACCTGACCAATTTTTAGAACACCTAAAATTCTTAATTTGAATTTCAATATTATTAGGTGCGAAAAATATGTTAACATATAAAAATATCAAACTAAGAATATTTAAATGCCATGCCCAAGTTAACCGAATCGTAGGTATTTGTAAATGTACTCGTTCGAATGTTGAAATAGAATGTTAAGATATTTTAGGGTAGACGTTAAGCTTATAAGAAACGCAAATACAAATAGACTAAAAGAACGCCACAGGGTTATCCCAAGTCCTTGGTAGCTCAGTGAAAGTCGCGGGTTCGATCCCCGCCCCAGGATGTGAGTTTTTTCTAGTTTAGATATTTTTCTATGTAACCTATAAAATTCCAAACTAAATTCTTTTAACGTCTTCTTTTCTACTTTCTTAATTTTTATTTTTATTTCTGTAATGAATTTAAGTGTTTTTTTTATGTTGTGTGTGTATTACTAAAAAATCCATTATTATTTTAGTAAAGTTACAATGAAAAAAAAATGGTCAAATTTGTCACTAGGCGAGTTTTCCCCGTAAGCCAAATAGAACAAGTAAAAGAAATTCAACATCTCAATTGTCTGAGCTTTCGAAATGCTCAGAAATAACTACGATATTTAAGAAAAGCAACCCGGTTACTTCAACATTAGAATCGTCTTTCACTTGTTGAAAATTTAATTGACGCTACAAACAACATACGACTCTATCGTTGCAGAGTTAGAATTGGATTTCTGAACAGTGCAGATATTTTTGATCACTCTGTGAGTTCAGATGGTTCTGAGGCTGACTGTTTCACTTTTCATAAGGTTACAATAAATTTCCGATATTTTTAGGTCGAGCCATTCTGTATACTGATAAAAAGGCAAATCCAAGCTTGATCCCGGGCAGTGAATGGAATGTAGATTACACATTTGGTAAGATTACTTATTCATTTATTTATTTATTTCCACTGCTAGGCACAGGCCTTCCTACATGGGAGAAACACATGAGGAGCTTGGGCCATAACACCACCACGTTGGCCCAATGCGGGTTGGTGGCTTAAAGCGATTGCAGAACAACCGGGACCAACGGCTTAACGTGCCTTCGGAAAACGCAGGAGCTCAAGATAACAAATTTTGATTGACCTATCTCAAAATCGACCATGTCGAAAGCTGCTTTGTTTCGTAATCGAAACCCAAGCGCTCAAATCATTACGCCGCCGAACTTCTCCTTAACCATTACGCCACCGAGCGCCTCCTCCAAAGAAAACTAAATAAACCTAATAGTTATGTCGCATAACTACATAATAGATATGTCATAGCGTCAGTTTGACGTCACCGCCACCAGATGACGCGCCACCGCCGCTCTAAGGCACGCACACCACCTTTGTTGTAGCAATGCCAGAGCATCTACGTTATCTTGTAAATAGGACTTAAAAATAACAAAAAGGTTCTAATATAAAAATAGTAAAAAGGTAAACCTTTTTATTATTTACATGTAGACATGAAGGAAGACATGCTTTCGTAAAAAAATCCAACAGTACAATGCCACCGTATCACCGCCGGTCTCTCCTGTATAAGCCATGCCTAAAGTTTGTTATTTATTTATTTATTTTATTTATTACACGGGTATATACCCAATTACATAATTAAATCAAACTTAAAAAAATTAGCTATATTTCTTAAAACTACTACAACTCTCACAGAACGATAAGCACGTTGATGAGACATTGCTCCATTTATCAAAAAACACATCAATATCGGGGTGATGGTCTAGGAGTGCATTGAGTGCGGTATGCATGTGGCACACCGGGGACTGTGCGCGCGCCACGGTGCTTCTAAACCTTTGATTTGCACCGAATAGAGACCATTTAAAGCTGTATTATAATTGCTAAGACATTTTCACTGAAAATAATTTGGACTTCGGATATTGCAGTCATTTGTTCTTGGGGGTAATTATTAAGTAAATATTAAGACATCCAAAGTTTCACAGAGATTTAATCCAAGCGATCGCCAAATCAGATCAGCAAGCGCGGTGTGGGACGTCCTCAGGCTCAGTGGAGTGATGATCTCCGCAGGGTGGCTGGCAGCAATTGGATGAAGCTAGCCATGGATCGAGCAAAGTAGCGTTGATGTGGAGAGGCCTTTCAGCAGTGGACTGTTGAGGGCTGATTATGATGATCAAGATTGATTTGAAATTTGGTGTACTGTTACTTCAGTGGTATTTCCAGGTCATGCCAACCTTTAGCTGATGCTGCATCAAATAGTCTGCGGGATGCTACATTTTTCACAAACTTACAACAGATTTCATTTTGTGTTTGTGCTTTTAAGAATGGTCTTAGTGAGAAGGTGTCAGATAGACAATAATCAAAGCCAGTGGTTAATTAAAATTTTAATATTTAATTAAATTTCACAGGATACAGCGTTACTTCAGGATTTTTCACATCATTAAATGAAACTTTTTATGCTATCAGTGCACCTTATGGCCTGAAAGGCTATGGCAAGGTAAATTTATTTTTCATATTTTTAGGTTCTTATTTCAAGGCTATCCATCCTCATGTAGCCGTCCTTTGCAATTGGGAGACTATTAACAACAATATTCTTTGAAGTAAAAACAAATGTATGTTTGAATTAATAGCAATAGTTGTTTGGAAAAAATACATAATATAGCGTACAAGTTTTTCAATCAATCAATCAAATTTTCTTTATTTCATAATAAGGACATATACATAATCAACAAAGATAAAAAGAAAAAAAAAAATACAATTACCAGCCTTATTGCTAAGCAGCAGGAAATAATACGGAAAGAAATAAAGAGAGTGCGTGCAAGAAAGACAATAACATTAAAACATATGTGTGTGTGTGTGTGTGTGTGTGTGTGTGTGTGTGTGTGTGTGTGTGTGTGTGTGTGTGTGTGCTATAGTGTGACGTACTATACGCGATAGACGATAGATGATAGATAGTTAGATGACGATAGTACGCAGTTGTCCCGAGCAAGACAATGTTTTTATTAATTTAATTTGAAAATAAAAGTGTTCTAAAAGGTGTTAAGCTTTCGGAGGTCTCTGGGCAAGGAACATAACCACCTCCTTAGATTTCAGACTTTCGGAACACACGGTATATTATAAATATAGAATTGAAGCTTTACTTATCTTAAAGGAAAAAGATAAGGACAGCTAAGGACTTTTTTTCTTTAAACGACAACATGGAAAAATCACTTGATATTGCAGGTGCGTTTCTGCCTGAGGCCTAAGATGTAATGCCGTCCATGCCCAGTAATTACACTGGCTACCTGAAATAAGAAAAGCGGTGGCACTTACCCAGACGGCCCTACATACTAGAGTTTTTCCTTAAAGTTACAGCTGAATGAGATCTTTAAAAAGTGTCCGTACCTAATTCATATTATTTAATTTGGAGGACGCCCTACGACACGCACCATATAATTGTACATTTATTTTTCCCCAGGTGATACTTACAGACGGCTATAAAGGATGGACTTTGGAACAACCTAGAGAGTTTAAGCCTGCCGTCGGGTCTTTGTTGGGAGCTTCGATGTGCTCTGCCAAATTACGCGGAGTTGGCCAAAGAGAAGCATTACTGATTGGTGCGCCGACATTCGCGCAAAAAGGAAAAATGAACGTAGGGATAGTGTATGTATATCTATATAACCTAGAGACAAAAGTAAGTATCTTCCTATAATCTTTATATAATAAATATAGTGATCGCCCGCGACTCCGTCTGCTTATAGGTACGACAAAAGTTAGGCTTAGGTCACTGAAAACGTAGCAGACAGAGAGATAGACAAAGTTACTTGTATTAAAATTGGTGAATTTTTAGACGAAATAGCGTAACTGTCCTATTGTTTGTTTTCTTTCAAAACAAGTCGATCATACTTTAATGCCAAGAATATTACTTAAACCTATCGTACTAATAAGTTATTTGAAAGTTAGAAAAAGAAGCTACGGAGTTGGAAATTTCTATTAAAAATTCATGCCAAGGGGATATTTACTGTGTCAGTAATGGATTTGAAATCGAAAGCCATTGCTATCGTGACTATTATAGTTAGAAATAGAAGCCGATTACTGACTACGGAGTTTAATTAAATAAAAATTCATACTGCTGCTGCTGCAAATGGTGCTGCTTTGAAAATAAAGAACACACTGTCTTAATACGAAGACAATTACATACAATATACTATTCAAAAGAAATATGAAATATTTCCATATCAAAGTTTCTATATAAATTTGCCTGAATCTGGTGAAATTTTTGGGAACTTCTCAACAAAGAAACAGACAAGTTAAGATAGATATAATACATAGATGATGTTTCTCAACCAGAGACTACATAGACAGGTCGATAATGCAGGCGGTCATCCATGTAACGTTGACCTTGAAAATTTATCACTGAGAATTGTAAAAAATAAATGAAATGACTTCTAAAAAGGCAAAAATGATTAAATTTAACTACCTACTTATCTAAATTACAGCTATCAGTTGAGTTGGTACTGGGCCGTTTTCAGAAACAAAAGAAAGTGAAACACCAATTCCAAAAAAATATGTTATTGTTAGGCGATCATTTAATTATTTATTATGCCTCTTTAGAAGTTATTGTTTAGTTTTTCTAAAAGTTTTATTTTTAACGTCCCCATTAAGGATAATATGAAGTACATACCCATTAAGTTATTGGCTTTTACAGGCAGTTACACATCAGAAGACAATATTGGGTACTGTTAATGGGGGGCAATTTGGCAGTGCCGTAATGAGCTTAGGTGACTTAAATGGAGATGGAAGAGACGGTAAGATTTATAGATCGCAAAGATTTAAAGAAACAAACGTTAAATGTGGCGACTTTTAATATTAAGTTATCAGCTTCTAAGATTAGTCTGATAACAGACCTTTTGAGACGCCCACGGTTAGTTTTATTTTAGGATTCCGACTAAACTTTTTGCCGGAACTATAATAGCTCAACATATTTTCCCAACCAAAAAGGGATGATTTTAACCGAATTTTTATCACCTCTATGCTATTACCTAATCCATGAAAAGCTTCGTTTGTGCACAGAGTGAGGAAAGCTTGAAAGGCATCCTTAGGATGATTGATGAAAGGGCCAAATGTCCCTTCATTGGATGATTCATCAAACTGCAAGTTTGACCGATCAGTGGTTAGATGAGTGTTTCAGGCGACTATCAGGTGCTTTGTCCGCTGCTGCTATTGCTCTATTTTAAAAAAAACAGGTGTTATATTAATATTGTTTTAAGCTTAATTGATTGTTATCTACCATAATGAACTATATTGTCTGATAGTAGGCATATTTTTTTATGTAATATTTGCAATTTTGCAATTACTTTAAAGCACTAATCACCATTATAGTATATGCTCTTATTATTATAAATTAAAGTCTTCCTTTTAACTGGCAAATTCTTTCAAACACCAATTCAGATTTGGGAAAGTACTTACAGTGAGTGACCTACATGTATTGTTTTATCAACTTTTTATATCTAGAGGTGGCTATATCAGCTCCGTACGAAGACGAAGGTCGGGGTTCCGTGTACATTTACTCCGCAGCAGAAATCCTAAGTGATATACAGCCGACTGAACTTAAGTGGCTCCAGATAATAAAACCAGAAGGCTATTTCACGATTGGTCATAGCCTCGCTGTTATAAGGAACAATGTCCACAGTGCTTGCAATGGTAAGTAGTACTATGATTTACTATGAATTTTATCTCCTTTTTTCTTTTAAAATCTAACAGTCTAGAACAATCATAGACCGAATTTTCTGCGGAGTTTCCATTAAATATAATGTTTTAGCAAAATTTGGAAAAATTGAATTAAGTGTGCAAGACGAATCTAAAGTGAACAAACGAATTAGTAAAATACAGAACACGATCTAACATGAGGCTAGTTTAAATTTTCATATTGTCTCTTGGGCTAGTAGAGAACATCCATGCTGTAAACGAAAGAATAGGGTTTCCTTACAAATATCACGAAACAACCTTAGTTTATGAAAATATTATTAGGAAAATACAATTATAATTCTGCTATATTTCATTACATTAATACTCATTTTTAATTTCAGGAGCTCACATTATTTGTATTTAATGCCCATTTTTAATTTTCAGGATTGGCCATAGGCGCACCAGGGAGCGATAGAGTGTTGTTTCTAAATTGTTTACCTCAGATAAAAATTTCCGTTCAGAATTTGGAAGTGAGAATTAACTAATGTTCTTTTTTTTAATGTTCTTTTACCTTTTTGATAACATAGATAAGTTAAATTTTCTTTTTTCTTTTTTGATAAAAGGAACACAAAACGCCTACGTACCCTCGCGCTCGAAGAAATGAAACCTACTTTGTTTTTAATTCGTGTGTGAATGTGGAATATCCTGTGAGACCTGACATTATTAAGGCTGGTAAGTTATATAGCATAAGTCACTAGATATTATAATTTTATATTCAATAATATTTTCAAATAATCTTTCAGATATAACAGTTAAAATTAGTTTGGCACACCCCACAGCCACAATAGCTAATGCCAAAAATGACGGCTCTATAGAATACACGATATCGACTCTAAAAGAAAAGCGCTCAACTTATTGTCAACTTGTGGAGATTGTAATACCCCAAGTAAGTTAAGCACAGCAATTTTGGGGATCTAATTGTCAATTTGTTGAAGGATAATGTTAATATTTCTCCGATAAATTGCCGCTTTAACATCCAAGATCTCGCCCGATTAGTGTATACAAGACTAGGTACTAAGTAGGTATTCAAGAGACGCTTTTAACACCAAGTGAAAGTAGGTACAATTGTTCATCATGTCAAAATAAATGTTGTCATATTGGGAGATAAGTCTCCCTACTACCAATAACCCAATAACCTGGCTATGTTACCAATACTTATATTATTAGGTTTATGTTAAAGTCAAAAGATGATCACTTGAATAGTTACAAAGTATCACGCTTGTTACAAAGCTTGTCTTGTGAGCCTATTTACACGAAATTTGTAAACGAACAAACAGCGACGCGAGATTGTATCAATAATTGGAATTCTTTGCCAGCACTTGTGTTGCCTTCTTCTTATAACATGACGCAAAAGAGGCTTGAAAAGGCAACTTTTGGGCCGCAGGGTGCAGGTGGCTAGAGCAGTGAGTTGCCGGATGCACTAGCTGTCTATGCATATGGGCTCTTTTTACCACTTCAAACCAGGGGGTGTTGAGTCATCTTCCGTGTTTTGTAGTAAAAATTCCAATTTTAATGTGACGCGCTGCCAGAAATTAATACATTAAAAAAAATGCTATTTTATGATATTATTGATTTTTTCATTCATAATGTTTATTTTAATTTCAATTGGATTATATTTATCAAATTGTAATGATACTTTATTATGAAATAGTTTGAATACACAACAGTTGATTGATTCATGTAATTACATAGTACCTACGTTTCCTCTCTCCTAGCCCTTACATTGCGTGCCCGACAAGGTCCATAATACTGGTCTCACATTCTATGAAACATCCTGTGTACTTATAGTTTGGCAATTAATGATTTGATTGATTGATTGATCTGCTAAAACGTTACATACGGCGCACGCGTGCAAATACGTGCGTATAATAAACTCTTCTCGTTCAAATGTCATGTGAATAGGTTATAAAATAGGTTATTTATCGCCGCTGATTTCCTATTTGGGTCGGCAAGGTAGAGGCGGCTAGAGAAATCTACTTAGTCTTCACTAGCTGTCTTCGTATATGGACTATTCTTGCCGCTTCCCATAAATGGTGTATTAATAAATATTTATAGGTTGTAGATTACTCTAATGTTATAAGACTTGGACCTTAACTTACAAAGTGTATTTCAAAAATAGGAGGCAGGCTATGAGCCCGTAATACAGTACCAAGTGACAGCCATCGAAGTGGATGGGCCTTTGACGAAGGCGACATCCTTTGACATGAGACACGCGATGGTCAGCGACCTAAGCGTGCTGACGCTCACGGATACTCTATGGGTGGCTGACTGCTCGGGTGACCATGAATGCGTACCTGAACTAAATTTCCAAATTGTTACTTCTATGTCGTAAGTAGATAAATTTTAATCAAAATATTATAGGTGTCGCTTTCGTATATTTGAAAACGTTCATTAAGGTGTAGTTAAAGTTGGTTCCAATTAGGGCGGCATTTTGATTTTCGTGTTTTGTTCTCATTTGAGTGAGCTAAGTACATCAAAATTAAATCTACCCATCCAAAATCTCTTAGGGCCTATTCACACGACGTTTTCCAAACGCGAATATCACATACATCATCATCAATCATCACCAGCCTATATACGACCCACTGCCAGGCACAGGCCTTCCTACATGGGAGAAACACATGAGGAGTTTGGGTCATAACACCACCACGCGGGCCCAATGCGGGTTGGTGGGTTAAAGCTGTTGCGGGAGCAACCGGGTCCAACGGCTTAACGTGCCTTCCGAAGCACGGAGGAGCTCGAGATAACAAGCTTTGATTGACCCATCCCAGGATCGACCATGGCGAAAGTTGCTTTGTTTTTCGTATCGAAACCAAAGAGCTCAAACCAATACGCCACCGAGCTCCATAACGCCACCGAGCTCCTCACATACATACGAGAATAAAACCGGAAAATAAAATTACCGCCGCAATTGGAGCTTTCACCTCAGTTGTTAGTGTCAGAAGTATTGGATTATTTACAGGAACGGATATATAATAGGTTCCACAGACACTGAAAACCTCGCTGTGTCCGTTCATAATATTGGGGACGTTGCATACAGTTCATGTATAGTGTTCAATGTGGTTGGCGTGCGGGTACGCAGCAGGCCCCCCGGCTGTACTCGAGACGACACTGGAGACATAGTATGCATGCCGTCACAGCCCATCAGGAATAACACAAGCTGGGTAAGTCACAAGACTCGTGGGAACATAAACGGCTTGGGCAGCCTATATCGCGTGTCAGTGTATAGACTTGCGGACCAACTGAAGTCTTAAAGGCGAGCCAACAAAAGGGAACTGACGGTGGCTGGTCGTCTGCTTGCGATGGTGCAACATCGTCGATCCGCAGCAAAATAGGTATATCGCTGAAGTGTTGAAGGGTTGAGATCCTCACATACCTCCTCATGTCCTCCCTGGGAGTAAGCGATTTGGTTAGAAGAGCTTCCCTTCAGCGTAAAAAGCTCCACAAGACTCCCATAAGTAAGAACTTCAGAGAAATTAAAAGCAGAACCACGCTAGCCAAATGCGGGTTTGTGGATGTAAGAGGTTGCAGTAACAACCGGGACCAGCGGCTTTCCATTTTAACATGATAAGGGCAGCAAACAAGTACTGTAGCCTATAAACGCTCGGGAACTACTCACGCTCAACCTACACTGTAATTATCAAGGGAAAACGTAGACAACATAGGAGACTTGTCCTCTTGCTCCCAACGTAGCGCTTTCTAAATAAGCTTTAGCGACATTGGCCTAATCGGATGATCAAAATTCTAGTGACAAATATGCCACTATGCCCCACCTTTCTAGACGATACCTACTAACGTAAACAGTCCTATTATGGGGCTAGTCAAAATCTACACCTATTACGAAGGTATTTTTATTTTACAACTCAAGAACAAAAATAGCCATAAGATCATACAGAGTGGTGACGGATCATACTGAGTGGATAAGTTCAAAGAAATGTTTTGCAACTTTCGAATACATCTTGTTCATTGGATAATTTCTTGACATTTCTAGGAAATAATGCAGCCAATGTAATATTATTTTCTATCTTTTAATTTATGGTCGTATTGCGTAACCATCCTGTATTAGGTATAACTTTGAAACTTTATCAACAGCATTCAGGCATGATTGAATTGGAAACGAAGAGCTTGAAGAGTGATACCGAAGAAATTTCGTTTACTGTTGTTATATACGATAATTGTAAAACAAAAGGCGGTCGAAGAGAGAAGATTAAAGATATCAAGCTGGCTACCGACCCAACAGGACTCATTATAAGAAGGTAATACAATCTTGTACATTACTTGTATTTGTTTTTTTAAATAATAATATTTCAAGAAAACAAATGGTAAATGCACAAATTCAGATCTTTTCAAAATAGGAGTGTAAGTGCACCTTAATAACACTGAATAATTAAATTATCAGGTGTTATAGAGTACTTATTTTGTTGTGCTGTGTATAAAAATACAGAATAAATACAAAAGATACCTAGGGTTTAGTACCAAAAAGCAAAAAAAAAGATCCTTAAAGTAAAACTTCATCTCTACTGACAGCAGTAGAGATGAAGTTAATGTCAAACACTCAGATCTAGAGTCCTTTGGAACTGCAAAAATAAGGCTTTTAAGTCAAATCGATTAAAATAGGGCCATCTAAGCCGGATATCTTAACACTCACTAGTAAATCAAAGCCTTTATGCTACTTCCGGTTGGCTTGAAATCATGATTTGGCCCGAAATCTTACAGCACAAGCCAAGGAAAAGTATCCAATAATCGTTAATTTGCGGTTACATCAAAAAGAAATATTTTTTGCGATTCCAAACTCGTGTGTTCCCACTAGTCCATGTGGAGTAGTCCCCTGATGGAACTGGAATACTAGTAATTTTAATCCCAGAAGTTCCACTGACTGGATTATTGAGTAGGTACCTATTGACTGTTAGTAGTTGGTACCTATGTGTTTCATTTCATAGTCTGTAAGTACATATTAAGCCTTTTTTTTAATAGATTTTAAAAAAACAACTCAAGCCGGGTCGACAATGTAGTCCAAATTGTTTCTGAGCCTCTGTGGAAAAAAATACCATTAGTCCCATCATGGGACTACTCCTCTGGCACTACGTGGAATACACGTTCAAACTTATAGATGATGGAGAATATTTTGCAACTACAAAATTGGTTTTTCAATCCGAATCATCATTAAAGACTTAGTATTATTATAAATAAGTTTTGAGAAATTTGTGGTCCGTTAGATTTCCCTCGATTTCGCTGAGTCATTATCGTGCTTCACTTGATATTTAATACTCGTAATAGCACTACGTATTTTGTGCTCGTAGAATTAGAAACACATTACAGAGAAATACATTATATTCTTCGTCTAGAACCAATGTTCAAGTCACGATTTCCGACATAAGCTGCTTTAATTTCTACCTTAAATGCGCCCAATAATTTTCTATGAAGTCAGTTTTCTGAGGTAAAATAGAATATGGTGCCATTTACCGGCCTCGTTTTAGGGTACCTACGAGTGTAATACCTGCATCCAAATACTTAAACATTTATTAATTTAACTAAAAATTCTCTTTTTATACAAAACACGGAAAATGTTAATTATTTTCCGCGCTTTGTATAAAAAACCACCTGATGTGGAGCGGTAGGAAGAGTCTTTATGCGATGACAGCTAGTTCAGCTTGAAACAACAGTGTGTGGAGGTGGCTAGAACAGTTTCTAGCCGCCTCCATCTTGCCGGTCCATAAGGTGCCTTTTCGCGCCTCTTTTGAAGGAACCCATATTAAATAAAGCGCTAATCACCAAATTAAGCAAGTCAAGTTACGCGCAAAGTTGTAAACTTTTCATAATAGGTATTTTATTTCAGCTCCACAAGCTTTGGAGACGAAATTTTTTTGACGACCACCGAAATAGAAGAAACCGGAAAGCAGATGTCTCATATTTACACTGTAAGTGACCTCTTTGTACTAAAGAAGCTAATTTTCCGTCCTTCATTGCTCACAATGTCCTTTCAAACATTTTTTTTAAATTAAAAATATAAAATTGTAAATTTTAAGTAATTTCCGGCCTTATTAATCATCTATCTAACACCATCTCATTGAGACTATCCTTAAGAGCCCAAACACGTCATATCTGCTGTAAGTTTCTGAAGAATTAAGGATCCCGCAGACAGGATTTTGATGGTATAGGATCAGCTCAAGGTTAGCTTGACAAAGGGCTGTCATCGAAGTGAAAGTACACCAAATTTCAATCCAATCGGATTTGTGAAAATTAGTGAAACCCTTTTATCATGTAGAAAATGAGTTAATAGTCATCAAACACGTGAATAAATATCCTCATAAATTATAGCTTAGAACCATCCTAATCACGTCAGCTTTCAAACAAAAACAAAACAAATTAAAATCGGTCCATTCGTTTAGGAGCTACTATGCTACAGACAGATACACAGACAGACACGTCATACTTATAACACCCCGCTTTTTCGTCAGGGGTTAAAATACCCACTAACACTACTTCATATCATCCATCTCAACCCACATCTTATACACGTTTACAAATAAAGAATTTTGTTAAAGTTTTTTTTTATACAAAGCATGGCAATTGGCCCAACACCACCTGATGTGAAGCGGTAAGATGAGTCCAAAATTGAAGATAGCTAGTGCAGTTTAGACATTGCTCTAGCTGCCTCCACCTTGCCGGTCCAAAAAACGGTCTTAAGATATACAGGGTGTTAGGGCGACCCTCTCAAATACAAAAGCAGGTGGCAGTGCCGGTCACCCTAAAGACGACTTGCAAAAAAATATTTTTTCAATCGCGAAAAAAATCAGCTGTTTCATACAAATTGTCTGTCATCTACACGATCTGTTTTTATGAAAAAGCTGATTCTGCCTTCGTTTTCGAGAGCGTACCCCTAACACCCTATATAACAAATTAAAGTGCTCATCATTCCAACATTTTCATCTTCCTTTCATCAGCTATTATCCTGATGGTCTATTTAAACGACTACAATCCTGCGATAGAAACAGCAGGGCTTTACTCGCCTATGTAAGTAATGAAGAGATTGTAGATAACTTTGTCCGTTGTCAGATCTTTTGTCTCTGTGATACACTTACAAGACCTATAATAGTTAAAGCTTTATTGTAAGTTGACTGCAAGAAAATTTATTTATATACCTACTATACAAATAATGAATGTCTTAACTTAATCATTCATTATTTTCCGATTTCAGTTATGGTGACTTTACGTGGAGATTCTTGTTAAAGGCAACTGGTTTTAACTTGCTTATTAGTTAATATTCGTTGTTTATAGTGTTTAGTAAAGTTTCGTAAAACAAGGGAGTTTAACATTTTTTCGTAGTTACATATTATATGTTTGTTAGGATTTAATAATAAATTAATGCTTTAATTAGTATTTTTATAAAATAAATAAGAGTTTTTTATTCTTTACTACAGAGCTACAGACACACAGCACAGACATACAATACAAGACATGCAATAATGTAAGCGTGTATCGTAAACTGAGGTAACTACAAACGCGGGATTGCGGAGTATCCAAAGCTATCATGATAGATTAGGATACATATTAGATTCCATGCTAAGAGCTTGGAATTAAAAAATGGGTCTGTTTTTGTCTTTCTCAGCCAAAAGAAAAATATTATGTACTATCCTTTTCGAATCTAACTCAACAAGAAGTCAAAATGACGCAAGAACTAAGATTCTATCTATCTAAGATAGAATCTTAAATTTCCAAATCAGATATAAGGTGGCCTGGGAAAACAATAAGTCCCCATAATAATAACATGATATTTATGATACAGTGTCACTTTACACCCTACCTAGTACCCACATATCTAAGACGAATGATATTTAATAAGGCTGATAAAACTTCTGAGATTAGTTATTTATAACTGATATCTTGTGTAAAATTCTGAGAAAACTTTGAAATTGTTTGTGGGTAACAAAATAAGTAGGTACAGTCTCAGAGGAAAAAGTTTAAATGCATCAACATTCAAAATATTGGAAAACAATTAATTTAATATAGGCATTTTTTTCACATCAAAGCAAGGATGTGAGTTTTGGTATACTTTGAAAAATGAAACACGCAAACAACTTTTACTAGGTGGTAGACCCATATGTAGGGTCGCCTGGGCAGGTACCACCGCCTTTCTTATTTCAGCCGTGAAACAGTTCGCTGTGTTTCGGATTGAAGGGAAAGGTAGCCAGTGTAATTACTGGGCATGGACGGCATTTCATCTTAGGCCTCAGGATGACAACGCACCTGCAATATCAAGTGCTTTTCCTTGTTATTGCAGGTGTCTATAGGCGGCGGTAACCGCTTACCACCAGGTGGGCCGTCAGCTTGTTTGTCATCTAGTTGTATAAAAAAAAACTAAGCATCGAATTTTGGTAGTTTATAAAGCGAAAGCTGTCAAAATACATTCGTTCGTTTTCATATTTCGGTTTTCGAAGTAGGCGTTCTCGCGCTGAGTGCAGTAAGGTCTAAGGCCCATATTACAGAACGCGGCTCAAGCATCGATTGAACTCAAATCACTCAAAACTAGTTTTAAGTGTAGATCACTACTTATTTGCCCAGCTTATTACAGGTTGCGTTTTAAGACTCAATCAGCTGAAACTATTATCAATAATTGACAAAGCAACAATGACAGGTACATTCAAAATTCAAATTCAAATTCATTTATTTGCGAATATGGGTAGATACATATACAAGATAGAATAATTAATTAATAGTCCGGACCATATTCAACCAACAGGCATGCAAAAAAGCATAAAAATACATAAAAGCGAAACTGTCAAAACATGGGCGAATATAACCCGTCAGATTATAAAACAATATAGCGTTATGTCAAGCATATTGAACTAGCATTACAACTTTATTTGGGAGTATAGTACGTGATCCGTTCTCAAGAATGGTGTCGACCATAAACAAAGATCAAATTTTTACTTGAGCGCAGATTTTGACTTAAGTAGGTATCGTTCTAAAATAGGCAATTACTCAGCTGAGAGTTGATCAATGTATAACGTTTCAAGTTAAATTCTGAATTTAAATCTCGTTATAAAATTTGTTTTAAAACTAGATTCGTTACTGAGAAATGTTCTGTAATACGGGCCTGAGTTTACTTCGTGGAAAAATTAATAACGCATTGTTTTACTTCTTATTTCGTGTTTCGTTCAGTAGTCTTCTATAGAGTTCGTTAAAAAGTGTGTAAAGAAATTAATAAAAACATTGCCACTCCTGCAAACCGCTCCAACTATGTATATCGACTCCCGCAACCGCAGAGTTTCAAATTTTATTTCACAGTTCTGTAACAGCCGGTATAAGAATAGCGAAATAAGCTTCTAGAAACGTGTGAAATTGTAAAATTTTGTAAATACGCACTTTACAATTAAAAACCAATTGAACGTATTTTCAATGTTCATAAAGATTGAATCTTTTCTTAATTTAATTTTAACATTGTAATTTTATGGAGGAGCTCGGTGGCGTAGTGGTTTGAGTGGTCTGGTTTCGATCACGAAAACAAAGCAACTTTCGCCATGGTCGGTCCCGGGATGGGTCAATCAAATTTATAATCTCGAGCTCCTCCGTGCTTCGGAAGGCACGTTAAGCCGTTGGTCCCGGTTGTTACTGCAACCGCTTTAACCCACCAACCCGCATTGGGCCAGCGTGGTGGTGTTATGGCCCAAACTCCTCATGTGTTTCTCCCATGTAGGAAGGCCTGTGCCCAGCAGTGGGACGTATATAGGCTGGTGATGATGATGATTGTAATTTTATACAGAATAGATAAATAAAAACATGGCCTATATATGTCCATAGAAATAATATGCAACTTTCAGATACATCTTATTCATTTGATAATTTTATAACATTTCTGTGAAATAATGCAGCCAATGTTATTATATAAAATTATTTCATACAAATATCATAAAATTATCAAACGATTAAGATCAATTTCACGCATAATGACTTTTAAAATTACACATACGCATAATGACACATACGCATAAAGACGCATACGCATAATGACACACACGAACAAAGACGCACACAAGATGTATTTGAAATTTGCGAAACATTCTATGAATTACTAAAGCCCATGTTTAAATTTATTGTCGTATTGACGGTACCATCCTGTAATTAGACTAGAAAAATCATGTAAAATCATGTATCATGTGTTTTTTTTACATATCGGTAGTAAAATAGAAAAACACTTTAAACAATTACAGCGTTTTAAGAATATACTATTGATTAAGCTGGGTCTCTGTCAGTCTTAAAAGTTTAATCTTAAATCACTTAGTAGGTACTCGTTAAGGTGCTGCTTCAAAGTAAAACTTTTTTCAGATATTCAACAACGGTATAACAGTATGGGCAAACCTTGTATGTGACATCATTGTGGATAAAAAGTCTTTCTTCAAAGATGTGACTGTAACAGTAAGTGATAGTTTCAAAACTTTAACGCCTGTGTTGTAACCGTAAAGTATAAGTTACCTAATTCACTTGGGCAGAAAAATCTATTTCGTGAGCCTAAGAGAATTTTGGAAATTTCAAACGTAAATTGTGGTAAAACTTAAGATTTACTGAGACCAGCTCTCAGTAAATCTTAAAAGTTTTACCACAATTTCGTGACAGACCCACCATACCCCTGGGGGTAGGGTGGGACTGAACCATACCACCATGGTGCTGTGCACTATTATGTTTACAGGTTTTGATTTTCCAAATATGACGAACCTGGTGTTAATAGCACAATTCTTTTTTTTATTTTATAATTGTTTCTAATTAAACTAAACCGACAATGCGACAAAGAGAAAGTAATTCAGTCCATTGATTCATTTGAACCGTTGACATCTAATAAATGTATATTTCCAATCTGAAGTACCAGGCTATATACCATAAATATATCAGTGGTTATTTATTGTACCCCTACGATTATTATATAAATAAAATTAACATTATACTAAACATCTCCTACATAGATACGGTAGCCTGGTACTTCAGGGGATGATCCAGCTACATACCATACGATATTTCGATTGAGTTATCTCACTTATAAATATAATGACAATATTGACAATTTCTAGTATCTATTTTATTTTCTATTTTTCCATTAAATCCCAGCACCCAGCACTACTAACGGTGGTATGGTTCAGTCCCACCCTACCCCCAGGGGTAGGGCTAGGGGTGTGGTGGGTCTGACATGCACAATTTAATATGTAGTTCTGCTTCTCCTGCCTTATCCTAAGACTTGCTATTTGTTACTATTAGTAACAAATACACTTATTTACCAGCAATCATGCGTCTCAGAATATGAATTTGAAAATACTACTCTACCATAGTATTGTTTTTACCCTAGAGTGGTAATTACAAATACATAGGTTAAATTAAAGGAATTATGTGACATGAATGACCTCCGTCATACCCTAAGCGGTTATCATAGTACTTCTTGTTCTCACTTCTTATTTCATTATTTTTTTGTAGTAGAACTAAGCCTTTTATATTGTGCTGCTGAATAAAGTTTTATTCTATTCTTCTATTCTATCGCCGCCCGTACTTACTCATATAGGAGACAAAAGTCTTGTGATCTTTTATACTATACTAGCTGACCCGGCGAACTCTGTTCCGCCTTAAAGGCAACAAATAAGCAGATTTTGGAATTTGTTTTTTTATTAGAAAAAATACAAAAATAAATTAAGTACCTACATTAATCATTCATTATTATGTCTGTATTTCAGTACATAGGTTGCTCTTCACTTAAGTACCTTGTGATACACAACATTTTTCGTTTTATTATTAGGCGCAAAAACAAACAACGCAGATGGATTTCTGACCCGTGAACATGCCACATATAATTGACCATGGAAAAAACATGGATGTTCTAGATTCAAACCACAAACTTTTAAGGATTGGCCTTGTGATTTGTTGATGGTCATGGCAAATGCAAGACGGATCGGAAATTGAAGTCTTTTAAATTCAAACGGCATATCGGTTGGGATCATCGGTATCCTCGGAATGAGAACTTCCTCACTTTTGAATTTTCCTTTCAGTATCGTCACGTAAATTACATGTTCATCAATTTTCTAACCACCAAACGCGTACCGTTGCACAGTTTTGGTTGGTTTATGTTTCGAAGCATGATTACTACGGAGCCAACCTTTAGGCGTAAATTGTGCGGTGCTAAGCCAGGCACATCCAAGGAGTTTAAAGATTCAATTGGATAGTTGGTAGCTTCATCTTCATTTGTGACGCAGTCAATAGATTTGAATGAATGCATTGTTCCAATGATCTTATTTTGAATTATGTAGTTCAGGTCATCTACATCTTTATTCTTAGCCGCTAAAATTGCTCGCTCACTCAACTACTTATTCATTATTTTTTAGTTAGAAATAATGTTTCGAAATACATTGTTGATAAGACAAAATTACTTAGCTGCCCCCTTATTCTCAACTGTCGGAAAATATTCGAATTTCGGAAACTCTATACCTGTCACATTTTATCGCTATACGTCAAAGCGAGACGGCATGTGACTTTTCGATTCGAATCCGTGATCCGACAGTTGAGAATAAGGGGGTTCTAGATGCGCGTTTGGTTGTTCCAAGTCTGATGCGTTTTTGGTTTACCACCTTTTATAGTTCACTTCACTTTTTATTTAAATTGGCAATGATTGTTATTTATTAAATAGAAACTCGAAACAAACACATCAACCGGTCGACTTCAAAATTAAAAATTTTCAACCATACTTAACCATAGACAACATTACGTTTAGCTGTCAGTTGCGTGTTGTAAATTTTTTAACAAATGAACGGCCAGATCAATGTTTTGACTGATAAATTTTTTGATTTGCTGTCAGTTGCGTTTTGTTATTCCATGTCAGTTGCGTTTTGTTATACCACGTTTTTATCCTATTCACGTGACGTCCCACGGGAATAGGATAAAAAGTATCCTATGTCCGTCTCCTAGTTCTAAGCTATCTCTCCAACAATTTTCAGCCAAATCGGTTGAGCCGTTCTTCAGTTATAAATAGCGTAACTAACACGACTTTCTTTTATATATATAGATTATGGGTAATGTTGGTGAATAATTAATAATTATGAAGACTGATCTAGGTAATTCATATTATTTCAGATAGACACCGAGGCAACCTATAAATGTGATAAAGTTATACCAAATGAGCAGGGACAATTTGTAACAAGATGCGTTGTACATGAGCTGAGGAAGAATCGCAAGTTTGACGTCATCTTGACTATCAACTTGGAACCAGGAACTATTGGTAATCATCATCCTACCCTATCTATCTATTAAAATTATAATCAACTGGAAAATCATTTTTTCTGTGACATCTTTGTTTGTTTATATAGATATTAATTAAATATTAAGCATGAAATATCTTAATTTCATAATCTATGGCAACTTCATTTGAAACAGACGCCATTTTGTTTTTGAGAAATACATTTAGAAATTTTCGGGCGGCTATAAAGTAGACTGTTTAAGATTACAATGTATTGTATCTATATTATATCTCAACAAATTGTATAAATTTAATTTGATATTGCGTTTAAATCTGTTCCGATCGAGAATCATACCCAGAACGTTAACAAATCATATTTCCAACACGACTTCTCCTTTTTTCAGATTCTGAGAGCCTCGAGAAAAAAAATACCACTCTATCTTCTTCCCTCACACTTACTTTTGGTGGGAACAAAAAACAACAAAGGTATGATCTTAAAGCTTTTATAATATTGAAGAGATTTATATTTTATGATGAATTCATATTTACAAACTCAAGGTTTACACATTGCCCAAAACGAAGAAGTAATAAATGATGAGACAAGACTAGATGATCCATAATAAATACGACTGTAACTTTGTCTGTCTGTTACTTTTTTACTCTTATACTTGTCACCATCAGATGAAAGTTTATGAGGCACGGCTTTTCATACAAACTTTGAAGACGAAAATATTGGAATCGAACCAACCGATTCTAACAAAACTTGCCATACATAGCCAGCCTAGTTTTTAAGTTGTCAGAGTACTTTTCTAAGTCTTATAAAACAGAAATCATTCGGGATTTTCCAAAAATCCCTCTAACTCAACAATAACTCTGTTTTTCGAAAAGTCTTCTGATAACTCTTTAGACTACCCTCACTTGATTATGTATGTAAAGTCTTTTTCGAATCAGTTTATTCGTTTCAATATTTTCCACTTGAAAGTTTGTATGAAAACTAATATAATAGTCTACTATCAACAATTTGAGGTTACAATAATTCTAATTTCTTAACAGTGTGAAGAGCACTTTGAAAATTAAAGAAGCCGTCGTGCCTCTTTGGGTGATCATAGCAGCCACATTAGTCGGAATTCTCATCATGATTATAATCGCCATTGCACTTTATGAGGTAATGATATGGGAAAGTACCTGACCAAAACCATTTTTTGTCCGTTTCTTTTGAATAAATTATCTAATAAGAAGCTATTTTCATAGTGTGGATTCCTGAGAAGAAAAAATAAGGAAAAGTTGAGAAGTCTAAAAAGAAATGTCCATCGACAAAGTGTGGTAAGATGAAATTGGAATAAACCTTTGCAAAAAGAATTTAAAAAAAAACGATAATTCCCTTCAAATCCCAAAATGCTCTAAACCCCATATCGAATCTCTAATATTTGTTCGTATTTTTATTTTAACATTTGAAATTTAGTTGGTGAATTGGCTACAGTAGAAAAATGAGATGTCCTAAGGGATACAACCCACGACCTTTCACAATCGAGAGCAGTCACCCGGATCGTAAAAAGCCGTGGGTTCGTGTCCCACTCGAGGGCCTGTCCTTTTTTAGTCTAGACTTTTTCTCAATCAATCATAATGTTTTCTTGTCTATTGAGGAATACAATGACTACATTTTCTTAGTATTTGCTATGCATCACTTGAGAGCTACTTGGCTTATTATCTTACTCTTAAATATTACCTTCATAACTTTGACAATTTCAGTTAAACTTGGCTTTATGGCAAAATGAGAAAAGCGGCAAAGCCATACCCCTTATGTCACGCTAATAGTTTTACTGACCATCATGGTCAACTTTTCTCATGAGATAATTTTCTATAATTTAGAGATCTCTGAATCGGTCTGCTGACCAAATATTGCACTGCCAATGGGCAACAGCTCGATTACTTGTAGACTGAATGAAAGAATTATTTCTCGGTACTATTGGGTAATCTTACTTGTCAAGCCGCTTAAGACTGCCGGGAGCATAATATGACAATTAAAAACCAATTATATCTGGAATTTGAGGACTGGTTACGCTACTATGATTGATTCGAAGACATCTGGATTTTAGTCCAAGTTAGACTCATTCATACCACCGTATATAAGGATAAATATGTGCGATAAAATTCCAGCGTCGCTCTATGGCTGTACGTGAAAGTGTACGAGCAGAAGCAGCTAACAAACCAGAGGATAAAGATGAACTCCTAGAAGAAATACCGCTAGTGAAATCACCCTCAAACCCGATGCTGCTTGAAGATAAGCTACTTGACGATAACCTGCCTGAGATCAGACCACTACCCAGCGATGTTCATTTTAGCACATCAAATCCTGCTACCGAACCTCACCCTGAAAAGAAAAAGTAAGTTCTTCAACAAATAAATACACGCTTTATACATAAAACGACATAATCGAAGCTGTAGTGTTATAAATGTGGCAATAGTCTTCAGAAGGTGTTTGAATATCCTTTCTTCATGCGCACATCCCCAAAAGAGTACCAGAAATATAACCTTGTTGCAGTTCTCTGTACGGTTGAGCTGATAGAATGGATATCGCTTTATTCACATTGATATTTTTTGAGTTACCAATTTTAATAGGAATCTCACTCTTTATCTTTTAACATCCGATGGTCCTATGGTACCAATCAAGGCAGCAAGTAATCCTGTATCTCTACCAGTGGTACGAGTTAAAGTGAGTAAGATAGCTTTCATTGAGTAAGCTTTGAACAGACGACAGCACATCAAGATTAACAGTTGCACTACGAAAGCCGCCTCTATTACGAACGCAGTAAGGGCGGTCTCAAGGTCAAACTGTTACACTTGATGTGCTGTCGACTGCACATTGTCAATTTTGTCTCATCCATCAATATAACGTTTAGTAGGTTTAGGTACTTGTTTGCCACTATTGATGTGCATGACTATGTTTTTTTTTCTTCTTAATTCGGAGCTTGGTGACGTAGTGGTTTGAGCGCTCCGGCTTTGATACGAAAACAAAGCAACTTTTGCCGTGGTTTATCCCAGGATGGTCAATCAAAGTTTGTAATCTTGAGCTCCTTTGTGCTTCGGATGGCACGTTAGGTCGTTGGTCCCAGTTGTTTCTGAAACCGCTTTTACCCACCACCCAGCATTGGGCCAGCTTGGTGGTGCTATGGCCCAAACTCCTTATTTGTTTCTCCCATGTAGAAAGGCCTTGGCATATAGAGGCTGGTGATGATAATGATGATGATTGTATTTTTTCACATACTTTACCCTAAAAAGATTTTGTTTGGATTTATATTTTTTTTATTATCTTATGTGTTTTCTTTTTTTTTCACAGAAAGGAGCTAATCATACTAGGATTGCAAAAAAATATTGGTAGTAAGCAACGTCCGCCTCCGCCGCCAAAACCAACCCGACCAAAATAAGATTAAATAAACTGCTCAATCAGAAATAAATATTTATTATTTGATCAGTATCAAACCTTTACCGTGATAGATTAATCTTATACAATACTTATGTATTATTTTATTTACGTTCATTTTTGCAACTCATTAAGAAGTTCGGCCAAGGCAAAGAATCATTCACTCTTAGACCTTCACTGAAAAAAAAACAGTGATCTAGCACCAGCAGCTCTCTCGTGTAATTTAATGTTTCAATTTTGTATTTAAAGATGTTTTATACACATTGGACAATTGTATATGTATTTCTTGTACAGATATTTTGTCTAAATAGTTATTATAGTCTTGAAGTAGATATTAACCGTAAGATAGTATGGTCTTAGGAAAGCATGAGGCTATCTTGCAAAATAATGACAAGCCCTATTCGCTTGAGATTTGTAAACGATGTTGTCATTATCTCTGAAACAGATATAGAAAGAAGGAAGAAAAAAAATATTTCATTTAAATAGGCCACAAAGAAGCACTTTTGAATCGTCTAAAATCACATTATTATAACTATCACAAAAAATATATTGACTAACAACGTCATAGTCTCTGTCTGTCTGTCATGTCTGAATTTACACCGGTTCCAAAAGTTGACCGAGAAGATTCCGGCAACAAACTCGTGTAATCTACTAAAAATCCTACCTTTCTAACCTACTAAATATTCTTTCGGATCATTAGAGGTGTTAACTTCAATGAGTGGTGAGATAAACGTTTCTTTTAAAACGTTGTAAGAAGGAAAGAAAGCGGTAAAGAAATTAGTAGGCTATACCTGGTGATCCGGTGGCGTAGTCATAATCGCGTCTGGCCGGAAATCAGGAGACGCGGGTTCGAGTCCCGCCTGGAGAATTTATTTTTTTCATTGTTTTCTTTATTTGTAATTGTTACAATAAAACATGTGGCTCTAAACCAGTTATTATGCAAGTTGATATTTAGAATAATATTTCTTGTTCTGCTATTGACTACCATGTGAATTGCATATCCATTGCGTGCTTTACTTTACTGCTCGTGTAACACTTACGTCGTTAACGTTTAGATGTAACTTACTGCTCGTAAGTTACATCTAAACATGTAACACAAATAGTATTTCAGCATCCGTTACCTAGTTGGGGAGCCTGTATTTCGGTATACAGCGCCTCTATCCTCCGAGACTCTAGTAAGTGTTATGTTACAATTCATGATATGAGATCAGTCAATGCAAGTTTTTCTCGTGGCTATTTCTCGTTGCTCACTTTGTTCAAAATTTTAGTTCCTTAAATTTATTTACATGAATTCCAAACAAATGTAAACAAATTATGTAATCAAAGGCGTTGACACAAAACTCATTTTGTTGTTGTTTTTTATGTTTAATATTTACCATTAATCCTACACTACATTGTCGAACTGTAATGTCACGATAACGTAGGTGATAATCAGCGACATTATCATTGGTATTAATGTCATTTGCAGCGACATTGTGGACAGGAGACTCGCTTCAAATGGCTTCAAGCTCACCAGCCGTATCAAATCATGCGCTGCTTTTATCTCCGGTATTTCTGGGTCTGAAATTATCATTGAACAGAAAATTTTAATCAATCATTTTCAATCAAATCGAATTCAAATTGTAGATATCGATACCAATAATGTTTTGAGTGATTTATCAGCGCCATTTAAATATTCATGTCGTTGCATTATACCTATTCACTAGAGAATGTAAGGATGTTGTGCAAAATCAAATGCAATTGATTAAGGTAATGTATAATACCAGTTATACCATTTAATCAACCAGGGGATTATAGTAGTGCTTGTAAGATAGATTACAATTGCTAAGGGTAACGTTCAACACCTATCAACCAGGTGATTGTTGGGGTGCTTGCAAAAATGGTTGCAGTTGTTAAGGGTAACTCATACTACCTGCCAACGATAGGATTGTTGGGAAACTTGCAAGATCGATTGCAGTTATAAAGGGTAGCGTACCAAAACTATAAACTAGAGGATTATGGGGGTGCTTGCAAGATAATACAACAGCAATCGTTTTGGTAATCTATCAATAGCCAGTCCAAGCGTATTATGCTCATGTACATACGGATACACATCAAGCATAACAAGTAATTTGTAAAATTACTCTTATTACAAACGATTCGGGTAAGTACTCACATATCTCAAAGTATTCAACAAGATGTACAGGTATGAGTACGAAACATTATAAAATAATATTGAAAAGAACATTTTTTGTGACGGTTAGTTAGACCCTTTGGTAAAGCCGCAATAAGGACAATTAGTATCTGAAATGTGTGGCTGGACCGGTAAATGCTCTTTTTTTAAGTTTTGAATTTGTTGGAGAAACATCAGCGGGTTGATAATGGAGAAAGTAAACGTAGGAATACTTACATTTAAGTAGTACTGTTCGAAACCTACAAAGAGTCCTCTTCAAGTTATACCACGTGTTATTCAGTTTTTGACCATAAAATACAGTTGCTATCGTTGACAAAAAATATGCGAGTAAATATAGTACCTCAATACATCCATTGTTAACCGTTTCTATAGTTTCCTGTAAAATGAACAATTTAATTCGGTTATGAGCGGTACGTGGTGATATTTTTTTATTCAATCAGATGACAAGCAAGCTGATGGTGAAAGACACCTACAATAACAAGTATATATAGTGTGTTATCATCCAGAAGCTTAAGATGAAATGCCTTGGACAGTAATTACACTCGCGACGTTTCCCTTCAATCCGAAACACTGCGAACTGTTTGTCGAAATAGAAAAGGTGGTCGTCCCTGCCCAGACAATCCTTTATGGAGGAAAGAAGACCTACACCTTACAAAATGTGACAGATATGTAACATAAATTTTATATTGTGTTTTTTTGTGGCGAGTAAGAACCAGTACTCAGTGTGGTGTTGGATGGCAGGGGCCTTGGCTCTTACCTCTAATGAAAATGAAAATATCTTTATTTAAAAAGACGCAACAAGCACTTTCGAATCGTCAATAAAAGCTACTTAGAGTTGAATATTACACTATAAATAATCTCTCAAAATAATGACGGCACCAGATGGTACTAAATTAAGAAATACAGTGTTTCTGAAAAAATAGTTTGGTTTCTTAGCCCATACCAAGTTTTCCGATTCCGGTATGTGACATTGTATACAATTACCTGATTCACCAAACTTTTTATAACGCCACTTACAGCAAATATGTATAATATAACAGCCGAGGCGAAGGCACCAAGAATCTGAAAATAATTTTAAAACTATTATACTTATGAAATTGCACTTAGGGGGAAACTGCCAGTACAAATCGGCTCAGTGTCAAGCTGGCACAGTGTCAAACTAATACAGTGTTAATCTGGTACAGTAAATTGGCACAGTTTTAAACTGACACAGTGTTAAACTGGCAGACTGGCACGGTGTCAAATTGGCACAGTGGCAAACTGGCAGACTTGCACGGTGACAAATTTGGCACAGTTATGAACTGGCACAGTATAAAAACGAGCATGAATTTCTTTCTCATTTTCCAGGTCTGATTTCTAACCATTCTTGACCAATTGAGACAGTTTGTTCGTATTATTAGTAGGAAGTTAAAGCTCTTTGCCGCGCTACATCTTCCCTAGCCATAATGGAGGCGATGGAGTAGGGCTCCATAGTCTGAATCTTCACCTGGTGTGGTAGGGATATCCGATGTTCTTCCGGAATATCCCTAGGCCTTTGTGATAGTTTGCTGGGGCCTGCTGCAGTTAGGTTGGCATTTTCATAGATTTTCGAATTTGCAGATAATGGAAACATTACACGTACAGTTGTAAATAATATCTGTATTCCAAAATAAAGTTGTAATTGCAAAATAAACTGCCTTACACGGCCTGTCCAATGGAAAGTCCTACGCCACCTAGCGGAAAATGAAAAGCGGCGATAGAGTAGTGACAGTTCAGCTATGAGAATTGTTGACGATCCTGAGCTCACAAGCGGTATTGAACCTTTAAGCCTTAGGAGAGATTTTGCCTCCTTGTGTGTGTTCTACCGTTTGTATAACGGGGTGTGTTCTGAGGAATTATTTGACATGATGCCCATGGCTTCTTTCTATCATCGCACCGCTCGCCACCGGCAGGGAGTTCATCCTCACAAATTGGAATCAAAGTGGTCGCGTACTGTACGGTTTCAGAGAAACTTTCTCCCGCGTACGCTCAAGTTGTGGAATGAGCTCCCTGTAGAGGTTTTCTCGAATGAGTACAGCATGGGGCTCTTCAAAATAGGCGTGAAAAGGTTTTTAAAGGGTCGGCAAGTAATACCCCTGGTGTTGCAAGCGTCCATAGGCTACAGTAACCACTTACCATCAGGTGGGCCGTATGCTTGATTGCCACCTTAGTGGTATAAAATAAAAGTTCAGAACTGAATTGCCTTGAGAACTTCGCTATAACCTACGGTCGCGCGTGAAGCTGAAGTCATCATTTTCATGGTTTTGTGAGCTATTTTGAACTGATACTATCAGATTCCATATGTGTTTTGTGTTCGTCAAATATCTTACCTACTAGAACTTTCACAACCCTCAATAGTATTTGTTGCCGTCACACTGCTGGCGTCAGGCCGGCAATTGAACCTACCTTTTGGAGCCAGAACGTAAGTACCTTTGGTGTTTTCTTTAGTAGAAGTGTCTTCCAGACGTTGCAGCACAAAATCACATTTTCATTCGTGTGTTGCTCCCAATATTTAGGGGATACAACGATTCCTATACAAGTACTTAATAAAATAACTTTTTACAATCTTATCAATTTATAAACCAACAATTTGTTATTGTTACCGCAATAGTAATGCAAGTAAACAGTGTGTGTGTGTTCGTTAAATTGGGTTATGATGAAGAATTCTATGCCAGAACATCAAGATTAACAGTTTGACATTTAGACCGCCCTTATTCCTTTCGTAAAGACGTGGTTTTCGTAGTACAACTATCACTGTCGCTGTACAAGTAGACAGTACAGCACTTTGTCTAGTCTAAGTTCTGAGGTCATGGTTGTTAGTTAGTTTTGTACGTATGCTAGCATTGGTATTTGTCTTACCAAGATATATTGTGTTATTAAAATAAAAAATTAAAGAACTTTTATTAATTTTAAAATTTTACCTGCACTTTGAAGCATTTGTTCATTAGAATACAGCAACGGTGCAATGTTTCGTAATGAGTCATCCAAAGCGTAATATCTTCATGAAACGTAGGAACTCTCAATCTTCTGGTTTGAATCAACTCTTTGAAAACTAGATTTGAGTTTGAATGATTTTGCAAATCTATTTCATTTGTCACAGATTGTATCGATGAGTCGACGCATTCTAGCAGATTTTCGATTTTACAGACAATGGAAACATACACGTACAGTTGTAAATAATATCTGTATTCCAAAAAAAAGCTGTTCATTGCGCAGAAAGCATTGAAAACAGCTTTGTAATTAATAAGTAATTCATGACTAGATTGTATGTATATTATTGTTATCATCGCAGTAGGACCAAATATTCCAAAAAATAATATGAGTTTTAAATTTTCTCGTCTTACTTTCATAACATGTTCGTAGCAGTCAAATAAGCTATTTATACTTTTAATCAGTTCTACAAAGGACTCAGTATGTTTAATTGAAAGCAATAACATGCCAGCAGTAAATAAAAGTCCTGTCAAATTATACATTAAAGGTATCAAAACCTCAGGTCCGTATAGTATTTCCACAGCTGCGAGTGAGATGAATAAAAGTGAAGATAACATCATGTCGATTGTTAATCTGATGCATATCAATATTTTAGTACGTGAACTCAACATATGAAAATTTCTATGTGCGCCGGCAATAGTTTCCAATACAAAAATTACGGTCGATATTTCATTGTTCATTATTAGGCTTATAGTCTAGGAATACAACACAACCCGAACGATAATCGCGCCACATTAAATTTAATTCAATAGTACCTACTATATTAATTTGAATAATGACAGCAGACAATAATAATTGTAAGTTTTGTAGTATTAAAAAATTACTTCTTATCTACTCATTATCAAACTCATGCGCTTTTAGAATATTGTAATTTCGATTTTAAAACAATTGCTTTTTAGACGACTTCAAAAAAAAGAAGGAGGTTATCAATTCGACTGCATTTTTTTATGTTTGTTGCTTCAGAATTTTCGACTGGGTGAACCGATATTGATGATTCTTTTTTTGTTAGATGCGGAACAGTTGACATTTGCTCCCATAATTTTTTTGAAAATCGATTGGGTATTTTAAAATCAAAATAACTGGAATGAGTAAGTTGTCTATGTATGCCAAATTGCGTATTTTTGCTTGCCTATGACTTTGTAGTGAAATGATACGATAATAGGAAACAATATAAGCGGACGGTCACCAATCTAGCTTGACCTTAGAAAGTTACAACTAAAAACAGTGACAAAAAATTTTAAACAAAAATTAAAAGCAACTTCGAAAAACTGAAAAGTATAAAATAATTAAATTTAAGTAGGTACTTATCCCCTAGAAACAATTTTTTTGGAGTAGGTGCTAAGTTGTTTCCAGAAACAATATATGATGAAGCACCGATGGGGTAAATATCTATCCAAGATTTATTGTGCTATTAAAATTAAAAAAAAACATTAATAATTTTAAAATTTTACCTGTACTTTGAAGCATTTGTTCATTAGAATACAGCAATTATTCAATATTTCGTAATGAGTCATCCAAAGCGTAATCTCTTCATAAAACACAGGAGCACTCAATTTTTTAGTTTGAATCAATACTTTGAAAGCTAGATTTGAATTTAAATGATTGTTCAAATCCATTTCATTTGTCACAGATTTTATCGATGAGTCGACGCATTCTAGCAGATCTTTGATTTTGCAGATGATGGAAACATACACGTAGAGCTGTAAATAATATCTGTATTCCAAAAGAAAGCTGTTTATTGTGCACAAAATTTTAAAAATCTTTTCGTAATCAGAACGTAAGTTATGATCAGGTTCTAAAAATATTGTTGTTATCATCGAAATCGCACCGCACATTCCAAAGAAAATTAACAGTTTGAAATTTTCTCGTTTTACTTTCATAACGTTTTCGTAATATTCAAACAAGCTATTGATACTGTTGTTCAATTTTACATAGGGTTCGGTATGTTTTATTGAAAGCAATAATATACTAGGAGCAGCAATTAATGATGTTAAATCATATGCCAAAGGTTTTAAAATCTCAGGTCCCTCTAGCACGTCCATAATTGCGCGTAAGAGAAAGAAAAGCGAAGAAAATATCAGGTCGATGGTTAATCTGATGCATATCAATATTTTAGTACGAGAACTCAACGTATGAAAATTTCTATGTAAGCCGGCAACAGTTTCCATGACAGAAATTGCGGTCGATATTTGATTATTCATTATTAAGCTTATTGTCTTCGAATACTACACAACCCGAAAGAAGATCGCACCACATTAAATTCGATTGATTTGACTGATGGCCACAGACAAAAATAATGTAAGCATTCATTATTATCTATCCGTCAGTTTTTTAAGGTATGCGCTTTAAGTATATTAAATTATCGTTTTTAAATAATTAGTTCATATTATGTAGATTAAATTAGATGTTGGTAATGTTAAGTGTGTCCGACTTATTACTGTATTGACTTTAGTAATAAATTAAATCCTTATATAAATTTTTAATGTTATATTGATTTGTTTTACAATTTTTTTAACTGCAGCGCGATATGTAGGTATTGTTCCTTTGACTTATCTATACTAATATTATAAAGCTGAAGAGTTTGTTTGTTTGGTTGAGCGCCCTTATCTCAGAAACTGCTGATTCAAATTAAAAATTATTTTTGTGTTGAATAGTCCAATTATCGAGCTACTTTATAGACTATATCACGCTACAACAAATAGGAGCTGAGCATCAATGATAAATGATGCATAAGATTTACGGAACAAACGGAATTTAGAGAATGACAATGACGAGATGAAAACCGAAATTTCCAAAATGAGAAAACAGATGACATCAATCCAAAATCAAATGGCTGAAATGTTAAAATACCTATCAACAATAAATAATACGCAAACTAAAAACTTCAAAAAGTTAAACGAGGACATCTCAGACACAAAAGTACAAATAAAAGATATTAAGATAATCAACCACAGATACACTGACCGAGGAACAAGCCAAACTAAAATTAGACATAACGAATCTTAAAATGATCAACAATTTATCAGAAAAGAAAATAGAACAAATTGGATTTGGTCTTCAATGCCAGGACACTAACCCACAGAGCTCGACGTCGGCATTAGATGCGCGAGAAGACATAGTAACTGAACTTAATGTACGTGGCCAGAGAAGCAAAAATATTATAATGTCGGGAGTACCAGAACCAACAACTACCAACCCCAATGAAAGGCGAGAAGAAGATAAAAAAGCTGTCTTAAATATTATTAAAACCGTACTACATGAAGATTTCCAAGAACCAGAAAAAATCTATCGACTAGGAAAATACCAAACAGATAAAAATAGACACTTAAAGGTATGCTTTACGTCACAAGAAATAGCTAAATCGATGTTGAGAAACAAGCAAAACCTAATAGACAACAAAATAAAGATGTTCTCGGACCAGACACCCCAACAACAGGAGTACCTAAAAACCCTGAAACAGAGACTTGAGCAACGCACGGTAGACGGAGAAAAAAATCTGAGTATCAAATATATAAGAGGCGTTCCTAAAATTGTAAACCAAGTTCCAAAAAACTCAAAAACAGTTTCCTCAAACAACGTCCTCAAACAAGTAAATTCCAACCAAGTTTCTTATCAAATTACTAGCAAATACACACATATCGTAACTAATAAAAAATCCCTGAAGTGTCTTTACGCTAATTCCCGTAGTATTGTTAAACCTGGAAAATTTGACGAACTTGCTTGTATTGTGCGGTCTGTTCAATATCGAATCCACATTATCATACTAACTGAAATATGGGTAAAGTCGGAAGATGAAGCCAAGAGATTTCAACTATCAGAATATACACACTACTACAACATCAGACATAACCGCAGAGGCGGAGGAGTTTCAATCTTTGCCTATAACTCGCTTAATCATAATCTGATAGAAGAGAACTGCATGAATGAAAACCATTTCCTCTGGATTCATGTAAGCCAGTTTTGTCTGGATATAGGTGTTGTGTACAAACCAGAGCGCACAAATAACAAAGACTTCCTGGAATACTATTCAGCACAACAAGAACAAAGGAAGAGAGGATTGGTATTTGGTGACTTTAACGTGGATCTTCTAAGTACAGAAAAATCGGTTCTTGAATATAAAGAAACAGTGAGAGAGTGTGGCTTTCATATAATAAACAAAATAGACGCATAACATAGCACCCGTGAAACAAACAAAACCAATACTATACTCGACCATGTATGTTCAAACTTGAAACGCCATCTTTTTCAGTTAGCTGTTGTAGATTCAGATATGTCTGACCATAAACAAATATTTTTCGAAATAATAAACTTCCAACCAGAACCCATAAAATCGATCGAATATGAAGCAATTAACTACGAAAACCTATACAAAAGTGTTGAAACTATGAACCTCGATAGCACAAATGTTTATTATAACATCTTTGAACAAAATTTTATATCTTGTATTCGCAAAAATAAAGTCACTAAAACTAAAAAAAGCAATCCGCTGAGCCAAGACTGGATAAATAAAGACATTTTAAAAGCAATAGAAAAAAGAAATACTCTTAGGCTTGAACACAAAAAAGACCCTACAGACAAAAAATTGGAAGAGGAATTTTTAAAAGAGAAAAACTCATTAGCGCGCAATATTCGAAACACAAAACATAAATATTACTACAAAGCATTCAAAAATTGCGAAAAGAAACCTGCAAAAATATGGACACTAATAAATAAACTTTCCCATAACAAAATAAAGGAAGTTTCTGCTGCAGCTAAACTCCAAATAGAAAGAAAAACTGTCACAGTCATACAAGATATATGTGAGACTTTCAACCAGTATTTGTCAACCATAGGTGAATCATTAGCAAATGAAATCCCTGCATCATACCACCACAAAAACATTCTTACAGATGAAAGATGTCTTTTTTTTTATACCACTAAGGTGGCAATCAAGCATACGGCCCACCTGATGGTAAGCGGTTACCGTAGCCTATGGACGATTGCAACACCGGGGGTGTCACTTGCGCGTTGCCGACCCTGTAAAAACCTTTTCACGCCTTTTTTGAAGAACCCCATGCTGTACTCATTCGAGAAAACCTCTGCAGGGAGCTCATTCCACAACTTGAGCGTACGCGGGAGAAAGTTTCTCTGAAACCGTACAGTACGCGACCACTTAGGTTCCAATTGGTGAGGATGAATTCCCTGCCGGTGGCGAGCGGTGCGATGATAGAAAGAAGCCGTGGGCATCATGTCAAATAATTCCTCAGAACACGCCCCGTTATACAAACGGTAGAACACACACAAGGAGGCAAAATCTCTCCTTAGGCTTAAAGGTTCAATACCGCTGGTGAGCTCAGGATCGTCAACAATTCTCATAGCGCGTCTTTGGAGCACGTCAAATGGTCCAAGCTGGTATCGAGGCGCTCCCGCCCATAAATGGCAGCAGTACTCCATATGGGGCCTGACTTGAGACTTGTACAGTAACAGTCTTTGCCCCGAAGTGAAATACCGCCGCGCTCTATTGAGCACACCAAGCTTCTTGGATGCCAGCTTGACTTTATCTTCCAAATGACTGCGGAACTGCACGTCGCTAGAGATATCAACACCAAGGATCCCGATACTCGTAGAGATGGAAAGCGGAGTGTCGAGGAATTGTGGAGCTACAGCAAATGGGGTTTTTTTAGCGGTGAACGCGCAGACTTGTGTCTTAGTGGGGTTGAATTGGACCAAGTTTAGTCGCCCCAATCGGAGACTCTGATTAGAGACCTCTCGATTTCAGATACAAGTCGACCGCGACTTTCCTCCACTGTAGACCGAGGGGTATTAGCACGACTCGTATAGTAAGCGTCACCAGTACTGTCATCTGCATAACAATGCAGTCCGTCAATAGACAGCATGTCATTGATATGCAGCAGGAACAATGTTGGAGACAGCACCGAGCCTTGCGGGACGCCAGCGTTAATGTCCATGCTATCCGAGCAACTGCCGTCAACGACGGCTCTTATGCATCTGCTGGACAAAATGCTAGCGACCCATTGCAAAACCCCTCAGGCAGCCCGTAAGATGGTAATTTCGAAAGAAGACCCCTGTGCCAGACCCGATCGAACGCCTTCGCTACATCTAGGCTAACTGCCAATGCCTCACCATGACTCTCAATGGCAAGAGACCAACGGTGCGTGAGATACACTAGGAGATCACCCGTCGAGCGACTGTAGCGAAAGCCGTATTGACGGTCGCTGATGAGGTCGTGATCCTCTAGGTACCTGAGGAGTTGCGTATTTATAACGCGCTCCATCATCTTTGAGAGAAGGGAGGTTATAGCGATTGGCCTGTAATTCGATGGGTCTGATCTATCGCCCTTTTTGGGCACCGGGTGCACATGGGCGGTCTTCCATGAAGACGGAACTTGCCTGGTGGAGTATGACAGCGCGAAAAGACGCGTCAGAACAGGACACAACTCAGGAGCACACTGCTTCAGCACCACTGCCGGTATACCGTCTGGCCCGCTCGACTTATGAATATCCAGAGATAACAACTCACGCCGTACCTCCCGTTGCGTAATGGAGATCTCCGGCATAGAGTTGCCGCACCAGGTGATGGTAGGTGGTACAGCACCTCCGTCATTCAAAGTCGAGTTCGAGGCAAAGAGAGCACCCAGTAAATCGGCTTTCTCTTTAGCGCTGTGGGCCAAGTTTCCATCAGGCTTACGTAGTGGTGGCAAGGACGACCTACAAAAGTTTCCCTCGGCAGCTTTGGCGAGCGACCAGAAAGCGCGACTCCCGGAGGGGTGTCTTGCAAGTTGATCGCCAATACTGCCGACAAAATCGAATTTCGCTCTGGCAATCACTCTTTTACAGGACCTCGAAGCAGCGTTTAACTTCCGCTTCACGTCAGAGAAGTTGGGATATATATACTGCTCGATAACTTTGTCGGTCGTCGATTGCAGGTGCTCAAAGAGTCGAGTCGTGTCTGAGTCACCGCTGTGGGACCTGTAAAGGCACGCGTAGATGCGGGTGTGGCCGCCGTGATCGATGCGAACCTACAAAATCGACAGGCCCCTGTCTTCTAGGCCATGAAGACGGCGACAGCAAACATCCTCCCGGACGTACATGCATACCCCGGCACGACGCACAAATTTGTGCTCGAACTTGTACCCGGGGTAGAGTAAGGTAAGTACGATGAGTCGGCCGAGCAGGAGATTTGGGTCTCCGTTAGGAAAAGTAGGATCGGCTGCGCAGTCTCGAGGTGTTGGTGGACTGCGTTGATGTTGCTGTGAAGTCCCCTGATGTTGCAAAAATCCACTTTTAATGTGGATAGGGAAGCCTCTGAAGAAACGTTCCTTCTTTTTCTTTTCTTAGCCATAATTTAAGATTGAAAGGGTTTTTTCTGAAAAGGAGTCTCTGTATCGGCAGCATGATAGGCATAATGCGGTCATATCCCGCCAAGGTACTGCGCAGGGATTGCAGCGTGCTAGCGCGGCGGGCGGAAGGGCCCCCAGTTCCCCCCTGTGGCAGATGCCGGGTCCACTCCGGTCTCCTTCTCCGGCACGGCAACTACCACAGGGATTTTTCACAGACTGGCGGTTCAGCCTCCCAGGGCGGAGATTAGGTAATCCCTGGGTTCGGGAACCCGTTCAGCCTACGGGCGGCCAGCGGACAGCCGTTTCACTGGGTCTCCCTGACCGCCGCGCCAACAGGATGCACCCATACGAGTAAATGGCAGCGCTTGAAGCACCACAGGTCCACCAGCTGCCAATACGGGGACTCCTTGCGGAGCTCTGGCAACCTTACTCACCGCAGGAACACGACACTACAGAAGTAGCGTCATTTGGCTGCGAACTTCTGTAAGGTGGAGGTATTTCACCAGTCGGGCTGCTCCAGTTCGAGCGAATTAACGCAAGCCCTACCTCTCTTAGCTTAGTCTAGTGGAGCTAGGGGAACAAAAGCTATCACACCTGATCTCTACAACCTCAGAAGAAGTCACCAAGATCATCGACAACTTAAACATAAACATAGCGTCAGGTATATATGACATTAATACTAAATCCATTAAATGTGTGAAAAAACTTATCGTGCCAGAACTCACAAATTGCATAAACGAGTGTCTGAAACTAGGTATTTTCCCCTGTAGTCTTAAAACAGCTAAAGTGACACCAATTTTCAAATCAGGGACCAAATATGACCCTGGAAACTACCGGCCAATATCAGTTCTCCCCGTAATCACTAAGGTTTTTGAAAAAATTTTGTAAAACCGACTTGAATCTTTCCTCGACTCAAACAAAATCTTGTATAATAAACAGTATGGTTTCAGACGCAAATTAAACACCCTGTCAGAAACATTGGTGTAATTGGTACTGCATACAAGATGATACAGTCTTATTTATCAAATCATAGTCAAAATCGGCAATAATCAAAGTGAACCTAGACCTGTAACGCACGGTGTGCCACAAGGATCCATTTTGGGGACACTGTTATTCTAGTACACGGCAGATCACCTCGAATCCTCGACCAAGGGTCGACCCCATTTCTCTGGATACACTGGCACAATAGTAGCACAATAGTTTAGTTGTCAAATCTTGATGCGGTGAAATTATTTTGATAAAGTACTAATTAAAACCGTTAATACAGCGGCGCGGTGCGGAGGCATATATATATAAATAATATAAATGAAATAGGCCTAAAAGGGGATACAACATAATCATAATCGTTTATTGTTTCCATTGTTTGTTTGGTGTCATCATGAAAAAGTATACAATCATGGAACCCCGTTAGGGCACTACAATTTGTGGACTTAAACTAATTAAATTATAATTGAATTAAATTGTACAATGTCATATAAAATTCAATAATTAATAACATATAACTGAATACAATAATTAAACACAATAGTCAAATTTTCATAGGTTACTTTACAAGTCATATCAAGCATATAATAGAAATAATAAAATCATTAGGTGTATAATCATGTCACTATTAAAAGAAAAACTCCTCTAGAGTATAGAATGATTTTTGTATAAGATACTCTTTTAGTTTTCTTAAAAATGGTTCATACTTGATCTCCGACTTACATACGCTGACACGAACATTATATGCTGACGATACAAACTTATTATACTTCGGGCAATCAAAACTATTATTCCAGATGTGCAAAACGATCTTAATCTATTGCACAAATGGTTTCAGCATAATCTACTAACAATAAATATATCTAAAACCAACTATATCATATTCAAAGCTAAGAATAAAATAATTCCTGAATTTCCACCTCTTACAATAAATAAACAAGTAATTAAAAGATCAAATTGCGAATAATATCTTGGCCTAAATCTTTATGATAATCTTACATGGAAATCTCACATACAAAGAATTAAATCCAAATTAGTAACGATAACAAGTACCCTTCGAGGTCTAGCTCCATGTCTACCGCACAAGATACGCTACCTGATCTACAATTCCCTTGTTAAACCTCAGATAGACAATTTAATTGAAATATGGGGCTCAGCTGCAAAAACCAACTTAACCTCAGTACAGAGAGCTCAAACTAAATTCATAAAGATAATATTTAATTATAAATATCTCACACCAACTAATAGAATATACAAAGACACCACACTGTTGAATATAAATCAATCACACGTTTACTTTACATGCTTATTAATTCGCAAAATAATATCTAAAGACATTCACACACAAATAAGTTTCACCAAAAAGCAAAAAAATAAAAAAATTAAACTGAGAAGCGCTAATGACCTAATATTACGCACACCAAGGACTAATTATGGAAAAAGAAACCTCATGTTCCAAGGGGCGCAAAATATATAACAAACTCCCCAAAGACATTAAGGACTGTCAATCAACCATGAGTTTCAAAAAGCTACTAAAATTCCATATAATGCAACATATATCTTAATTAATGCACCTTTCGCCGACATACGCTGTTTTATGTGTAAAATGTTTTAAAAATCCACTAATATTAACAAATGGTTTAAATAACACTCCTACTATGTTTGAGACATGTTACATATCAATAAAATAAGTAAAAATACAATCTATTGATATCTATCTTTATAATGATAACAAAAAAAAAGTGATAAATACATACTACATATATTAATATTATAGATTAGCATATTATTATTTTTTTCTCACCTGTAAACGTAAAATAAACAATATAAACTCATAACGTAAAGAAAAAAAAAGTAACGCACAAATCATGCCACTTCTAGCAAACAGTGAACGTAGTTTTGGATTTATATCCGAGAACGCAGAACCTACGCAGTGTTCTGACGCTGTGCGACTGTGCGGTGTATAATAATGTGTTATAATTTGTGTTTCTACCTCCCGTTTCTGCGCTTTTTCTTATTGTACCCACTATTTTAATTTACTTTATTATGTAATTGTTATGTTCTCATGGTAAGTGAATTTATAAATTCTTAGTGATAATAAAGATCTTAAACCTCAAAAACGGGAAAAATATATATATTTCAGTGCCTTCGTTGCGTGCGCTGCGTAAAAGGTTAAAGTTACGCAAAAATTAAGTTTGACGAATTTGTTCTCCTTTAAAACTTCTAAATTTATATTGAAATTAAAAAAATATATATATATATTTATATATCTATCTTTTACGGTAGACTCATTACAATCTTTTTTTGGTAATCAAATTTGCTCTAAAATAATTCATTATCTGCGAATGTATTTTTGCAAACATGATATTGTTCCTTATCAAAATAAATATATTATTCATCATGAAAAGGCAATTGATGATGGAATTCCCCATGAAGGAAGGCCTGTGCCCAGCAGAAGGCCGTATTTGGGCTTTTGAGGATGATGATGGAATTGGAAACTTAACTTTTTTGTGGCTTATTTTTTTCGATGCACTTGGTGGAACTGGGAAGAGTGGAAAAATCTTTCTCATGTCATTCATTTTGGCCACTGTTCGTATGAAATACCGAATTGCTTTAGCATTTGCTTTTTCCAAGCTGCCCCGTCGCTTAACCCTTCAAAAATCAGATGATTTTTTAATTGTCATATCTCTCCGGAGGGATAGCGCCGCTTGAAAGATTTAAAGGATGCCGAACAATTCATTCACCGTTGAACCATCAAACGATTGAAAATATTTCGCAATGGCCAAAGTTTTATGAGCAAGTAAAATTATTAACTGGAATGAATGCACGATGGCGTACAAACGCGCATTGGAAGCACTCAACAGAACTTCGAAAGATGAGATTTGATTTGAGAGACGCATTGACTCAAGATGTTTTGGAGGTGCATTAATTCTTTGTTTTTTTTATGCATTATTAGTGTTTTCCGTGTGGTGCCGGGTTACAATAACGCCTTCCGCTTTCCTCCTGTGGGTGTCGAAAGAACCGATTCAGGGATATATTTCTCCAGATGACGGGCAGCAGCATCGTCTGGGTGCTGGTAAATTACTGCATCACGAATCCGCTGCCAAACGTGGCGGTTATGTCAAAATCCCATCATGATAAACAGGACACGGTACCAACCCGGGGCATAGGGTGCTAAGAATCTCCGGCAGCAATTCGGCTACCATAAAGGGTGGAACGTGATGGTCGCTTTAGGAAACTTCTGTATAAGTTCACAGTCACCCATCGAACTGTGTTAGGTGTTTCCCTCGAGACATAGTAAAGAAATTAGGACGTCCGTCCTTAACCAACGTTACTGACAAAGCCCATAGGATAAGCAAGTTGAACTGACAGTGGCCGGGACATTTATCACGCTGACAGAACGGACAGCCGATGAGGCGTTAACGTTCTAGAATGGGCACCATGTACCAGAAAGCGGAGCTGGAAAGGAGGATTCCCACTTGATGGACAGACGACCTGGTCAGGGAAAATATATATCGCGTGGACGAATAATCGGGAATGATAAGATTATATGTATAGGTACATACTAATAATGTAAATAAGTACATACTAAGTAAAATATTAAAAATTAAAATATATATTAACTACATAAAATAAATATGCCAGAAATACTTGAACATCCATATACTTAAAAATTGGATAAATAAGGAAAATACAGACTATAACTATGATAAGGAGAGATACTGCTCTTTTCATCTTTTTTTAAATAAAGAAATTGACTGATAGTCACGTACCAGAGGAGGCAGAGAGTTCCACAATATGGAGGCATGAACAGTGATGGAGTCGAAAAAGAAGTCCGAACGTGTGGGTTGCGAAGGAAATTTAAGCAAAGTACGGAGATGCGATCTATAAGGTACGTCGAAAGAACGGGCATACTCAAATCGCTCACGAAGACAGGTACGATAGGCTGTTTTATACAAAAAGTTGAAAAGTAGATAAAGAATGCGCGAATTTCTGCGATGACGAATGGTGAGCCACTTAGGATAGCTGCGATCGAAAGTCGAAACTGCGACACATGATCAATTTACGCAACCCGAAAATGACACGTAAGTACGCCTACCATTCGCAGCCACTTAAGTTTGTTTAAAAGTTCTTCAGTTATGTTATGATAACACGCGTCAGCATAATCTAGAATAGGAAGTATTAATGACTGGGCCAGGGAAATATCTTCTCCTATTATATTCTTCTTATACCTTATCTTCTTCTATATCTAATCTTAAATTTTAATTAACATAAAATCTAAAATTAATTATAAGTAATAACAGAAATAGGGATAGGGCAAACTGTTGCCCGAAATTCTGATAATGCGGAAAATTAGAGCACCGGGGTGGTTTTAGTGGTTAGTCTCGACTTATACCATCTTTGGTCGAGGAGCTCCACATAGCCATGCCTCTCTCACCCCGTGGCACAGGACAAGCGTAAATGCCTTAGATCACGCGAACGAAGCCGCGGGCAGCAGCTAGTATTAAATATACGTAATTATTACATAGCTTACACAAATCCTTTCCATCATAAGGTTGCCTGGAAGAGATCGCTTTTAGCGATAAGGCATGAGAAAATTCTCTCCTTAGGAACCATGTCATCGATTTTAGTAATAAGAAAAAATGCATTCATACATTTTAAAAAATGTTTTTTTTTTACAACTAGATGACAAACAAGCTGACGGCCTACCTGATGGTAAGCGGTAACCGCCGCCTATAGACACCTGCGTTGTCATCCTGAGGCCTAAGATGAAATGCCGTCCATGCCCAGTTATTACACTGTACGTGTACTCAGCTCGGGAATCGAACCCGGACGTTATGAAAAATAAAACTAACACTATTTCTAGTTAGATATCGATTGTGTAGGTCTTAAGGTGGTTTTCCACCAGAGAGAGACGAGGCGAGACGAGGCGAGGCGAGACGAGAATTGAAATCGCCTGAATCCTGACTATTTCCACCAAAGATGCGCGAGGCGAGGATTGAAAATTTGCCATACAAATTTTAAATATCGTCTCGATTTTAATCCTCACCTCGCCCCTCTGGTGGAAAACCACCTTCAAGGTGGTGGCGAGACGAGGCGAAGTGAGACGAGAACTGAAATCGCACTGACCCTTTTTCACCAGAATGGCGAGATGAGGATTAAAATCGCAGAACAATAAACCTATCGCGAAAAGCGTGTTTCTGTTGCAGAGTTAATTTATACTCTATATCGGAAGCAATACGGTTCATTTTTACACAAACAAATATTTTAATTCACGCCTCGCACATCCTTGTCAATCCTGACTATTTCCACCAAAGATGCGCGAGGCGAGGATTGAAAATTTGCCATACAAATTTCAATTATCGTCTCGCGTCGTCTCGTCTCGGCCCTCTGGTGGAAAATGGCCTAGGGTTAGAAATCATATCAAATTTCATATTAAAATTTATACTCTATATCGGAAGCAATGTGCTTCATTTTTACACAAACAAATATTTCAATTCACGCCTCGCACATCCTCGTCAATCCCATTCCCACCAAAGTTGCGCGAGGCGAGTATTGAAAATTTGCCATACAAATTTTAAATCTCGTCTCGCCTCGTCTCGTCTCGCCCCACTGCACGGAGGGACACGCTCCATACAAGGGCGGTCATAAATAGTTAAAGTCCTGTTACTATCAATACATTGTATTATTTTAGTGACTTATAGTTGTAAAAGTGTTTTAGGAACATTAAAATGAAAGAAGTACATGTATTTACGGAATAAAAAACGTTTACTTCAGTAAAAAACAAATATAAACAATAACATACTTTTACCTAAATTTATCATGAACAAACACTTAAAAATTGGAATGTAAAACATATATTTTAAATAAAATAAGAGTCAAAACATTGATAACATTATTTAATTATAATAAAATAATAGAAATAAATAAATTAAAATTAATTAAATACAAAAAAAACAAAACAACTAACAAAATACAAATAAATTATTCTTATTCTAACAATATTAAACATGTAACAATTCTATTACACTTTGTGACAGAGTATTTTTCTTTTTAGGGGGAAGTTTCCGAAGACTTGTAATATAAGGATCTGAATGTAATAATAGTCGTTGTATTAAATCTTGATTGGTAACTTCACGTGACATTTTTCGAGTGTGACTTCGTCTATAAATTTTGATATACTTATTTGTCGCTTCAGCAGCTTCTTCGGAAAGTTCTCCTATAGATAACAATGCATAACTTATAATATCTGATCCATGTACGAGCACCTTGTGGACAGAAGCAGGAAGACTATACCACGGATATTCCTCGACCAGGCTGTATGCTGTTTGTAATGCATAGTCTTTAAACTTGCATTCATTAATTTTATGTCCAGAAGATAACGTTTGTAATATTACACAACAACGATCTATGAGATCCTTATTCAAACCTGTAATTTCAGCAGATACAGCTGATTCCAAAAAAAACTTCCTGGCCGTGTTTCCGTCGTTAGACGTCCCGCTTCCACCACTACGCGGCTTGTCAACTATTAAACCTAATCGTTCCCTAAACTGGGACTGTACATATTGTTTTTTATTTGATAACAATTGTTTATCACTATCTAGCCTAACTTGCCATTTTTTTATGTCTAATCTATATGAAAGATGAATAAAATATTCGAAGAAACGTATCCAAGAATGTAGTGGTGATAATCCAAATTGGTATCTACTCTCTATTACAGGTTTTTGTAAACATTCGTCTATTTTATTCATCTCTTTAGGGGTAGCATTACATATATAACATCTACTTGTAGATGTTTCACTTAAAGCACTACAAATTTTACCATCTACCATTGAAAGCTGCAACTTATGAGAAACGACCAATTCACGATTGTCGATCTGAATAAAAGTAGGTTGCAAACTTTCAATTTTATCCTTAAAATAAGCTTCCTCTTGCAAAGACACTGCTGTGCTTTCTTTCAAAAATTGAAATCGAATAGGACGGCAGTACCTAGTGGAAGAGGGTCGAGGATTTTTCCATAAAATTTTACAATTATCTTCAACTAATTTTACAATAATTTGAAGGGGTACATAAGATGTTACAAACAAACTACTATCTTCTAAAGTTGAATCTGAAAAAAATTGTTTGTATTCACTATGTCCAGTGCTGCCATCGAATCCCCATTTCCCAAGTAAAGAGATATTAGACAAACAATCATCAGGAATCTGATCTAAGACCTCTTTTTGAGATTCAAGGATTCGAGAAGCTGTGTGATCAAAAAGACTTTGTAATTCAACTTCAGCTGAAGACTCGGAAACAGTTATATTAGAAGGGTAACATCTCTGTTTCGCTTTAGTAATTTGTTGGTAACATGGTAATACATTAGGAGAAATCTTACTATTAACAAAGTTTTTAATTAATAAATACTGATGTTTTGTCAACTGAGCATCAGTCACAAGTGACAAGACATCATCAGTGCTAACTCTAGATATACACGAATCGAATGAACAGTCTGAAACATCAAGCAATGCACTCACAGTAGAATCATCAGACTTTGACAAATCAGCTACTCTCCGACGTTTAGTCCTTTTACTACATTGCGTAAAAGGTTTTCGAGGACGACCACGTGAATGACACGGCGACGTTTCAGACGGAGTACATTGCTTATTATTTTTCACAAGTTGAATTTTTTCAATAACATTAAACCAATCGGAATTCTTATATAAAAGCTTGGTTTTATCCCCATTACATTTTTTCCAGAATCGAGCAATAGCTTTACATAAATTATTAACAATTTTCTCTAAATAATGAATATCAATGTTCTCAGCATCGTTCAGAGTAGTCAACAAACTTTGTAGGACTTGACGACACTTTTCCGAGTCATTATCGGTATTGACAGTTAGCCATATTTCAAGAATATGCATTCTTGAAAACGAGCATATATATAAATTACCTAAAACAAAAAAAAAACGGTTAAAATTCAGTCACAAAACCTACACAAAGCACTAAGACTAAATAAACTAATTTCGTAGCAAATGCTACGAGATAATCTGGCAACCGTAGCACCCTTGTCATCGCCAAAAGGGCAGATAAGGGCAGCCAAGTTTTAATTTTCCTAAGATAAGAAAGTCTAAAGATTATGGTGCAATATACCTCCATAGTCGGAGCGAGTGGGAACATATTTAAAAGTTTATTCAAACTTTGAATATTAAAATATAATACTCCAAGAAAAGTCGCCTCGTAGCAATGACATACTAAAGAAAATATATACTAAGATACAATTAAAATAAAAATATTAATTAGTACATACCCTGTTCTTGGATATCCATTTCAGAAAAAACTCACACAGCACTCACAGGTCCCGCAATGACAACAAATGACGTCACGCTTTTTAATGACTCACTGATAACAGTATTTACGATTGGCGATGCGCTCTCTTTGAATGCACAATAGATAATGAAGGCGCACTCTAATTACTGACCTATTTATAGTTTCAGAAGGTACCGCAACTATCCAATGTAACGACAAGGAATAAAATGTAAAACAAGAAAGCAGGTTTTTAAGATTTATGACCTATGGATGTCCCACTGTGCACTGGTGGAAAACCACCTTTAAGCAGTAAACTTTACTATGAAATATGATGTCTAAAATGAATAAAATGCAATGTTTTTATATCCTTCAATTTATTTTAGTAAGTGTTCGAAATTACCACCGTCGGAGAATTAAAGTCATCAACACAATCTAACGAATTTGTAAGGAAAGGGCCACGTATGCTATCCGCAGAAACTGATGACCGCGCAGAAGCAGGTTAGAAAGTGGTGACCGTAGGTCGTAGGTTGTCCTCAGTGAAGTGGCGATCTTTTCAGAGTGACTGGCAGTTACGCGGTGAAGCTAGCCAAGGGTTGAGCCAAGTGGCGTTCAAATGCGAGTCCTATGACCACCAGTAAAATGTTATGTGCTTGTGATTATGAAATTGCCAACTAGTAAAATAACAATAATGAATTGTTCAAAAAAAAATATATTAAATGGAACACTTTTTTAAACAAAAATACACTGTTTCTGTTATTTCAAAATTTTTGTTCTTTGAATTCATATGCATGCATGAAGCCCAAACAAACAAATGTAAACAAATTATGTAATCAAAGGCTGTGACACAAAACTCATTTTGTTGTTCTTTTTTATGTTTAATATTTACCATTAGTCCTACACTATATTGTCGAACTGTAATGTCACGATAACGTAGGTGATAATCAGCGACATTATCATTGGTATTAATGTCATTTGCAGCGACATTGTGGACAGGAGACTCGCTTCAAATGGCTTCAAGCTCACCAGCCGTATTAAATCATGCGCTGCTTTTATCTCCGGTATTTCTGGGTCTGAAATTATCATTGAACAGAAAATTTGCAACAATTATTTTCAATTAACTCGAATTCAAATTGTAAATATCGATACCAATAATAAATGTTTTGAGTGATGTGATTTATCAGCGCCATTTAAATATTCATATCGTTGCATTATACCTCTTGACTAGAGGATGTGAGGATTTTGTAGTGCAAAATTAAATGCATTATTGATTAAGGTAATTTATAATACCAGTTATACCAGTTCATCAACCAGGGGAATATAGTGGTGCTTAGTAATCAAAGTCCAAATTCAAAATCATCCAAGTCCTGGGTGGCTTAGTGGTCAGAGCAGTCGCCCGGATAGCGAAAGGTCGCAGGTTCGATTCCTGCCTCAGGACGTGAAATTTTTCTAGTTTTATTCTATTTTAATTACTAAGTAATTTTTCAAACATTTATAATAATGTTAAAATCAAAAATTAAGAATATTTGAAAGCACTACCCCAACTTAACCGAATCGTCGGTATTTGTAAAAATACTCGTTTCGGATGTTGAAATAGAATATTTCGACATTGTAGGGTGGACGTTAGCTCATAAACGCAAAATACAAGATAGACTAGAAGAATTTCACAGGGATATCCCAAGTCCTGGGTGGCTTAGTGGTCAGAGCAGTCGCCCGGATAGCGAAAGGTCGCAGGTTCGATTCCTGCCTCAGGACGTGAAATTTTTCTAGTTTTATTCTATTTTAATTACTAAGTAATTTTTCAAACATTTATAATAATGTTAAAATCAAAAATTAAGAATATAGTGGTGCTTGTAAGATAGAGTACAAATGTTCATGGTAACGTTTAACACCTATCAACCAGGCGATTGTTGGGCTGCTTCAAAAAATGGTTGCAGTTGTTAAGGGTAACTCATACTACCTGCCAACGATAGGATTGTTGGGAAACTTGCAAGATCGATTGCAGTTATGAAGGGTAACGTACCAAATCCATCAACTAGCGGATCATAGCCAGACCAAGCGTATTATGCTCATGTTTATAGGGACATACATCAAGCATAACACGTGATTTGTAAAATTACTCTTATCACAAACGATTCGGGTAAGTACTGACATATCTCAAAGTACTCGACAAGATCTACAGGCGTGTGTACGAAACATTATTAAATAATATTCATCATCATCATCATCATATCAGCCTATGATATCCACTGCTGAACAAAGGCCTCCCCCATCGATTTCCAAATGAAACGGTTCTGCGCAGCCTGCATCCAACGGCTCCCCGCGACCCTGACCAGGTCATCTGTCCATCTAGTGGGAGGCCGTCCTACTTTCCGCTTTTCAGTACCTGGTCACCATTCTAGAACTTTAACGCCCCACCGGCCGTCTGCTCTGCGTGCTATGTGCCCTGCCCACTGTCACTTCAACTTACTAATCCTACTAGCTATGTCAGTGACTTTGGTTCTCTTCCGGATGTCCTCATTTCTGATTCTATCTCGCAGAGAAACACCCAACATAGCTCGTTCCATAGCTCGTTGTGCGACTGCGAACTTGCACAGAAGGCTCTTAGTAAGCGACCACGTTTCACAGCCGTAAGTCATCACTGGCAACACACACTGGTCGAAGACTTTCGACTTCAAGCACTGAGGAATTTTGGACAAGAAGATCTTACACAATTTCTCGAACGCTGCCCATCCGAGTTGGATTCGTCGATTTACCTCTTTCTCGAAGATGGCCCTACCTAGCTGGACCACTTGTCCAAGGTAAACGTACTCGTCAACAACTTCGAGTACAGCCTGTCGATTCTGTAACAAAACTCGCACCTCACTTCGCAAGTCACTTCGAATTCAACTGTCAAATAGAGCAAATTTTCATACATTTTTTGCTCTATTTGACAGTTAAATTCGAAGTGACTTGCGAAGTGAGGTGCGAGATTCGTTACAGAATCGCACCCCAGAACTCCCAACTATGACTGGTATAGGTTCGACATGGGTATTCGAAATAACCTTTGTCTTGTCCATGTTCATTTTTAGACCCACCAGTCGGGAGGTTCTGTCGAGATCGTCGAGCATTGTGTTCAATTCCTCCAGGGATTCTGCCATGACTACTATATCATCGGCAAATCGAAGATGAGTAATGTACTCGCCGTTGATGTTGATGCCGGGTCCTGTCCAATCCAGCAGTTTGAAAACGTCTTCCAACGCAGCGGTAAACAGTTTCTGAGATATTACATCTCCCTGTCTTACCCCTCTCTGCAGTTGGATAGGTTTCGCATACTGATTTTGTACACGGACCGACATGGTGGCGCTCTCGTACAAGGATCTCATCACCTCGATATACCGATAGTCAATGTGGCACCTCTGAAAAGACTGAATCACGGCCTATATTTCGATCGAATCGAAGGCCTTCTCGTAGTCCACAAACGCCAAGCAAAGTGTCCGGTTATACTCCTCGGTCTTCTGTATAACCTGCCGCAGCGTATGTGTGTGGTCTACGGTACTAAAGCCTTTACGGAAACCGGCTTGTTCGGGAGGCTGGAAGTCGTCAAACCTGCGCGCGAGACGATTCGTGATAACCCTCGAAAACAACTTGTAAACGTGACTCAAAAGCGTGATGGTTGTGTAGGTCTTCAATAAGGTTTTGTCACCTTTTTTTAAGAACAACACCACCAGGCGTCTGCTCTACGCTTGTGGCGTTGTACCCTCGAGAATGGCGGAATTGAATAGCCTCTGAAGGACTTTCAGTACCGGTGTACCACCCGCATTAGAAGCACTGCAATAATTCCGTCCTCCCCCGGTGCCTTGTTGTTTTTAAGTTGCTTGAGGGCTACCCTAATCTTGTACAGGCTGACGTCCGGGATATCTTCGGTATAGTGTCAGTAAAATTAAATAATATTGAAAAGAACATTTTTGACGGTTACTTAGACCATTTGGCAACGCCGCAATAAGACTCTCTCCCGGACAACTACTATCTGAAATGTGTGGCTTGACAGGTAAATGCTCTTTTTTTAAGTTTCGTAATACTTACATTTAAGTAGAACTGTTCGAAACCTGCAAAGAGTTCTCTTCAAGTTCAACCACGTATTATTCAGTTTTTGACCATGACATACAGTTGCTATCATTGACAAACAATATGCGAGTAAATATAGTGCACAAACATATCCATTGTTAACCGTTTCTGTAGTTTTCTGTAAAATGAACAATTTAATTCGGTTATGAGCGGTGCGGGGTGGTATTTTTTTATTCATTCCGATGACAAGCAAGCAAGACAAGAGTAATTTCACTCGTGACGTTTCCCTTCACTCCGAAACACTGCGAACTGTTTATCGAAATAGAAAAGGTGGTTGTCCCTGCCCAGACAATCTTACAAATACCTTACAAAATGAGACAGAAAAATAACATATGTTATATTGTGTGTTCTTGCGGCGAGTAAGAACTCAAACGAGCCATAACTTAGTATGGTGTTGGATGGCAGGGGACTTGACTCTCATTTGTAATGAAAATGACAATGAAAACATATTTATTCGAATAGACCAGCAAAAAGCCCCTTCGAATCATCCAACACATTCGAATCATCATACACTCAATACGCTTTTTATCAATAAAAGCTAAGTATAGTTGAATATTACACTTCCTATATAAGCAATCTCTTATAAAAATGACTGCATCAGATGGCACTAAAATACGAAGTTCAGTGTTTTAGAAAAAATAAATGGTTTTTTAGCCCCTAACAAGTTTTCCCATTCCGGTATTTAACATTCTATACAGTTACCTGATTCACCAATGATTGTATAACGCCACTTATAGCAAATATGTATAATATAACAGACGAGGTGAAGGAACCAAGAATCTGAAAATAATTTTAAAACTATTACATAAAATTACACTAAGGGGGAAACTGCCAGTACAAAAAGCACAGTGATAAACTGGCACAGCGTTCAACTGACACAGTGTCAAACTAACACAGTGTCAAACTAACACAGTGTCAAACTAACACAGTGTCAAACTAACACAGTGTCAAACTAACACAGTGTCAAACTAACACAGTGTCAAACTAACACAGTGTCAAACTAACACAGTGTCAAACTAACACAGTGTCAAACTAACACAGTGTCGAACTGGTACAGTTTCAAACTGACACAGTGTTAAACTGGCAGACTGTGACGGTGTCAAATTGGCACAGTGTCAAACTGGCAGATTTGCACGGTGTTATATTGCCACAGTTTTTAACTGCCACAGTATTAAACTGTCATGTACTAGCATGAATTTCTTTCTTATTTTCCAGGCCTGACTTCTAACATTTCTTAACAATTGAGATAAGTTGTGCCTATAATTATTAGGTAGTTAAAGCTCTATGCCGCGCTGCATCTACCCTAGCTACGATGTAGGCGATGGAATAGGCCTCCATAGTCTGAATCGTCACTCGTAGTGGTGGGGATATCCGATGTTCATCCCGAATATCCCTAGCCCTTTGTAATGGCTTGCTGGGCCCACTGCAGTTAGGTTAGCTTAAATCTATAATCTGTAAGAATTTTAACTAAAAAATTAAGCTAGTTTCCTCCATGGCAAATTTTTGAATACTACAATTTGCTAATGCTATATTGTATAATGATTATTGTTTGTAAGTAACAAGAGAAATCATTTTGAAAAAATCTTTAGCTAGGATCACTAAGAAGGTCCTCTGCAGACCGATTATCTCACTATCTATGGGCCGAAGAGAAACCGTGATTTATGATTCCGAAAATAAATTTTGAAAACAAAGTCTCCAGAATCGTACAAAATATCTAGAAAAGGTAAAATTTAAATTATTATCTCATATTCAGTGTTTGAGTTATGAATAATAATGTAACAATTAAACGTAATAAGAATGTTTGGTAAGTTAATGCGCTAAAGCAAAATATTAGTAAAATTTGTGTGCCACGTGCACTTTTACGGGGCAGAGTAAAATCAGTTAGAAATCGCTTTGAAGTAGTCTGAATATTTGTAATATGATAATAAATATTTCAAATATACATACATAATTAATATTGTTCCTTTTTTTATACAAAGCTATGCAATTACTCAAAACCACCTGATGTAAAGCGGTGCAGGTTGACTACACTATTCTAGCTACCTCCAACCTGCCGGCCTTTATGGTGCCTCTTTTTAAGGAACCTATGATAAAGAAAGGAGGGAACAATATGCCCATATTATTATTAGTGATATGGGAACATGTGACGTCACTTGTTCCGTAGATTTTCTATGGAGCGTTTTTGGACGATGCGCCGAAACACATCAAACACTACCACTTCTTTTGCTATATTTCTTTGTGAGCTATATATGTATAGCTATCATCGGGAGGATGACCATCTTTCCCAAGGTGGTGTTGGGGTCCTTGTCCGCAAGTCCCTCATTAACAATATTGTGACAATGCGGAGTGTGTCGGCCTAAACCTTATACTCAGAATCACCAAACGGTATTCGCTAAAGGTCATACAGGTGTACGCGCCGACCTCAACACATCCGGATGATGAGGTGGAAAGTATGTATGAGGAGATATCTAGAGCCATGCGTACTTCCAAAACTCATTTCACTGTTGTTATGGGGGACTTCAATCCAAGGCTGGGCAAATGGAGCGAACATGGGTTGATAGGGGGGCAATTTGGCTTTGGTCAGCGGAACCCCAGAGGATAGCGGCTGGCCGACTTCATGGAGAAAGAGAGACTCTTCATGAAGAACTCTTTGTTCCAGAAGCCGCCGCACAGGAAATGGACCTGGATGAGTCCCGATAATTCCACTAGAAACGAGATAGACTTCATCATGACCACTTAAAGGCAGATATGTAACGATGTTTCAGTAATCGCAAGGGTAAAAATCGGTAGCGATCACCGTATGGTGAGAGGCACGTTAAATATCAACGTCCGATTGGAACTGATGAAGTTTACGCTCCGACCAGCACCCGTCCTAGTCCAAAACCCCGAAGACTTTTGACTCGAACTCCGAAATCGCTTCGAATGTCTGGAGAGCTGCGTCACAGTGGACGAGATAAATAGCGGACTGGTAGAAACTCTCCTAACAGTGGGTTCTAAGCTCTGTAAGACCCAACGCAGAAAGGGACCTCAAAAACTATCCAACCACACCCTTTCCCTCATGGAAAAACGGCGACAAATGAGGTTACAGTCTTCAGACGACGCGTCACTATATCGGCAGCTCAATAGACAGATATCAAAGTCCATGCGACACGATATTCGCCGCTTTAATACGGATGGAACGGAATATAGGTTCCAAAGTGTTCGCAAGGGAAGTGTCTATTGGGCAAAGCCAATTGTCAAGCCTGAAGACTGAGGATGGCAGCTTAACGTCGTCTTAGCCCGAGGTGACAAGGGAGGTCGAAAGGTTCTATGGAGAGTTATACAGGTTGGTGCAGTCAATGCGACAATAAATTTAAACATGGGCTATATTAGTCCATAGAAATGGTTTTTTTATGACATTTGTATGAAATAATGCTGCCAACGTTACACTATTCCCTACAAATGTCATGAAATTATCATATGAATATGAATATTTTTGAAAGTGGCAAACCATTTCTATGGACTAATATAGCTTATGTTTAAATTTATTGTCGCATTGACGAATCCCGCTATCAGTTCGGGTAAAGACCCAAGAGCCCGACTGATCCGACACTATACCGAAGATATCCCGGACGTCAGCCTGTACGAGATTAGGGTAACCCTCAAGCAACTTAAGAACAACAAGGCACCGGCACCGGGGCAGGACGGAATTACTGCAGAGCTTCTGAAAGCCGGTACACCGGTGTGGTACACCGGTACTTGAAGTCCTTCATAGGCTATTCAATTTCGTCATTCTTGAGGGTACAACGCCACAAGCGTGGAGCAGAGGCCTGGTGGTTTTGTTCTTAAAAAAAGGTGACAAAACCTTATTGAAGACCTACACAACCATCACGCTTTTGAGTCACGTTTACAAGTTGTTTTCGAGGGTTATCACGAATCGTCTCGCGCGCAGGTTTGACGACTTCCAGCCTCCCGAACAAGCCGGTTTCCGTAAAGGCTTTAGTACCGTAGACCACACACATACGCTGCGGCAGGTTATACAGAAGACCGAGGAGTATAACCGGACACTTTGCTTGGCGTTTGTGGACTACGAGAAGGCCTTCGATTCGATCGAAATATAGGCCGTGATTCAGTCTTTTCAGAGGTGCCACATTGACTATCGGTATATCGAGGTGATGAGATCCTTGTACGAGAGCGCCACCATGTCGGTCCGTGTACAAAATCAGTATGCGAAACCTATCCAACTGCAGAGAGGGGTAAGACAGGGAGATGTAATATCTCAGAAACTGTTTACTGCTGCGTTGGAAGATGTTTTAAAACTGCTGGACTGGACAGGACTCGGCATCAACATTAACGCCGAGTACATCTCTCATCTTCGATTTGCCGATGATATAGTAGTCATGGCAGAATCCATGGAGGAATTGAACACAATGCTCGACGACCTCGACAGAACCTCCCGACAGGTGGGTCTGAAAATGAACATGGACAAGACAAAGATTATGTCTAATAATACCCATGTCGCACCTATACCAGTTACAGTTGGGAGTTCTGTTCTCGAAGTTGTTGACGAGTACGTTTACCTCGGACAAATGATCCAGTTAGGTAGGTCCAACTTCGAGAAAGAAGTTTTTTTTTTTATACAACTGGATGACAAACAAGCTGACGGCCTACCTGATGGAAAGCGGTAACCGCCGCCTATAGACACCTGCAATAACAAGCAAAAATCACTTGATATTGCAGGTGCATTGTCATCCTGGGGCCTAAGATGAAATGCCGTCCATGCCCAGTAATTACACCGGCTACCTTTCCCTTCAATCCGAAACACAGCGAACTGTTTCACGGCTGAAATAAGAAAGGGTGATAAATCGACGAATCCAACTCGGATGGGCAGCGTTCGGGAAATTGCGTAAGATCTTCTCGTCCGTAATTCCGCAGTGCTTGAAGTCGAAAGACTTCGACCAGTGTGTGTTGTCAGTGGTGACATACGGCTGTGAAACGTGGTCGCTTACTAAAGGCCTTTTGTGGAAGTTCGCAGTTGCACAACGAGCTATGGAACAAGCTATGTTAGGTGTTTCTTTGCGAGATGGAATCAGAAATGAGGACATCCGTAAGAGAACCAAAGTCCCTGACATAGCTCGTAGGATTAGCAAATTGAAGTGGCAGTGGACAGGGCACATAGCACGCAGAATGGACGGCCGTTGGGGCGTTAAAGTCCTAGAATGGCGACCACGTACCGGAAAGCGCAAAGTAGGACGGCCTCCCACTAGATGGACAGACGACCTGGTCAGGGTCGCGGGGAGCCGTTGGATGCAGGCTGCGCAGAACCGTTTTATTTGGAGATCGACGGGGGGAGGGCTTTGTTCAGCAGTGGACATCATAGGCTGGTATGATGAAACGGATTGTGTGTGTGTGAGTGTTCGATGTGTTGGGTGTATAAACGTCAGAAAATAAATCTTAACAATTTGACCTTGAGACCGCCCCTATTCCTTATGTAGAAGAAGCAGTTTTCGTAGTGCAACTGTTACACTTGTGATCTCGTCTGTACAAGTAGACAGTGCATCATTTTGTCTAATCTTTGTTCTGAGGTAATGGTCGTTAGTAATTTGAAGGTATGTAAACATTTCTAAATATCTTTCCAATATATATTATGCTTTTTAAATAAAAAGTAAGAAAAAACCTATTATTATTTTTGAAAATTTACCTGTTGTTTGAAGCACTTGTTCATCAGAATACAGCAATGATTCAATGTTTCGTAATGAGTCATCCAAAGCATAATAATATCTACCTGAAACGCAGGAACTCTGAATCTTCTGGTTTGAATCAACTCTTTGAAATCTAGATTTGAATTTAAATGATTTTTCAAATCGAGGCATTCTAGCAGATTTTCGATTTTACAGACAATGGAAACATACACGTAGAGTTGTAAATAATATCTGTATTCCATAATAAAGATGTTCATTGTGCACAAACTATGGAAAACAGCATCGAAATTAATAAATAATTCACTATTAGATTGTAAATATATTACTGATATCATAGCAGTAGAACCAAATATTCCAAAAAAGATTATGAGTTTTAAATTTACTCGTCTTACTTTCATAACATTTTCGTAGTAGTCAAATAAGCTATTAATACTTTTGATCAATTCTACAAAGGACTCGGTATGTTTTATTGAAAGCAATAATATGGCAGCATTACTTAAAACTGCTGTAAAATTATACATTAAAGGTATCAAAACCTCAGGCCCATGTAGTGTTTCCACTGTTGCGAGTGAGATGAAGAAAAATGAAGATAACATCACGTCGATTGTTAATCTCATGCATATCAATATTTTAGTACAAGAACCCAACATATGAAAATTTCTATGTATGCCGGCAATAGTTTCCAAAACAAAAATTACGGTCGATATTTGATTATTCATTATTAGGCTTATAGTCTTGGAATACAATACAACACAACCCGAACGATGATCGCGCCACATTAAATTTAATTCAATGGTACCTACTATATTAATTTGAATAATGACCGCAGACAATAATAATTGTAAGTCTTGTAGTATAATTAGTTCTTATCTACTCTTTATGAAAGTCATGCGCTTTTAGAATATTGTCATTTCGATTTTAAAATAATTGCTTTTCAGCCGACTTCTAAAAAAGGAGGTAGTTATCAATTCGACTGCATTTTTTTATGTTTGTTGTTGTTTGTTGAATTTTTGAACGGGTGAACCGATATTGATGTTTTTTTTGGTTCGATGCGGAATAGTTGGCCATTTGGTCCCATAATTATTTTTTTAAAGCCATCGTAATCAGCAAGTAGTTTATGACTACGTTCTTTAAATGCTACTGATGTCATCGAAACAACACTAAATAACTATGCCACAGAAAACTATCAGTTTAAATTTTTCTCTATAAACTTTCATAACATTGTCGTAATTGTAAAATAGGCTATTAATACTTTTATTCAATTCTATAAAGGGTTCGGAATTTTTTACCGAAAGTAAAAATATGCCAGCAGAAGATAAAAATGCTGTTAAATTATAGATGAGAGGTATTAAAATATCAGGTCCCTCTAGTATTTCCACAGTTGCGAGTGAGATGAAGAGAAATAAAGAAAATATCACGTCGATTGCTGATCTGATATATAACAATATTATATTACGAGAACTTAACATATGAAAATTTCTATGGTTGCCTGCAATGGCTTCCAAAGATAAAATTACGGTCGCTGTTTGAGTAGACACTTTTGAACTTATTGTTTTTGAATACAACAGAACCGGAAGGAAGATCGGTGGTATTCGATTGATTGGACTAATGGCCGCTGACAATTATATTCGTGAGCTTTGTATATAAGTATTTCGTTCTTACTGGCCGTTGTATAAGGAAGTTAAGTGTGTCCGTATTGACCTAAATAAATAATACATTGAAAGATATCACAAAGCATCAACTTTGAGTACTTCAATATTATTTTAGTGAATTCAATGTTATTACTAATAGTTACATAAGCATAGAATATTGCATTCTTCGTAGGGTTTACGCCTTACACATACAATAAAAGCCCGTCCACGTGGGTTTCTGTTATTGTACCATAAGCCTTTGCCGTTTCTCACGATGTAATCTATCTCTATGCTGAATTTCATCCGAATCGCTTGAGCGACTAGGAGTGAAACGCAACATATATACAAATTTAAATAGTTACTTTCACATTTATAATTTTAGTACACCCAGGTAGCGGAGTGACACCCTGGACACTAATAGTACGCCATTCTAAGTCTCTGGTCAATTTTGGATCTGTCCTTTATTCGTCGAAAATGTACGTCAGTTTATCCTCATTATGTGGTCAAGTTACGACGAGTACTTTATTCGTCGGAATCGTACGTGTAACGTGAACCGAATGCCATTAAGGTAAGCTTTATCCACATTGATATTTTTTGAGTTACTATTTTTAATAGGAATCTCACTCTTTATCTTTTAATATCCGATGGTCCTATGGTACCAATCAAGGCAGCCAGTAATCCCTCACTGACAATTGTATATGAATACATAACTATATTGAATTCTGAATACATAATTATACAATTGTCCAACGTGCATTAAAAATCTTAGAATACAAAATTGATACCTTGATTACACGAGTAGCTGCTGGTGCTAGATCACTGTTTTTATTCAGTAATGTTCTAAGAGTGAACGATTACTTGTTTCGCCGAACTTCTTAATATGTTGCAAAGATGAACGTATAACAAAGATGCAAAGATGATCAAGAAATATCTTGTACAGATTATTTGTCTTGAAGTAGATATTAACCGTAAGATAATATGGTCTAAGGAAGGCATGAGGCTTGATCTTGCAAAATAATGACAAGCCACTAATCACTTGAGATTTGTAAATGATATTGTCATTAACGCTGAAACAGATATAGCTCTGTCTAGCTGATTCATCTCAACGCATCGGTCTCCGGTTAAACTTGGATTAAATCAGAATTATGTTAAACATGTGGTTCTAAACCCGTTATTATGCAAGTGGTCCTTTGATATTTAGAAAAATATTTCTTGTTCTAATTTGCTACTACTCTGGCTAATTTGCGGACCCACATTACCAGAGTGATATTAACTACCATGTGAATTTCATATCCATTGCGTGCTTTACTTTACTGCTCGTGTGATATCTTGCCTTTTAACACAGCAATGTACAGGTGATTTGCTCGGTGGTTATTATTAATAATATCCCTATGTTCATACCTATTATCAAACCCAAATTCAGTATCATCAAGAGCTTGTATTATAAGTAGGTACTAGATAACGCGCAGAAATGTTTTGAACGAAGTGATCCGTCAAAGAATTAAAGTCATCAACACAATCCAACGAATTTGTAGGCTATGGGCCAGCTATGTTATCCGCGGAGACTGATGATCGCGCAGAAGCAGGTTAGAATGCGGTGACCGTAGGTCATAGGTTGTCCTAAGTGAAATGGCGATCTACGCAGAGTGACTGGCAGTTACGCGGTGAAGCTAGCCAAGGGTTGAGCCAAGTGGCGTTCAAATGCAAAGTGACCACCAGTAAAATGTTATATGCTCACATTTTTTTTTAATGTTTTTGATGCATTTAAACGCTTTATTTCTAATGGTGACAGTAAAGTAGTATTGTCACAATTACAAATAAAGAAGGACAACGATGAAAAATTATTATTTTATATTTTTTTCATCGTCTTCTTTCTTTATTTGTAATTGTGACAATAATGTTATATGCTGATAATTATGAAACTGACTAGTATGGTAAAAAAAAAAATCATAAAAAATAAAATATTTATTGAACAAAAATTCACTGTTTCGGATTAACTTAAGGTTGACATGACATTAACATAAGATAAAAATTACATCTAAGCATGTAACATAATTAATAGTATTGCAGCATCCGTCACCAAACTAGTTGGAGAGTTGTTGTTTTTTATGTTTAATTTTTACCATTAGTCCTACACAACATTGTCGAACTGTAATGTCACGATAACGTAGGTGATAATCAGCGACATTATCATTGGTATTAATGTCATTTGCAGCGACATTGTGGACAGGAGACTCGCTTCAAATGGCTTCAAGCTCACCAGCCGTATTAAATCATGCGCTGCTTTTATCTCCGGTATTTCTGGGTCTGAAATCATCATTAAACAGAAAGTTTTCATCAAACATTTTCAAACAACTCGAATTAAAATTGTGAATATCTTTGAGTGATTTATCAGCGCCATTTAAATATTGGTATCGTTGCATTATACTAATTCACTAGAGAATGTAAGGATGTTGTTGTGCAAAATCAAATGCAATTGATTAAGGTAATTATCATCACTAGCCTATATACGTCCCACTGCTGGGCACAGGCCTTCCTACATGGCAGAAACATATGAGGAGTTTGGGCCATAACACCACCACGCTGGCCCAATGAGGGTTGGTGGGTTAAAGCGGTTGCAGTAACAACCGGGACCAACGGCTTAACGTGCCTTCCGAAGCACAGAGGAGCTCAAGATTATAAATTTGATTGACCCATCCAGGGACCAACCATGGCGAAAGTTGCTTTGTTTTCGTGATCGAAACCAGAGCGCTCAAACCACTACGCCACCGAGCTCCTCGAGTAATGTGTAATACCAGTTAATCAACCAGGGGAGTATAGTAGTGCTTGTAAGACAGATTACAATTGTTAATGGTAACGTTTAACAGCTATCAACCGGGCGATTGTTGGGGCGCTACTAAGAATGGCTGCAGTTGTTAAGGGTAACCCACACTACATGTCAACCGAGGATTGTTGGAAAGCTTGTAAGATCGATTGCAGTTATCAAGGATTGAAGGGGTGCTTGCAAGATAATACAACAACGTGGTGTTTTAGTAATCTATAAATTGGCCAGTCCAAGCGTATTATGCTCATGATACGGATACACATCAAGCATAACACGTGATTTGTAAAATCATTCTTATCGCAAAGATTTGTGTAAGTTTAACTCACATATCTCAAATTACTCGACAAGATCTACAGGCGTGTGTAAGAAATATTATAAAATAATATTCAACAGGACATTTTTTTATGGCGGTTAGTTAGACCCTTTGATTAAGCCGCAATAAGACTCCCTCCCGGACAACTATCTGAAATGTGTGGCTTGACAGGTAAATGCTCTTTTTTTAAGTTTTGAATTGGTTTAAGAGACCAGCGGGTTGATAATGGAGAAAGTAAACGTAGTAATACTTACATTTAAGTAGTACTGTTCGAAACCTGCAAAGAGTCCTCTTCAAGTTAAACCACGCGTTATTCAGTTTTTGACCATAAAATACAGCTGCTATCGTTGACAAAAAATATGCGAGTAAATATAGTACCTCAATATATCCATTGTTAACCATTTCTGTAGTTTCCTGTAAAATGAACCATTTAATTCGGTTTTGAGCGGTGCGTGGTGGTATTTTATTATTCAATCAGATGACAAGCAAGCTGATGATTAAAGACACTTGCAATAACAAGTAAGAAATCTATTGGTACTGCAGGTGCGTTATCATCCACAAGCTTAAGATGAACTGCCTTCCATGGCCAGTAATTACACTCATGACGTTTCCCTTCAATCCGAAACACTGCGAACTGTTCGTCGAAATAGAAAAGGTGGTTATCCTTGCCCAGCCAAACTTTGATTGAGGAAAGAAGACCTTCACTTTAAAAATATGACGTGACAGACATGAAACATAAATTTTATGCTGTGTGTTTTTGCGGCGAGTAAGAGCCAGAACTCAGTGTGGTGTTGGAGGGAAGGGTCTTGACCCTCTCCTCTAATATATAAACCAGCAAGAAGCACTTTCGAATCGTCAAATGCACTCAATACGCTTTTTATCAATAAAAGCTAAGTTAAATTGAATATTACACTTTTGAGCAATCTCTCAAAATAATGACTGCATCAGATGGCACTAAAATACGAAGTTGATACAGAAAAAAAAAGTTTGGTTTCTTAGCCCATATCAAGTTTTGGTATTTAACATTGTAAACAATTACCTGAGTCACTAAATTTTTTATAACGCCACTTACGGCAAATATGTATAATATAACAGCCGAGGCGAAGGCAGCAAGAATCTGAAAATAATTTTAAAACTAGTATATAAAATTGCACTTAGGGGGAAACTGCCAGAACAAGTCGGTTTAGTGACAAACTGGCACAGCGTTGAACTGGCACAGTGTCAAACTAACACAGTGTTAATCTGGTACAGTTTTGAACTGACACAGTGGTAGACTGGCAGACTGGCACGGTGTCAAAATCTTAGCCGCACTCCATCTGCCTTAGCCAGAATGTAGGCGATAGAATAGGGCTCCCATTGTCTGAATCGTCACCTTGTGTGGTAGGGATATCCGATGTTCTTCCGGAATATCCCTAGCCCTTTGTGATGGCTTGCTGGAGCCCGATGCACTTAGGTTAGCCTAAAATTATGCTCTGTAAAATTTTAATTCAAAAAAGTTAGGGTCATTTCCTTCTCAGTCAAATTTTGAATACTACAATTTGATGCTATTTTGTATAATGATTATCGTTTGTAAGGAAAAAGAGAAATCATTTTGAAGAAAATCTTTACCTAGAATTACTGTTTCCGGAATTAAAATAGTAAGAATTATCTCACTATTATAATTCCGGAAACAAATTTTGAAAACAAAGTCTCCAGTATCGTTTATAATAATATATAGAAAAGGTAAATTTAAATTATTATGATTTAATTATGTATGACTTGCCTTGTATAACATACTCTCCTAAAAGCTTAGATTAAAATTTTTAACTATGTATGTATAACATATTCAGTGTTTTAGTTATGAATAATATTGTTACAATATAACATAACAAGAATTTTTGGTAAGTTATGCGCTAAAGGAAAATGTTAGTAAAGTTTGTGTGCCGCGTATCTATACTTTTACGGAGAAGAGTAAAATCTGATAAAAATCGCTCTGAATCAAATCAAATCAAATCAAATTGTTTATTGCTCCATAATGTACATACAGATGGTAAAATATTATATGATGGTAATATTCAAAATATGAGGATAAATTTAAACTAATCTAAAATTTTTGAACTAAGGACAGTCGACAACACATCAAGCGTTACAGTTTGACCTTGCCGTTAGTAATAGAGGCGGCTTGTCGTCTGTACATAGGTAATATTGTTTATTTTTTTATGCAAAGCTATGCAATGACTCAAAGCCACCTGATGTAAAGTGGTAAGAAGAATCGAAATGCGAAGACAGACAGTGCAGGTTGAACACTCTATTCTAGCCGCCTCCATCTTGCCGGCCTATAAGGTGCCTCTTTGGAAGAAGCCTATGATATAGAAAGGAGGGAACAATGTGCCCATATTTTTTTTAGTGTATAGGAACATCTGACGTCACCTGTTCCGTAGATTCTGTATGGAGCGTTTTTGGACGAAGCGCCCCAACACGTCAAACAAACCACTAAATCTGTGAAACTATTGATCTTAGATATATCACTTCTTTTACTATAGTTATATACTTCTAAGTTATTAAATAAAAAAAAGTTAACAAAATTTATGTAAGTAAACGGGTTGGTGTGTGTAGGTAGTTCGTTGTTTTGGGTAATGATGATTTGTGTGTAACCGGCAGAACATTAATCTTATTCCTCCCCTGTTCCATTCGTAATAGAGGCGGTTTTCGTAGTACAACTGTTACACTTGTGATGTCGTCTGTACAAGTTGACATTGATCTATTTTTTGTATTTGTTGAAATGGTTTAAATTTGCATGCTGTAGTATATGACTAAATAGGTTAAGCTACTCATAGAACTTATAAACAACATTGTAATAACCTTATTTTGAGCAAATAAATTTAATTTGATTTTGAATGTATAAAATAGACGCGGTTTTCGTAGTTTGATAAATGTCTTTCCAAGATTTATTGTGCTATTAAAATAAAAAAAGAAGCTACGAGTATTATTAATTTTTAAAATTTACCTGTCTTTTAAAGCATTTGTTCATTAGAATACAACAATTATTCAATATTTCGTAATGGTTCATCCAAAGCGTAATATCTTCATGAAACGTCGGAGCGCTAAATTTATTAGTTTGAATTAACACTTTGAAAGCTACGATTGTTTTCATTTGATTTTTCAAATCTATTTCATTTGTCACAGATTTTATCGATGAATCGACGTATTCTATCAGATTTTTGATTTTGCACATGATAGAAACATACACGTAAAGCTGTATATAATATCTGTATTCCAAAAGAAAGCTATTTATTGTGCACAAAATTTTAAAAACCTTATCGTAATCAGAACGTAAGTTATAATCAGGTTCTAAAAATATTGCTGTTATCATCGAAATCGCACCACATATTCCAAAGAAAATTAACAGTTTGAGATTTTCTCGTTTTACTTTCATAACGTTTTCGTAATATTCAAACAAGCTATTGATACTGTTGTTTAATTTTCCATAGGGTTCGGTATGTTTTATCGAAAGCAATAATATACAAGGAGTGGCAAGTACTGATAATAAATCATACGTCAAAGGCTTTAAAATCTCAGGTCCCTTTAGCACTTCCACAATTGCGCGTAAGATAAAGAGAAGCGAAGAAAGTATCACGTCGAAGGTTAATCTGATGCATATCAATATTTTAGTACGAGAACTCAACATATGAAAATTTCTATGTAAGCCGGCAATAGTTTCCATGACAGAAATTGCGGTCGATATCTGATTATTCATTATTAGGCTTATTGTCTTCGAATACTACACAACCCGAACGATGATCGCGCAACATTAAATTTAATTCAGTGGTATTCGATTGATTTGACTGATGGCCACAGACAAAAATAATGTAAGCATTCATTCTTATCTATCCGTTTTTAAGGTATGCGCTTTAAGTATATTGAATTATAGTTTGTTAAATAATTAGTTTATATTATGTAGATTAAATTAGATGTTGGAAATGGTGGTGTGTCCGACTTATTATTGTATCGACTTTTGTAATCAATTAAATCTAATATATAAAATTCTCGTGTCACAAATTTAGTTACCATACTCCTCCGAAACGGTTCTTGACCGATTTTCATGAAATTTGATATGTATATTCAGTAGGTCTGAGAATCGGCTACTATCTTTTTTTTATATATGGCAAAACAACGTTTGCTAGTTTATATAAATTTCAATGTTATATTGATTTAATTTACAATTTGTTAACAGTAGCGCGATATGTATTGTTCCTTTGACTTATTGTATATGAGTTGTGTTGATCAGCCGCCTCAGATTGATAGTCGACAAGGTAATACCTTGGCAGGGTAAAAATTAATGGTATGAATATCCTTTTCCGGCACCTCTATTCGAAAAAGATTCGAATTTCGGAAACTCTATACCTGTTACTTTTTATCGCAGTGCATCAAAACGAGACGGGATGTGACTTTTCAAATCGAATCCGTAGTCCGACGGTTGAGAATAAGTGGGCAGGCCGTGCTCCGTTCTGGCGGATAGAGTCAGAAGCGTTTCTGCTCGTGGCGCTGAAATTTGCTCATTTTTCTTGGTAAAAAGTCTCTTTTATAGGCCAATGGACTTCGGTCGGTGTATGGCGGGCCTTCAAGGCTTGCGGTTCATTCCTCGTTCATTTTAAAGATTTAACAATTTTTCAAGTTACAAATTGTTCAAGTTATTTTTTTTTTTTTTTTTTTTTTTTATACAAAGCACGACAAATGACTCAACACCACCTGATGTGAAGCGGTAAGAAGAGTCCATATGCGAAGACAGCTAGTGCAGTTCAGACACTGCTCTAGCCGCCTCCACCTTGCCGACGCGAAAGGTGCTTTTTCACGCCTCTTTTGAAGGAACCCATGTTATACGAAGGAGGGAACACATGTGCTGGCAAAGAATTCCAAGTTCTGGAAGTTCGACAAAGAAAAGAGCTACTAAATTTCTTTGTACGTGATGTTGAGGTGGAGACAGTGAATTGATGACTCCGAAGACCGGCTCGCGTGCTCCTGAGTAGGAAGGGGGAAGGTGGGATAAGGTCAAATAACTCCTCAGAACACTCTCCGTGATATAGCCGATAGAAGGCGCTAAGCGACGCAATGTCTCGACGCAATTGCAGAGGCTCAAGGTTGTTGGTGACCTCTACATCGCCAATGATACGGACAGCACGACGCTGCAATCTGTCCAGGGCATCGAGAAGGTACTTGGCGGAGCCATCCCACAAGTGCGAGCAATATTCCACGCAAGACCGGACCTGAGTTTTATAGAGCAGGCATAATTGGTCAGGCGTGAAAAATCGACGCACCTTGTTCAGGACACCGAGCTTCCGTGAGGCTGTTTTGATCACGGTTTCGATGTAGTTCCTGGAATTCAGATCGCAACATATCTCCATGCCTAGCAAATTTAGGGAGCCCTGTGCCGAAAGAGTCATGCCCTGAAGAGACGGAAGGGGAAGGAACGGCGACATTTTAGCTGTAAACGCGCACACCTGTGTTTTCTTAGCATTGAACTCAACAAGATTGTTAGATCCCCATTCAGATACGAGGTTCAACACCCTGTCGAGCTCAATGGCAAGATTCTCTCTCTCCCTCTCGGTTTCAGCGCGCCCAGCCCCTGGGCGACCGTAATATCCCCCATGCACTGTACTGTCATCTGCATAGCAATGAATGTTTCCTAACGGAATCATGTCATTGATATGAAGAAGAAAGAGTGTGGGGGATAGAACAGAGCCTTGTGGTACACCAGCATTCACTGACATGAACCGCGAAGCGCATCCATCTGCGAGGACACGGATTCTTCGCTCATGCAGGAAGCCGGCGATCCAGTTACAGAGCTGAGCGGGCAGACCGTATGCCGGGAGCTTGGAGAGAAGAGCCCTGTGCCAGACCCGATCGAACGCTTTGGCAATGTCAAGGCTAACTGCCAGTGACTCACCACGTTTGTCAATAGCTTCACCCCAGACATGCATTAAGTACGCTAGAAGATCACCCGTTGACCGGTTCGGCCGAAACCCGTACTGTCGATCATTAATTAATGAGTGATCTTCTAGGTATCGGATCAGCTGGTGGTTTAAGATCCGTTCCATGACCTTGCAAAGAACTGAGGTGACAGCTATCGGGCGGTAGTTAGCTGGGTCTGATCGGTCTTCCTTTTTGGGGACCGGTTGCACATTGGCCTCTCTCCAAGATTCCGGCACACACGCAGAAGAGAGAGAAAGACGGTATAGCCGCGTTAAGACAGGAGACAACTCCGCTGCGCAGTTTTTCAGTACTATCGCTGGAATGCCATCAGGTCCACTAGCTTTCCGGACGTCGATTGACTGAAGCTCCGCACGTACATCACATTGCCTAATACGAATATCGGGCATTGTGTGGCCACAGTGGGAGAGTGTTGGTGGCTGTAAGTTGCAGTCATCGATTCGGGAGTGAGCAGCAAAGAGTTTTACCAAGAGATCGGCTTTCTCTTGCGGCTTGTGAGCTAGCGAGCCGTCAGAACATCTCAACGGGGGCAGCGAGGGTTGACAGAAGTTGGATTGCACGGCTTTGGCCAGACGCCAGTAGCTACGGCTTCCCGTAGGATGCGTAAGAAGTTCTTGGCCAACTCGTGCAACGCGCTGGGCATCCGCTCTGATGAAGGCCCTTTTGCAGGACTTGGTGGCGTTGTTATAGGCTGCTTTCAGTGAGTCAATGTTGGGATCCCCGCAAGCTCGGCCCCTGATCCAAGCGCGGTATGCCGACTGTCTGTTTTCAACAGCTAAGGCACAATCGCGGTTGAACCAGAGGTTACGCCTACCCCTACTGATGAGATCGGAGTGAGGGATATAGTACTCCATCCCTAACATGATCTCATCAGCAACAGCAGTAGCGTTAGCGTTCGGGTCCAGCTCACTGAAACAGCGCTGCCTCCAAGGGACAGATGCAAAGTAATCCCGCATACCGTCCCAATCTGCCGACGCATAGTGCCAGATGCGGCGTTTGGCAACCATAGGTACCGGTGGCGACGCCCGTGGCACCCCAGCGGATATCAGGCAGTGATCCGATGTTCCCAAAGGAGCACGAACCTCTAGCTGATATCCATCCGGGCGAGTCGTCAGCAGAAGGTCCAACAATGAGGGCGCGTGACCGACAATGTCTGGAATCCTGGTGGGCTGGTTTAACAGTTGGGTCAGGTCATGCGTGAGAGCGAAAGCGTGGGCAGTTCTACCAGCATGGTCAGTTTTAGAGGAACTTAACCACGACTCGTGGTGAGCATTGAAGTCCCCTTAGTTATTGTGATAATTTTTATTAATGGGGTGCGTATAACCGCAAGGCATCCAAAAAATACAAGGCAGACCTTGTGGTCTGCCTTGTATTTTTTGGCAAACATTTGACAACAATCACACCTCATGTTTAGTAATGACTTGCTCTACGATGATACATGTTTGCCTAGTACTGACGTGTCTATTCACTCTATTCACTCACTAAAATAAGTCCAAATTATAGGTTTCGGGAAACAGCTTAGCAGGCGGAGTGTTCAACTCCTTGGCAGTTCGCATTAGAAAGGACTTGGTGAAATTCGTTGTGCGAATGGTTAGAATATCCACAACATAAAGGGGAAAGGCTATTCTACGTCTGTTTCATCTATGGTAAAAGGGAGCTGGTGGAATTAATTCGTGTAATTCTCGCACACTCTCAGAAAGTGTATTCGATAGAAAACCGAGAAACGTGCAACTCTACGGCGATGCTCGAGATCTTGGAGTTTAGCCTCTGCTGATACTGGGTTGTTAATAAGTCGTATAGTTAGCTTCTCCACAGAGTCCAATGCTGCCAGCTATCTGGCAGAACCATCTCATCGTCTTCTACTTTTGGGAAAAATAAAGAATAGTAATAAGCATGCTCTCATGGAAATAAAAATGGACTGGATAGTAATAATTTACATAATGAAAGTAATGCTACTTGTAAAGTTGAAAAAAAAATATTGATGAATACTAGTGACTTTGGACGTTTTGATAAATTATGTGTTTATCGATCATTATACAATGGTACAAAAAAACTTTTAAACAATCAATATTCACGTATGAGGTCAGGATTGTTAACGATTCTCGCGATACCCAGGTGCTCCCGCCCGTAGGTAGCAGCAGTATTCCATATGGAGCCTGACATGACTGACACTTGTCTAGTCTTAGCCCTGATGAGAAGTGCTGCCGCGCTCTATTGAGCACGACAAGCATCTTCTTCTTAGCCAGCTTAGAAGATACAATTCTAAATCCTTAATTCCAGAGTGATCCAGGTGGACCCCCAGGAGTCCACTGAAGACTCGACGGGGACCATAGTTAGATCTATACTTCACATTTTTATCGAGTTTTGGGAATTTGGTAGAAATGTAGCTGCAGGGGGTCCCCCGGAACCAGATAAACTTTGCAAGTGGTCTATGAGAAAAAAAACTCTGGGAAACTCTGCTCTAAATGTTTTATAATTGAACATCACTAGAGATACGAGGATTTCGATGCTCTTAGAGATAGATTTTTATCATAATGGGCTTAAATTGGACTAACTTTAGTCTTTCCCAATCGGATCGATGCTGATGACAAGCATCGACCCGATTGGAGAAGTTCAATGTATGATAATAATAATTAAGCGCTTTCAACCAACCAAACAAACAAGCTCTTCAGCTTTATAAAAGTAAAAATTTCAGAAAATAAAGTATCATTTCAAAAAATACCTGTATTTTGAAGCACTTGTTCATAAGATTAGAGCAATTGTTCAATGTTTCGTAATGAGTCATCCAAAGTTGAATATCTTCAAACGCAGGGGCTCCCAATCTTCTAAGTTGAATCAATAATAATAATAAGGCGCTTTCAACCAACCAAACAAACAAACTCTTCAGCTTTATAAAAAGTAAAAATTAAAAAAAATAAAGAATCATTTTAAAAAATACCTGTAATTTGAAGCACTTGTTCATAAGAATAGAGCAATTGTTCAATGTTTCGTAATAAGTCATCCAAAGTTGAATATCTTCAAACGCAGGGACTCCCAATCTTCTAGGTTGAATCAAATTTTTAAAAACTAGACGTAAATTGAAATTATTTTTCAAATCAATTTCATCTGACACAGACTGTATCGCTAAATCGAGGCTTTCTAGCAGATTTTTGATTTTGCAGATGATGGATACATATGCGTAGAGTTGTAAATAATATCTGTTTACGAAAATAATGCTGTTTATTGTGCACAAAATTTTAATAACCTCATCGTAATCAGAAAGTAGTTTATGACTACGTCCTTTAAATGCTGCTGATGTCATCGCAGCGGCATTAAATATGCCAAAGAAAACTATCAATTTAAAATTTTCTCGATTAACTTCATTAACATTGTCGTAATTGTCAATTAGGCTATTAATACTTTTGTTCAATTCTATATAGGGTTCGGAATATTTTGTCGAAAGTAATAGTATGCCAACGGAAGATAAAAGTCCTGTTAAATTATAGATGAGAGGTATTAAAATTTCAGGTCCTTCTAGTATTTCCACAGTTGCGAGTGAGATGAAGAGAAATGAAGAAAATATCACGTCGATCGCTAATCTGATACATATCAATATTTTATTACGAGAACTTAACACATGAAAATTTCTATGAATGCCTGCAATGGCTTCCAAAAATAAAATTACGGTCGCTGTTTGATAAGACATTATTGAACTTATTGTCTTTGAATACAACAGAATCGGAAGGAAGATCGCGCCACATTAATGCAGTAGTATTCGATTGATTTGACTAATGGCCGCTGACAATGATATTCGTAAGCTTTGTTTATTTTGTTCTTATCTAGCCGTTGTTAAAGGCATGCGCTTTTAGTATATTAAATTTTCGTTTCCAAACAATTAGTTCATATGTAGATATATTCACACTGCTAAAGAAATTAAGTGTGTCCGTATTGACCTAAATAATTAATACACTGAAAGATATCACAAAGCATCAACTTAATCTACTCATCGCATCAACTATTACTTCAATGTTATTTTAGTGAATTCAATGTTATTACTAATAGTTACCTAAGTGTGGAATATTGCACTCTTCGTAGGGTTTACGCCTTGTGGATTTCTGTTATTGTGACATAAGCCTATGCCGTTTCTCACGATGTAATGTATCTCTATGCTGAATTTCGTCTGAATCGCTTCAACGGCTTAGGTGTGAAAATATAACCGACAAACCTACATAAAAAGTTACTTTCGCATTTATAATATGTTCTCGTACCCGGATAGCATGGACGTCGAGGACGAAAATAGTACGCCATTTAAAGTCTCTAAGGTCAATTTAGGATGTGTCCTTTATTCGTCGAAAATGTATGTCAGTTTATCGTCATTATGTGGTCAAATTAGGACTTGTACTTTATTCGTCGGAATCGTACGTGAACCTGACGCCATTAAGGTCAGTTTAAGACTAGTATTTTACGTCAATTCTTACGTCAAATCGGTACGTTGATCGTCCAAACACAAAAAAAAATATTACTAGCTTTGACATAAGACACAAACAAACAAGATATGCCAATTAAACTTTCTCTAAATGTAAAATGTTAGATTATACAATGTGTTACAAAAGTCCAAAAAACAGACACTGTATTATAGACTTAATAATCTCAGGTTTTTAATTAAAACCGAATCAGTGTTTGAAATCCTTTTAATGTATATTTTCCCCTAAAATCATTAAATCATTGATTATTCGATGCTGTCGTCACGCCTATTTACTTTAATGTGTTTTCTTAGGCTAACTCTTATTAGAATCGGTTGGTTTGTTTTCAATATTTTCGACTTGACAGTTAGTATGAAGCCTTGCAAACTAAACGCTCTTCTTAAAATTAAAGTGTCTTCGGTTGGGCACTTTCAGGATCTTCCCAACTTCAAAGTATTAGATTTCATTTGAGTCAATATAACTTGCAACAAATCTGTTCCCGAATCCCGATTTTATTTGTAGTCGGCGCGCAATATGACTTCCTTTTCTATAGAGGAATATCAAAAAAATATGTCCTGGGGCAAGCCGGTTGGGGACAGGGAGAGTCGACTCCTACGCTATCAACAAAACGCATTCGCCTAGTTTTGACAGGCTACAGCGTCTTATGATCTAAATATTTAATATGCTTTGTGGTCTTATGTTATGGTAACCTTTTACCGTCACATGTCATTAACGCTTTTTCCAATAAGTATGGTGCCACTGAATCAGCTTCATGACTCAGCGGACTGTACCCCTAGCACAAACATTTTCAAATTTCGAATCACAATCGTATCGTTCACGCACGCATAATATTTCAAACAAAAGCCAGACTAAAGCTAACGTGAATTCGATAAGGCGATTCGAAATTTAAAAGTGTTCGTGCTAGAGGCACTGCTCCCGTAACATAAAGCTGAATGATTACCATTTCAATTGCAGATTGTTACATAATAACTCATTGTTGTTTTTAAGTTCTCTCTATTACAGAGAAGGCAAGGGGAACTAATGACTATACAGCTAAGTCTTAAGTATTTTTTTTAATTCTGCTGGTGTAACAAATCGCAACTTATCTTGGGAGAGTTAGCGCAAAATAAATGACAGTTTCTGTGATGCTACTTTAATGAGGTGGATAACCACGATAAAATTCTTAATCTCTTTCACATCAAATTCACGTAAATTATAATGATCTTCAAGCATCACGTCAACACAAACACTTGCTGCACAAAAATTCACTAATTTTATAACCCAACGTTCGCTCAGACACAATTCTGTAATTATTGTAATAATAATCTTGACTGACACCATCAAATCCCACCAAAAATCCCTGTTTTGTATTTTTTATATTTTGTCATTGAACTTTGCCCAAAAAAAACGTTTCTCATTTCATTTCACAATAAAAAAACAACTTGCAATTCAAGTGGTGTAGGTACCTAATGGTTTAATCAAACAAATTTTATGTTCCCAAATATTTTAATTATTTTGTAAACTGGTGCTTAACAATATTTAATTTAAATCAGTCTCAAAAATTTGATCACAAATCTAAGAATAACAATCCGCACAACACAGTTACTGACTATGTATAGTCGACAGCACATGAAACGTAACAGTCAAATCCCACCAAAAATCCCTGTTTTGTATTTTTTATATTTTGTCATTGAACTTTGCCCAAAAAAAACGTTTCTCATTTCATTTCACAATAAAAAAACAACTTGCAATTCAAGTGGTGTAGGTACCTAATGGTTTAATCAAACAAATTTTATGTTCCCAAATATTTTAATTATTTTGTAAACTGGTGCTTAACAATATTTAATTTAAATCAGTCTCAAAAATTTGATCACAAATCTAAGAATAACAATCCGCACAACACAGTTACTGACTATGTATAGTCGACAGCACATGAAACGTAACAGTTTGACCTTGAGACCGCCCTGTTCCGTTCGTTATAGAGGCGACTTTGGTAGTGCAACTGTTACGCTTGATTTGTTGTCGTCTGTACACACGAGACAGTCCATCGGGGGTGTTGCGGATGCTAAATTTTTGACATCCATGGATAGTGGATACAGATTATTAGTGGTTCACATTCGTGGATGTGCGTGCGGGTAGGACGATAATTTTCATCAAAAGTTAGAGGATTTGTGAAGTTGGTTACTAAGGTAACCTAACTTTTACAATGGGTTGTTGTCGGCTGACTGTGAAATCGTCGGGTTTTGCGCTTCTACAGCCATCTGACAGCATCCATTTTGTTTTATCGGGCCGGCGACCACGTTTTCTTCGGAAAACGAATTCGTCTTGCCCAATCACCGTACAACGTTGCCGCAAGTTATTTGCAGATTAATTTTACTTGACATTGGCAAAATTCGTAATAAAGAGAGGCCATTCAATAAAGAAGAAGAACTTTTATAGTAGTTATGTGTGTTTTTATACAAATCACGGCAAATGACTCAACACCACCTGATGTGAAGCGGTAAGAAGAGTCCATATCCGAACACAGTGCAGCTTGAAACTCACTGTGTTAACCGCCTCCACCTTGCCGGCCCACGAGGTACATAATTCATAGGAAGGAAGGAAGTAGTGTAGTTTTTAAGATACACTTTAATAGTACTGCAAAATTAATGATGAGACATAAAGATAATTTTTTAAGTAAATGGCCGTGCCTTATTTGTACTCAATTTAAAGACTTTTCTGACTAACATTAACATTTTAATAGCTTTATATTGCTGCATCTTGTTTAAGATGCTTTTATATTCGTCATCGTTGTTTCTGCGATATTTGAAGAGTAATTTTAATTATGGCTATCATTTACTTTTCAACTTAATGAAGTTTCAAGACTACTAAAATCCATATGAATTTGTTTCATTACTAACCAAATTCCTAAGCAATTAGTTATAATATTATAAAAATGGCACTTGAAAAGGTATTTGGAATTATTTAAGATAAGTCATGAATTCGAATCCATTATGTACACACGCCTGCAGATCAAGTTAACACTTTAACATAAAAAACCTATTTGAAATAAAACCAATTTACCGGATTTAACTCGCGTTTAATTAGATGTGGAATGAGGAATTCTATGTACAAGTGGATGGTGTGGCAATGGGCTCTCCTGTATCACCCGTAGTCGCTGATATTTTCATGGAGAACTTTGAGGAGAGGGCCCTTAGCACAGCACCGGTAACACCAAGGTTTTATAAACGGTATGTAGACGACACTTTCACAATTTTACCAACTGATAAAGTCACTGCATTTCTATCACACCTTAACTCCATCAATCCTAAAATTCAATTCACCATGGAGTTAGAGGCAAACAATAGACTAGCTTTTTTAGATATTTTAATTATCCGAAATCCAGATCACAGCTTGAGCCACACTGTGTATCGTAAAGCAACCCATACTGATAGGTACCTCAATGGTGACTCTCATCGCCACCCCAGTCAGTTGTCTACCGTAGGGAAATCTTTGTTTCAGAGAGCGCGCGGCATCTGTGACAACCAACACCTGACAGCTAAGCTACAGCATGTGAAGCATGTATTGCGGGACAACAAACTGCAAATACCACGCCAAAGTCATAGAAGCCGAGCGAAACTTGTCACAGTCGAACGTCAACCTGCTGTACTACCATATATGAAAGGTGTCACTGACAAGATTGGCAACATCTTGAAGCGTGCTTCAATTAAAACTTATTTCAAGCCGCCGAAGAAGATTAACCAATTCCTACCACCTGTCAAGTGCAATATCCCCTTACAAGATGCAGGCATATACAAGTTAGATTGTGACTGCGGCCTCTCATACATAGGTCAAACAAAGAGAAGCATAGGCACCCGGGTAAAAGAACATATAGCTGACGTAAAACACAGGCGCGAAACGAAGTCGGCAGTGTGTGAACACGCTCTTGACGGACCCAATCACTATATCAGATTTGATAAGCCCCAGATCCTCGCCAAAGAACACCGTTTCATTCCTAGAATGTTACGTGAGGCTATTGAAATCAAAAAACATCCTAATTTCAATAGAGAAGATGGTTGGAGTGTACCACCAGCTTGGGATCCCATCATTCGAATAATAAAGTCCCAAGCCCGTCCTCACACTGCCCAAAAAACTGACACCGTGAGCTCCGTATGCGTAATTCGGACCGCTCAAAATATAACACAAAGTGACGGTAGTTAACTTAAAACTTATCAAAGACAACTGACATCTTCAGTCTTCCCGTGACCACGATCGCTGTAAAGTAATCGAAACGTCGGGTGAATAATAATAATGTAACATCTAATTAAACGCGAGTTAAATCCGGTAAATTGGTTTTATTTCAAATGTGTAGTGCTCGCGAAAATGTAAGACAATACTATAAAAAACCTAGCCTTGAAAAATTTCATGTCCTGTGACGGGAAGTGAACCCGCGACCTTCCACAATCCGGGTGTTCTTTTCTCACAAGACTTGGGACTACCCTATTAATTTATTGTAACTTTTAAAAAAATAAAGAAATGCTTTAACATTTGTAAGTAACTCAATCCGTGATAATTACCACTAACGTGTTAAGCTTGATGTGTGGTCATATGTCCATTTAAGATTGTTGGGGCACTTTTTGGTCTCTGCATTATATGAAATAAAATATTCCCGCTAAGATTTAGTAAAAAAAATTAAGTTTTGTGGGGTTACCGTAATCAGCAACACAAACGAATTCATCTAAACAAGCTACATTTTTTACCACAGGCTTAAATGGTTTTATTAATCACTACTCATTTAGGAGCTATCTCTTTCTCACATATAAACCCATATACGTGAGAGCAAGAAACGTCGTTCAATTTTCCATCATTTTTGAACAAAGTTCCACAGTCTTCGTTATTCATCGCATTGTTAGGTTCATTCGGTGCCCATGTACTGTAACCGGCGTCTTCTAAAGTCTCGTCTGAAAAGAAAAATAAAACCATTGATATAGTAACGCAGCGAGAAATAAGCTTCACGTGGAATCGGGTATACTATTGATTCATTTTTCGCCGTATTCCTGATTGGACATATTCTTGTTTCGGCACATTCCTGTTTGGACATATTCCGTTTTAGGCCATATTCTTCTTTCGAAACATTTTAGTAAATAAATTATACTATGAAATACTTGTGACTATGCTTGCGTAATAAAATATAATAATATTTTAATCAATTAAAAGAAAAGACAAATTTTGCTATTTATAAAGATAAGTCTATCTTCAAGCCTGTTGGTACCCATTGCTTAGGTTGAAAAATAATTCCGTTTCATAAGCAAATAAAATTAAATTGTACATGGTTTTACGTTAGCTTCCCTCATAGACATTGAATTGATTTAGTTTTATCAAAAGCAAAAATTCACTACAAAATACCCCTTGGAATTATGAAATTTCGAAATAATTATGATTTCGGAATTATGACTCTTCGGGATGTTCCCATCCAAGGGTGCGGTGATTAATGTTTTCATATTATTTTTGTCTAGAAAGTTCGTATTTGTCTGGTTCTCTCTATGATCTGAAGCAAAGCGGGAGAGCGATATAACACGAACTTTCACATCAAAATACGATGTCAAAACATTATTTACTACATCTGTAAAGTATTACTTCAAACAATATTTATTCGATGAGGTATTTGTGATATTTACTATTTGAAAATATTATTTTGTGTTTCTTTCTTGCATGCTATTTATTTTTTATGTAACTACTGTATATGTTTGTCTTGAAAATATAAAACGATACCTAGGATTGATTTCATTTGTTGTATATAATTATTTATGCCGAAAACGTAAAATGCCGAAACAAAAATGTGCCGAAAACGGAATACGTCCAGACAGAAATGTGCCGAAACAAGAATATGTCCAATCAATAATACGACGTAAATACTTCGCAATACCTGTGTGTACATAAATATTTGTGCAAATAAGACGTCGAAAGTATATTTTGACGATTGGTAACGCCAATTTTTCACGAGTTATCGTCCTTTACCCCTTTCCTAGTCAGAGTACACCAATTGTTCGCAATGTTTGTGGTGATCGGTGCTATGGCCGCATCCTATTGGCCTACGACGGTATAATCCTTCATTGTATCCACTGCTACCCCGCGAACTGGTCACGCACGGACGCCCGTATTTTTTCTAATTGTTTTAACTCTGTGTGACTCTTGGTGAAGACTCCTCTAAGTGGCATTCGGTGTGCCTCAAAGGTCAGAAAGCTGCTAGCATTGCTCGCAAGTAAGTTCTCGTCTTTATTTTATGCAATTATCGAGATTCGTAACTATTCTGTGTATTAGATTTCACAATTAGTAATTTAAACCGGTCCTTAGTAATTGAAACCTACATACTTACCGTGGGGCTGCTTTTACCCAGTGGCCTCAGGAACAATTGAAATAAGTTTTAAAACGAGACAAGGGTCAAGGAAAAGCGATATTTTCGGCTTAAACCTGATTTCTACATAATATGTCAGTCAATATACACGGATTTGATCTTGTGGTATTACGTAAGCAAATGGCAAAGGCGATTACGCCACACAGCTCTTCGACTATATCTACTGTAATGCTTGAATCATTTAACAAGCACTCAGCTTCTCGACTTTATCTACTTTAGTGATTGAATTATTTAACATCAATTAAATGGTAGGCCTACGGTAGGACCGTCTGGAGGGTCATTTGGTTAGGTACCGCCGTTTTTCCTATTTCGGCTGTCAAAAAGTTCGCTGTGTTTCGGTTTGAACGGAGTAGTTACACTAGCTACCCTTCCCTTGAAGGGAACACTGCACTGTACTGGGCATCGAAGGCATTTCATCTAAGGCTTAAAGATGACAACGCACTTGAAACATACCCAGGTAAACGGTCAGCTTACTTGTCATCTAGTTGCATAATAAAAAAGTACTTACTGAAAATAGTTTTGAACACTTTTCCAGAACCATTTGTTGACACCTCAGCTCTAAACCCGGCGTAAAAGAACCACCATGCCTGAGAACGTTCGACCTTGGGCGTGGTTTGCATAAGGTTGTAAACTGCATCGTGTTCGGCTTCCGAATTGAGGACGACCAAATGGGCACTCTCAGCTCTGCACTCGGCGTAAGCCTCATTCCAAGTAGCCGGATTTTTAGGGATTTTGTAACAACTGCTCACGTTTTGATAAATCTTGTAGTCTGAAATTATTAGAAGAATTAAGATCTGCATGACTTTTAGCCAAATACTCATACGTCACTTTATAATTATAAGTCCCTTAAGTAATACTCAATTTGACAATCGCTAATACTAAAAATATTTAAGAGGACATCAAAAAGAAGCGTTTGAATGTTATTCTTAAAATTATATTATGAATATTTTAATTCAACTCAGCTCACAGATGTACTACCAACACGATAAATTGTCAGACTGAAAATTGATCTGTTTATTTTAGGGCTATAAGTATTTTTCATTTCAATAAAATTATATTTTTTTTGTCCAAAAAATAATAAAAGTGCCACCTTTATCACCTAGGTTTTTAAAAATAGCCTACGACCTATTCTCAGACCTACCAAATATACACAAAAAAAAATTATAAAAATCGCTCACGCCGTTTTAGGAGAGTTCGATAACAAACACCAATGGTAGGGTTAAATTATGTGTGTAAAAAAAATAGTTTGGTCCATTTCAATAAACGGTTTTTTCATTTTGACGATAAAATATAAAAGATACAAATAAAATAAATGAACATAAATAAGTTTATTAGCATAAAATTTATTTGTTACCAGCTGCACCCAGCATGTACCCTACGAAAGTTTCATCTCAATCTGATCAATTATTTCCGAACGCATAGGGGACAAACATTGATTTTTATTTATATAGATAGTTATAGATTAGCATTACCTTTTCCATAGACATCGCACTCGCTATTATAAGGTGCATCGTTCGCAGAAACCTTGCAAATGAACGGTAAGGGTTGATAACACAATGTCGTCTCTACCTCCCCCTTGCGGGTCACAACATCGCATTCCCGAGGCCAAACTGAATTTCCTTCTTCCTCTCGTGGAGTCACTGTAAGATAAATAAAGAGCGACTTATGAAGCCAATAACTATCATTGGGCCAAATTCTGGAAACACACTTTAATTCTAAATTTAAGTACAGTATATCTCTTTCTCGCAATAAGTAATAGGAAAAAGATAGCAAGAATCTGTTTAGAGCTGTCACTTAAATTTAGATAGATTTCAAAGAAACCACAGACAATTTTAGACGGCATGTGCGGAGGTGCCTTCTAAACACTGCATTTTAGCACGTTCAATAAGGTCGAAAATTGAACGCACCTTTCTGAATATCAATTTATATGACAGCCATCCTTTTTTTTTCATTTTGGCAGAAAGAAATAGACTGAATTTAAATTTAAACTTAACATGTGTTCGCCAGAATTAGGGCCATTGTTAAAATTTGGAGACTGCTCCACGAACTAAACCTTCAAAGTCTTCAGCAATCAAAAAGTATCTATAATCAATGGACCTGGCATTCACTTTACAACTTACTGTTTTTCATTGTTCTTTCTCTTCTTTTTTCTTTTCTGCTTGCTGTACGAGATTCTATATCAGAAGACTAAAGAAACCTTTATTAATAAAGAACTCAAGCTCATGACCTCGCATTTTAATCTAAAGTTGACAATACGACCCACATATTAATCACCCTTTAAATATTAGTTTAATTATACCTAGATATTAGAGAAATGTCAAATCAAACAGCTTAACTGTACCTATATTAACGTTATATATAACTACTAATGATTATACACTGATTAGAACGACAAACAAGAAGAAAAGAAGAGAAAGTATAAAATTACATTTAAATCAAATTCGATAAATTAATAACATTGTACCAATATTGATATATAATACTCCTTAAAAACAAATAATTAATTTAGTAACAGTAAGTAAATGGTTTTTTCTCAATATGGATAGGAAAAAAACAGATGTCAAATTTCAAATGAGTGTGAAGTTGCTGGTGTAGTTCTTAAACCATTTAATACTTTACAATATTCTTAATTTTCATTTCAACATTATTATAAATGTTAAAAAAACTTCGACATTGTAGGGTAGACGTTAGCTTTTAACGCAAATACAAATAGACTAGTAGAATTCCACAGGGTTATCCCAAGTCCTAGGTAGCTCAGACGGTTAGAGCACTCGCCCGGATTGTGAAAGGTCGCGGGTTCGATCCCCGCCTTAGGACGTAAAGTTTTTTTAGTTTAGGAATGTTTTAAGGTCAAAAGCTAGATGGGTGACCGTTAGCACTATCGACTTGTCTGTCTCTCAGTCTTTGGTTGAAATACATAATATTATTTCATGTTTTCTAAAATCTGTTAATATTAGCGTGGAATCCTGTGAAAGCAATCAACATTCAAAAATTAAACTATCATCACACACACTTCATATTTAGGAAAGCCTATCCTAATTTGCTTAAATATAAGATAAGTATAGTTATGAGGGTTCTGAATTTTTCGATAAATAATTCATCAATAATTGTAAGTTGTTATGTTAAGCAAAAAATATCTCACAATCTATAATAGCTGGTTCTTCTGCTGACATATGCTCCAGTCCATCCTCCGCTACCCACACGTAATTGCCAAGGTCCGGGAAACGCTTGAACATGCTGTGAAGCTGCACTATGTCCATGTGGGAACTGGGCAGCATCAGGGACGCTCCCTCTTGCGCACACTGCTTGCCTGCCTCCAATCGGTTGCGATTTTCAGTGTGGAGCTTATAGAACGCATCAGTCTTTTTATTGTAGACGTAATCTGAACGGTACACTTTGGCTACGCTTGGTGGTGATGGTGCAGCCGATACTGCAAAGCAAACGAACGAAAATAAGGGCAGAGTATAGTAATTCCGAACAAAAGAATCCAATTACGTCATGATAAAAAAGAATTAAAACCCCAAGCTTCGTACCAGGCATTGATCACGGGCCTCTCTCTTTCTGCCATTAGCAAAAAAATATCAACTGTCCTGTTTTATAGCGTAAACGGCGACTTGCGGACTTAATTTCGACAGTACAATACTTCGACATGTAGCGAACTTCGAAAACACATAGATAGACAAGTCATTGCTTCGACAGACAATTATTAGACAACATACACCTTCGAATTACCACTACTTCGACAGACGATTATTCGACAGACAACACTTAAACAACACAAATCTTCGAATGACCACTACTTCGACAGATTTTTTTTTTGTTGTTTTATCTTTTTAAATTACAATGAATTCTATTTCTTCTATGAATGTATTTCTCGTGTTTCTAATATTTGTAATACGAGTATTCTCACTTCAAAAGCCTGATGTTATATATTCTGTATCAAAATATGATTAAATTTATTGCTTTAGTAATAAATTCTAATAATCTACATCTTTATGTACCTACAAATGGCATGAGAAATGCCTATTACCTTTTATCATTAAATTCATCATCACACTTTGTTGAATGCATAAGTTATTAGTTACTAACTTACGATAACATGTTTGTGACATACCAACAATAACAATTTAATATTTTCCAAACATACTCAAAGGGAATTCTCGAAATTTTGTTTAAGATTCCATAACGGTCACATTGGTAATAACGTTATACTAATATGGAATCGGATAAAAGGCAATAATGCATATGAATACCCGTCCCTAATACGTGGTTATTCTATTTCTTTCCAGTTTTTATTTCGAACAATTATAGAGCATCTAAAAGACTGACTTGCTTACATTTATTGTCATCCATATGAAACACAAGACGAATTATAACTTTTAAATAAAAAACGACGGAAAAATTTGCAAATACAAGCTAAAACTCACCGATAAACGACAAAAACATAAACACGACAATCCGCGACATCTCGACACAACTTCTGCTAATAACGGTGATACTTATCTGACGTACACTTACTTCTGACCCTGGAGCAGTCTGATAGGAACATTTATATGCAACACAAATAAACAACAGATTAAATACAAAATAAAACCCAATATTTTCTAACAATAGCTTAGAGATTACTAGAATTAGTATTGGGTTTTTATGTATCTGACGTGATATTGATAAAAAGTATTTTTCTTCAGTTTCTTAAATAAATCAGTATCCTCAGAGGAGGGAATATATAAATAAGGTCACGGTTACTGCAACCGCGACCGTATTTATATATTTCCTCCTCGCATTGTGTTCCTAATCGATGAGGGTCGTGACGTCTCTCTGGTGTCATCTTTTCTGCGATGATTTTGCGCTATCCTCAGCAGTGTCATCGTGCAAGTTGGTTTCGAGGGTGGCGCGAACCTGTCTCTTCCCTTCTATTCTGCCAGTGACTGTATTTCACTGCATTTCATCTTAGGCTTCAGGATTCCAACGTACCTGCAATATCAAGTGATTATTCCTTGTTATTGCAGGTGTCTATAGGCGGCGGTAACCGCTTACCACTGTGTTTTTTTTTTATATAGGCTGGTGATAATGATGAAACGAATGTTGAGTCACGTGGCAGCAAGGCGATTGAATTATTGGAACGAATCGAAAAAATCTTCCTCGCCTTTGAACTTTCCTTTGATTATCGTAAATAATATTGCCCGTGAGTTTGCTCACCGGTATTTTCCTAAATCTGCCGCTCTATAACAGTCATGTTAACAGCATTGTGTTCGAACAGTTGGAGATGAAATAGCCAGTTCTTCTGTGGTTGATGAATCGAGTGTTGATTGTTTCCTTTTCTGCATCACTTATCAAGTGAGGTGAAGGCCAAGAGCTTCCCCGGCCCTTCCTTTTAACGCCCTGGCCGCGGGAAATTCGCCGCGGTAAATATTCACGCTTCAATTCGCCCGAACGAAAACAAATATATAGTATGGCAATATACTAAGCAGGCCACGCGTAGCGGCGACCTCGCCAGTCGCGCCGCCGCCGCCACCGCCGCCGCCGCAGCCGCTCGTTCCCGTGGCCAGGCCTTAAGAGTATATAACATAGTTTTGTTTGGTTCAGATTTCGAAGCATGACTACTACTGAACCAACCTTCGTTTGTAAGCTTTGCAGTAGCAAGCCAGCCAGGCAGATCCAATGAGTTGAAAAATTCAATTAGATGGTTGGTTGCTTCTTTTTTGTCACGATTTCAAAAGAGATGTTTCAAAAATATATAGAGACCCGACCAGGTCTATGTACACTATACTGAAAAATTAAAACCGACTTCAAAAAACTGAAAAGGATGAAATAATTAAATTTAAGTAGGTATTCATCCCCTAGAAACATATTTTTGGAGTCGGTGCTTTACTTTCTATTGTTTTTGGAAACCACTTAGCACCAACTCCAAAAATATGTTTCTAGGGGATGAATACCTACTTAAATTTAATTATTTCATCCTTTTCAGTTTTTTGAAGTCGGTTTTAATTTTTGTTTAAAATTTTTTTTTCACAATTTTTAGTGATAACTTTCTACGGTCGAAGCTAGATGGGTGACCATCAACTTATATTATTTCCTACTATCGTATCGTTTCACTAAAAAGTCATTGGAAAAGCAAAAATTCGCAATTTCGCTTATGTAGACGATTTCATAATTTCAGTTTTTTTTAATTTAAAACCAAAGTACCCAACGGTTTTTGAAAAAATTTTTATGGGACCAAATGGCAGCTATTACGCATCGAACAAAAAAAGAATCACGTGAATCGGATCAGTAATCTCGGTGTAATCGGTGTACATACATAGAAAAAAAAAAAAAAAAAAACATACCGGCCGAATTGAGAACCTCCTCGTTTTTGAAGTCGGTTAAAAATAGGTGAAAATATGCAGAACAGTGTTTAATTTTCCATTTTCGTTTTATTTGCTTCGTTGCGTGTTGCGTGGTACAAAACAAAAATGTTTATAGAAAAAACTGCAACACAGCCAAATATTCATCATGGCGCCTATGTCACTTGGGTGACGTTTAGTTAATTCCTATGTCGTCCGCCATATTGCCATAGTGAATAACGGTGAAATCGAGGAAAAAAAACTTTGTACAATTAAATTATGCAAGAAACAAATTATTAGCATTTTTCACGGATTCAGGTGATTTTTCCTGATTTTTTGAGATACTGTACATATACCTGGCCGGATATGAAACATCTCCTTTATTTTTAAGCCAGTCGGGTTAAGGGTGACCAGTACTGCCAACTGTTTTCGTTTTCGAGAGCGTCCCCCTTACACCCAGTATATGTCATATAATCCAATGATTATTTTAATATGTAGATAGTATTTCAAAATTGATTTATAACTTTCAATATGATTAAAATCAAATCTAAGATTAGTGATTTGCTTTATGCCCCCTCTTAACAAGACTTACAATATTCTTGATGACACGTCTATTGTTAATCGTTCCCCGAGGGGGCGATGAAGACAAGGTTAAGAGGGCCAAGTATTTTAACCTTGTCTTCATCGCCCCGAACCTTCAATCAACTGCTTAAACTGAACTTCAATCAAAGTACAGCTTACATTCAGACGAGGATTAATTTTATGAAAACCAAAATAATGCTTAATAAAAGCAAATGTCCGTTATACATAGCTGGGCACCCTTCGTGGGTATTTTAGTTTGACGTGTTTAGGACGCAATGAAGTTAGAAGACCTGCTTTTATCTTGTCTATGTATAAATTTCGTGGTATGGATCCTATATTGAAGGAAATATGCATTTGCACTGCTCGCGAGATCGCATCGCGCTGGCGACATTATAGTTGCGTTAGCTGTTATGTCGGCCGTCAGCTTGTTTGTCATCTAGTTGAATATAAAAAAACCTTTGCCGTGCCTATCACCCCACCCTATGTTTTTGACTAGGCATTTAAACCTAGCTTAAAAATGCTTCATAATGAAGTCAGGAGATAGCATGGAAGTGACACAGTTTAATTCATGAAAAATAGCTTACCTAATAGCAACCGACCGCCTAACATAATAGGTGGTAGGGCCTATATGTAGAGTCGTCTGGGTAGGTACCACTGCCTTTCTTATTTCAGCCGTGAAACAGTTCGCTGTGTTTCGGATTGAAGGGAAAGCTAGCCAGTGTAATTACTAGACATAGACGGAATTTCATCTTAGGCCTCAGGATGACAACGCACCTGCATTGATGATGGAGGATGATTTCTCCTTGTTATTGCAGTTGTTTATAGGCGGCGGTAACCGCTTACCATCAGGTGGTCCGTCAGCTTGTTTGTCATCTAGTTGTATTAAAAAAAAACTTGAGTTGTTGGAAAAATACTCGTTCGGGTGGTCATAAAATACTTTAAAGTAAAAGTATTGGTTACCAATGGGTAATCATCTAAAATACAATATTATTTGTTTGATTAAAATTATTTTTCCTAGCAAAAATAGTTTTTAAAATTGCAAAGGAACAACAAAGTGCAGAACATTGACTCACATTAAACGCCCGTAAACGATGTGAAACTTTATTGAAAGTTGACTTTTACATTATATTTTTAACTTACGTTTTCATTATTTTAATCATTTGAACTAAATAATAAATTATTTATGAAAAAACTTCGAGGCGATCTATCTAAACGTTGTTTCGGCCAAGACCGATAGGGATAGAGATATGGCTGACTCAGCGGGGGGAAAAAAGACAAAACAGCGATCGCTCGTGAAAAGTAAACGAAATACACAAATTATTTTATTAAAAAATAACCATATGGACTACAAAAAAACGCTTCTACACGATTCTGAATATTAATGATATCTACCATTTAAAGTAATTTCCTATTGAATACAAATTATCGTTCACCAATAATCTTAAGTTTTCTTGTTTAAAAGAGGTATTTTCGGAAATAAAATGTATCGAGGCAAATTCCTTTAATCGTGTTTTCGTTCTACTCGTATCTAGATAAGGATATGAAGTAACGTATATCTGATTTTCAGATTCATAAGATCTTCCAGCAACGTATGACATTACTTATAAAAGTGCGATTTTTTTCAATATATCGCTTTCATCTACCAATGTGTGTAATTTTTCGTGATCAGATTTAATTTGAAGGAAACTGTAAAAAAAGTCTACTGTGTGTATTTAAATCAGTCTACTGTAAGGCAAACTGAATTGAAAGTTATATTATCATTTTTCAAAAATTGTTACACTTACATATTCTTTATTTTATTTTTAACATTATATTAATATAAATATTTGAAAACATTAGATATTCTGTCTCATACTTGTAGAATCGACTATGGATTTGTCGGCTGAAAGTTCTTCGACAGAAACTTCGTCAGCGAAGTGTTTTACACTCCTTAAAGCGAGCAGGGTGGTACTTTTATTAGAGCACATTATTAAATTGCAATAGCACAATGATGTACATGAGGGTGAGTGAGCACGTGGCTGGGATCTGTGACATCTGCAGTGTCAACGTGGAAAGTAGCCTGGCATGCCCCGGCTCCAGGCTGATCATCCGCATCAGGTGTCGCGTCGTTCGCATCTCCGAGATTTCAGGATCTGTAATTATTAAATGGTTTAGTACGAGTATTCTGCCGAAAGACATCATCTGCCTATGGTTAAAAAAGTAACCAAGTATTGGTCAAAGACAACGCCGTATAATTAACTTAATAAATTACTTAAACTCACAAGTAATAACAACATTGTTTAGCCTTGCGACAGTTCTCTTTAAGTTTGTCCAGTTTCTGACTACACAGTACCGATATTATTATTGTCGAAAAAGAGATTACCATATTAATCGACATGACTTTGTAGGTCATCATAGAGCCAGCAGTGTCCTGTAAAGGAAATGAAAAAAATACTATCAACTCTAACCAGTTTGATTTCAAAAATAATAATCTGTATTAGCGGTACAGATTGTTATTTTTGAAATCAAACGACCACTTTTAAACGCACGAACACTTTTAAATTTCGAAAAGCCATCGTATCGAGTAGTTATGTTGGTTTTTGCCTGGCTTTTGTTTGAAGTTTTAAGCGTGCGTGAACGATACGATTACGATTCGAAATTTAAAAATGTTCGTGCTAGGGGTAATGATCAAGATTTCAATTTAACGATCAATGTAGTTCAATAAGGTTCACAAGTTGTCAGTAGCTCAGTAAATCAGTCAACATCGTCATAAAAGGTCGCGGGTTCGTATCCCGTACCAGGGCATGGCTCTTTTAGTCTATTTTTTTCTAAATACCTTAAAAATTTATTAATGTTTAAAATAAAATTAAAGAAAATATTATACATTATTGTTACCTGCAATAACTCGACTGTCACATACCCGGCTCCAATGATATAGTAAATAACAGTACTAAACATTAGATAGAAAATCTGAAAGAAATAAAGCGAGTCAATATTGATTTTATCTATTACATATTAAAGCAATATTCCAAAAAACTTTAAAAAAACTGTCCATATTTTTTCACTTCACAAAGTAAATTTGAAGTAATTAAACACACAAAGAAATTCTAGCAACTCTTTCTTTATCGTAGGTACTTCCAAAATTGAAATTCTTTGCCAACACACGTGTTCCCTTGCTCCTTATAACGTGGGTTACGCCAAAAGAGGCGTGAAAAGGCACCTTATATAAGCCGGCAAGGTGGACGCGGCTAGAATTGTGTGTTTTATTTGCACTTTATGGATTCTTCTTATCCCTTCACATCAGGTGGTGTTGAGATGACTTAACAACGCTCAAAACACAAAAACAAGTTCTATGAAGAGCGTGTTTTGTTTAAAAAAATATTGAGATCAATCAAAAAATGCTCACCAATTTACTAAAGCATATATTCACCAATTTGCAGCATTTATTCAAGAGATTGTAATGCGTCGCCCATAGTTTGATACTAACTGCGTACGGTGGCGGTATTTTCCTTTCTTTTTTAACCAGTAATTTAGAACCCACAAATAATATATTCAACTCCTTCCTTTTAGCGATTTCTTCAATTTCACTATTAATGGATGAGTCAAGGCTTTCTATAACAATTCTTATTTTCAATAAGAGCAAAACATACAGACTGAGTTCTAAATTGTATTTGATCTTATACAACACGCCGTATGCTATGTAAAATAGTCCGCTTACAATACCAAATTGGCCTAATATATCGAGATCACACGCTGCTAACAGAAATCCTATAATGGTTGCCAAAGAGGTAACTGCCATCAAACCAATGTAAATCAAACTGTTCGTATTGTTAAAATTTATGACGTGCTTGTAGTGCTCATATAGACAGCATATATGTTTATATAGTTCGATGAAGTTAGCGCTGTGTTTGATAGACAGTAGCGAGATAGACACGCAGTTAATTACTCCAGAAATAGAGTAGTGAATTGATAATATAAATAGCAATATATGTTCCTGGGACCAAGAACCAAAAGCCACGAAGTAAATAATATGTGAGATTACATCAATAGCTACTCTAACACATATAAGTATTTTAGTTCTCTTTCTTGATACATGAAAATGTCTGTAAATGCCAACTAAGGCTTCAACGACAAATATAACAGTAAACTCGTTAGTCATAGTGTAACAAGATTATAAAACAAAACACCAAAATAGTCGAATGCTTTAAGCATTATGGCCCCATAATATGATCCCATTGTATTTCTTTGAAGATTATAAAATTTATCAATTGCTTCAAAGAAAATGGTATTCATAACGATATTTGTATTGGTTATTGACATTTACTTTTATCATTGTAATACTTCTAAGGGCGCACCATTAGAAGTATTTGTACCATTAGAAGATAAAAGTAAAACGTCACTTTTGATGAAACGACCATTATTTATGTTGTGTCTGGTTCATCATCCTTGAAAATGTTTATCTTGTTAAGTGATTATATTTTAATAAGATACAGTGAGTTCTTCATATGACGACAAAATTCTTACTCCACAAATTCTATCTATTTGGCAAGTAGTCAACTTGATTGACTGTTTATTAGACACTTTTAGCAAACGTAATCAGCAGCGACGTTATACGAGGTAAGGTGTCCATGATCTTATTGAATGTGTGGAAAAAAAATTACAGCTCACAACACTAGTATTACATACTCCTTCCCCGTTCCAACCTGAGACGTTTCAGCTCAATCCTATATTTTGTCTGCGTTTAACACGCGCTTACGACAGCTACCGCCACCTCTCTTACCGTTTATGCTTTGCGAACTTGCGAACTCTATGGCGTAAATAGATTTTTGCATTCTAAGGCTAAGATTTCCATACTTTGAAATCGTTGTAAGATATGCACGGGTTGCGTGTTCGCAAAAAATTGAGACAAAGTGGTGTAGAACACCTCAGTAGGTCGGAAGGAGAAACATCTTAAAATTGAGCTTCGTAGAGATAAAAGAAAGATGGTTAAAGAAGATCTCGTCTTGAACAAAGATTAAAGTTTTCGCCCTTATAATGCAAAAATCTAAAAAGGCGCGGAGTTCGCATTGAGCATTAACGGTGAGGAGGTGGTTGATACTGAAGCTTCCATCGTAAACGCGCTTCAAATGTAGACTATAAACAGCATCAATCTAAAACGAATTTTATTAGAACGAGGAAGGAGTACGCTATACAACTAGTGTTTCCAACTTAAAACAATGTTTTCTATTATAGAGCATAAAGACCTTACTTTTGGTACACGCCGCGTATATTAATTTATCCAAAATTTTGCAATTTAAATCCTTATCATTTTTTTGCATCTGTATAATATATATTTCTAGAGATATTATAACTTGCTGCCCCTATACTGTTGTTGATTCATTGAGATCTTGTTTGCGATGGACATCAAACCTCGAAAATATCGTTTGCGTAATGTGAAGGCAACATAAAACAACGATGTGAAAAAACATCATTGAAAAGAACACACTACAAACAAGTCGCTCTCAATCAGTGCTATTAGAATATTGGAAAGCCATGCAAGTTGAATGAACCAGATTTCCTTTCACAAATTAATTTGTAAGTTTCTAAACTCAAAGTTTCAGTACTTTCATTAGCTGCAGATTGAAACTGAACTCTGTCGCCAATCCTCTCTGTGCAGGGAACGAAATGTGTTCAGAATACGTTAATTTTAACGGTGCAAGGGGAATGATTTGACATCCTATCCATTTAAAAGGTGAATTATGAACTTCGATTAGAGGATCAAATTATAAATAATAAATATTATGTTAATCAACTTTCAACTCACCAAGGTTCGCCATAGAGGATCGATTATTATCGGATCTGAACAATATGTTTTAGTATTGTTCTGAGATAATCGGACTCTTTTCTGACTCAATGGATTCGAAAATGATTGTAAAGTCAAATGGATGGATGTTCGTTGTCGTTTTGCAATTTTGTGATTAGTAAAAAGATAACTTCTATTGAAATTTTATCTTTGAAATGGTAAGAATATCGGACACGTGTGTGAGTAACTTAATACTCTTTTTAGTACCTACTGATTTAACTCAAAAATGGTAAATGAGACATTATTTAATTTATCAAGATCTTTAGTTATTAACTTAATTAACAAATATCGTCCTAACGAAACTATTTTGGTCGAAAAAAAATTTTGGTTGCCACACACCCCAAATCTGTTGAAACAATATCTAAACTTTATATATCAAACTTTTTAAAAAGCCATTTGCAATGTACTACATAATATATTTCGATATACTTAGAAAAAAAAAACAAAATCCAATTATTTTAAAAGAGATTTTACAAGCACAATGTCTAATTCTGTAACAAAAATCCGTGGAGATGAATAATTTATGTTAATTTAAGTAACAAGCAGAGCTGGAATTATTATTCCGGGGTTTATCCGGCGTTGATTTGATAACGACTGCCCTTGGGTGTTACTACGAGTTTTCACGTAGAAACGTGATTTCATTATCCGATATTCGTATTTCATTGGAACAGGAATTATACTTCACAACTTTTAATTTTTGGCAACCAAGTGTTCACCAGAATCAAAAGAGACGAAGTAGGTTAGGTTGCGAGATTGCACCAGAAAGAAACACCGGTGTTGAGACTTCGTGGTGTGATCAGGTGACCAGTCATTCTTCATTCAGTTCATTCAGTGGACAGTCACTTTGACAAACAAGACGATATTACACCGAATATCAATATGGATATCAATTTTGTCTGACGAAGATGCACAAAGATTTAAAACCCTGCGGTAAAAATATGCAGGCGCTCAATCCTTGGAAAGCGGATACTACTGCTGATTACAAAACTGCATTGCTTAGTAACCGTCTATTTCACCCATCAGGTCTGTTAAATATCTTGGTGAATCCCAAAAAAAAGGAAGAAGATTCAAACTACAAATTTATTGACATTTTAATGTTTTTGATGCATTTATACGCCTACTTTATTGATGATGAAAAAATATATGCTCCAGGCATATATTTTTTCATCATTGTTGCTAACATAGATATGTACGGCATTCTAGCATATATTTTATTTATTTATTCATAACATAGATATGTACATCATTCTAGCATTCTACATCACGAAGAAGGCCGATTACAATTAGTGCTTCATTCACTATCAAGCAATGTTGAGCAGAAGCACTAAAGCACGCGTTCTTATACATTTTTATACATTTTAAACATTGGTCTTAAATCAAGTAAAACCTTTCCTCTGGCTCGACTGTTATCACCCGTTGTATGGAGCTGACCTTCTCTACCTAATTTGATGGCGACAGGAAGGGCTGAGTCGTATTTTCTACTATTTAGAGAGCAACAGAGTCGACAGTTTATTATACGTTTTACGAAAGAAATAAGGGTTGTACTGTCAAACCTCTTCTATTAGTTTCTGCTGCCCTGGTGAACAAAATAATGACATTTTTTCCCCATGATTTATTTTTTGTAGTCGAATGCGTTCAAGGCACCCACCTACCAAACCAATAAAAGAGATAAAATTTTGTTTAATTACACAAGGCGTTTATTGTTTACAGTACCTCTAGACTGAATTGAAATTTATTAAATCTATACATTACAATATGATGCTGCTGATTTAATAAATTTCAAATATGATGTCAGAATGGCGGGTGTGCCTTGCTTTTGGCATATTTTTAATCTGAAGGGTAGGTACACAGATAATCATGAAAGGTCTTGTTTGTCACGTAGTAATAAGTAAGTTTGTAAAGTTACTTCAATTCATTTTATATTACGTCTTTTCTTTATTTGATTATTTAAATTACTAAAAATTAATATTGTCGCCATGGCATTAGTGTTATATATAATGTTGATGTTTCTTAACAATGTTCCTCTTGTCAAGTATCAGATTCCAGACACAATTGATAGCCCTCCGGAGGGATAACGCCGCTTGAGATATTAAGTAAAAAGCTTTTTTTTGTTTAACGTTAACTAACAATTATTAATAAATAATTTAATAAACAATACCAGTATTTTCAACCCCCAACAAGTTTCTCTAATACTAGTTTTAAGTAAGGTTCAATATTAGAACTAGTTTTATCAAAATTTTAAATACCTACCTATTTAAAATAGTAAATTCTAGTTCTAACAAAGAAAATTTAAGTTTTAACAAAGTCGGTTAGTAAAAACTAATCCTAAATAGAGAAAACGCGTTTTAATTAAAGCATTCATAATCATAATCATTTATTTATTTGTTTTATTTATTTGTGATACACAGGTAAAATTAAGATGTCAACTAAAATACAGTGCAAGCTGTGACCAGCTTTATCGGCATACAAATGTTACAATTAATATAGCTAGTAGCTAAGTCAACATTCAAATTCATAATCACTAAAATGAAAATAAAATAAAAGCTTACAATAATTAATATTAAAATGAATAATTGAAATGTCAACATTAAAATTAAATAAATAATAAAGGAGTGGTCAGATCAAAATATAGAGGCAATCAGGCTAATGTCGAATATCAGAATGTCAAAATTGTCTTGTAATTTAATTAATATTTTAATTGTGAGAATTCATTAATTGAGTTGAACGAGTGAAAAATTAAATAATGAAATAAGTTTTGCTTAAATATACAAAGATCATTGAATTTTTGAATGCTGCTTAGAATTTTATTATATATTATATTCGCGATGCCATTGCAAAAACACTCTTGTCATAAAGAGCTGTTTTATGAGGGACCGTATCCACCGTATAAAGAACAACTGTGTTACGGGACTTTTGGCTTCTTTTAAATAAGGCTGGGTTTTTTTTTTAATAAAAAGTGCTAGCTCTAACACATAGAGACCGGGCATTGTCAATATGTGATGGTTTGCAGCTATCACTACTTTTTAAGCCACACATAGCACGAATGCACTTCTTCTGACACCGAAAAACTGGTTTTACTGTAACATATAAGTACAAAGTAGTTACATTTAGCCTGAATTCTTTCTGGAAATCAACGCAGTTCACCAGCCATTGAATTTTAAAGTCGATTTCTTTTAGATAAGTGAACATCATATCAGAAAGATTTGCAGATGCCCAGTAATTTCACTGGCTACTTACCTCTTGCTTCAATCCGAAACACAGCGACGGTTTTCACAGTTGAAATATGAAAGGCGGTTACATCATTTCTTTCTGGAAGTCATTATTTTGAAGCGAACGTTGAATTAGTACCATAGTAGTAATCACAAGTATTTCTTTAAACGCTATAAGTCCATTCGACAAATAGCGTAAGCAGTTCCTATTACGAGTCAAAGTATATTAATATTCGTGTTTGGTTATCTAAACAAAAATAAAAGACGAAAATAAAAATAGGCATAAGATATTTTTTTTGTGAAACACACGAGAATACGTGTGTGTTTTACGTGTAAAACCCGGAAATTAAAAAACACCGTAATAGGCGCTGATTTTGAGTACCACCGTAATTATTACGGTGGTACTTAAAAGCAAAATGTACAATATCATGCTTCAAAAGAGGCTTCAGCCACAGTCCTAATTATGTAACCTAATTGATAAATAAAAATTATTATTCATCGCATTATTAAAAGTAGGTTCACAGGTTTTTATGACCAAGCGGTCTCGGATATTTTGCTTAATATTGTTGAATCAACTTTGGATTATTCGAGAACACTCATCAACGAAAAATTTTCCAACTTGCATTTTACACCCGTTTTCAACAATAACATTCAATACATTTTTCAAATGGATCCCATATATCACTATTAACTTCTTTGTTTGTCAGTTGTATGGAAATCAAAAGTATTAGAAGATTGATATCCTCAAAAGTAATATAAAAGTAATACGCGGAAAGTAAGTAAGCTTGTACAGAGAGAATGTAGCGAAAACAAATGCATGAAAAATCATAGCGACGCAGTTTATATGTCAGCACATTTAAAAATTAATCAATGAAAATACAAAATTAAAAATTTTAAGTAACCCCCGGCGTCATTAATCATTTATGTAACACTATCTCATTGAGACTATTCATGAGAGCCCAAACACGCTATATTTGCTGTAAGTTTCTGAAGAATTAAGCATTTCGCAGACTTTTTGATGGTATAGGATCAACTCAAGGATAGTATGTCATGGGAATGTCACCGAAGTGACAGTACACCAAATTTAAAATCAATCGGATCTGTAAAAGTTAGTAAAACCCTATTATCATGTAGAAAATGAGCTGATAGTCATCAAACGCCTGAACTGATCTTCATAAATTATAGCTAAGAACCATCGTAGTGACATCAGCTTTCAAACAAAAAAAAACGTAATCAAAATCGGTCCATTCTTTTAGGCACTACGATGCCACAGACAGACACACAGATATACAGACAGACACGTCAAACTTATAAGACCCCTCTTTTTTCGTCGGGGGTTAAAATTGGACGAGTATTAGAGCATGAAGTTCAATATCTAATTACTGGGCATGGACGGTATTTCATTTTAGTCCTGGAGGATGACAACGCACCTGCAATCCAAGTGACTTCTTCCTCGTTATTGCAGGTGTCTATAGGCGACAGTAACCACTCACCCCTAGTTGGGCCGTCAGCTTGTTTGTTCTGTAGTTGTTTAAAAAAAGGTTCAATATAGTTCTACAAGTTTTCGCAAAGTTCAGTCTCACTCTCATTGCAAACAAGTAATTTATATTATTCCATTCCACACTAATAATTATCAAAGAAATTCGAAAATAACTGTCTACCTGTTATGTTTTCACTCCTAAGCCAAATGCCAAATTTCATCTAAATCAATTTAGATGAAATTTGGCATTGGGATAGATTACACCCGTAGAAAGGATTACCTTTTGGTACTGTAACCAACATCCACACGGGCGGAGCTCCGTGTGAAAACTAGTAACATATATTTATACGCCAGTATAACGATATAATAAAGTTCTGTGAATTATACTATCAGTGCCTTACGCTCCATTGGAGTTCTGAGTAAGGTTTACTAATAACGAATTTTGATTAGACTATCGGAGTAAGTCTATAAGGAAATGTAGAAATGAAACAGAAATACTATTAAAAATAAACACAATGTAATGATCATAGTAGTTTATCTTATACTTAAATAAGTATAAAATTCTCGACTCTCCTCCGAAACGGCTTGACCGATTCACATGATTTTTTTATGTATATTCAGTAGGTCTGACAATCGGCTACTATCTATTTATTTTTTATTTTTTGGACAATTCTTTTTTAGGGCAAAACAACGTTTGCGGGGTCAGCTAGCCTTATATATAATATTCTCGACTCACAGTTGTTACCGTACTCCTCCGAAACGGCTTGACCGATTCTCATGAAATTTTTTATGTATATTCAGTAGCTCTGAGAACCGGCTACTATTTATTTATTTTTTATTTTTTTGCCATTTTTTTATGGCAAATCAGCGTTTGCGGGGTCAGCTAGTTGTAATCCGAAAATAAAATAATCAGTTTTAAAAAGGCAGGCAGAGCAAAACAACAAACAAAACACACCACGCGTGCAAGCTTATGTAATAAATAACTAGTGAATATTCGCGTCTCCAACCGCGTTGATGTCGGCTATACTACCAAAAGTTACCATAAGACCTCAGAATGTAAATTTTATTAAAATCGATTTGGGGTGAAAATGTAACAGACGGAGAGACAGAAAAACCGACAGTAAGTGTTACACTTCGCATGTATTATTATTATGAATTGTTTATTAGGGCAAATCAATATACGGTAATAAACGTAGGGATATCAAATAGATCTTGCCTGTCCCTCAAATATTATGAGACTAGTTCGTTGCTAACATCAGGGTCCAATATTTCCATTGGTTCTTTCTATTTTGGTATTAATACGTACCATCAGGTGGGCCGTTAGCTTGTTTGTCATCTAGTTGTATTAAAAAAAAAACATGAAACCACAACTCCAAAATTGTACGGTCAAGATCATAGATTATTCATAAATCAAAATAACTTAAGTTATACATACATGAAGTCAAACGAAAGTCAAATCTCGTGTGTATAAATTAATCAGATCCATTAGCATAATGTAATTGACATAAATAATAACGTAAGTCTAAGGGGGTTGACGTCATCCAGAAGTGACGTAAGCTGAATTGGCAGTGAGTAGCACATAAGTCGTAGAACCGATGAGGGGTGAGCGGGGTGGGTTGGTGGGGTCTCCGTCCGATAGCGTTTTTACGTTCCCGGATGGAGACCACGTCTCGCCGAATGTAGTGTAGGGCATCTCTCTGCTATGTGGATTGAATAAACCGAACGTCATGAAGAAGGTGGTGGTAACATGCACAAAATTTAGTAACTCGTTTTTTTTCGTACTACCATAACTTGCAATTCTTTGCCAGTACGTGCTCCCTTCTTCCAATAGCATGGGTTCCTTCAAAAGAGGCGTGCAAAGGCATCTTATGGACCGGAAAGGTAGAGGCAGGTAGACACACGAGCTCAACGAGTTCAACGTACTCTAGCTGTCTTACATACAGACTCTTCTTACTGCTTTCCACCAGGTAGTGTTGAGTCATATGCCGTGCTTTGTATAAAAGGGAATATTGAACGGCACCTTAAGCTTATAAAAGATCGCATCAGCTAACTATTCTTACTTTTTTTTTTACAACTAAGTAGTTGTAAAAAAAAAGTAAGAATACAACTAAGTAGTTGTAAAAAAAAAGTAAGAATAGTTAGCTGATGCGATCTTTACTTGACAAACAAGCTGACGGCCCATCTGGTGGTAAGTGGAAACCGCCGCTTATAGCCACCTGCAATAACAAGGAAAAAATCACTTGGTATTGCAGGTGCGTTGTGATCCTGAGGCCTAAGATGAAATGCCTTCCATGCCCATTAATTTCACTGGCTACCTTTCCCTTTAATCCGAAACACGGCGAACTGTTTCATGGTTGGATTGAGAAAGGCGGTGGTTCCTACCCAGGCGACCCTACATACGGGCCTACCACCTAGTAATACTAGTAGTGTTGTGTAGTGTTGTGGTCCTGCAGTGAGCACTAACCCTTTCAGCTTGTCAGCGTCATCGTATGGCTCGCGGCGTGAATCATGAAGTACGAGTTGATTACTTAACGATCGATTTCTATACACATCATCATCATCATACCAGCCTATGATGCCCACTGCTGAACAAAGGCCTCCCCCATCGCTTTCCAAATAAAATGGTTCTGCGCAGCCTGCATCCAACGGCTCACCGCGACCCTGACCAGGTCGTCCATCTAGTGGGAGGGCGTCCTACTTTGCGCTTTCCGGTACGTGGTCGCCATTTTAAAACTTTAACGCCCCACCGGCCGTCCATTCTGCGTGCTATGTGCCTTGCCCACTGCCACTTCAATGTGCTAATCCTTTGAGCTATGTCAGTGACTATGGTTCTCTTACGATGTCCTCATTTCTGATTTTATCTCGCAGAGAAACACCTAACATACCTCTATTCACAGCCCGTTGTGCGACTGCGAACTTGCACAGAAGGCCTTTATTTCTATACACGGCTCATCATGATATCGTCTTTGTTCCGTAGCATGACCCTCGGTCATATCTTGATATTGGAAAGAGATAGGTTTTTTTCCCCCCGAAGAAGACGACTTGTTATTTTAATTTTATGTAAGTAGTAGAAGGCAGCGATAACGATATTTATTCATTCATAAAAAAGTTTATCCATGTAATAGACAAATTTATTTATTTTTCTAAAAAAGAAATGCGTCACACTTTCAAAGATCGGCTGGACGGATCTCTCATAGAAATAATTTCACCCTAGCTAATTTAATGTTACTAGCACTATGTTTTGTAATTTTTAAAGTACATTAAAAAGTTATTGTTCTAGTCAACCAGGTATAAACGCCGAGATAAATGATTTGAAACTAACCATTAATTATATTAGTTGAATAGTGTAAGTCATAAACACATCGTTTGCACATTATGTAAATTAATATGAAAGGTTATTTGAAAATGAAACACCGCGAGGCAACGTGATAATGATTTTCCTTTTCAAAGCGTTTAATGAGAAAATAGTGAGGATCAAAAAATGGCTTACAATAAAGCTTTGACTATCGCTACTACATTTTTTTTTTCATACAAAGCACGACAAATGACTCAACACCACCTGATGTGAAACGGTAAGAAGAGTCCATATGCTAGTGCAGTTCAGACACTGCTCTAGCCGCCTCCACCGGGCCGGTAGGCCCAAAAGGTGTTTTTTCACGAAGGAGGGAACACATGTTCTGGCAAAGAGTTCCAAGTTCTGGAAGTACGACAAAGAAAAGAGCTACTAAATTTCTTTGTACGTGATGTTGAGGTGGAGACAGTGAATTGATGACTCCGAATACCGCCACGCGTGCTCTTGAGTAGGAAGGGGGAAGATGGAATAAGGTCAAATAGCTCTTCAGAACACTCTACGTGATATAGCCGATGGAAGGCGCTAAGCAATGTCTCGACGCAATTGCAGAGGCTTTAGGTTGTGTTACAATACCCTTTGGCAACGGACTTTAGTATTTGTACCTACGCCAGCGATGGATATACGTACACTGTCGTATTGAACACATCGCAATTGTTGTTGGAAGAAACTATACATAAGCCATAATTACTTTGTGAAGTTTCACGTTTCTGTGATCTTGTGTCTTCGTGTGTTTAAACAGCTCTACATTATTTTAATAGTTGGCATTATACTTTTCGTCCCATAGCCGTCAGATACAATAGAAAATTGATTTTACGTTCTCAAATTAATTGCTAGTTATAACAGCTGTTATAAGGAGAAGCTCGGTGGCGTAGTGGTTTAGTGCTCTGGTTTCAATTAAGAAAACAAAGCAACTTTCGCCATGGTCGGTCCCGGGATGGGTCAATCAAATTTATAATCTCGAGCTCCTCCGTGCTTTGGAAGGCTCGTTAAGCCGTTGATCCCGGTTGTTACTGTAACTGATTTAACCTACCAACCTGCATTGGGCCAGCGTGGTGGTGTTATGTCCCAAGCTCCTCATGTGTTTTTCCCATGTAGCAAGTCCTGTGCCCAGCAGTGGGACGTATATAGGCTGATGATTATGATGATGAACAGCTGTTGTATGAGAAACACAGATACGAGTGAAAATTGAATCAAAGTTATCTAATTTGTAGTTTTAAGTTTAAGTTAACTAGACTTGTAGCTTTAAGACCTTATTACTGTATCTTAACTATAATCAGTGGTGCCTTAGACTTTGACGCAAATGATTACATAAGCTAATTGAGATGTTCACTGAGTTCTATCTGTTCCTACTCAATAAGGGATTCTTGCAAATAAACTTGTAAGTAGGTGATTAATATTCTCAGGTGTTTTCGAACCAAAGGCAGGTTGGCAGACTACGTGTAAAGTTTTTGCCTTACGAGCAGTTGGCAAGGATGTAAGGGGGTAAGCCTGCCGATGTGGAGGCATTGTGGATATTTGCAATGCCAATTGTCTTATCTTAGTACTTACCTCACAGTATATTACTTACAGCGCTGGAAACCAGAAAGTCTGTTAGAAGGAAATGCATGTAATTTTTATATTAGAATTATGCTTCTGTGTTTCGTTCTCGAGATTAGATTTATTACACTTGTAGTTCCACATACAATGTCGCCATCTATGCACTCAGTTCAAAGAATATAAAATAAAAAACAAAAGTACCTGTGGGTAGTTACGTTACCATCCACCGGTTTTGTGTCGGTGTTATCATTCACATTTCAGTGCTCCGCCACTTAGCATATCAGTTACCGTTTTGTGTAGTACAACTATAATTAAGTGTTTTATAAAGTCAAAATGCCCAAAAGAAAACGTGACGAAATGGATTCTTTAAATCATATCAAAAAGAAGATTAAAAAATTAGAACGTAAACTGTTAAAAGCGCAACGACGACATAGTTCCTCGTCATCCTCGGATTCTGTGGAATTGTTTAGCGAACCTCAAGGTAATCTATATCCTTTTTATTAAATCTTTATCACAATTTTTGTCGAATATGCAACATAGAAACATTGAAGAAAAAATGTTATCTATCGAAAGATCCGCGGTGAACGTTTCAACGACTCGAGTTGTTACTCACCGAAATTAATAATTATGAAGATTATCATTAAAGTGTACGAATTGTAATTTATCTCATTAAGCACGAGTTCACGGTGTTACGCCAGAGTTCACCTTACTCGCTGCACATGTACGGTACCTTGCGTACCTACATTAAGATTACTCTGGTAATACCTGTTTAGGTATTGATGTATTAAAATATGAATATTATTTTGTAGATAATATAATATGTAACTTCAAATTTATATTTGTTGTTAATATAAAGTGATTTTATATAAAAAATATGTAATATATATGGACAATAAATAATAATGGTAATGTAAAGTAAGTATTTACGGTAAGCAATAATTCCGATTACAGTTGACACAATTACGGAATCGGAGAATGTTGAGGAACTCATTGATCCTGGTCCATCAACCAGTGCCACTGGCTTGGATTCATTGCAGTTTGATGCAATTGAAGTGACACCAGAATCAGCGATCCAATCTACTTCTCCGGCTGACGAAGAAGACCAGCAGGCAGAAGAGTTAGACGAGGTAGTATTACAAATTCTGGGATCAGACCCTTCCACTGTTTCAATTTTTGGCAAGGATATACAAAAAGATTTGGCCATTCGTTTTGAATTTATTGCCACTTCTGGTTTATCAAAAGAACACCGCAAGGAGCTCATTGAAGCTCATTTGCCGCCAGCCAACTGTAAATTAATTGACGCACCTTCTTTAAATCCTGAAATTAAGGCAGCAGTCAATGAGAGCATAGTAAAGCGGGATAATGCAATGAAAACTAAACAAAAACAGGTTTCTTGTGCTGTTTCATGCCTAAGTGAAGCCATCACACTTCTTTTGTCAAAAGAAACAAAAGACCCGACTATCTTAAAGCTATTGATAGACACAGGTCGCATTTTATGCGATTCCCAACATAGTGACTCTGTCACTAGACGAAATTTTATACTGGCCGTTCTTAAAAAGGAATTAAAAGACCAAATACAATTGACAAAAATTGATAATTTTCTTTTCGGTCAAGAGCTTGCAGACACATTGAAGGCAGCAAAAGCTATAAGCAAGTCAGGTGCCGATCTAAAGTCTGCCCCGCCCCCTAAATTTACTAATAGACCAAAGATTCCGCCCCCTAAGACCAACAGGAATTTAAACTGGAGGACGCCTGCTCCGAGCCGCAGACCGCCGGGGCCTCAGAGGGCGAAGGAGGCTGCACCACCAGCGAGACAGCACGCGCCGTCATCGCGAGCATCACATCACAGTTCGAGTCGCGGCCGTCGCTGAATGATACGGTAAATTACGCAGGCAGGCTGTGCTATTTTTATGAGCGGTGGTCACAAATAACATCGGATCAAACTATATTATCATGGATTTCAGGTTATGAAATTCCTTTTTCACGAATTCCATACCAGCACAATTTACCACAATCACAAAATTACTCTGATTCAGAAATAACTAGTTATAATCAAACTATAAATAGCTTATTGTCTATTGGTGCAATTTCAAAATGCAAGCCTACCAAGGATCAATTTATATCAAGTATATTTTTAGTGCCCAAACCGAACGGAACATCACGTCTTATTCTAAATTTAAAAAATTTAAATATGTTTATAGATACTGACCATTTTAAATTAGAAGATCTTAGAACAATGGTAAAGCTAATTTCAAATGGTTGTTTTATGTCAACAATAGATCTTAAAGATGCATATTTTTTAATTAAAATTCATGATAACTCTAAAAAGTATCTAAGATTTATTTGGCAAGGCATTTTGTATGAATTTACTGTTTTACCTTTTGGTCTCAATACTGCACCTTTCGTATTTACAAAATTAATGAAACCTGTGGTTAGGTTACTACGATGTGCAGGTTATATTTCAACAATTTATCTCGACGATTTGTGTTTAATATCACAGGAATATAACGATTGTACAAAAAATGTTAATATTACCATAAATGTTTTGTGTGCTTTAGGATTCATTATAAATTATTCTAAAAGTTGCATGACTCCTAGTACCTCTTGTAGGTTTTTGGGATTCATAATTAATTCTAGCAGTATGCAAATAAGTTTACCCTTAGAAAAACGTATTAAAATTAAAACAGAGTTATTAAAATTTAAAAAACTAAAAAGGTGTAAAATACGAGAGTTTGCTCGCTTAGTGGGACTATTGATATCGGCATGCCCAGCAATTGAATACGGCTGGTTATACACAAAAGAATTTGAAAGAATTAAATTTTTAAATTTAATTGGAGATGAAAATTACGATAAACTCATGACTATACCATATACATTATATCCAGATTTTGACTGGTGGATACGTTCTATTAATAGTTCCGTATGTAAGATAAAATTTGATGAACATAAACTTGAGATTTATTCTGACGCCTCAACTACGGGATGGGGTGTAGCTTGTGCGAAAGAAAAAGAAGCGGCATTTGGAGTCAGGATGAACGCGCAAAACATATTAATTATTTGGAATTAATGGCGGCATTCATTGGACTTAAAGTTTTCGCAAAAAATATTCATAGTTGTCAAATAATTTTACGAATTGATAATACAACAGCTATTTCTTACATAAACCGCATGGGAGGAATACAATACCCTCATTTAACTAAGCTAACTAAAGAATTATGGCAATGGTGCGAGGCACGTAATATTTTTGTATCTGCTTTATACATTCCATCATCACAAAATGATATAGCTGATGCTGAATCAAGACGAGTTCATCCTGACATCGAATGGGAATTATCAGACTCAGCATTTCATCAAATTGCCTTATCTTTTGGTGAGCCAGAGATTGACATGTTTGCCAGTCGAATAAATTATAAATGTAAAAGATATGTGTCTTGGCATAAGGATCCTGACGCATATACTATTAACGCATTTTCAATTAGTTGGTCAAATTGGTATTTTTACGGATTTCCTCCTTTCACAATAATTCTCAAAACTTTAAGGAAAATTATTAGAGATAAGGCTAGGGGAATATTAGTTGTTCCGGCGTGGCCCTCTCAACCATGGTATCCAATTTTTCACCAGCTTTTGGAATCTAAGCCACTGATATTACGTCCTTGTAACGAACTTATCGTCTCTCATTCCAGCAACCGACAGATCCACCAGCGGATTACCCTGGTTGCCGGCGTCTTATGCGGGAATCTCTATTAAGAAGAGGTTGTCCTCCTGCATCTATAGACATCATGTTGGCGTCTCTCTCAGATAATTCATTTAAGCAATATGATTCTTGTTTGAAGAAATGGCATCTTTTTTGTAATCAACGTAACATAGATATATACCAAGCATCAATACCTATGATAATATATTTCTTAACAGATCTTTTTAAATCTGGAGCTCAATATAGCACTTTAAATTGCTGCAAATCAGCACTTTCTTTAATTTTTGGTGGTCAAATTAGTGAAGACGACCGTATGAAACGATTTTTTAAAGGTATATTCAGACTTCGTCCGCCTATGCCCAAATATAACCAGACTTGGGATACTTCTTTAGTAATAGAAACCCTCGCTAATTGGACACCTAATAACACCTTGTCCTTAGAAAAAATTACAAAAAAGCTGGTTACTCTTATTGCACTTGTAACAGCTCACAGAGTACAGAAGACTCTTTCAAAGATCAATATTCATAATATTGAATTTTCAGATAATGACATTACAATTAAAATTCCCGATTTAATCAAAACGTCAAATTTTAATTCAAAACAGCCTATTCTTGTACTTCCTTACTTTAGAGAAAGAACTGAAATATGCCCGGCTAAATTATTAGCTGATTATTTGCAAGTAACCGAATCATTACGTAATAATCATTCTTCTCTTTTTATTAGCATAAAAAAGCCTCATAATAAAGTCGGTCCCCAAACATTAAGCAGATGGATAAAGTGTACTTTACAAACTAGCGGAGTCGACGTCAAAATGTTCTCTGCCCATAGCACAAGACATGCCAGTACATCCCAAGCCCGTAGGCTGGGCGTCAACTTAGATTTAATAAGAAAAACTGCAGGTTGGTCTGGCTCATCCACGACATTTGCTAGGTTTTATAACAGGGCAATATCAGACAATAATTGTAATAGGCATAGTTTTGCTAGAAGTATACTAGGTGCTGTTGACAATTTTTCAAATAATTTATGAACTGTTGCAAATGGTTATTGTAAAATGATTTATTATATTATTATAATATTTAAAATACTGTTATTTTCTATAAGAATAGTTAAAAAGGTTATTATATTACAGTTTCTTTTCTGATTATGGGTTGTTTTGTTTCCACAAAAATATTTCACAATGAACTCTCAATATCTACAAGTGTAATAAATCTAATCTCGAGAACGAAACACAGAAGCATAATTTATGATTAAACGAACTTACCTGTAAGTGAAGTTCTATCATAATTATGTGAGGTGTTTCGTTCGAAGAGATTAGAGTCCCACCCTCCCTAACTACCTACCGAGGTGTTCCCAGAATTGTGAAATATTTCTCATATATTATACTCTAAACTAAATGATAACACCGACACAAAACCGGTGGATGGTAACGTAACTACCCACAGGTACTTTTGTTTTTTATTTTATATTCTTTGAACTGAGTGCATAGATGGCGACATTGTATGTGGAACTACAAGTGTAATAAATCTAATCTCTTCGAACGAAACACCTCACATAATTATGATAGAACTTCACTTACAGGTAAGTTCGTTTAATCATAAAATATAACGGACACCTTACTGTGTCCACACTGTGTCCGTGGCATCGTATGATCGATGACGTAGCGTGGCATGATCGGCGGAGCGGGGAGACCGGCCGGCGCCTACGCTGTTTGAGACTCTCGGCGACTCGCGAACGAACTGAATGTTTCTTTCTATTATTATCTGTGGCTTTCGTTTTGGTAAAAATGGTGGTTTGGTTGATTTGATTAAGGCTGTGCCAAGAGAGGACTCCATTTTATTTTATTTTTTATCTTTTCTACTTCTGGTTTTTCATAATTTAATAATAGGTATTTTTTTAAAACGCTACGCTGGCAATCAAGCAGACAACCAACCTGGTGGTTATCGTAGTAACTGCGAAGAAAGTTATGTGGAATGTCCATGGAGTCCTTCACGGAACTATTAATTTAGCAGAATCATAGCATAGCTACTTACAGGCAGATCGTCTAGTCACTAAAGAGTTTTAGTATGATTGGTAGGAAGACTTCGTATAACCATATTTAGGTAGGTACTTCCTTGTCAGACGTTTTAAAAAAGAAGTATATTGACTACCGGTTCCTAGGTCGGTATGTCTAAGGTCGGGAAGCTACATAAAAAAGGTTGGAGGTAGAATTATAATAAGAGCGGGTAGTTAGCTAGTTACATTGTCTACAATAGACATATTATTACGTATCAAGGGACTTTTCTAAACATATATTGTCACGAAAATTTTTCATTGCGAAAGTCTTCACTCCGATGTATGTAATTGATAGAAGAGATGTTTCAGGTATATGTACACTATATTAAAAAGAACAGAAAATATCTCCTGAATACGGGAAAAATACCGATAATTCGTTTTTATGCACAAAATTTGATACTTCTCGTCGATTTCACAGTATTTCAATATATAGTCAACTAAATATCACCGAAGTGACGTAGGCGCCATGATGAATATTTGACTGTGTTGCAGTTTTTTCTATAAACATTCTTGTTTTGTACCACGCAACAAAGCAAATAAAAATGTCATCGTCAATTGTCATCTAGTTGTATAAAAAAAAACCCGGACAATTGTACACTGTCCTGCATAATTTTACCTACCTATTTTTCAGTATACTGTACACACGATAGCACGTCAAGTGTAACAATTGCACTACGAAAGCCGCCTCTATTACGAACACAGTAAGGGCGATCCCATGTCAAACTGTTACGCTTGATGTGCTGTCGACTATACATAGACCTGGCCAAGTCTCCATTCCCCTTTGGAACATCTCTTTTGATACAATGGTCTTCTAGTTTACAAGATAAGAAGACACAAACCTAGTAAAAGATTATTATCTTTTTTAACTGATTTCTTGGTCTTTGTAAATTACTAAAACGGCTGTGCTTATCGAAGTGAATGATCAACTTCATTCAATTTGATAAGCAAAGGCGTTACTACTCATTGATACACTTACTATCTCATTAATAATAAATAAATAATTTAAAAAAAACGTAGAGGTATAGGAAATATCCAAATGTTACGCTAAATATGCCGTCGTGTGTATATAAAATAATAGAATATCATGAGATAACCTACAGTGCCTCTATTCATATAGTTACAATTTTTTTTCTCCAACTGGCCATCCACGATTGGTCGTAATGATTACATAGAGTGCCCATATAAAAATATTGCTATTAAAACTGAATGTGACTTTTGTTGGGAGGGAGAAAAACGGGCATTTCATAATATTATGAAATGCCCGTTTTTCAACAAAGACATAAAATAAAGACAAAAGAATAACAAAATGTAAACGAAAAAAAGAACATTTCAAAAAGGTATAAAAACATATAAATTAAGTATAAGTTGCCAGCTATTATCATTTTATAACGGTGTCCGAATCGGTAGCGGCTATTGGGAGTGCCTCTCATTTTATGTGAACTACGAATGCACTTCCATTTTAATCGCATCAAGTGACAAAGCAAAGGGCTTTTACTCTCAAATTTTGGACAAGATTTGAGAGTAAAAGCCATTGGGCGGGCCCGGCTCTGATCAATTTGCCGGTTCAATCTGAATCCCATCGGCAAACACACTTCATTGCGTTTTCGACATTTTTGATTTAAATTCTCTAAAATTAAAATTACTTAAATTCAAATGTTTTTATTCGCTTAAATATTTAAAAGGCGTTATCAGCTTCGAGTTTGCGGCTTCGATTTTGAGTGTTTTATCAACAACCAACCAGCACTCACGCTGAAAGGTTTGTAGCCAGTTCTTAAATGTAAAAAAACCATGAAAATTTACCATAGAATGTCACAGACATTTTTCACGGAATGCCATTCAAAGGACTTAGAGCTATCCGCTTGGTACAGTTCCGGGAATTACACAATTTGAGCGTATAAGCTGAGAGTGGCTCTATCGACACTCGGCAGTAGGGTGTTAGAGGCATAATGAGGATCACGCTTGCAGGAGTGTTATATAATTAGAAATAGTTTGTGTGAGAAGTGGACTTTCTTTTTATACTTGGTCTTTTTTTCATATTATTAATTGCTCTTATTCAAGTATAGTTCACAACAGTACTGTTAGTACATTTTCGCGAGCACTACACATTAGAAATAAAACCAATTTACCGGATTTAACTCGGGGGACCCGACCCCTAGTCTTCCCCTGACCACGATCGCTGTAAAGTAATCGAAACGTCGGGTGTATAATAATAATGTAACATCTAATTAAACGCGAGTTAAATCCGGTAAATTGGTTTTATAATACTGTATTTCGAAAAATCCTCTGACTATTTAGACTGGTCTGACTTGGTTATGCAAGTAAAATCTTTTAGAATTGGTTTGTTTGTTTCAAATACTTTCGACTTAAGAGTTGGTATGAAAAGTCGTAGGCACGACGTAAACACTCTCAATCATTAAGAGTCGTGAAGAAATGTTCCTATTTATCTTACCAAACATCTGCCGCCATCGATATTCGAGCTCGGGACCACTGCTTTAGTATCTAGACAAGGATATTGACCACTCAACTTATTGTAGGAAACGATTAGGAAAGGATTAAATTGGTTTGGATTATACGGCGAATGTGATATCGCGTAAAAAAAAAAAAGCAACTGTATGATGAATATTGGCTATTGACAATAATGCTAATGATAAAGAAACAAAAACAGCAACATAATGATATTACTTTTTGTTATTCTTAATTTTTGATTTTAACATTATTATAAATGTTTGAAAAATTACATGTACAAAAATACATGTTGAAATAGAATATTTCGACATTGTAGGGTGGACGTTAGCTCATAAACGCAAATACAGATAGACTAAAAGAATTTCACAGGGATATCCCAAGTCCTGGGTGGCTCAGTGGTCAGAGCAGTCGCCCGGATTGCGAAAGGTCGCGGGTTCGATTCCTGCGTCAGGACGTGAAATTTTTCTAGTTTTATTATATTTTAATTACTAAATAATTTTTGTTCATGAAAAGGCATTATAAATCTCGCGTCGCTTTCAATTCTGAGTCATAAGTGTTAATCATTAGAGTTCATCAATGCTTTCAGACAACTGTACACTTAAATTTTTGATGTTTTAATACGAACACATAACAGAGGTATTTCTTTAAAAAGGAGCTCATAAATTTCTTCTTAAAGGCCATTAAGGGGCTTTGTAAACTCGCATCTGAGATAGTAACTAAACCTTCTATCAAAAATACTTTTAGTCGAAATTAATGGTTGGCCTTAAATGTAATTTAGGTACTACAAGCGTGGGAATGCAAACATAAAATAGATAATACTAGAAGGCCAGCTCTATACATAACTAACATTACGGGCGCACTCACATGAGACACCTAATGTCAACAAGAAAATAATAGGCCTGATTTGACATCTGTCACTACTTTAATAGTACGAGAACAAAGCAAATCAAAACAATGAGAAGCTAATAAAGCTTAAACACAAAGATTTTTTATTTAAAAAAGAATAATGCCCTTCGGAGCATAATGTACAAAAAGCAAAGAGAGCACCAAACTCAAAATGTACAAATCGCAAAATGAACAATACGCAGAATGTGCAATATGTACTTAGGTAACATAAATGTTTAAAAAGGTCGATAAGAACCAGTTTGTTTTGAAATAAATATATCATGAATTTTATTCTTGTAAACTAAACGAGCTATCTTTTCTAGAGCAGAATTAATGCCCATTTACACGTTGCAAGTTTCTTGCCGGTACCTGTTAATAAAATTGAAGCAAGAAATGAATTCTATAATCTAATGTGTTTTTAGACTATGCAAATCTTTTCTTGCTTAAATTTAATTGTATGCTACAGGCAAGAAACTTCCATCATGTAGCCTAATGTAACCATTCATCAAATTGTAGCTTCCGGTGACAGAATCATATTTGATATCATCTTGGCCTCAAAATTACACATCTCCTTCGCTTATTTCCTGTATGTCATCAGTCACGTCTGAAAAGATGTAAGGTCGAACACAGAATAACTAAACACAATAAATAAGGCGTTCGTAAATTACGAGTACGGTAGCAACTAACAGATAATGTATGAGCACAATATTCGGTGTGACGGGTCAAGTTACTTCTGTGTTCGACTGTACACACTCAAAGCTTGATAAGCAAATATGAACTCTACTGTAGTAGCAATATGGTGTCGTTATCATATCTTTAAAGCCGGTAATCTTTTCAGACGTGATTGTACTTCAGACTTGAATATCTTCGCGTGCCAGTTTTCAACTATTTCACACAACTGTGAGCCTCAATTCTTGGCACGTATGGAATATTACATTTTCATTTATAGCCAAAAGAATTCACATCTTGAAGCTAATGTGCCAGTTTGATGTCATAAGAGCGTCAGATTGCTATTTGAAGCCTCAGAACGCTGAGCCTCGGGCCCCCTGAAGCCCCCGGCAAACATCCAACAAGCAGGCAAGGAGTATGCTAGCGCGAAGCACGCAAGTAAGCATGCAACAGGCAAACAAGCAATTTGACCCTCAGCTAGACTAGTTGCGTTTCGTCAAGCAAGCAATCATCACAATAATAAACACAAATGAATTTTCATTAATCAATCTAATATCACATCGGATTTTTGATTGTTCGTATTAAATATGAAATTCGGAAATCTTTAACAACTTATTAATAACATTTGGAAAAATGCTGTTCGTGATTTTCCTTAATAGAGATTTTAATTCTTCGGAAAAATGAAAATCGAATTTTTATAAATCAATCAAATAAGTTTTTCGGATTTTTAGAGTGGTTCCTAGTTACCTAAACACATTCATACGACACAAGACTGCAGTTAAACCAGTATATTTGCGGTATGTAGAGCCACCAGAGCTCCTCGAACAAGCATATTGAAGCAAGTGCTTCCTTTTAATGTCTTCTGAACAAAATTGAAAGTTCTATAAATTATTTATAGTAACTATTGAGTAAATAAAAACTGATCTTAAGTGAAGCGAAACCACCTGGAAGATCAAATTTTAAAAATTTTATTGACCCATCTTGAATCACCCATTGCGAAAGTGGCTTTGTTTTTGTAATCGAAACAAAAGTACTTAAATCACGACGGTATCAAGTTCTTTGGTATATAAGTCTAATATTGATAAATTCCATGCAACAGATACTGGCCTACCTGATAACTTCAGACATCAACCATACACGTTGATTCTCACTATCCAGCCTAACTAACATAAAAGAAGCTTCTGTAATACAATTATTACTTACGATAGTCTCTCGAAAATTCAGGGCACGTACGCCTTTTCGTTAAAAGAACACACGAGCTGAGTATAAAAATAAATATCTTAACTATCCCTTGGTGTGATACGGCAGAAAATAACATAGATAATACTGTTGTCTATGGATAACTAACGAGACGTGTTTTGAGTGTTCATCTACTTTATGATTAAGATTTGATACAAAGTTAGCTTCCTACACTATAAAAGAAATATAGAAGTTATTCCACCTAACCATAACTTCATGGCGGCTTAAAATTTGCGCATAATTTGTGAAATACCCCCAAACCGCGTTATATTGGGAGCAGGGAACTCGTCTCCTACGCAGTTAACATAACGTTTTTTTTTAACAAAGCATGATAAATGACTCAAGACCACCTGATGTGAAGTAGTAAGAAGAGTCCATATGAGGAGACAGCTAGTGCAGCTTGAACTCGCTGCTCTAGCTACCTCCATCTTGCAGACCTTTGGGTCTCTTTACCTTTTCAAGCCTCTTTTTAACTCTTTTGAACGATTTTCTCTTGAATTTTTTATAGAGCAGCACGTAATGTCCGCACTGCAACAAATAAAACAATAGGTTTTATATTAAATAATTATTTCCAACTTTACTTTTGTCTACGTAATTATTTTGTTTATAAGTGGCATGTATTTATGTATTAGAAAATTAATATTATGAATTAAGTTCTTGGGCAATATTGTCATGAATAATACTTATTATGAATAACGTTTCTGTTCTGAATATTATTTAGTCTAAGTTTTTTTGTCATATATTTATATCCGAGTTAAATGAGGAGCTCCGTGGCGTAGTGGTTTGAGCGCTCTGGTTTCGATTATGAAAACAAAGCAACTTTTGCCTTGGTCAATCCTGGGATAGGTCAAGCAAAGTTTGTTATCTCGAGGTCCTCCGTGCTTCGGGAGGTACGTTAAGCCGTTGGTACCGGTTGTTACTGCAACCGCTTTAGCCCACCAACCCGCATTGGGCCAGCAAATAATACATAAAAAGTGTGCAAAGCCAATAGGCCCTTTTTCCACCACACTTGCAAATTGTAGCAGAAGCATATTGTGCGTATATATTTTTTTGAGATTATTGGCAAGCATGGATACAAATTCCAAAGATATAGACATGAGCTCACAAGCGACATCTATTTATCTAGTACGGTGTTACAACCTTCTGTTTCCGCTGTAGTAATGAAAACATAATAATTTAATTACTTATAAGCCACAAGTGTAAGAAGAATTCGATATAAATTCAATCGTATTGCGTTAACCATAAAGTTGTCAATAAGCCGTGCAGTTTTCGCCACATAGGTACATACATGTCTCGTTTCGCAGTCGTTTTGGAAACCGTAACAAATATTTAATGGCGTCTATTTCCATCAAAGGCCCCAGCGGATAGTTAGTGTAATTTCGCCGAAACCTCGGGTTTGTTAAACTATTTTCAAACCAAATAAATTGGTGGCTTATTCTGACATCCGGTGTTTGTCATCCGTATAAATATTCAGGATTCAGGATTTCCTCACATTGGAGATGAAAGCAAAACTGTATACGAGGAAGTTTGTTAGAATCAAAATAGCACTAGTCAAAAGCTAAGGAAGCTGTCGAATGTTTTTCTTTTTTCGTTTTTTGATATTCTCCTAACTTGCACACCCTCGATTGACATTTAGGCTATTCCAGATTTTTTATTTATTAAATCACGTTAGTTAATTATTTCATTTACATAATATATACATAACAATTCAATTACATATACCGAAGATCATTCGAACAAGAATTTGTTAATAGAACATATAGGTTTTATAGTAGCAAGTGAAATTAATTACGTTCATATCATAATAAAAATATTTTTGAATATGATATCCATTTTGTTTTTATCTTTAATTTCCTCAGAAACAAATTAACGCCAGAAAAATTATGCCCAAGACATTTTAGCGAGTGTTAATACAAATAAAATTTGCGTTACTTTTATATTTTTCTTTGTAGAAATAATTAGAAGGAAAGATTTTGCCGATAGCGAAATCCATTCAACCGCGTCTATTCTTCGTTTTGTCGTCACAGCCGCTCATTAGAGCGGTTTTTCTAAAGAATGTCATCAAAAGTATTATCATTACTTGCCTAAACAAGTTGGTGACGACAAAACCTACGACATTAAATTAAAACATGGGCCCTATATTACTTCATAGAAATGTTTTGCAACTTTCAAAAACATCTTATTCGTTTGATAATTTCATGAAATGTATGAAATAATATTACATTGGCTGATATTCATAGACATATTATGAAATGATCAAATGGACAAGATGTATTATGAGAGTTTTAAAATATTTCTATGAAGTGATATGAACATTTGTAAGACAATACGACATTAAATCAAAACATAAGGTATATAAACTTATGTTTTTATTTATTGTCGCCGTCACCACTATGTAATTATGTATTGCGTTTATTACTAAATGATTAAAAATAAAATGGACAATTGAACCCTGTTCTGTATATTTTAATCAATATTTCAGTATACTGTACATAGACCTGCCCCCTTATTCTCAACTGTCGGAAAATATTCGAATTTCGGAAACTCTATACCTGTCACTTTTTATCGCTATGCGTCAAAGCGAGACGGCATGTGACTTTTCGAATCGAATCCGTGATCCGACAGTTGAGAATAAGGGGGCTGGTAGGGATATATTTTTGGAACTCTTTTTATGTCGGACTTTTGTAACACACTGTGTACAATTTTTTATATAGATATCTTTACATAATTTACGTGAAGAAGAATTGTGTCCAATTCTCTGCAACAAAGAAATGATACTAGAAAGTAATAGTTTTTGACAGTTGACTTTTATTGCGAAATCCGGTTGAAAAATGAGAACGGTTATAAGCCGTTCAAAGCGATCACTATCTAAAAGGCGGTGTTTCATATTATCCCTAGCCATTGGTTAACCCGTCAAGCATCAGATACCAGACATAATTAATTTTTCAATTGTCATAGACCTCCAGAGGTTCACGCCGCTTGACAGATTAATCTGTAAACTACCAACAAACAAGATACAACTGTTAAACTATTATTCTTAATTTTATATTAACATTATTGTAAATGTTTGATAAATTTATTTCCTAATAAAATATTTATACTAGAAAAATTTCACGTCCTGAGGCGGGGATTGAACCAGCGACATTAGAATTTTTTCTAGTTTTGATATTTTTATTAGTAAATAAATTTTTCAAACATTTATATTAATGTTAAAATCAAATTAAGAATATCTAAAAGTAATGCCCCAACTTAACTGTGTCGTAGGTATTTGTAAAAATACTCGTTTCGGATGTTGAAATGAAATAGAACATTTCGGCATTGTAGGGTAGACGTTAGCTTATAACGCAAATACAAATGGACCAGAAGAATTTCACAGGGTTGTCCCAAGTAGCAGTGGGTAGCTCAGCTGGTTAGAGCAGTCGCCCGGATTGAGAAAGGTCGCGGGTTCGATCGCCGCCTCAGGACGTGAAATTTTTCTAGTTTAGATATTGTTATTCTATTGTTAATTAGTCATTGGCAGGCAAGGATCAAAAAGGTAAATCTTAAAATAGCGTTTTCCAATCTATTTGAGACGTATCCGTTGATTTTAATGACAAATAGATTCAGTGTTTTAACCAATATGTCACAGTCATCAAAATAATGATAATGAAAATTATTGCTGTCGTAGTCGCTACGGCGTTCTGGATTCGCTAACGACAACAAAGCAACTATGGCATGGTTAATTCGTGGTGTAAGGTCGACAACAGAAGTAGCTGAACACATTAGTACCATGTCACAACGACTCGAGCGTCAATATAGTATGGTAGCAACTATATAGTACGGTAGCAATTATAAAGTACTTGCACAAGATCGGTGTGACATGGTACTAAAGTGTTTAGCTACTTCTGTGGTCAACTGAACCAGTACCTCAAACAAAATGTGAGGGAGGGAGTCCCTTCAAAGTTTAAAGAAGAGATCGCATAAGGTCGCGGTCGCTGCGCTCTGACAGCAAAGAGGATGAAAGGTTCAAAGAGCGTCCATAGCCGCTGTCAGCGCTGCGGATAGGAAGATACACGGCAGGGGGTTTAATGGGTGCGAGCCGCACACTCCTCCGTCTTGACTTGCGCTTCCCCTGCTAACAAAAAAAAGGATGGAACAAAGGCACAAATGACCAGATTGCATAGTGGACCAGAGGTTGCATCGAATGGAGTTTTGGCGGGTGCGAGCCCCCTATGTCATCTTTTTTTTTATATATACTACTAAGGTGGCAATCAAGCATAGGGCCCACCTGGTGGTAAGCGGTTACCGTAGCCTATGGACGCTTGCAACACCAGGGGTATCACTTGCGCGTTGGGACCCTAAATCATCTTCCTCGGAGGGCGGGATTGCGTGGTAGGCGTTTCTCCCAGTGAAAAAAGGGTACATTAAAGAAATGTTTGTGATCTCGAGATCCTCTGTGCTCCGGAAGCACGTTAAGCTATTGGTTTCGGTTGTCACTGCAACCTCTGTATCTCTGCCAACCTCATATGTCTCTGCCATGTGGTACATTAAGAAAGCTGATAATGATGGAAACTAACAAGAACACTGGAAAGAAATAGAAACACTCCAAAGCAAAAAGGTTTGCGACACCTGAACGCATTAACCTTACGTTATTTATGGCGTAGCGACGCAAGTTCTTTTACGTGCACTCCACACCCGTAATTTACGATTATTAGCACTCGGAGTACTACTAAATAGTTGCTCACCCCTGTCGAGCCCGTTTCTTTCTACTTTGATTATTTTTAACGAACATTATTCTCTTTGAAGTATACTGTAATTTGTTTTTTCCAATAACAGAGCTTTGATGCTTTGTAAGGTGAAAGTTAGAATGAAAATGAAAATTACTAATTATAGCCGCATACCTGTACAGGTAGCTTTGAACTTTGTTTTTATTTCTTTATACATGTTTACAGTACAGTGTTTGGAGATTGGTTATCGATATGTCGCAGCCATCTGGTTAAATCAGCCACCCAATTGGACGGCTAGCCCGTTGATAGAACGCCGGCATCCAATCAAACGGCTGAACTACAACTAGCCAACTCAATGAGCGCAAGCCGTCTGGTTTAAATTAGTCATTCAATTGGACGCCTAGGCCGGTCGTTTAAATCTAAGAGCTTTTCTGTGTATATTTGAGTGATTGGTAGGTTCAAGGTTATTTTTTATGACCACTTAGAACCGAAACGATGTCAGTTATGTGGTCATAAAAAAATACCTTGAACCTACCAATCAAACCTAAAATTTTCGATACAAGACGATGTATTCAATATGCCAAGTCGTTAAACGTTAAGTGAGTCTAGTTCAATTAACTATCGGGCTAGGCATTCAATTGGATGCCGGCGTTTAATCGACGGGCTAGGCATCCAGTTAAGCGGCTGGTTTAACCAGACGGCGGCGGCAGATACACATCGACAAATGTTTTGTCTCTATACCTGTAGGTCTCATAGATTCAGAGATATTAGAGCTATTGTTTCGCCTTTAAAAAAAAATGCGCGATGTTATTGATTTGTCGATGGATGTGAGCGCCATCATTATCACCCACAGATGAGCACGGACCATCCTAATGGAAGAAACATATGTCATCATCATCACCTCCAGCCTATATACGTCCCACTGCTGGGCACAGGGCTTCCTACATGGGAGAAACACATGAGGAGATTGGGCCATAACACCACCACGCTGGCCCAATGCAACCCGCATTGGTGGGTTAAAGCGGTTGCAGGAACATCCGTGACCAACGGCTTAACGTGCCTTACGAAGCACGGAGGAGCTCGAGATAACAAACTTTGATTGACCCATCCCATGATCGACCATGGCGAAAGTTGCTTTGTTTTTCATTTCATCAAACATATGTGGAGCATACTAAATCTCATAGAATTATAAAGGTAGGAGTATCAGTTGAAAATGAAAATGAAAATGAAAATGAAAATGAAAATGAAAATATCTTTATTCAATTAGGCCCCCAAGAAGCACTTTTGAATCGTCAACAAAAAAACCCTTAAGTCTATCACATAAAAATAATATTAACTAACTAACAATTTCATAATGTTTGTCTCTCTGTCTTATCTGCATCTACGTAAGCTAAGAATGTTATGTCAGTCTGTCTATCGGTCTGTCTGTCGGTCCGTCTGTCCGTCAGTCAGTCTGTCTGTCTGTCCGTCAGTCAGTCAGTCAGTCAGTCAGTCTGTCTGTCAGTCTGTCTGAATTTACACCGGTTCCAAAAGTTGAACTACCGAGAAGATTCCGGCAACAAACTCGTGTAGTCACTCTTTTCAATCATTAAGTTACAATGTTTAATTACACAGTAATAGTATTTAGCAGCGCAGTGTCGCACAGAGTATAAAAAAGGTATATTAAAGTACCAATAAGTACCTAATGATAAGAATATTTACTGTATTTAAAGGCTGTCCGACAATGCACCTTCACAATATAGGTATTACAATACACAAAGGTCAACAATTAATATACAAAGACCTAATAAAGCTAAACATCTTTCATTAATTTTAAACACTTGTCTGAGCACGTCATTACAATAATAATTGTATTGTTTTATATATAATATCCTATAATGCCATATACCTCAAAAATTATACTATTGATGAATATGTAGGTAAATTATTACAAAATCAAGGAAGCTTAGAGATGACCATTTCCACTAGTGGCACCTGTTCACAAGTATGACGCATGTGCCAGCCATCGCTCCGCTCAACCATATCATAGGGAACGGAGCGACCCGGCACACGACGCCACCACCGCAGAAACTTATAGAGAGCATGACATCTTCCAGCAACCACAAAATCAATGAAATGCTATTGGTGGAAATAACTATATGACATTATAAGTTACAACCAAGCATTTTTGTCATTTATATAATCGTTAATAGTATAGTAACCTTTGGACATTAGAATTTTCTTAATGTGAATTATAAATTTGTCAAATGGCAAGTCTAGTACGTTATTAGGAATCTTGTTATAGTAAAGTATGCTTTGACCCATAAAAGTATTAAAAACTTTATGCAGTCTTAGAGACGGTAAGATCAACTTATTTTTATTTCTTGTATTTAATGCATGTACATCGCTGTGTCTTAAGTAGGAATTTAAATTTTGACGTACGAAAATTATGCAAGCATAAATATATTGAGAAGCCACTGTTAGTATATCTATTTCTTTAAATAAGTCTCTAAGAGATGTTCGAGCAGCAAGGCAGTAGATTGCTCTAATTGCACGTTTTTGCAAGATAAATACTGTTTCAATGTCTGCTGCTTTACCCCACAGAAGAATACCATACGACATAATACTATGGAAGTAACTAAAGTAAACCAAGCGCGCCGTGGCAATATCAGTATATTGCCTTATTTTTCTAATAGCATAAGCCGCGGAGCTAAGTCTACTACAAAGTGTTGTGATGTGAGGGTTCCACTGGAGTTTCGCATCGATTGTAATGCCTAAAAACGTGGTGGATTGAATTAAATTTAGCGACTGATTATTTAATTTAATGTTTGTATCCACTTCCCTAACATTAGGTAAAATAAATTTAATACATTTAGTTTTCTTTGCATTCAGTTGTAAATTGTTCACAGTAAACCAATTCATTACTTGAGATAGCGCATTGTTTACGTCGTCAAAGTTAACTTTATTTCTATCACATTTAAAAATTAAAGAAGTATCATCTGCAAACAACACAATCTCACAAAATTCCTTAGCAAAGAAAGGCAAGTCGTTTACGTATATTAAAAATAAAAAAGGCCCTAGAATTGAACCCTGTGGAACTCCCATTTTGACATAAGACCCTGAAGATTTTGTTCCATTGATGTCAACTATTTGAGTTCTAGAACTTAAGTAAGATGTGATTAACTTCAGAGCTGAATTTGTAACCCCATAGTGTTGTAATTTTAAAATTAGCGTCTGATGGTCAACGCAGTCAAATGCCTTTGATAAGTCACAGAATATACCAATAGCATTTTGTGAACTCTCCCATGCATCAAATATGTGCCTTAACAGCGCTACACCAGCATCAGTAGTAGAACGACCCTTTGTAAATCCATATTGCGCACTATGGAAAAGATTATTTAAATTAAAATGCTTAATCAATTGTTCCAAAATAATTTTTTCAAATATTTTACTAAGTGCTGGTAAAATAGAAATTGGACGAAAATTACTAGGATCCTCTCTATCACCTGATTTAAATAGCGGAATAATCTTACTGTATTTCATTAAATTAGGAAAAATACTTTCATCTATACAGTTATTAAAAATTTGCGCGAGATAAGGGGCAATAATATCAATGATATTCTTAACTATTTTTACAGATACATCCCATAAATCCCCTGTATTTTTCAATTTTAGGGATTTAAAAATTTTAATGATTTTTTGAGGAACAACATGGGTAAATTGGAAAGTCTCGCTACACTCGGGCACACAATGCCTCAGGATGGAACTTGCTTCAAGAGAAGAAGAATCTAAATGAGATGTTGTAATCGAAGGTATTTTTGAAAAGTAATCTTCAAATATGCTAGCTATTTCGTGGTCAGAATTAATAATTTGATTATCTACATTTATTGTGAACGTGGTGTTTTGTGACTTGACTTTACCAGTTTCACGGTTTATTATATTCCATGTAGTTTTTGTTTTGTTATTAGATTTTTCAATTTTGTCTCGGATGTGTATCGCTTTGGCGCGGTTACATATCTTTTTGAAAGTCTTGGAATATTTCTTTACATACTCATGAAAGTCCTTATTGTGATTGTATTTCTTTTGTGCGTATAATTCATACATCTTATTTCTACTTTTATATATACCTTTTGTAGCCCAGTCACCAAATTTCATTTGAAATATAATAATAATAATAATAATCATACAGTCACACCTAGTAGGTATCTACCCCAAAGAAAGCATCATTAAGAGCTTGTGTTATGGATAGGTACTAGATAACGGAGAAATAATGATAACAATATGTATATAAATACTAGAAATATACTAAATAAACATATACATCCATGACTCGTAAACAAATGCTCGTACTCATCATACAAATTTTTGCTCTTACCGGGATTTGAACCCGGGACCTCTTGACCGAGTAGCCTGTATAGCAAGAGGTACAGACCGCTCGACCAGCCGGTCGTTTAATGTGTAATTTGTACTTAAATTAATCAAGAGCCGTTAATGAATGAGTAATCTGTATAAAACAGACAGTTTTTTCTACGAATTGTGCTAATACTTATCTCTTTCAAAATGACAATGTGACTATTGAGCATGAAGACAAAATAATAACAAAATACAAACGTAAAAAAGGAAATTTTAAAAAAGGCATACAAATTATAAGTTGCCAGCTTAGCACACTCAACGGTGACGTCATAAACCATACCGATGTCAATACAATGCATTTAGGCAGTCTTTCCGCGGGTGGCCAATAGTTTTAAAAAAATATGATGAGTACGAGCATTTGGTCACGAGTAGTGGATGTATATATGTTTAATTAGTAGGTATATAGTTGCACTAGGTGGTAGACCCATATGTAGGGTCGCCTGGGTAGGTACCACCGCCTTTCTTATTTCAGCCGTGAAGCAGTTCGCTGTGTTTCGGATTGAAGGGAAAGTAGCCAGTGTAATTACTGGGCATGGACGGCATTTCATCTTAGGCCTCCGGATGACAACGCACCTGCGATATCAAGTGCTTTTCCTTGTTATTGCAAGTGTCTATAGGCGGCGGTTACCGCTTACCACCAGGTGGGCCGTCAGCTTGTTTGTCATCTAGTTGTATAAAAAAAGGTATATTTGAAATATTAATATACATATTTTATTTTATTCGGTAGGCAAATCATCAGCTGATATACATATAATAGGTAAGAGTTAGATATAGTGATAGGAAGCTAATTACAGATTCACACAAGTAGTTAACTGAACAAATGCACTTACAGTGAGCTATACAAAATATTATAAGTATTATTATTTCATCGTTATCTAGTATCTATAACACAAGCTCTTAATAATGCTTACTGTGGGCTAGATAAGTAGATAAAATTTTCATACGCAAAAATTCAAATGTGTGGGTTAAAATTTTAAGGAAGCGTGTCCTGTTTATATCAGAATATAAACTCTTTGAATGTTTTACTTTATCCAACTGCTAAAACACATTGAATGAGCAAAGATACAATAAATGTATATATTTAAATATTATAATTTATCATATTTTCCATTTTAAGTTGTTGAGAATCGGGCCCTTGTGCCTGAATTGGAGTCGCCTGGAGAGCGATACGGACCACCGGACGGCGACGCGGACGCTGACGTCGCTCGGACACTGACGCGGACGTCGCTCGGACACTGACGCGCGTCTTTTCGGACATTCATTCGTCTTACAACCACCGGCACTGTCGAATATCACTATACGTCTCTTAAAACGTTCTTTTTTTGAAAATATATACGTTTAAACGAGGAAAATAAAGATCTTCATTCGAGTACCGCCCCAGCTGATGAAATCCCCAACAAAGTATATCCAAGATATTACAAATGTTGTGTAGGTATACCTATTATAGGCATTCATGTAAGAACTATGCATTAGACAATAATTTAATAATAGAAAGTAAGTACATATCATGTTGTTGGCGTACCTTAAGAAATAAATAAATAAATCAACTCACCCTACGTCGGCATTCCGACATAAAAAGCACTAGATAGGAAATGCAGTACTCGCCACTATACGCACGCACTATATATATAGGTCAATTACATATTCATGTAGCTACCTCGCGTGAAGAAAGCTGGCTACACTGTTACGTGGCGTATCGTCGGGAATAGTGAAAATCCGCGAATCTACCATACGTAAAAGCCGCGTATCTGCAACAGATCCAGTTTTACAGGGGAAGGTAAAAAAACTAAAAAATATTTAAACAAAAATTAAAACCGACTCCAAAAAACTGAAAAGGATAAAATAAATAAATTTTAGTAGGTACTCATCCCATAGGAACATATTTTTGGAGTCGGTGCTTCACTATCTATGGTTTCTGGAAACAACTTAACACCAACTCCATAAATATGTTCCTAGGGGATGAGTACCTACTAAAATTTAATTATTTCATCCTTTTCAGTTTTTTGGAGTCGGTTTTAATTTTTTTTTTTAATTTTTTTTTTACAATTTTTAGTCATAACTTTTGAAGGTCAAAGCTAGACGGGTGACCGTGAGCTTAAATTGATTTCTACTATCGTATCATTTCACTAAAAATTCATAGGAAAGCAACAATCCGCAATTTCGCATATGTAGACGACTTCATTTTTCCATTTTTTTTTATTTAAAAACCAAACTACCCAATGGATTTTCAAAAATTTTTTATGGGACCAAATGGGAACTATTTCGCATCGAACAAAAAAAGAATCATCAATATCGGTTCACCCAATAAAAAGTTCTGAGGTAACAAACATAAGAAAAAACATACAGACGAATTGATAACCTCCTCCTTTTTTTGAAGTCGGTTAAAAACTTTTTTATTTCTACGATGTTTAAGCTCATTTTTACACAGAGAGTAATTATTGATGTGTTCTATCTTTTGTTAGGAAAATATAAATACCTTAAAGTAGCCAGTCAAGATTTTGCGTGAATTTCCCGCGACAACTTAAATGGGCTACATTTGTCAGATACGCGGAATTATCCAATGCTACTTAGTTCAATTCAATTCAATTCGATTCGTTTAATGCCAACTAAGTGGACATAAATTCTTAAAATCTAAAATAGTTGCGCGGATTTTCACTATCCCCGACGATATTGTACAGCCGACAGCACATCAAGCGTAACAATTTGACTTTGAGACCGCCCTTACTGCGTTCGTAATAGTGGCCACTTTCGTAGTGCAACTGTTATACTTGATGTGTTGTCGTGTGTACCTACCCACATACAGCCGAATATTCAAACGCTTGCATACATTTAAAGACTAGAAAAAAGTTTATTTGCGACGACCGGCTGGTCGAGCGGTCTGTACCCCTTGCTATGGAGGCTACTCGTTCAAGAGGTCCCGGGTTCGAATCCCGGTAGAAGCAAATGTTTGTATGATGAGTACGAGCATTTGTTTACGAGTCATGGATGTTTATTTAGTATATTTCTGAAATTTATATATATATTACTATCAATATTTATGCGTTTTCTAGTATCCATAACAATACTTTGGGCTAGATAATAGGTTTGAGTGTATGAATATTATTATTAGTATTATATAACACAAAAATCTATCAGACTCAAAATAAACACAATTCATTGCACCAAAAAATCCCCCGCTCGGCATAATGTCGCAACGGGATCTCGGGCAAAATATCCGCAGAATACCAGCGGATATCTTACAACGGAGTATTTTCGAAGTCGAAAATTGTATCGCAATCGTCATCTTGAGCACTCTGTAATCTGTCAACGGCGTTGTACCTCTGGAGGTCTATGACAATCGAAAAATCAATTGTGTCTGGAATCTGGTGCTTGACAGTTTAATTTAAGCGCAACTTCAAAGGTAAGTGTGACGCTATAAGAGTGACTTACAGCGAATGTACAGTCGACAGCACATCAAGCGTAACAGTTTGACCTTGAGACCACCCTTACTCCGTTCGTAATAGAGGCGGCTTTCGTAGTACATCTGTTACACTTGGTGTGCTATTGTCTATAACTACCTAATTGTATTATCATCAGAACTAAAGATTTTTACCAAATTTCAAATCAATTGATCAACAGGTAAGATATTTTAATTACTAAAACTGACCCACACAAGACACAAATAAAGCAAGCTCAATGAAACCGTTTATAAATAGGTATAATAAAACGCTAAAAATCTATCGTCAAATGGACTATTCGGTAATAATAATAGCGTGTATATGACTAACACTTGGTAAGTAGAAAAAAACCGGCAACATTTCCTCGTGGATGATGGATCGGAGCTTTGTCTTTACAAATTGAGATCCCTTGAGCCTTCGTAACACACAAAATAGCTCGCCATTACACCGCCTCTTCGGTACAATGACGTTGCGATTATACTTCCTAATTGTATATTGTCACTACGTATTTATTACTTTTGAAGTACATACCTACATAAGTTTAATATGTTATAAAAAAATGATATACATTTACCTCAACTTTTAGTACTAGGTACTATTAGTTGTTATTTTTAGCCCCTAAAGAAAAAAGGGGCTAAGTTTGACGAGTCTGTCTATTTATCTGTGTGTCTGTCTGTGGCATTGTAGCTGCTAAGAATAGACCGATTTTCATTCAGTTTTTTGTTTAAAAGCTGACGTGATCAGGATGGTTGTTAGGGATAATTTATGAATATTAGTTCAGGCGTTTGATGACTATCACCTCATTTCCTACTTGACAAAAGGGTTTTACTAACTTTCACAGATCCGATTGATTTGAAATTTTGTTACTGTTACTTCGGTGGTTTTCCTAAGACCTATTGACCTTGGGCTGATCCTGAACCATCAAATAGTCTGCGAAATGCTCAATTTTTCAGACACTTATCGCAGATATAGCGTGTTTGGGCTTATAAGAATAGTCTCAATGGGATGATGTTAGATAGATGATTAAGGACACCGGGGGTTACTTAAAAAATTCAATTTTATATGATTAAATAACGCAGACATAACTACAACAGGTCACTGAAGTAGTGATAGACATTACTCCGGAAAACCTTATCCTGTGTCCATAGGCTACGGTAACCACTTACCATCAGGTGAGCCGCTTGCTTGATTGCCACCTTAGTGGTATAAAAAAAAATATGAACTTTATTGGTCAAGTAATGTTAAAACTGTGAAGATAAGATGCTTTGCTTAGCTAAGCGCCTTCTATCAGGTATTTTATGGAGAGTGTTCTGAAAAGCTTTTTGATCTTATCCCACCTTTCACCTTCCAATTCCTGAGTACGCGTGCTGGTCCTCGGAATTTTCAATTTACTGTCTCTACCTTAACATCACGCTTAAAGAAATTTAGTAACTCATTTCTTTGTCATTTTGTAATTATCGAAGCAACGTCTTTCGAAGTTATGTCTTAGGTAGGAATGCCTAGAAAGTGTTCTGTCCAGGCCCAAACAGCCAAATATTATTTTAGACGAAATTACTAACACTTAAAATTGTCCTTAATTTTTGATTTTAACATTATTATAAATGTTTGAAAAATTACTTAGTAATTAAAATGATATAAAACTAGAAAAATTTCACGTCCTGAGGCAGGAATCGAACCCGCGACCTTTCGCAATCCGGGCGACTGCTCTGACCACTGAGCCACCCAGGACTTGGGATATCCCTGTGAAATTCTTCTAGTCTATCTGTATTTGCGTTTATGAGCTAACGTCCACCCTACAATGTGGAAATATTCTATTTCTACATCCGAAACGAGTATTTTTACAAATACCGACGATTCGGTTAAGTTGGGGCAGTGCTTTCAAATATTCTTAATTTTTGATTTTAACATTATTATAAATGTTTGAAAAATTACTTAGTAATTAAAATGATATAAAACTAGAAAATTTTCACGTCCTGAGGCAGGAATCGAGGCAGTTAATATAAGATTTATAACTTAAAATTGTTATAAATCTTATATTAAAATCATTTTTTTTTTAAATAAAGGGGCAGAAAAACTTAAAAATTATTTTTGTTACCTTTTTAAACTAGAATATGTTTTCTCACTCAAAAACCAGGTACGTGGTATTCATTAAAACTGCAGGTAAGGAAAAAATCACAAAATATTTCTCGACTGAAAACATCGTTAACAATATCGAGTTACGTTTCTGGTACAAGTTGTCATGAAGCGTTTTTACAATGAAATTCCGGTTAAGAGATTTTTAATGACGTTTGTGGGACCCGTATTCATTATATCCATACTAATATAATTTAAATATTCATATACTTACCTAGCCTATTAGCTAGCCCAAAGTAAGTACCATTGAGAGCTGGTGTTATGGATACTAGATAACTAAGAAATAATGATAAAATCCTTACTTCCTTACTATCCTTACTATATTATTAATGCGAAAGTAACTCTGTCTGTCTGTGTGTTACGCAATCACGCCTAAACTACTGAACCGATTTAAATAAAATTTGGCACAGAGATAGTCTAGAGTCCGAGAAAGGACATAGGTTACTTTTTAACGCGAAAAAAGGGCTGTAAAAGGTTGAAATAGGGGATGAAAGTTTGTGTGGAAAAAGTCAATATTCCACGCGGACGAAGTCGCGGACACAGCTAGTATGTATATAAATATTAAAACAAATGCTCGTACTCATCATACAAACATTTGCTCCCGCCAGGATTTGAACCCCCTGCCGAGTAGCCTGTATATAGCATTAGACCACTCGGCCAGCCAGTCGTCAATAATTATAAATGCGAAAGTGTGGCTGTCTGTCTCTCTGTCTGTTACCTCTTTACACTTTAACCGCCGAAATAATTTAGATGAAATTTAGTATAGAGATAGTTGGAGTCTCGGGAAAGGACATACGCTAGTTTTCATTTCAGATATCGTCCCACAAAGGGGTTTAAAGGGGGGTGGGTGTTTCTATGGGAAATCAATAACTGCTCTACATTTTTAGATGAAATTTAGTATGGCGGTAGTTTGAGACTCTGGGAAGAACCTTATGAAGCGATAACTGGCATCTACGCGGGCGCCATTAGTGTTTCATTCCCTATGAGGAAATTGCGTACATTTAATTGGAAATATCATTTTCAAAGAGAATTTGTTACCTCTGCCTGGAAATTTACCTTAAATATGTTTTTGAATGTATTTAATGATTCTGATTTCAGAGTCAGCAATTTATTTAATTCCAGATGGCAGCGATCTAGCAATCATTACCAAAAGAAATCTCAATAGTTCAATTTTGCGAAGCAGTGTGATTTCAGACATTACAGAGAAACAGACATTTATGAAATGTTTAAAGACGATTTTAGTTAAACATTTAATTTATACCTAATTAAACGCGAATTGAATGCGGTATAGTGGTTTTATTTCAAATGTGTAGTGCTCGCGAAAATATAAGACAGTACTACATTTAATTAAATTCAGACACGACAGGTAGACAGTTTGAAACTAAAATCAACTTTAAAGTCGTAAGTTAAAACTTATTATACTACAGCATTGGCAATCGCTTATTTCGATTACTATTTTTAGCGGAACATCGCCGGCAAAAAGTAATAATAAACATATTACAGATTCAAAATGAAACAGCTCCTTCATAAAAGGAAATATGCTTCGAAATTGAACAATAAATCTCATCAAGACTTTTACATGGGACCCCTAAAATAAAGTAAATCGCACATTCAGCGTGTTGTCGTTTTTCGTAGAAGATTGTAGGTTCTCTTTGATCGCGGAGAATTATGTTCATTATTATTTTTTACAACAAAGATGGTGTGGGCGCCATGTATCCCACATTCTTGCCAGGAGTCGATCCGGGAATAAGAATTATTTTATTCACAGAATCGATGACCAATCACGGATAAGTCTTTAGCTTCTAAACTATTACTCAGAGGAAAAATATAGAAGGCAACGAAACCAGTGACAGTTAAAAAATAAAAGAGTAAATAAAAGTGAAATATCTGCATAGAACGTGGTAGAACTATAAATAAATATCCATCTAAAATAGTAACATTTAGCTGAATGTTAGCTAAGTTATGACAGAGGGAAACCATGACGCTGGTTTTTAGTAGTGCCATATACTTATTTATTTATTTAATAATTTATTGTACACATAGAAACAATACAAGAAAAACATAATAATAAAAAAATGTACAGAAGGTGAGGCTTATTTCTAAAAAAAATATCTTCCAACCCACCCACAATAGGAGACGTGCTGCGAGATAAGGATGTCGTGCGTACTGATAAATATAAAATATGATACATACAGATACAATACATCTACTATACAATACAATACAATATAAAACATATTATATAATTATACAATACAATACAATTATTTTACAATAAATACATAAACTAATTATGAACATATAGTAAGTTACGAAAGAATAAGTCTAAAATTAAGATATGAATTATATGTAAAGGAAAGGAAGTGCTCTTTAACTCTCTTCTTGAAAACTGGAAGTATCGAGATTTCTCGTATTGCTGGCGGTAGTTCATTCCAACTGCGTGAACAGTGAAAGAGTCGATGAAGAAATCAGTACGGTAAGGATTGGAAGGAAGTTTAAGAAGAGTGTGGAGTTGAGATCTGCAGAGTATACCAGGAGGACGAGCAAAATCAAAGCGCTCACAAAGGTATGTTGGATATGTTGGGTTAAATAAGATATTAAAAAGTAGACAAAGAATGCGCGAGTTCCTTCTAAGTCGAATAGGGAGCCACTTAAGCTGAGATCGGAAATGAGAGACGTGGTCATATTTACGTAACCCAAAAATGAAACGTATGCATAGATTCTGCAGTCGCTCAAGCTTGTTTAATAGTTTCTCTGTGATATCAAGATAACAAGCATCTGCGTAGTCTAAGGTGGGAAGAATCAAAGACTGGGCCAAAGAGATTCTGGTTTGGATCGGTAGGAAGTGTGGCAAAGATTTAAGCTTGTGGAAAGAGGAAAAGACCTTGCGACTCACTTCGTTCACATGGGCCTTCCAATTCAGGTTACTGACAAAAGTGATTCCTAAATACTTATCTACTGTGCAGTCCAAATACAGCTACTCTTAGAATTTTAATAGAGGCTATTGGAATAGAAAACTTTATAATTTCAATGGAGAAGATGACACGTACGTACACCACCAGCTTCTCATGAATCCAGATAAAATGGTTTTATTACAAATCGGTGTCTGCATTTAAGTATTTTTCAACTAGCGTATGTTTCAGTCGCATCATCATCATAATCATCACCAGCCTATATACGTCCCACTGCTGGGCACAGGCCTTCCTACATGGGAGAAACACATGAGGAGCTTGGGCTATACCACCACGCTGGCCCAAATCAGGTTGGTGGGTTGAAGCGGTTTCAGTAACAACCGGGGCCAACGGCTTAACGTGCCTTCCGAAGCACGGAGGCGCTCGGGATTAGAAATTTTGGATGACCCATCCCGGGACCGACCATGGCGAAAGTTGCTTTGTTTTCGTAAACGAAACCAGAGCACTCAAACCACTACGCCACTGAGCGCCTCAAGTCCTCCTCAGTCGCATGCTTATGAATTATTCCGCGTCATCTGGAACCCTACTTTATTTCCGTCATTACGGACTAGGAAATATTTCTACTGCACACATACGCCAGATAAAAAGCGCAAAGTGCTGTTCCGATTGCTGGTTTCATATGTCTCGCTTAACGACACATCTGCATAGCAAAAAAACGTTATGTTTTATCGTGTCAGGTGTCAGTGCCGGAACGAATGCTCCAGCGAGTATTTTGTACCGGGAAATACCGGGATTTGTACCGGATTTCTCGTTGTGCTGCGGTTTTGGACCGTCCCTTGGCTGAACTAGCGGCGTGTCACTGATAGTTGCATGCGGCGAAAAATTCTAACTCTGCTTTCATGAACATGCTCGCTACCTGAACATAGATAGTTAGAGGATTACTTAGGTGCATCCTAGATTTTAATACAAATTTTAATTAAGTGGTATTCGACCTGTACCTGTTTTGCCTTAGCCATTAGACAGGTATAGACATTTGCTATACAGGGTGGTGCCGTCATAATAAATTGAAATATATTGGATCATATAGCCCATTTTTTTTTTATACACTCACACCTATTATCTAGCCGTAAGCATCATTAAGAGCTTGTGTTATGGATACTAGATAACGGAGAAATAATGATAATAATATGTATATAAATATTAGAAATATACTAAATAAACATATAAACATCCATGACTCGTAAACAAATGTTCGTACTCATCATACAAACATTTGTTCCTACCGGGATTCGAACCCGGGACCTCTTGACCGAGTACCCTGGGGTACAGACCACTCGGCCAGGCGGCCGTCGTTTGGTTTGCCACTTTCAGAAACATCTTATTCAATTGATAATTTCATGACTTTTGCATGAAATAATATAAAATTGGCTGCATTATTTCATAGAATGTCTTCATATAGTTTCGTAAAATTATTTTATTTCCATGAACTAATATAGCCCATGTTTTAATTTATTGTCGTTTTGAAGACACCACCCTGTATAATTCCGACAAGGCATCATAGTGCCCTAGACAATTGAAAATTAATTGTGTCTAGTAAGTCGAGCGTTTAGTGGTAGTGGTTTAATGATTACTAATACAAGCATATGTAGCGATTAAAAATTGTCCTAAATTATACATCTAATAATATAATGTAATAATAATAATAATGTATTTGTAGTAAATTATAACGTAATATACAATATATATATACAATCAAGTAAAGATGTATATGACATGATATGGATATGTCAGGGCATGGGATCCATTAATATCATTGGTCTGCAGAATGTCAAGTGATTCCTTGATATAACACTATTATTATTATTGAAAATATAAATTATTATTGAGTATCTCCTACATACGAGTGCGACACTGAAAGGTTTTAGAACTGGTGACTTGTAAACAATACAATAAAAAAATAAGTTTGAATTTTTTATAACTTACGACGTCATTAAGAATTTTTCAAATTCGAACGCACGATCGTATCAAAGAGTCGCGAAAGGGTTAAGTCAACAAAAAAGTTATGGCAGACTTCGATAGACCTTTCATGATGAAGTCGCATCTCGTGTCACTGTTTGGAACTTATTAAGGTTTAAACGTGGTCGCACTAATCTTACCGTTGATATACGTGAAGAACGGCCTTCTACTGCGACGACTGAAGATAACATTATTATTGTGCAGCGTATGATAGAGACTGAGAAAAGAGTGACCCATCAGCAGATTCGGACAAGCTTAGGCATCGGTATGAGTCAAGTGTCCAGAATCCTCTAAGAACATTTAGCGGTTATGAAGCTTTGTCCCCGGTGGATACCTCATAATTTGACCGAGACCCAAAAACTCCGACGTATTGATTGGTGCAGTGAAATGTTATAAGATTTAACCTGACTCAAATGTGTTCGCCATATTTACATGTGACGAAAACTGGATTTACTGTTATGATTCCGAAACCAAAAGACAGTGGGTGTTGTCTTCCGAGGAGTTGTCAATTAAAGTGAAGAGAGGACAAAGCGTGGGAAAGAAGACGGTGGCCTCGTTCTTCGGAAGGACAGGACATTATGCGAAAATTGTTTTAGAGTATCAAAAAACAGTTACTGCAGACTGGTACACTAACAATTGTTTGTCACTTGCCTTGGAAAACGTGCGGGAGTAACGAACTCGCAGTAGGATCCTCCTCTACCATGAAAACGCATTTTCGCACACCACCAGGCGAACAATCGACAATTTAGCGACGTCAGACGTAGAATTACTGGGTCACCCGCCGCATAGCCTCGAGCCCCGACCTCGCACCTTGGGATTTTCATTTATCCCCGAAAATAAAAGAAAAACTTTGAGGAAAACGTTTTATGGACGCCGAGGAAGCAGTGCCTGCGTTTCAAAAGACCGTCGAAGAGACCCCAAAGGACAAGTGACGTGGTAAGCAATATATTGATGTGAATGGAGTGTCTATTCACATCAATACATTGCTTATTTTTAAACGATACAATAAAACCAATAACTTGCTAGTTTGCTAACTTTTTGATTTTCTAAGAACATTCAATTTGTCCCTCGCAGTAACATCACAAATGGCTGGAGTCTCCTTTTAGGTATAATACTTGTGTTAGAAGAACCCGCTCTTTCCTATAGTTAAAAAAATTATAATTTAAAAATTTTAAGTAACCCCCGGCTTATTAATCATCTATCTAACATCATCTCATTGAGACTATTCTTATGAGGACAAACACACTATATCTGCTGTAAGTTTCTGAAGAATTGAGCATCCGCAGACTATTCGATAATACAGAATCAACTCAAGGTAAGCATGTCTTGAAGAAACCACCGAAGTCTAAACTAATATTCATAAATTATAGCTATGAACCCTCCTAGTCACTTCAGCTTTAAAAAAACGAATGAAAATCGTTCTATTCTTAGGAGCTACGATGCCACAGACAGACACACAGATACACAACAGACACGTCAAAGTTATAACACCCCTCTTTTTTCGGCGGGGGTTAAAAAGTAAATCAAACTTAGGAAAATATAATCATAAAAAAATATAATATTTGTTGCTCCAATAAATTGAATTCGTTAGATTTTTTTGTCTTTGATTAGTGTTAGATTATACTAAAATATGATAAAAGGTATTTCTTTGAAGACAATACTTGAATCAACATAAAACTCGAAATAAACTTGATGATGGACGGTAAATTCTGTTTTGCTTTCATTTCGCGGTACAGAAAGTAATCGAATAAAAAAGTTTCAATATTCTATGAATGGATAAAATAAACTCAATTCAAAATTATCGACATGAAAGAGATGTTACGAATTCAAATTATTGAATAATTGCGCCCAAGGTTAATGTTATTCCGATGATTTGAAAAAAACCATTACTGGATCATCTAACCTCCAATAATAGTATAATTTTATTATGCTAATTATGATGGATGATGATAGATTTTAATAGAGTGAAAATAATATATTTTTCAACACACTTCCTCATAAAGTGGCTCTAATCCCATGGCAATTAGGCACATAATGACACCTATAATCAAACTGTGACTTTTTCATTACTATTATTCACTAGTGAGTAAAAGTTTTTTTTTTTTAATAATTAAAATTGCCAATATATATATTTTTTCTTTTTTTGTTGTTAAATCTCCCTGTAATGGGAAGGCAAAAGGAACTAATGCCCATACAGCCATTCCTGATGTGATTGAGTTTATGTCACTTATCTATATGTATATGTGTAAGTATATGTATTTTTTTGTATTTATGTATATGTGTAAGTATATGTAGTTTAAAATCCAAAGTCACGCCCAAGGCCCTATCATAATAACAGCGCTTCTGCGACGTTTTTTCATAATGTCGCAAAAGTTTTATGCTGAGATAGGGCCTTGTTGACTGCACTTATTGTTAAGTATAAACTGTTTGTACTTGTCTATTTTTTTTTTTTTTTTATTGTTTAAGCTTCTTGTTGTTGTTTGTTATGTGCATGTCAAATAAAAATACTTTTCTTTCTTTCTTCCTTTCTTTAATATTATTGGTTGAGTTACGCTTACATTTGCGCTAAAAAGCTATCCGCGAAAAGCCCAAAAAAAAGAAACCTCATTTTTTAGTCTATGGCCGATGCGCGCGCATAGGAAAACTGATTAATTTTTCCCGCCATTACGAAACATTTTTCACAACTCGTCTCGTTTTCTCTTTTGAAGTTATTTAGTTAGTTATTAATTAAGATGTCTGCAAATACAATTTATGAAGAAAATGATTTATGTTGTACACCGCCCGATATAAGATGTGAAGCCCAGAACGTTATGGAAAGTTTACTACCAGAAAACTCAAAGGAAAAATATCTATTAGCGTACCAAAATTTCATACAATGGCAGAACAACAAGAATACGCAGTCTTTTTCAGAAAATGTGTTCATGGCGTACTTTAAAGAATTATCTTCTAAGTACAAACCTAGCTCTTTGTGGTGTATTTACTCAATGTTAAAAAGTACAGTCCGAACAAAGAATGGAGTGGACTTAAAAACATACTCGAATTTGTCAGCTTATCTAAAGAGACTATCTGATGGATTTAGAAGCAAAAAATCAAAGGTTTTATCATCTGACGATATTGAAAAATTTATTAAAGATGCTCCAGATAACCAATATTTGGCTACAAAGGTTAGTTAAATTAATTTTAATTAAATATTTAATAGCAGCTTGTTGACTTTAATTATTGTTTCTTTTGTTTCAGGTTGCTTTAATATTTGGTGTAACTGGTGCCTGTAGGATACAAGAATTAACAAATATAACTGTAAAAGATATAGAAAACCATGGCCAGATGCTTTTGCATACGTAGAAGATTCCATACAAAACAAGAAGGAAATTTGTGCGAAAATCACAAAAAGAATTAAACTTGATTCTGAGACGCATCCTACTAGCGAAATACCAAGTACATCCAATGATTGGATTTCACCTACCTACACGAATAATGAACCATCACAAATAACAATAGAACATGAAAGTATTTCAGTAAATAATCTATCTGATGAGACCGCTATATCATCAAAAATAGTTAATTATAATTTTACTAACTGCACATTTACTAATTGTTTCTCTAAATAAACTTTTTATCTACTATGTAAAATGGTTTTTTATTTAAGTATTATTTTATTCAGAAGTGTGTTGAAAAACGTTGTATGATACACGTGTGTATTGATGATTACCGTCCTCGGCTCCTTAAGACCCTCGCCTGACGGCTCGGGCCTCAATGCGCCTCAGCGGTAATCACCAACATTACACACTTGTACCATAATGTACTATTATAAATTAGGTTAGTACTTTATAATAGTAATAACACCTACTATAAGCCGATACCTACCCATTTTGAAGCCAGTAAAACCATATTGGCGCAGTTGGCTTGATATATCTATTTTAGTAGAAAACAAACTCTTTTATAATATTTAATTCAAATAAAAAACATTACGTGTGCCACAAGGCCACAAAACACATAATTTATACGCCTTTAAGAATCTGTTTTTGGCTTCACTTTCAACGGTATGACTTTTTATTGAAGCAACTTTTGTAGAATATATTATAAACATTCTTTATTGCACACAGGAGATAGATAAAACAAAAGATAAATAAAGCAAGATATGGTGGTCCCCAGGTCAAACTGTTACGCTTTATATGCTGTTGGTTGAACTGAAAGGAAGTAAGACACAAAATATAATAATACTAATTTAAACTACTTATCTATTTTTTTACATGGTTAACGAAAGATTTCCCGATTCTTTTACCCTAAATAAAAGCCTACTGCCTAAGTGACTGTTTCATAGCATCAATGGTCCACTGTAAGAAATGTATTTTTAAAGATCGAATGCACAAGGCAAGGCGCAAAACAAAATACCCAATAATAAAAGGCAAACCGGAAACCGCCCTATAACAAATTGCGCTCTGAAGGTTTGGCGCCCCTGATCAGTTAGTAGCCGGCGGCAGAGGAAATGAATGTAATTTTAGCTTACCAGGGGCTTACTGACAGCTCTTATAACATTCAAATTTATCACACCTACTTCTTTGTTATGTTCATTGACAAACTGAACTTAATATTATCAACATACGTATTCTTTTTCGATGAACCAAATTGTGAAGTAAGGGCTCACGATGAGTTGAAAGAGGTGGTTATGTGTGAGATAGGTTGCACAAATAGACAATAAGATTTCTTAAAGCAAAAATATTTTTATTTCTTAACAATTCTGCTCGTAAGAATGTTCCAGTATCAGGAAGTCTCCGCTCTTTCATCGTTATTTTAATTACCGAAAATTAGTAAAAATCTGATATTTTTATTAATTGACACAGATTTGTTTTTGAAAGTGGCAAACCATTTCTATGAACCAATTCTGCTCATGTTTTAATTTATTGTCATATTGACGGCATCACCCTGTATATCTATCAATATTTAGTTTCTTTGATATTCTGTGAAAAAATATATAAATTACAATGAACCCAAAGGACCAGGAATACACCTACTCCTTATCACAGCCCACCGTTCACACCCAAGGTAAACGAACTGCTATTTACGATTCGTTGAGCTCATCCCATATTATTTTCATCAAATAAATTGCGAATTATTAGGTATCTGTAAGCAGTCACGTAGCCAATGACCAGAGGTATATTTCTAATAAGAAGCGTCAATTACCTTTCATTCTGTAATTGTGTAAGGGACTATTTATGGTATCTTTCGATTTAAAGTAACTATAAAACATCTAGATATGTAGTTTTCTGTAATGATCTCTTTTACTGGACTGGTTTAAAAATTTTAATATCCAAGAAAAAAGTTAGGCTTTTTTAAAATGTTTTTACTTATATTATTTAAACAATGGACAAATGGACATTAATGTGACCAGCATTATCACGAATTAAACTGAGTGGTGGGAGCAGATAACGTTACAAATTGCTATTAGCGTTAATACAGTTTTATAGGAAAATTAATAAGCCGCTTTTAATTTTCGCCTGCTATAATATGAAAAAAGAATTCACTTTATTACATTTGTCTCTCAAAGAAAACTCCATTTATCAAACATACTTACTATAATAACTACCAGTTAGGTTTTAGCAGACACTAAGGCATCCCCTACAGCTGAGACGCTGTGAAGCTTAGTCTCCACTAATCTCTCGTCGCCAAAAAGCCTGTTGGCTCTACCTTGGCTCTACATTTCACGGAATCCAGAGTAGCGTGTTGCTATGCTGTACTCGTTTGCAAAAACCTCAGCTGGAAGTTCTTTCCGTAATCCGAGAGTATACAGGGGAAAGAATATCGGAAACCAAACCGTATACGTCCACTTTAGTTCCAACGAGTAAGAATAAGCTCCCTGCTGGTGGCGAGCCGTACAATGGTAGAAAAGTTGGTATAGTGACAAGTAATTACTCCGTTATATCTGGATTCCTTCAAAGCTGGGTCAAATAAACAGCTAGGTAAGCCCGCTATCGTCGCCCCGCCGTTTTACTAGGTGGTAGGCTCGTATGTAGGGTCGTCAGGGTAGGTACCACCGCCTTTCTTATTTCAGCCGTGAAACAGTTCACTGTGCTTCGGATTGAAGGGTAAGGTAGCCAGTGTAATTACTGGGCATGGACGGCATTTGATCTTAGGCCTCAAGATGACAACGCACCTGCAATATCAAGTGATTTTACCTTGTTATTGCAGGTGTCTATAGGCGGCGGTAACCGCTTACCATATATCAGGTGGGCTGTTCACTTCTTTCGTATTTTTACCAATTTTTACCAAGGTTGAAAATTTAAGCCATAATTCACCGAACGTAAATTTTTACTTTGGATTAACATTTTCACAACTTTCATCAAAGTTACAAAGCTAATTATTTTATGCATAAAAGTACAACTCATAAGGATTCAGTTGCAAAAAAAAATACGAAAAAATCTTCTACTTTTTTTTCGAATTTTTTTAAGATGGTCCGGTCGAAAATTTCTTAAAATTCAGAAAAGAAATCATAACTCGAAAACTATCAAAAGTCGCGGAACATACATGGGGGTGATTCGGATACCCCACGATATGAAGGACATAATTTTTTTTTGGACGTCAATGTTCCGGCCATCCTGTATAAATAAACCAAAAATCGCCGCTATATAACGCTTTTATAATACACATTTCGAAAATAGCGTTTTCAATATGCATTGCAATTCTAGTTAGAAATCGGTTTGTTCGTTCCCAATATAAAATTTTCAATAGTTCATATTTTATAGTTATTGTTCTTATTTCAGTATGCCTTTATTAACCCCTGACACAAGAAGAGCGGTGTTATAAGTTATAAGATTTTTGTTGTTTGAAAGCCGACATAATCAAAATGTTTCTTAGCTCTAATTTGAGAAGAACTATTCAGGCGTTTGATGACTATCAGCTCATTTTATATTTGCCAAAAGGGTCTTACTAACTTTTACAGATCTGATTGACACAAAATTTGCTACCCTAGTGCTGATTCAGTAGAACTTGCAGCTGATATAACGGGTTTGGACTCATAAGAATAGTCTCAATGAGATGGTGTTAATGAGGCCGGAGCTTTCTAAAATATTCATTATATAATTAATTATACATTATAGTGACGTTATTCAGTACCTTATTTCTGATTCTCCAATCTCCCTCATACATGTTTTTTAATTTCTCTGCACTAAGTTACAAATAACAGTTATTATATTCAATGCTGCGGCTTAAGCAGCTTTTGCCAGTTCAACGCTTCAGCGAGTTTGTTCGCTATATTTCTTTACGATTTCTGCTGTTAGATTATACAGGGTGTGTGATGATTGGCTCTAACAAAAACTTAGGGTTGATATTCAGATGCAGTATTTTTTTGCTAACTATTCCAAATTTTACTCTATATAGGTTAAAATTTCACAAGATATCTTTATCGTAAAATAAAATTAAGGTAAGGTTCTGAAAAGTGGTGACGATCGACATGAAATAAGGACAGGACTCCAACATGGTGGACCAAAGCTGTGGTGAAGGTCGCAGGTAGATGCTGGATACGTGAAGCGCAGGACTTTGAGGACCAGGACTTTGAGGGAGGCATTTTTTCGGCTGAAATGATGATGAAGGAGAATTTAATTCAAAATTACTTTGGAAAAGTTCATAAGCTTTTTTTTTATATACAACTAGATGACAAACAAGCTAACGGCCCACCTGATCTGATGGTAAGCGGTTACCGCCGCCTATAGACAAAAAAGACACCTGCAATAACAAGGGAAAATCACTTGATATTGCAGGTGCGTTGTCATCCTGGGGCCTTTTTTTTTTTTACCAGGAGAAATCCATTGACGGACCTACCCGCCGCTGGCGAAGCAGCGGGCGTGTGCGGGGCTCGCCCAGCGTCTGAATTGACCCTGGAAATACCCGCTAAAACTCCTGGATAACTCCCGTGCCTTTCGAGGAGGTGGTCTGGGGTCTGCAAGCAAATTCACCAGACCACCCCCAGGCAACCGGGCCTTACGGTCTAAGATGAAATGCCGTCCATGCCCAGTAATTACACTGGCTACCTTTCCCTTCAATCCGAAACACCGCGAACTGTTTCACGGGTGAAATAAGAAAGGCGGTGGTACCTACCCAGACGACCCTACATACGGGCCTACCACCTAGAAAAGATACTCCGTGAAAGTATACTCCGTGCTGTCAATTTAGATAGGAAGAAAATTATTTATTGGTAACATTAGAAATCACAGCACAGTCGCCAGTCAGTTTTATGTCGCGATGACGAAATATCGCGGCGGCGCTCGTTTTCTGAGGAATCAGACAACAAAAGAGGAGCACTACCTATCAAATCAGTTTATCAAAAAGTGTGTTCAAATTACTGGTATTCGAATATTCAGCGGCAAAATATAAATGTAATATTAAGTTTAAAAAAATAAAAAGACATTAATACACAATAAATTTTTAATTATAAGAACACCGACTTCGTCAATACACAAAATTGGCAAAAATAAATAGACTGTACTGTTAAATAGACTATTTATTTTTGCCAATTTAATGGAATTAATGCAGTGTTTTTAATGGAATTAATGCTAGGATAGTGATGTACCGTCGTCAAGAAATACCATTAAATTTGATAAGTAGCACAGGTTGTTGGCGACAATACGACATTCAATTACAACTTATGCTGCATTATTTCATAGAAATGTTATGAAATTATCAAATGAATAAGATGTATTTGAAAGTTGCGAAACATTTCTATGAACTAATATAGCCCATATTCTTAATTTTTGATTTTAACATTATTATAAATGTTTGAAAAATTACTTAGTAATTAAAATAGAATAAAACTAGAAAAATTTCACGTCCTGAGGCAGGAATCGAACCTGCGACCTTTCGACCCAGGACTTGGGATATCCCTGTGAAAGCCTCAGGACGTGAAATTTTTCTAGTTTTATTCTATTTTAATTACTAATATAGCCCATGTTTTAATTTAATGTCGTATCGTCGTCACGACATCACATCAAGTGTAACAGTTGCCCTGCGAAAGCCGCCTCTATTACGAACGCAGTAAGGGCGATCTCAAGGCCAAACGGTTCTACTGTACATACACCCTTTTTGGTACAGCCTTTTCTTCTTTTTAAGACAAATCGCTCACATACTGTATAAGCTACGTGGAAGCAATGGAAGTTCCGATTTCACGGTCCAATACCTTTCGGACAAGGATACTGTCGGACGTTTGCCACAAAAACTAACACGGTTGTTTATAGCCCGACTTAGTATGTACGGCCATATTGAATAATCAACGTCATTTGCCTCATGCTTTGAAAATGTATTAACTAGCTGTGACCCGCGACTTCGTTCGTGTGGATGTCGGAAAATAACAACATAGCGTACGTAGGTACCCACATATCTAGGTGACATGACTTTGCTTGAGCGTTTATTTGGTTAAGGATTTATATCTTGTTTATTTGATCGCCCCACCCGTGCCATATCATATCATATCATATCATAAATGCGTGCGTACTTGATCATTATTTCGTTCGGAGTTATTATAAAACTATAATATCTCTTAAGATATTCATTGAAATCAAATGCTAATTTCAGAGCATAAAGTGTCTATCTTTTGAGTCAGTCTCATAAGATAGACACATTATGCTGTCGCGAACTTTATTGTAGAGCTTTTAAATTAGAACAATTCCGGAATACATGATTTTTGCATAACTTTAACCGTTTACGCGGCGTATGCAACGAAAGCTCTGAAAAGAAATATTTTTTATCCCGATTTTGCAACATTTTTCATTGATGCTCGGCTGTTATTTATTGTAGCGTGATTTTATATAGCCTTCGTCATTCTCGATAAATGGACAATCCAACACAAAAAGAATTTTTCAATTTAAATCAGTGCTTCCTGAGATTAGCGCGTTCAACCAAACAGACAAACTCTTCAGCTTTATAATATTAGTAAAGATTCTAAGTCCTCCAATCAGTTTATTTTTCCAACAAATTTATAGACCTTACCATAAGAGGTAGGGCATTGGCTTGATTGGCTGGGGTAGCACCTCCACCGTAAAGAAGATCGCAGAGAAGAACACTGTTCTGCTATTTTTTACCTATTTTTCACTTAGATCATAACAACAAGATATGGTCTAAGATTTTTCAGTATAGTGTACATAGACCTGGAGGCCCTCCATTCATTTTTGGAACACCTCTTTTAAGAATGCGTATGACACTTACGTCAATAGATTTTTAATAAATAAAAATAACCCGCTAAAGTTACCCGCCTTTGTGCGTGATGTTGAGGTGGTAGTGGTATAATATGCTTGAGAGACAGTAATAAAAATCTATTGACGTAAGTGTCATACGCATTCTTAAAAGAGGTGTTCCAAAAATCCTTTGTCGGATACGCTGGTAATGCATTCAAGTTATTGAAGTATAGTTCTAAAGGAGGCCAACAAGGTGAAGGCATCTAAAACAGAGTGAACACACACTTTTTAGTCACTTTTGCTGCAGAAGCTGTCTTCGTATATGAAATCTTCTTATTACGTTACATTAGGTGGTATTTACTCATTTATCATTCCAGATGAATAGGCAGGTGACGATTTTATTTGCTTCTTCAATAAAATCAAATAAAATTGTCTTTGATGACATAAAATCAAAGCAGAGTCGCTTATAAGTTCCTCGAACAGCCACTCACGTGCTGCTGAAATGCTAAGGAGTGAATACCACCGAACTACCGGGGAGGTCACTTGGATATTCCGGATAGACTCCGGGTGATAATCGGCAACGTTCAGGCGCTGGTATTATTCCTGGAGGAGCTGATGGGATGACGGGATCACCCAGTAGATGATGGTTTAATGGCATGATTTGCTCAGTAAGCAAAATGATTTCGCATGATTTTCAACTATTATTAAGCTCTGCCTAATAAATGTGCTATGAGTCTTTTTCAAACCAAGTTCTTCAAACTTTAGCATTGTCATCAAAGAACTTCTAATATTTGCTTTTCATATTGGTTTAACCAAAGAAAATAATTTTGACTTTGTTACGATGTTGTTAATTCAAAACAAACTTTGAACGATCTGAGTCGTATATCCAAGCCGTTTATTTTACATTAAGTCGATTTACCCGACACGAACGTTTATAATCTGCGGGCCCCGAATCCCACAGGACTTAACCTTATCCATTGTAAGAAGATCTTTCTCATCCTTCGAACGGCGTTAATATTCTAAGGCCAAAGTATTTCTTGATGTTTATCAGAGCTCTAGACTAAATGGTTGTTCTGTTTCGCCGGAAATAAAACTTCATTCCCGATGGTAATGTGTCTGTTCTTTTCTATGTTGGGAAATCTAGAAAATAAAAAAGAACCATTAAAATGTTTGCTTTACATAATTATATAATTGATATTTATTTTAAGCTAACCAACCAGCGTCCAAGCCAGGTGTCCAGCTAGGTAAGTCGGTTTTGGAACGAGGTAAACTCGGATGGACAGCGATTGGGAAGCTACGGCAGCTATTACTTCAGTTACTTCACGTCCCGAATACCGCAGTGTCTCGAGACAAAAGTCTTCGACAAGAGTGTGTTGCCAGTGATGACATACGGCACTAAGACGTGGTCGCTCACAATGGGTCTCATTAAGAGGCTCAAGGTCACTCAAAGGGCAATGGAGCGAGCAATGCTCGGAGGTTCTCATAGTTCTAATCAGAAATGAAAAGATCCGTAAGAGAACCACCAAGTCACCGATATAGATCTAATTTAATCTCAGTCTATCCAAAGGAGATAGAAAGAGACAAATGTCCAGCCCAGAGAACGGTTAGTAAAAACGGACATAACAGTTGATAAACTTAAGTGGCAGTGGGCAGGACACATTGCTCGCAGAACTTATGGCTGTTGGGGCGGAAAGGTTCTGCAGTGGCGACCACCGACAGAAAGACGCAACATGGACAGGCCTCCAACTAGGTGAACCGACGATCTAGTGAAGATTGCAGGTAGTCGCTGGATACTCTCAATACATGAGCGACCGTAAGAAATCTTTTGGGGAGGCCTTTGTCTACCAGTGGACGTCTTAATGGCTAAACTAATGATGATGTTGATGTATTTTAAGTTATTAGGTACTAGACTTAGAAAATATCTTTACTGGAAAAATCATGTTCATGTTTCGACATCGTTAATATCAAGTGGATGAACAAGTAGACTATACTTCAGCTAACTTATGTAAAGAATTAATGTAACCAAATCAAATGTCCTTGTATAGATTTGTCCCTTTCTCTCGCTACCTTTCTTGCTCATCCCTCATACAAAAAAGACAGCTGTTTGCTTACATTAATTGTTTATCTTAGCTGGCTGGAGTATGGAAGACATTCATAAGGTTATCACAATATTATGTCAAGTCATCGGTAGAGCAGTGGTCATAGTACTCCGAATTATCCGGTACATCCGGAGTGTGAAAGGCTGCTTATTTATTTTCATATCTTTCAAATATTAATCATAATGTTGAAAACAAAGTTAAGAGAAATTGATTAATTATTAAATAACTTTTAAGTTGCAAAGTTTTAGAAACATTATTAAACTTTTAGTAGTATTCTCATAAATATTAATCGTACTTAAAATAATAGTAAGTACATTCATATTCCTTGAGATTTATTTTATTAGGTCGGTAAGACAAATCTTATGCAAACTCCACTTCAATTACAAAATGTTATGAATCCTTAATTATATATGTGTAGATAGATCAAAGGTATAAATTAATTTGCACAAATGCAAGTGCCTTGTAACGAACAAAACTAAATCCACTGTTTTTACAAAGCTTTCTTCAGTCGGTTTTAGACCTATTTTGTTTGTTTGTTTATATTTGAAAAGTCACTTTTGAACTCCTATACGCGGGCTTGGACAATACTCTGCGTTACCGTTAAGACACTCAATTGTATAAGCTTTTCTAAAAGTATCTCGAACTGAGAGGTATTTCGAAAGGCGTACGAAATCGTATTACTTGGTCGGCCGGCGTCCTTAATTGGCGCCCGCCTCGCACGTCGTCACAGATATGTATAGAGAATACAAACCCTTTACCGATGTTTGGTTATAACCCTATTTGCTGTGAGTACGGACCCTACTTGTCGTGTTTGACAGCAAAAATGTTGGCGGAGTTTTCCGAATCCGCTAGCTGTAGGTAGGATATCTACGGTTTATTATGCAGTAACAATACAGTTGAATTCTTTATTACTGTATCATTTGGAATCATAATAAAAAAGTATTACGTAAAGTCCTATTTTACTACAACTAAATAAGGAAAACTATTAAATAAAAATATTTAAGGTTTATTTTGCAATGAACTGTAAGAGATTTTTCAATGTACAGTTGTATTCTAGTGAGTAGTATATCATTTGGAATTAACAGCGGTAAGCGGCAGACCCCAGGCTACTCCCGTAAAGGGCAGTAGAGTTAAAGGCAAATTTTAGTGGTTATTCCCAGTGCCATTACGATCAGGCACTGGGCGAGCCCCACCCCACACTTAGCCAGCGGCAGGTAGGTCCGTAAACGGATTCCTCCCCGACAAGAAAGGTGGGTAGGTTACATGATTTTACTTGAGTATTTAATTGGTTAAGGATTTAAGTCAAGCGGCGCTATCCCACCGGAGGGCTATGATATGACAATTTAAAAATCAATTGTGTCTGGAATCTTCAAAATGAAATACTTGTGATGAATAATATATATTTATTTTGATAAGGAACATTTTAAAACAAAGATTACTAAACAAGGTTAAAGTGAGTCTACCTTAAACGATAGTCGCGGACTTTTTTTTGAATTTTTAAAGGAGAACAATTCAGGCTTTACATAACTTTTGCCTTACTACGAAAGCTCTGAAAATGAATATTTTTTCCCCGTTTTTGCAACATATTTCATTGATCCTCAGCTCCTATTGGTCGTAGCATAATGTTATTATAAACTACATAATACCTCAATAAATAGACTATTCAACATAGGAAGATGTTTTTAATTTGAATAAGTAGTTCCTGAGATTAGCGCCTTCAACTAAACAAACAAATCTTTAGCTTTGTAATATTAGTATACCTTCCCAGAAGTCATATTACATCTATCAGATAGTTGCTACTTCAGATATTTATTTAAAAATTATATCACTGATTCACGAGTTACTTCCTAGCTCCACAGTTAGCCTCCCACTGCGAAGGCACTCGAGCGAAATTCCATGTATTCTGCTCAAGCAGAGAGGTTTTATTTGAAAATCCGCTTGTTTATTATTATTTATTACTCTGTGACATATAGGACACACGCTGGGCCATTCCATTCTTCCATTATATCGTGATAATCACATGTAAGCGGAATAATTTTAGCGTAAAACAACGTGACATTGGACTTTGTAGAAATCTCTATCAAGGTTTATGGACAGTATAGGAAAAAATACATTCTAGTTATACTTATTTGAATTTGTTGACTGATTTATGTTTTCATTGTTTATTATGTGCAAATTAGTATTAATGAACTTTAGTTTTTGCAAGTTAGCCCTTCGATAAGCTACAATTTGGTAAATAAATGCTACAAATGGTTGACCAAATTTTATCATCCTTGCCAAATACTATTTCGTGCTTTGTAATAATAATGTATATTATTACTATCAATATTTCCCCGTTATCTAGTATCCATAACACAAGCTCTTATTGATGCTTACTTATGGCTAAATAATAGGTGTGAGTGTGTGACTATAATATTAATAATAAATCGTCCACTAAATTCTTCTACGAAAATGATTGATACTGACCCAAATGACATAATTCGGCCATTCACTTACCGAAGTGTCCTTTGTTTTATCTCAGCCATTTTCTTACAGACCCTTCTCTTCAGTCTAGTTCAAAGCACACAGTTATTTCGAACGTAAACACAAATTTGACCTAAAATAACAAGAACCAATCATTGTCATTCCGTTAATTCCGCTGATCCATCATTTGCTCGGGGCGTGGGCAAGCGTGAAACTCAATGTGATAGATTTTCAAAGCGAATGATATTTCTAAAGAAAAATAGATTGATGAACGGGATTTCTAAGAGTAGAATGAAATATTACGCTTCTGTAAATAAAGGTGATATTGTCGAGTGTTTTCCTAAATTACGTTAATCGTTTACTTTTATCACCAAGTGTTTTGCATCTCTGGGATCTCATGCACATGTACTACACAAGAAAAATTATCAATTATGGATTCAAATATCTGCAGACTCATTGTTTGATAGAGTTTTGGTTGCGATCATGTTTTTATGAATGAAACAAAATAAATCATAAAACAAAACATTACACGGGTGTCACATTACCTGTCAAGCCACAGATTTCACTCCCGAGAATCATAATATGGCTTAACCAATCAATAAAAGATTATTACAAAATTGCAATATCGAGGTCTAGTGGACAATTCTTCTTAATCTCTCTCAGATAACAAAAGACAGCACTTTCGAATTGAGCTCGCTTTTGTGTGAGATACTTATTACATAAAAATAAATTCTTACGAGAACAAATAATTTGCAATATTCTTATTGTATGAGTAAAGAACATTCCACATATAGAACTTTTATGGCCTTATGATCTTTTTAAGAAAAAAAAGTAGCTTACCGTAAACTACGTCATTATCCTGTGCTACTAGCAGAAAGTAAAAGACGACCATAACCTTCATATGTTTTTGTCATATGAAGTCAATCAGTGTGGTGCGTAATCGAATCAAAGGTGTATAGCAGGCTTATTCGCTGTAGGAAAACATTATGTACCTCCCACATTTTATTGCGATGTGTCAGCACGAGACTGGAAGAACTTTTGCTAATACGGGGGCTGTAGCAAGGCCAACTAGCAATTTAGAGGACGAGGTGGCCTAGTACCTACGGATTTCTTAACCAAATAAATACTCAAGTAAAATCATGCAACCTACCCATCTACGTAAGACATGTTGTTATTTCCCGACATCCACGCGAATGAAGTCGCGGGCACGGCTAGTTTAGGTATAAAGTTACGTTTTTGAAAACTGAATTAATAGGACACGTTAGCGGAAGTTGATGATTGACGGATGAGCTTTGTTTGTTATTTCCTAAATCCATTTTCAACTTCGGTTTTCGTTTTGCTCCTGCCACTCATAATAAAAGAAAGTAAGTGTGAAGTTTTCTTAACAATATAATATTATTATTTACAAAAGCTTATGTGGGTAACTTAATATTTAAGACCCTCATCTTTTCAAAGCGTGTTTATGTGCGCTTATGTAGATATGTTTTGTATTTGTTTCGTCGTTCATAAACATCATGCGTCTCATGATTATCATGTTAATAGGTACAGGTGTTGTGTTTACTAGGCGGTAGGCCATTCTTATTTCAGCCGTGAAATTGTTTGCAGTGTTTCGGATTGAAGGGAAAGGTAGCCAGTGTAATTACTGGGCATGGACGGCATTTTATCTTAGGCCTCAGGATGACAACGCACCTGCAATATCAATAGATTTCTACTTGTTATTGCAGGTGTCTATAGGCGGCGGTAACCGCTTGCTACCAGGTGGGCCGTCAGCTTTTTTGTCATTTAGTTGTATAAGGATAAAATAATTAAATTTTAGTAAGTAGGCACTCATCCCCTAGGAACATATTTTTGGAGTCGGTGCTTCACTATCTATAGTTTCTGGAAACAACTTAGCACCAACTCCAAAAATATGTTCCTAGGGGATGAGTGCCTACTTACTATAAATTTAATTATTTTATCCTTTTAAATTTTTTGGAGTCGGTTTTATTTTTTGTTTAAATTTTTTTTCACAATTTTAGTGATTTTGAAGGTCAAAGCTAGATGGGTGACCGTGAGCTTATATTGTTTTCTACTATCGTATCATTTCACAAAAAAATTCATAGGAAAGCAAATATCCGCTACTTCTCATATGTAGACGACTTAATTTTTCCAGTTTTTCCGATTTAAAAACCAAGCTACCTAACGGATTTTCAAAAGATTTTTAAGGGACCAAATGGAAACTATTCCGCATCGAACAAAAAAGGAATCATCAATATCGGTTCACCAGTCAAAAGTTCTGAGGTAACAAACATAAAAAAAACATACAGACGAATTGATAACCTCCTCCTTTTTTTGAAATCGATTAAAATAAAAATAAAAAAAAACATACGGACTAATTGAGTAGTGTCTTCTTAAATCAGAAACTCAGACTTCTTTTAAACGATAATGAAATGGTGATAAGCGGTTATCGTAGATTAACTCAGCCCACAGAAGTAAAAAAGCGTACAGAGGCCTAACTTCATACAACCGCGTTACGATAGATACAGTCGACCACAGAAGTAGCTGAACACTAGTACCATGTCACAATACCTATGGCGTTAATGTAGTTCGGTAGCAACTATTAGATACAACGCAATAGTCGGTGTGACATGGTACTAAAGTGTTAGGCTACTTCTGTGGTCGAATGTACACTACTACAAGCTTATGGCGCGTGTATGCGTGAGCACTGCCCCCTTTGTTGTTGAGCATGGGCTATTAAGCCCAGTTATTTATTTTGTATTTTATTATTAACTAGCGACCCACCCCGGCTTTGCACGGGTGCAATGCTTATGTAAATATTATGCATGTATTATACATATAAACCTTCCTTAACAATCACTCTATCTATTGAAAAAACCGCATCAAAATCCGTTGCGTAGTTTTAAAGATCTAAGCATACATAGGGACAGACAGACGGCGGATAGCGACTTTGTTTTATACTATGTAGTGATAGTGAAGCTTTAATCTGAGGTTTTCTGACTGAGGGTAGTTTTGTGTACACAGCTACTTGTATTAGGCGCGAAAACAAGATGTTTCTTATCCGGCCAGCACGCGTAGCACAAGGAACACGAGAAGCTCGAGAAGCGGTTTTGTCTACACCGTAATCTCATTTTTGTCGAGCTAACGTTAGTAACGTTACTAACGTTAGTAGAAGTGGTAATGTACACTATCTCAAAAAATCAGAAAAAATCTCCTGAATCCGGGAAAAATAATTCGTTTTCATGTATAGTTTACTTGTACAAAAGTAAAAATGTATTGTCGATTTCACCATTCTTCGATATTTGTTGTGTTGCACCACGTTTTGTACCACGAATCTAAGCAATTAAAATGAAACTGGACAATTGAACACAGTTCTGCATATTTTTGGCTATTATTTTATATAGTGTACATAGACCTATCCGGGTCTCCATATATTTTTGTGACATCGCCCTAACACAAAAACAAAAAATATTGAAGCTAACAGGCGTACAATAAATTAACGTAATTCGGTTAGTGGTAAGCAATAAATAAACCACTTCGGTTCTATTATCTGTCCATTCCGGTCGACTGGGTGTGAGACACTGTTCACGCCCAGGGCGTTCAGCGAACGAGAGCTCACAATATTATGCTTACTTTTAAAAATGACTTCCCCTTATGTGCACTTTAACTTTGTAGTACTTAATAGGTTTCCTATTTGTTTAACAAAGGATATATCTCGAAAATGTTCGAAGCTGATTTTAAAATTGAGTAATATTTTAAGCAAGCTTCGAAGTATAATTTATTGTAGGAGGTTTTCAAGTTTAGTATTTTTCTTTTCTTTATTGGCACACAAAATTGAGTTAAAAGATTGGTACTTATTGGTACAAAATCATTACCACATAACAAGCCATGACCAAAGGAATATGATTTTGTACAGTCGACAGCACATCAAGCGTAACACTTATAACTGATAAGAATAAAACTAAGATAGTAAAACGTAGAACCGGGAAGGCTCTAGGAAGGAGACTGACTGTAAGATTGATAACTTGCTTACGGCCTGGCCACGGTAACGGGCGACTCGGCGGAAATCGGCAACCACTGCGCGGTCACGACGACGTGCTGCGAGGCCGACATCGAGACAGCGCGCAGTGGTTGCCTAGACGCGAGACGCGTGCGTGCGGTGATGTCGTGGCCAGGGCGTTAGACAGCCGCGTTTTTATCCCTGCCTAAACTCCTCCTCTGTTTTCGTTCTCCTATTGGCTAACGTAACTAACGTTGCACTCGAATATAACCATTTATAAAATATATTTCTATTTTAAACAATCCGTTTTACTCTTATCAGGTGTTAAACACTAATCGTAAGAGTAACACTAATAACTGATAAGAGTAGAACTGTGTAACTGCGGAGACTCTATAGGATAAAGGCTGACTGTAATATTGATAACATAGCGAGCCTACAAGTTGTAACTTTATATGTAGTTCATTAATTATAGTGTTACTTTAGTAGAAGTTTTCGTATTTTTCTTTGGCTCCACACACTGCCTACCATTTTACCACGTAAGCTAGACTTATGTCTGCCGTGCTCCACAGGTACTATAGTAAACTGCGGCAGATTTGCAGCGAAAGCTCCAGATAAAGTTACATATTTAATAAACAGGTACTCCTACCTTCGAGTGGCTTTAATTAAGGTAAATTAATAATTTCAGTTTTACCATAACCATTTATAACTTGCATTTTACAATGATAATTTTTCGAATCAATATTCTTTTGCAAAAAATGTTTCTAGGTTATTAAATATGGTGATTCTGTAATTCAAAATGAAGTGTGTTTTTTTCTGTTACATTGTTATAATATTCTTATAAAAATCCAAAATATTCTAGAATACATGAAAAAATCGTAAAAATAGTGGTAAATCAGCCGATGTAAATGAAACCTTCTTTTTCAGTACCTATCGCTATAGTGTACTGATTAGATTCCTCCAGCGGGAAAAAAACAGCATTTATCTCTGACAAGTCACGGTGCAATCCAGAGAATTCTCGATTGGAACCAGTGATTAATGCCCCCAGGTGACGCTGTTCCGTGGCCTTACAAAAGATACCAAATCCTCTACCTTGGGATACAATTGACGGACGCTTTCCCTACAACAACACAGACCTACAAATAAAACATTTTATTTAATTTAACATTAAAATACAAATAAACACATTTGAATGTTTGATTTTGTGCGTTTGATAATTATAATAATAATAATATTTATACATTCACACCTATTACCTAGCCCAAAGTAAGCATCATTAAGAGCTTGTGTTATGGATACTAGATAACGGAGAAATAATGATAATAATATGTATATAAATATTAGAAATATACTAAATAAACATATAAACATCCATGACTCGTAAACAAATGCCCGTACTCATCATACAAACATTTGTTCCTACCGGGATTCGAACCCGGGACCTCTTGACCGAGTAGCCTGGGGTACAGACCACTCGGCCAGCCGGTCGTCCAAATTATCGTCCAATAATTACAAATAAAGAAAGAAAACGAAACGCAATTTTTTTATCCTTTTCTTTCTTTATTTTCGGCATACGGAACCGAGACGTGGCTGCTTACAATGGACCTCATAAGAATGCTCAAAGTCACCCAAAGGGCAATGGAGAGGGCTATGTTCAGCATTTCTCTGTGTGATCGAATGAGAGGAAGAGAGCTAAGGTCGCTGACATATCCCAAAGAATTACAAGCCTCAAGTGGCAGTGGGCAGGCCACATTGCAAGGAGGGCAGGACAGGGTCGCGGGGAGCCGTTGGATGCAGGCTGCGCAGAATCGTTTTATTTCAAGATCGATGGGGGAGGCCTTTGTTCAACAATGAACATGTAGCTACACAGTTTACAACTAAACTGTTTTCATATATTTATCTACAATATACATATACTATATTCATACATATTGTATCTCTTAATTAATAAAATGCATTGGGAAATATAAGTTGTTTATTTCCTTGACAAATCAAGAGTGACATCACATACTTTTCGGATTGACATCAGCTGTTACTTATAGAAAAAGAAGAGGATATATAACAATACACAAACATAAAACAATTAAATTATTACTTTATTATATTCCTAATATTATTAACTAGTTTAATATTCTTTGAACAATATTTTTAAATGTACACAATAATATTAATACATACAAATACAAACATACGTACATACAAATATAATAACTATGTATTTATTTATTCACTTAAGATAATTAATATTTACATATCATATCTTTCAATATTCTGATGCCTCGGTGTAATGGAGACGCGGACGATAACTGTCGTCTATTGTTCTCGCTAATGACGTGCGGCGCGGGAGCATCTCCCATCTCCCCGCGACCGCGGTCAGATGCGCGCGCCGGCCGGCTAGTCAGTAGCCATACTCGACGCGAGACGCTTTGTCGCTTGAGCCCTCACTTTTGCCTTGCTAAGTTTCGCCGACTACCAAAACATTCACCGCTTTTCATTATATTCGCACCTTCTATTTGTGTACTTTATTAAGAACGATATAAGGCTTTTGTCTATTATAGATTATAGTGCATATTTAATAGTGTATGTGTTGTGTCCGTGAATAAACTTTTATACGGATACCTGCTTTTGACTTGGACTAAAACCGTAAGCATTACATCTATCACAATAGACACTAAACTGGTGACCCCGATAAGAACACACAGTGCATAATGAGCGATAGCAGTGATTCTGATACTGATTCTGACTCACGAGGAACTCGGGGACAGAAAGCCTTCCCAGTTCCTAAGGCATCTACAGGATCTAGCCGGACCTTCGATCCCTGATGATTTCATCCGGTCTATGTGGAGCAGTCGACTTCCTCACAGTATCCAAACTGTCCTGGCGTCGCAACCTACCCATTCCTTGGAGCAGCTTGCTGATTTGGCTGATCGTATACACGAGCTCAAACTCCAGCTACCGCAAGTACCCCGTTTGCTGGTACCATTCCAAATTCGGTTCGCAAGCTCACAAATGTCAGCAGCCCTGTGACTATAAGAAGGCGGGAAACTCCACGGGCAGTCGCTAATGGCGACTGACGATTGCCCTGCCTCTTCAGGTCACCTCTTCGTTACCGACCGCAGTTTGAAGACACAGTTCTTGGTGGACACCGGCAGCGACCTCTGCGTGTACCCTCGATCTGCGCTTCGGGAACGTCGAGCTACAACAGACTTCAAGCTCTGCGCAGCCAACGGGACAACCATCGACACATATGGTTATATAGAGTTTAATTTAAATTTAGGCTTGAGACGCAATTTTCCATGGCGCTTTATTGAAGCAAACGTCACCAAAGCTATTATAGGTGTTGATTTTCTTAGCTTTTATGATTTAATAGTAGATTGTCGTAACCAACGTCTCATAGATAACACCACTACTTTGTCATCCGTTGCTTCAATTGCTAATGTAGCTAAAATTTTTTCTGTAAAGCTGGCGACTGGCGACACGCGTTACCACAAAATTTTAAATAAATTTCCGGAGATAACACGCCCTTCAGGCACACCTATTACCCCAAGGCATAACACCGTACATTATATCAGGACAACACCTGGCCCTCCGATTTCCTGTACTCCGCGTAGGCTAGCTCCTGATAAACTGAAGGTTGCAAAGAGGGAATTCGAACTGATGCTGAATAACGGTACGGCGCGTCCTTCTGACAGCCCTTGGGCCTCTCCTCTTCACCTCGCACCCAAAAAAGATAACGACTGGCGACCTTGCGGCGACTACCGAATGCTTAACGCTCGCACCATCCCAGATCGTTATCCGATTAAACACATCCACGACTTTGCTCATTGCATAGCTGGATGCAAAGTGTTTTCCACTATCGACCTAATGAAGGCCTACAACCAGGTGCCCGTCCATCCAGATGACATTCCTAAGACAGCCATTTCCACCCCGTTTGGCCTGTATGAGTTCCCTTTTATGACCTTCGGGTTACGGAATGCAGGTCAAACATTTCAGCGGTTTGTCGATGAGATGACTCGAGGCCTAGATTTTTGTTATTCCTACCTCGATGACTTTCTGGTATATTCGGAAACAGAAGCTGACCACGAGCGCCACCTGGAGCAACTCTTCACCCGCATGAAGGAGTACGGTGTTCTCATTAACACAGCAATGTGCGTCTTCGGTGTAAACGAGGTAACATTTTTAGGGTACAGGATCTCGCCAGCTGGCACCAAGCCGCTAGAAGCCAAGGTCCAGGCCATCAAAGACTTCCCGGTACCAAAGACAGTCCGTCAACTTAGAAGGTATTTAGGGATGCTGAATTTTTACCGGCGATTTTTACCTCAAGCCGCTAAGATACAGGCTCCCCTCAATTCTTTGTTGACTGGCTCAGTCAAGGCTTCTCACCCCGTCGACATCTCTGATGAGTCACTAACGGCTTTTAATCGATGCAAAGAGAGCCTTTCCAACACTGCATTACTCGCACATCCCGACTGTCAAGCTCAACTTGCTCTGGTAACAGATGCTTCCGACACAGCTTTAGGTGCGGTACTGCAGCAGCTGAAGGATGGAGCATGGCAGCCTCTTGCCTTCTTGTCAAGAAAGCTGAATCCTGCTCAGGTGAAGTATTCTCCTTATGACTGCGAGCTCTTGGCTATATACGAAGGGATCAAATACTTTCGTCATATGTTAGAAGCAAGGTATTTTGTGGTGTATACTGATCACAACCCCTTGAGTTATGCGTTCCACGAACGGAAAGCTAACTGCTCGCCACGTCAATATCGTCATCTAGACTTCATCTCGCAATTCACAAACGATATTAGATACATCGCAGGCAAGGACAACGTTGTTACCGACACTTTGGCACGTGTTGAGGAATTGCAGATGCCAGTCGATATGGACCTCCTCGCTTCATCCCAAGCCGCCGACCAAGAGCTTGCTCAACTTCTGAGGAGCGAATCTTCTCTTCGGATAGTTAAAATGAAAATCCCTGACGCGCATACAGAACTATACTGTGATGTCAGTATGGCAAACCCACGCCCATTTGTAACAAGCCCCCTTAGGAAGCAAATCTTTAATAGCCTTCACAGCTTAAGCCACCCAGGTGCCAACGCCACCGCAAAATTAGTTGCGGAGCGATTTGTATGGCCCGGTGTACGTAAAGACTGTCGGGAGTGGTCGTGATGTTGCCTACCATGTCAACGTGCCAAGGTTCTTCGCCACGTCTCATCTCCTCTAGGTACATTTAACCTACCTCGTGCAAGATTTTCCTTTGTCCATATAGACATTGTAGGACCCTTACTACCATCTCAGGGCTACCGTTATTGTTTCACGGCAATCGACCGTTTCACACGTTGGCCAGAAGTCACTCCAATGGTGGACATGACAGCTGAAACAATAGGTAAAGCTGTAATATCTTGGATATCCAGATTTGGATGCCCAACCGATATAGTCACTGATCGCGGTCGACAGTTTGAATCCGCACTCTTCCAATATCTTGGAAGAATGATTGGATTCAAACATCGCAGAACAACCGCGTATCACCCTGCCTGTAACGGCTTAGTGGAAAGATTCCACCGCCAACTTAAAGCTGCAATCATGTGTCATGCTGATTGCAATTGGGTGGACACATTACCTTTCGTATTGCTAGGCATAAGGAGTGCTTACAAAGAAGACTTGCAAGCCTCGTCTGCAGAGTTGGTTTACGGTGAGCCACTACGTAGAGGATATCACAATAGACACTAAAAACATAATAGGCTGATATGATATGAATGACTACCGACTGGCGGTTGAAATGTCGCTAGCTATCCCGAGGCGTCGGCAGCAGCAGAAATAAGGGTGCATCGCTGAAAGGCTTAGAGAATGAGAGACCTACACACCAGTTGTTAAGGGTGATGTACTTTCCTTTCAAATTAGAAGGTCCATGTCTAAACATTACACTAGAAAAACAATTCAGGTCAATATTTTCAATTTCATTATACTAAGTATATTAAGTACACTCTACGTAATTTCATACATAATTAATGACACGCATTACAATTAAGTACTAGACAACATTAAAAAAATGATTAGAGAATACTTTAAGATATTTTTCTTCTTTTTCTGACATTCTCGGATACCTACTTGTACAAAGTCCACACTAATTAACATAGTATTTGGGGCCTATATTTTAATTAGTTCAAAATTATTGAAAGATGGCAATTCGTGTATTTACTATACTTCATCACTTAGAACATCTAGCGGGAATATACCGAAATTTTAAATTGTCACGAAAAATTTATAAAATACTGATCTGTGCAAGAATAATGTTAGATTTATTATATGTGATTTTTTCTTGTTCAGTAAAAATAATCTTAGGTATTCAGGATTACAGTGTTGCCACTACAGTGGTGTTTTATGCTATGGACATAGCAAGTTTTTTAACAATATCACTATTTCCTATAAAACACAGTGTTTCCTTTATCAAATTAAACAAAATTTTGTGCCATTTACACAATCACTACGAAAATTTTGCGATTTATAAAAAAGCTACAAACCATTACATAATTATTTTCTCCATTATTTCATTGATAACAATCCTGTCTGCTCCGTTTGTCGAAACGGGTTTTGAAGAATCAGAGTACTTCAATATTTTCTTTTTTGTGAATGAACTTGTCTTTGGCTTGATTTTTGAAATAAGATACATTTTAGAATACATTGTGTACGTTTCATACATATTAAAAATAAGGAGTTTCATCGAATGCCTCGATTCGTCAATTCGCTGTGTGGTGAATGATGTAATGATGCAAAATGGAGAAATGAATCTCAAAGACACAGGTGAAGCGAAATCAGTTTATTCATGTGAAGATGACGTCAAATTATGGGCGACGCACTGTAAAATGTTGATTAGCTGCAACAAGTTATTAAACCTATGTTTTGATCATCAGGTAATAAACTTTTTTTAATACCTTACATGTAACCAGTAAAAGTCAATCAAATTCTATCCTAGAAAACATCAAATGAATTTTCATTCCATCTATTCAAACAGCGCTGATTGGTTCGCAAATAAGTGCGAGCAAAGCAGCTCCTTTCTGTAAGAGACCTTTGTAGCGGGCAGTAATGAGTTTTGAATTTAGAAAAAAATCGAGTTTGAATTTAAAACGGAAAATGGTTTTGTTTGCCGTGGTCACAGAGGTCAAATTAAAATATTGTATGAACAATACTGGCCGCCTCAGTGGTAGCAAGAGCAGCGCGGCGCGGGCGGCGCAGTGCCACGCGCCTTCTGTATTTAAAAAAAGAATACTCGAGTACTACGTTTTGCTGTAATACTGTTCACGGATTATTTAAACACTATTTAAGTTTCTAGTTACATTATTTCACAACACATTCTAACGTTTAAACATTTTTGAATTGTATCTAGAAGCACCTCTTATTTCTTTTATCATAGATGGATGATAAGCAGAGGGTATCACTCCGTCGGAAAAATTTTTTTTCTTCCAACTACGCAATAATTTCAGCATAACTTACCTAAATAGCGAGAACAAAGCACACTATACTGCTTCAGAGTAAAACAGTGCAGTAAAGTCGTATTAAAATCCATTACTGCGTTGTTTTCGCCCTAAAGTCACAAATCCCAGGTGAATGTCCATTCGCAGGCTTCATCTTTACAATTACGGCCAACTAGTTTTCTACCAGCTACTCAGCGCTATTTTTATTCCCAGGAACGATGGTAGATTAAAAGGATTAAAATGTACAACCATTGCGAACAAAAACTATTCTAAATAATTATTTTTTACTACTTTATTTGACTTCAGTTCTTTATTCGGTAGTTGGAAGAAAAGCAGATTATGAACATCGCAAAAGTGACGTTTATTTGTACTCGCGTTTTAGAGTTAGCAAAACTAACACTCGACGCAATTTTATGTCACTTTCTGCTCGACGCAACAATCTACTATTACCTCAGACGACGTATATTGAAACCATCGCTCCACTCTGGATTGAATATAGCACCCTCGCCATGCTCCCTTGTGATACAATCTACTATTATAGATTCTAAGATAAAAATTTATATCTGTCACAATGAAATTTTAGCTTGGTATGTAATCTATAATTAAGTGTTTTGTATAATGGACGTTGTAACCGTTTATAGGTTATTTTAATATAAGTTCCAACTGCCAGCTCCTTGAAAGCTAATAAGATATTTCAGCTGTCCCATAAAATGTCAAGCAATATGGTTGATATGTATTGCATCATTGGATGATAGTAATACCTCGACATAAATAACAATCGTTAACTACCAGATTTCGTTGTTAAGTCACAGATTACTTAGATTGTGAGACTCATGATTTTTCTCTCGACAGCAAAATCGTCGAAAATGTAGAGTAAAAACTCTAAATTGACTTATTTAACAGCGACCATATTTGCATCCAGCTAAGTGTTCTGATAATTCGATTTATAGGAAAACTAGACATTGAAGCTGACGTGCCAGTGAGTGTGGATGTGAGGAAAAATATGGAGCAGATTGAAAACTTGATCATGCAAGGCTTTAAGGTGCCATCTCCACTTGATACATCCGCTGGGACGCCCGAGCCCAGCGTGCGTGCAGATAGCCAATATTAATGCTTACATTTAGCAAGTTTGGGGATGTAGGGGCAAATATCTGACTCAGGTATTCAGCACCTGAAATATGCAAGTGTATACATGCTAATGGTCCAGGCTCTGTTCTTCAGTGCCTGCATTCACACCTACCACCTGACCTGATGAAACTATTGTTGTTAAATTTGCGATGAATCATCATCATCAGCAGCATAGTATGTTGATACGTCTCACTACTGGACACAGGCCTTTCTACATGGGAGAAACACATAGAGTTTGGGCCATATCACCACCATACAATGCGGCTTGGAGTGTAATCGGTTGCAGAAACAACCGGGACCAACGGCTTAACGTGCCTTCCGAAGCACGGAAGAGCTTGAGATTAGAACTTTTGGGTTGACCCATCCCGGGATCGACGAAGGTGACAATTTATAGATTGAAATACATTTATACATTTACATTTTTTATTGTAATCGTAATCGCAATCAAGCTCAAGGAGCTCGGTGGCGTATTGGTTTGTGCGCTCTGGTTTCGATACGAAAACCGAAGCAACTTGCGCCGTGGTCGATCCTGGGATGAGTCAATAAAAGTTTGTTATCTCGAGCTCCTCCGTGCTTCGGAAGGCACGTTAAGCCGTTGGTCCCGGTTAATCCTACAACCGCTTTGGGCCAGAGCGTGGTGGTGTTATGTTCCAAACTCTTTCATGTTTTGCTGCCATGTAGGAAGGCCTGTGCCCAGCAGTGGGACGCATATAGGCTGGTGATGATGATGATGATGATGAATCGCAATCAAGCGCTCAAACGTCTACGCCACCAAGCTCCTCACTAGGCAATCTACCTCCTCAATCCTCAAGACTGCCACAATTGATATGTATCTATGTTCAAAATAGTTATTTGAGTATGTCGAGACTTCTGCCCCAGGAGCGGTCCTATCGCATCCTTCTTGGCACAACGCCGTACCTCGTTTAGATGGTCTTTGGTTAATGTTAAAAGTTTCATGCAAGTACAGACGACAGCACATCAAGCGTAACAGTTGCTCTACGAAAGCCGCCTCTATTACGAACGGAATAAGGGAGTTCTCAAGGTCAAACTGTTCAGCTTGATGTGTTGTCGACTGTACTTAATACCTAATTTATGCTTTTGTTTTAGATCCTCGTTTCCATTGCTACTGCTGTCTTATATTACGTGATGGGTATCACTGAAGCAATAGAGCGATTAGTGCAAGCGGTAAAAAATTTTTTATCCATTAGTATTCAGCAGTTATATTTTTTAAAAGTCTTTAGAATTTTTTAATATTTTTTTCTAGAAAGTAGAGTTTTTGTACCTACCTACTTTCAGCGTGTCCTTTTATTCAATCGCGTAAAAGATTATTTATTTGTAATGTTCAATTACAAATAAATAATCTTTTTTTTATATATTGCAATAAACATGACTTAGAGTCTAAGCAACATAGAAGAGAGAGATATATATATTATAACAATAACAGTTCCTAGACTTAACTGAATCGTAGATTTTGTAAGAATACTTATATGTGGGTGTTAAAAACGTAAAGATCGAGTAAAGGAGTAAAGGTTGAGTGATTGCGACGTTGGGACGTTGACTTTAGCTTCTGATGTAAAGACTAGAGGAAACTTGCAGAGTTATCTCAAGTCCTTATTGTTTAGAGCAGACCCGGATCGTTAAAAATGTTTTAAATGTTAAAAGATTTTCGAATTGTTGCAGGAATTGGATATGGCCATATACAATTACGTATTGCTTTTGTACGTCATTGTATATTTTCTTACTGTATTGGAGATTGTACATTGTGGCCAAAAAATGATCAACGCTTGGACTAATCTAGACAGGTCTTTGGCTAGACTACATGGCACCATACTTGTTTGTAAGTTAAATCGTTTGAAATGAAATTTGAAATTAGTTGCTTTTTGCAAACACACGAAACGAGTGAAAACCAAAAAAAATGTTGGTTGTGGAGTTTTAAACAAATATAGAAACTAGACTTAGGTATTAAAAAAAATTGTTGAGTGTGTGGTGCAGTGCAAGAGCCCTAGAAGGATAACACCGATTTAAAGCCGCTTTCTTTTGACTTGAGCACTAGTCAGCACCTGACTAGTGCTTAAGTCGCTATAAGCGTCTATGAGCTATGGTAGGTAAGCGTTTACCATCAAAAATTTTAACAATATTAGAAGCTAATTTATAAGTTATTTCATTTTGAATATCAACACTTATATTATACACATCGTTGCTCTGCACAAAGTACATTCGTTGCGCAACTGTATATTTGTTAAACTGTGGCATTACCATATTACTCGTGTTCCGTACAGCTTCCAACTCAGTTGAGCAGTGGACCTGCGCCTAGATACATTAAATACGCTATTTCCAGATCCTGATATTCCAGAGGTGACAGAGCTCCGTGATTTGATCCGGGTGGTGCGCCTGGAGCCTATGACCGCGAAGCTACTATCCACACTGCCCCTGCGCATGTCACTGGTGCCATTTTGGCTGTCGCTGACTCTCACCTACATTATAGTGACGTTGCAGTTTAAGCACATCGTTTGATTATTTCAAATAGACATATTCTTATATTTTGAAGATAAGCATAGTAAATTGTAGCGTAAAGCAGACTGGGGTAATTCGGAACGTGGTGTAACTCAGGAGCAGAAATAGAATACCAACAATGAAGTTATAAATCCAACACCTACAACGCATATTTTGCCGTGAGATTTGTTTGGCTGAGACAAATACGCGTGCGCGTAAAACAAACCATCAGTATTAGTAATAAGTGACCGTCATTGGCAATAAAAAGACAAGATTATAGAGACTTCTATTATTTTACGGTTGTCATAATTGGGTTAAAAAAGCAATAAAATCACCCGTAGCAAGCTATTTATTTAAAAAATTACGACAAAATCATTGTGCTTCCGTTGCATAGAACAACGCTTGAGTAATGTAAATGATTCCCCTAAGAACAGTGGACATTACGTTAATCAAATATAATATATGCTATACGATATTTATAACTATTAATTTTTTAAAGTATAATTAGTGTCTCATATTAATATTTCAGTAGAATAAATAATATTACTGATGACGTCAACAAGAACTTGTAAAAGTCCACGTTGAATAGATTTTCAAGTTGATTTTATATTGCTTGCCCTCTGAAGAATACTCGATTAGTACTGATAACGAAAAAAATTAGATTTAAGTAGTATCTGTGGTAGAACCAATTATTATTAATGCATGAAATAACGTTATAATGATAAATTGCAATAATAAAATAGCACTACTTATTAAAGTAAATTACTATTTTCTTCTTTTCAATCATCAAAGAAAATAAACTAAAGCACCAGCATTAAACATTTTTTTTTCATGATTATACGACGATTATTTGATGACCGGCTGGCCGAGTGGTCTGTGCCCCTTGCTGTACAGGCTTCCCGGTCGAGGGTTCCGGGTTCGAATCCCGGTGGGAGCAAATGTTTGTATGATCAGTACGAGCATTTGTTCACGAGTCATGGATGTTTATAAGTTTATTTAGTATATTTCAAATATTCATATACATATTATTATCATTATTTTTTCGATATCTAGTATCCATAACACAAGCTTTTAATGATTCTTACTTTGGGCTGGATAATAGGTGTGAGTGTATGAATATTATAATCATGTTATTATTATTATTATATTATACTAAGCTATTGCCTGTAACGCCATATGCGTTACAGGCAATAGCTGTGTGTGTGGACAATTGTTTTGAAAACTTTAGATTCAAGCTGAAGAAAACCATGATTTTATAGAGTTCACAATATTATTCTTCTTAAAATTATTAGAGGGTATGTATAGAAATTTCTACAAATCAAAAAGGACAGTCAAAATATTAATGTTTACTAGGGTAACAATCGGTATAATCTCTAATGTCATCTACTTCACTCTTTATTTATTGTGGTCTCTTAGAAGACATAATGCTATGCTTATACTATTCTTCAGTATTTCAGGTATAGTTAATTGTCTAGCCATCTCTTTTCTGGCTATTAGAAACAGTGCTTGCTTCGATGATTTATTTAAAAAATATTACAATCTACATGATCACGAAAAACACGTCACAGCATTCGATATAATAACTATTGTTCTCTTCGCAATTACCAATTTATGGGGTGCCATAGGGAACTAAGGCCGTCAGGTGGGCCGTCAGCTTGTTTGTCATCTAGTAGTATAAAAAAAAAACTAACTGAAACCCCTCACTAAAAGGAGGAGTCAATTTAAATTTATAGATTATTTTGGCGATGTAACTGGAATATTTTATGTTTTTTGATCAAATTGGAATTTATCGAAATTGAAAAGTAACATCGACAGATTTGACTCATTCATAAATGGTAAAATTGAACAAATTATGAAAAGAACACAGCAAAGCTTGATTACGGGGGAAATAATGTAATGTATTAATATTTCGATCTTATGAAGAAGATATAACGGTATGGGGGACGCATTGCCGTTTATTGATCAAATACAGCAACCTCGTGAATATTTGCTTCAGTAAACAGGTGAGTATTTTCTGGTATCTTTTTATATAAGAAAACTCAACAGATTTTCACAAATGTCTTAAACTAGATACACTAACAGCAGATATCAAGCCAATAGCAGTTCTAAGGCAAGATAAATGAAGTCGAAGTACGACGGTGAAGCTTAAATTAATTGAAAGTAAAGGCAATAGGTTCATCATCATGAATAGCCTATATTTGTAACCGATATTTGGATGCCTAATTTTTGGCTAATTATAGAAGCGGTTGCACTATTTTTATTTTTAAGGGGCGCGATTTCACATTTTTTTCAACGTAATTAGGTTAAACTAAAGTGGTAGTGGGCAGGACATATCGCTCGCAGAACCGATAGCCGTTGGAGCGGATAGGTTCTACATTGACGACCACGGACCGAAAGGCGCAGCGCGGCGGATGCAGACGACCAACAAGGTGCAGCGACGATTTGGTGAAGATCACAGGTAGCCGCTGGATGCGTGCAGCGCAGGACCGAGCATCGTGCTAATGATTAGAGAAAACCTTTATCTAGCAGTGGATGTCTTTCGGCTGAAATGATGATAATGATTAAGATGGTGACACTTGAAACGCATAATGTTTATTGGCATAATTTTAATTGACATACATCATATGGCATACAAATTAAAAAGCATAATAGTTTTTAGCAAAGTTATAATTACGCCTAAAAATAATAACGCAGATTTGTTGAAAGGCATAATAATAAAACCCATAATCATATAAATCTATATTTTCTTAAAGCCATATTTTTATAAAGCATACTTTATAACTGTAGCTTCAAATAAGGCAGCTAGATATGTACGTACTGGCATGTATCAAATGAGGTCTCACTTTCAGATCACAATTATATATGCATTAAGTACGGAAACACCGGACAACCGAAAACTGTACAAGGTAAGAATCCGAGACTTACCAACTGGGATAATTACAAACGCGATCTTAGGATTGAATTAGAATTAGGGAATCCAAACAGCAGCCTCAACTCGGTACTTGATATCGAGTTTGTAGCGGAGAGGTTGACAAAGGCTGTAGGAACAGTGTGGCAGCAAAACTGCCCAGACAGTAAAATGGTAGGGAAAAGGGTACCCTGGTGGACTCATGAAATAGCTCAAATGAGAAAAGAGACAAGGCAAGCTTTTAACATTGCAAAGGCTAGAAACGACTACAATGATTATAGGAAGGCGCTAACTCGATATAGTACTGCAGTTAGGAAAGCAAAGAGAAAGGCATGGAGAACTCATTGTGAAAACATAACTTCAATCCCTGAAGGAATGAGTTTAGCAAAAGCAATGTCGACGACAAATGCGATTCCATTAGGAATAGTTAAAAATCCAAATGGTGAAAGCACAGATACGGGGAAGGGGACTCAGGAGGTCATGTTAAATACGCACTTCCCAGGATCAGAAATTATAGAACAGGAACAAGACCCTATTGAATTGGAGGAACTAAGAGAGAACGCCTCTAAATTCGACTGAGACATTGCTAAAGGAGTAGTAGACGAGTTAAAAATTAAATGGGCCCTGGAAAATCAGATTATGAAGAACCAAAGGCATTTCGGCCTATCAGTCTCCAATCCTTCCTATTAAAAACTTTGGAGAAAATGGTGAATAACTACGTAAGGGAGGGGCCACTAAGGAAATTCCCCTTACACAGACTACATTGTGCTTATCAACCTGGCAAATCCACGGAGACAGCCCTGCACTATGTAGTAAGCAGGGCAGAAATAGCTTTGGATAATAAGGAGGTGTGCATTGGTGCCCTTGTAGACATTGAGGGTGCCTTTAATCGCAAAACTTTTGAACCCATTAGAATAGCTGCCAGGGAGCATGGAGTTCCCCACACAATTAGAAAGTGGATTAACTGCATGCTTAAAGGCAGAATCATTTACTCTGAACTACTAGGGGAGAGTCTGCTTGCAAGGATCACTAGGGGCTGCCCTCCCCTGCTGGAGGCGTTCTGTCCCCATTATTATGGAGCCTTGTGGTTGATTCCATAGTGGTCAGACTGAATGAAGGATCACTGTTTACAGTAGGTTATGCAGATGACATGGTCATAATGGCCAATGGGAAATTCCCTGGCACTGTATCGGAGATTATGCAGAGGGCGCTGCGAAAACTGGAAGAGTGGTGTAACACCAACCACTTGTCAGTAAATCCTAGTAAAACGACAGTGATCCCCTTTACAAGGCAGAAGAACCTACTAAGGCTTAAAACGCTGCCTGCAGAACCTGAAAAGGATAAAATAATTAAATTTTAGTAAGTAGGCACTCATCCCCTAGGAACATATTTTTTGGGTCGGTGCTTCACTATCTATGGTTTCTGGAAACAATTTAGCACCAACTCCAAAAATATGTTCCTAGGGGATGAGTGCCTACTTACTAAAATTTAATTATTTTATCCTTTTCAGTTTTTTGGAGTCGGTTTTTTTTTTGTTTAATTTTTTTTTCACAATTTTTAGTGATAACTTTTGAAGGTCAAAGCTAGATAGGTGACCTTGAGCTTATATTGTTTTCTACTATCGTATCATTTCACTAAAAATTCATAGGAAAGCAAATATCCGTAACTTCGCATATGTAGACGACTTAATTTTTCCAGTTTTTTTGATTTAAAAACCAAACTACCCAATGGATTTCCAAAATTTTTTTATGGGACCAAATGGGAACTATTCCGCATCGAACAAAAAAAGAATCATCAATATCGGTTAACCCAGTCAAAAGTTCTGAGGTAACAAACATAAAAAAAAAAACATTCAGACGAATTGATAACCTCCTCCTTTTTTTGAAGTCGGTTAATAAAATAAGACCCAAATTCATATTCAACAAAAAATTTAGAATCAGCATTCCTACCAGGGAGGAATGGAAATGTAGACCACCAGTTCCTGAAAAAAATAGTCTCATTTGGTTCACAGACGGATCCAAGATGGACACAGGAACGGGTGCTGGTGTCTTTAATAAAGATATATATACAACTATATCAAAGCATGGGCAAATTTGCAACTGTATTCCAGGCGAAAACATATTCAATTATTCTATGTGCAATGAAAGTAATAGAACAACGGACTAAGAATAAAATAATATACATTCTTAGTGACAGCCAAGCGGCTCTCAAGGCACTTGGCTCACTGCGCATCAACTCAGATCTAGCCTTAAACGCTGTACGTGCCCTGAACAGGCTTGGTAGATATAATACAGTGAGACTGATCTGGGTACCCGACCATGTGGGGGTGATAGGCAATGAGAAGGCAGATGAGTTGGCAGGGAAGGGCTCAGAAAACACATACGTGGGTCCTGAGCCCTTTCTGGCACTTTCACAAAGTTTTATAAACACGGCCATTAAAAACCATGTCCTAAACAGACACAAGGCTAAATAACATAAAATACCTGGATTACAACACTCCAAATCCTTCCTAGGAGAGGAGGTAGAAGGATGGAGTAAGTACATCTATACAAACGGTAGAACACAAGCTCGCCTCTTAATTGGGGCACTCACAGGGCATTTTGCTACTAATCACATGCTACACAAAATGCAACTCTCCGCAACACAACTTTGTCGAGCATGTGGCGAATGTCAGGAATCTCTATGTATGTATGTATGACGCATCTCTTGTGTCATTGTGATGCCCTGGCTAGAACCAGAATGAGCCTTCTGGGAGTGGCATATCCAAAACCATAAGACTCTGTAGTCTTATGGTATGGCAGAAAGAGCCTGTGCTCTTTCTGCCTAAAGATATAGTAAGGCTAATGGCAACTATATTCTGGACACAGGAATAGTAAATGCAGGGGAGGCACAAAAGATCTCAATGGGTCGAAGTGCACTGTGACTAAGTCATGGCCCCATAGTAAGATAAGATAAGATAAGCATACTTTGAAACGCAGATTTTAATTATGCATATTATAATTTTATACCATATTCATAATTTTGTTTGACATACTTTTATAAAGCATAACTCTTAGAAAAGCCATACTTTTATAAAACATGTCTGTAAATATTCTTAATTTTTGATTTTAACATTGTTATAAATTTTTCAAGTTTTATTATATTTTAATTACTAAGTAATTTTTCAAACATTTATAATAATGCTAAAATCAAAAATTAAGCACTGCCCCAACTTAACCGAATCGTAGGTATTTGTAAAAATACTCGTTTCGGATGTTGAAATAGAATATTTCGACATTGTAGGGTGGACGTTAGCTCATAAACGCAAATACAGATAGACTAGAAGAATTTCACAGGGATATCCCAAGTCCTGGGTGGCTCAGTGGTCAGAGCAGTCGCCTGGATTGCGAAAGGTCGTGGGTTCGATTCCCGCCTCAGGACGTGAAAATTTTCTAGTTTTATATTATTTTAATTACTATGTCTGTAAATATCCATAATTTATTGTTTACTTTTACTATGCATATTTACTAATATCTACGTATTTTTTTTTATTCGACACAATGAAGTATTTTTAATGCTAAAATTGTGTATAAATTTTTAAGTTAAAAAAAAAGAAATTAATTTCAATACTTATTAATTATATTAAACCCGACTAGCCGTGGTCTTTCGCCGTGGTACTAGTCTGCCCAATACTAGAGTGTAATTTAAAAGCCGGAGGCGCGGAGGGACAGCCACGCTCGCCCTCTATCTGTAGCGAATATCAGCTTCTGCAGCTTTGGCTTTTTGGATCGCCATTGGCGCCATTGGCGCCTTCGGCGCCTCCGCGACCAGCTACAGCCGCTCCAGCTCGCCCGGGCGCGTGAGACTCGTTACGTAAGGGCGGAAGGGCTGCACTCCCCGCAGCACCGGAGAAGAGCAGAACCTATTGCACGCTGCATGCCTGCTTGCATGCTTGTATGCATGCAGAAGAGTTTAGGTATTATGATTGTTTGCCTGCATGCATGCAATCAAAATCAAATCAATTATAAAAAAATATTATATGCATAGAAATTTGTGCTTTTTGAAATTATGGTAAATAAATGTTAGTTAGGGGGTCGTGAGCTACTTTTGGGTCGTGTAAACTAAAAACCGTCTGTGGAGTACCACTTAACTGCCGCGGAAGTACGATGATGTGGGTGACGACGATGCTGTTTGAAACGTCTAATGGCTGCTTCCAGGGTAGTCGACTGCCACGGTCGGAGAGATCTTGAGGGGTGCAATATCCACGCCCAGTAGGTTAGAATCTATTCTGGCACTAGAGCACTCCAGTTTTGGACCCTGAAATTTTCATATTGGACAGTTTAGAAAATGTCTGAATTTCCGTTAGTGACTGCAACATCACGACGCGAAGAATTTGCAAAGCGGAAAGCAGTGTGGTAGGTACATTATTATTTAGCGATCAATGATGTTGCAATCTCAGGCAAAATTAATTAACTATAATGTTAATTAACAATAGCATAAAAATACCTAGTATATGGAACTGACTAAAATGAGAATGTGTAGATGATAAAAAAGAGATACAATTTTAAACAATTAGTACCACGATAGCAAAAGCACTTAATTTCACGCTAGTTATTTCATTGAAATAGAAGGGAAAATATAATTTTATTGTTTAGGTCGATCGATAGTATTATTATATGTATATGCGATTGTTAGGTAGTAATAAATAAAGCCACCGTGATACTAATCGTTGAGAATTTCGTTAATTAATGTAAATACTAACTACGGTATATGATATATTAGCTACTACTAATGTGACAAATCAGTAATAAATGATTTTCTAAACTAGTTAAGGCTAAGGAGTAATTAAATAATTTGCAACACTCACCCGATCGGGGTAAACACAGACTCTAATTATGTAATATAATAACGTAATAATTGTCATATCCAATTATTAATTGAAAGATTTAGAATGATTAAATAATTTCATTAAAAAAAATACTCCAGCAAGCAGGCAGCTAAGTTCACGTCTGCCGTCAGAATATGTTCTATCTCACATTCGGTCTAATCAGTCGTCGGTTTTGTATCGAAGACCTTCTCGCAGAGAGGTGTTTACAAAGTTAAGAATTTAAACAAGCGCGCGGTGATTCTTATTAAGAAATTGAATTTATTCTCTTAATATGATAAAGTATATTTAGTTTAAGTAGATTGTAAAAAAAAATATAGATCAATGATTAGTGTACCTAAGTTTGTGTATTTTTTTGTAATAAGTTTTTTAATCGAATGAGCATTACAATAAATAAATTATATAATATGCGAATAGATGGAGTAGCATTTTTTCATATGCAGATGATACGGCTTTTGTGTTTTCAGCTAGATACTGGGAACACTTAAAATTACGGGCTGAAGCGGGGCTTAACAAAATTGCTACTTGGCTGAATACATATCTTTTGTCCCTAAATGTAGAAAAGAGCAACTACATTTTTTTCACCAAGTACAATAACAGCCATTGGGATGTTGCCTAAGTTTGAAAATGGCGCTATTTTTCACAAATTTGGAAAATATACGCTCCTGTTACCCATAAAAACAATTCAAACTTAAAAGATAAGGAATATTGTTGAAGTTGTACTGTTTTGAAAATTAAAAAAATGGTCATATTTTTTTTCAATATTTATCAAAACTGTTATTGATATTAGATTGCTGACATCAATTAAAACATCTATTATTATGACAACTATTCATAAAAATATACTTAATACATAGTTATTAACAATTTTGTCAGTATGCCCATACATTTCTTAGTAATATGGGAACATGTGACGTCACCTGTTCCGTAGATTTTCTATGGAGCGTTTTTGGACGATGCGCCGCAACACATCAAACATACCACTAAATCTGTGAAACTATTGATCTTAGACATACTATTTCTTGTACTTAAAAAACTAAGCAGTACAAAATATCTAGGTGATAGGCTTGATCAGCGCTTATCATGGCACAATCACATAGAGCTACTCATGAATAGAACTAGAAAGCTCATATGGACTTGTATGTGGCCTCTAAACGTCTTTTCCGACTAACATATATATCTCCCATCAACCAGCGCGTCGGAACCTGGATTGTCTATGCCAAGGCTAGACTAACTGCGCAACAGAGGAGTCCGAGGACGGCCTCCTGTCAGGAGAGGCCGTATTGTCAATAAGAAGAGAAAAGAGGGGCGGGCCCGGCAACCGTCTCACCGTGCACTATAAATAGCAGCGCGCGCTAGCACCCGGCCTAATACCGATTGCACCATCCTCCTGGAAACGCTGTCCGATGTCTTTGTTAGATTGTTGAAATTGTTCAAGTGTTAAGATAGTAGTCAATTTATTTCGTATTCTTAAGAAATATAATTAATGTGTGTTGTAGGTAGATTGTTTTTTTTAAGTAATTTTGTTTGAAAAAGCCAACACTATATTAAAAATGTTTAGAAATTTTCTTAAAAAATGCGAAGAAACTTTTTCCCCGACCTATTATTTTTTGTATTTTGTATTTTTTAATAATTCAAAGTATTCCTAGAATACACGAAAAAATCGTAAAAAATAGTGGGAAATCAGCCATGTAAATGAAACCTTTTTTTTCAGTGTCGCTATAGTGTACTGATTAGATTCCTCTAACGGGAAAAAACTTTTATCCCTGACAAGTCACGGTGCAATCCCGAGAATTCTCGATTGGAACCAGTGATTAATGCCCCCAAGTGACGCTGTTCCGTGGTCTTACAAAAGTTAGAGGCTCTTTGAAAGGAAATCTAGAAATAAAGGCAGACTCAATAAGCATGTGTGAAATAAAAACTACAATCTTATTTATTTCAAAGCCCACAAATTAAATATTTTAATTTAATTTAACAATAAAATACTAATAAACACATTTGAATGTTTGATTTTGTGTGATAATAACGCCTACTTTAATGTAATAATTACAAATAAAGAAAGAGAGCGAGACACAATTTTTTATCGTTTTCTTTCTTTATTTTTAATTGTTACATTTAAGTAGGCATACGGAACAGTGGTGACGGTGGCTGCTTACAATGGACCTCATTAAAATGCTCAAAGTCGCTCAAAGGGCAATGGAGAGGGCTATGTTCAGCATTTCCTGTGTGATCGAGTGCGAAATTATTAAATCCGTAGGAGAACTAAGATCGCTGACATAGCCCAAAGAATTACGAGCCTCAAGTGGCAGTGGTCAGGCCACATGGCAAGGAGGACTGACGGCTGTTGAGGCGGAAAGCTCCTCGGGTGGCGGCCGCGTACCGGGAGACGCACCGTTGGTTCACCTCAAGAAGGGCCTCACGAGGTAGACCTACGATCTGGTGAGGGTCGCGGGAAGCTGATGAATGCGGGCAGCGCAAGTCTGATCAGTTTGGAGGCCTTTGCCTAGCAGCGGTTGTCTCTCGGCTGATATGATTAAGATAATGATGATTCAATTTTGTAAATAAACTTCAATTTAATGTGGTTTTTGAGATCAGATACAACTTAAAATAAAGTGTGCACGTCTCTTATAATTATATTAAGAATAAAGAGTTTCATCGAATGCCTCGATTCGTCACTTCATTACGTAAAAAAATAAAATTGCAAAATTGGCCTATGAATGTCAGACGCGGGTGAAGCGAAATCAGTTCGTTCATGTAAAGATGACGTCAAATTATGGGTGACGCACTGTAAAATGTTGATTAGCTGCATGCAACAAGTTAGTAAGCTTATGTTTTGGTCAACAGGTAACTAAAAATTAATATTTAACTTTGAATATATCATTTAGAAACTTTATAATTATAATGTCAGTGCCAAGAGAATCAATTTGAATCGGAAAACTAAAGTGGTGTAAAATGTGTTAAAGTTCAAGCATGGCGACGACGGACAGCGTAACAGCCTCCCACTAGATAGACAGATGACCTGCACCCTATTCGGATCACTGATTCGATTCGAAAAGTCACATCCCGTCTCGCTTTGACGCACCGCAATAAAAAGTGACAGAAATTGAGTATCCGAAATTCGAATATTTTCCGCCAGTTTTGAATAAGATAGCAGGACAGGGTCACGGGGAGCCGTTGGATGCAGGCTGCGCAGAACCGTTTTATTTCAAGATCGATGGGGGAGCCCTTTGTTCAACAATGGACATAATAGGCTGATATGATATAAATGACTACCGACTGGCGGTTGAAATGTCGCTAGCTATCCCGAGGCGGCGGCAGCAGCAGATTAGGGTGCATCGCGAGAGGCTTAGAGAATGAGAGACCTACACACCAGTTGTTAATGGTGATGTAATTTCCTTTTAAATAAGAAGGTCCATGTCTACATATGACATAAGAAAAACAATTCAGGTCAATATTTTCAATTTCATTATACTAAGTATATTAAGTACACTCTACGTAATTTCATACATAATTAATAACACTCATTACAATTAGGTACTAGAAAACAATAAAAAAATTATTAGAAAATACTTTAAGGTATTTTTCTTCTTTTTTTTCTGACATTCTCGGATACCTACTTGTACAAGGTCCACACTAATTAACATAGAATTTGGGTCCTATATTTTAATTAGTTCAAAATTATTGAAAGATGGCGATTCGTGTATTTACTGTACTTCATCACTTAGAACATTTAGCGGGAATATACAGAAATTTTAAATTGTCACGAAAAATTAATAAAATACTGATCTGTGCAAGAATAATGTTAGATTTATTGCATATGATTTTATCTTGTACAGTAAAAATAATCTTAGGTATTCAGGATTACAGTGATGTCACTATATTGGTGTTTTGTGCTATGGATATAGCAAGTTTTTTAACTATATCACTATTTCCTATAAAACACAGTGTTTCCTTTATCAAATTAAACAAAATTTTGTGTCATTTACACAATCACTACGAAAATTTTGCGATTTATAAAAAGGATACAAACCATTACTTATTTATTTTCTCCATTATTTCTTTGATAACAGTCCTGTCTGCTCCGTTTATTGAAACGGGTTTTGTACAATCAGAGTACTTCAATATTTTCTTTTTTGTGAATGAACTTGTCTTTGGCTTGATTTTTGTAATCAAATACAACTTAGAATACATTGTGTACGTTTCATACATATTAAGAATAAGGAGTTTCATCGAATGCCTCGATTCGTCAATTCGCTGTGTGGTGAATCATGTAATGATGCAAAATGGACCAATGAATCTCAAAGACGCAGGTGAAGCGAAATCAGTTTATTCATGTGAAGATGACGTAAAATTATGGGCGACGCACTGTAAAATGTTGATTAGCTGCAACAAGTTATTAAACCTATGTTTTGATCATCAGGTAATAAACTATTTTTAATACCTTAGATTAGTAACCAGTAAAAGTCAATCAAATTCTATCCTAGAAAACATTAAATGAATTTTCACTTCATCTATTCAAACAGCGCTGATTGGTTCGCAAATAAGTGCGAGCAAAGCAGCTCCTTTCTGTAAGAGACCTTTGTAGCGGGCAGTAATGAGTTTTGAATATAGAAAAAAATCGAGTTTGAATTTAAAACGGAAAATGGTTTTGTTTGCCGTGGTCACAGAGGTCAAATTAAAATATTGTATGAACAATACTGGCCGCCTCGGCGCGGCGCGGGCGGCGCAGTGCCACGCGCCTTCTGTATTTAAAAAAAGGAAACCCGAGTACTACGTTTTGCTGTAATACTGTTTTATTTGTACTCGCGTTTTAGAGTTAGCAAAACTAACACTCGACGCAATTTTATGTCACTTGCTGCTCGACGCAACAATCTACTATTACCTCAGACGACGTATATTGAAACCATCGCTCCACTCTGGATTCAAAATAGCACCCTCGCCATGCTCCCTTGTGATACAATCTACTATTATAGATTCTAAGATTAAAATTTATATCTGACACAATGAAATTTAAGCTACCTAGGTATGTAATCTATAATTAAGTGTTTTGTATAATGGACGTTGTAACCGTTTATAAGTTATTTTAATATAAGTGCCAACTGCCAGCTCCTTGTAAGCTAATTAAGATATTTCAGCTGTCCCATAAAATGTCAAGCAATATGATTGATATGTATTGCATCTGTGAATAATACCTCGACATTGATAACAATCTTTAACTCCAGATTCCGTTGTTAGGTCACAGATTACTTAGATTGTGCGAAACATGATTTATCTCTAGACAGCAAAATCGTCGAAAATGTAGATTCATCATCATCATCATCATCACCAGCCTATATACGTCCCACTGCTGGGCACAGGCCTTCCTACATGGGAGAAACACATGAGGAGTTTGGGCCATAACACCACCACGCTGGCCCAATGCGGGTTGGTGGGTTAAAGTGTTTGCAGGAACAACCGGGACCAACGGCTTAACGTGCCTTCCGAAACACGGAGGAGCTCGAGATAACAAACTTTGATTGACCCATCCTAGGATCGACCATGGCGAAAGTTGCTTTGTTTTTCGTATCGAAACCAAGCGCTCATACCAATACCCCACCGAGCTCCTCAAATGTAGAGTAAAAACTCTAAATTGATTAATTTAACAGCGACCAAATTTTCATCCAACTAAGCGTCATGATAATTCGATTTATCGAAAACTAGACATAGGGGCTGGCGTGCCAAAGAGTGTAGATGGGAGGACAGAATTACGGAGCAGAACAAAAACTTGATCATGCAACACTTTAAGGTGCCACCTCCACTTGATACATCGGCTGGGACGCCCGAGCCTAGGACCAGCGTGCGCGGAGATGAGCCAATACTAATGCTCACATCTAGCAAGTTTAGGGATGTAGGGGCAAAAATCAGACTCAGGTATTTAGCACCTGAAATATGCAATGATGGTCCTGGCTTCCACTTGAAGTGATAAAACTATTATTGTTGAATTATTGAGTTGAACTAGCGATGAATCGTCATCGTCTTCAGCCTACATACGTCCCACTAGTGGACACAGGCCTTTCTACATAGGAGAAACAAATAGAGAGTTTGGGCCATAACACCACCACGCTGGCCCAATGCGGCTTGGAGTGTAAGCTGTTGCAGTAACAACCGGGACCAACGGCTTACGTGCTTTCGGAAGCATGGAAGAGCTTGAGATTAGAACTTTTGGGTTGACCTATCCCGGGATCGACGAAGGTGACAATTTATAGATTGAAATACATTTATACATTTACTCGGAGGAGCTCGGTGGCGTATTGGTTTGTGTGCTCTGGTTTCGATACGAAAATCGAAACAACTTGCGCCATGGTCGATCCTGGGATGAGTCAATCAAAGTTTGTTATCTCGAGCTCCTCCGTGCTTCGGAAGGCACGTTAAGCCGTTGGTCCCGGTTGTTCCTACAACCGCTTTGGGCCCGTGTGGTGGTGTTATGTTCCAAACTCTTTCATGTTTTGCTGCCATGTAGGAAGGCCTGTGCCCAGCAGTGGGACGCATATAGGCTGGTGATGATGATGATGATAATGAATCGCAATCAAGCGCTCAAACGTCTACACCACCAAGCTCCTCACTATGCAACCTACCTCCTCAATCCTCAAGAGTGCCACAATTGATATGTATCTAAGTTCAAAATAGTTATCTGAGTATGTCGAGACTTCTGCCCCAGGGCGGTCCTATCGCATCCTTCCTGGTACAACACCGTACCTCGTTTAGATGTTCTTTGGTTATTGTTAAAAGTTTCATGCAAGTACAGACGACAGCACATCAAGTGTAACAGTTGCACTACGAAAGCCGCCTCTATTACGAACGGAATAAGGGAGTTCTCAAGGTCAAACTGTTCCGCTTGATGTGTTGTCGACTGTTCTTAATTCCTAATGTATGCCTTTGTTTTAGATCCTCGTTTCCATTGCTATTGCTGTCTTATATTACGTGATGGGTATCACTGATGCAATAGAGCGATTAGTGCAAGCGGTAAACATTTTTTATCCATTAGTATTCAGCAGTTATATTTTTTAAAAGTCTTTAGAAATTTTTAATACTTTTCTCTAGAAAGTAGAGTTTTTGTACCTAACTTCCTTTTGTACCTTCAGCGTATTCTTTTATTCAATCGCGTAAAAGATATTTCGACAATATTCTAATAATGTTAAATTATAAATAAATATTCTTTTATTTATATATTGCAATAAACATGACTTAGAGTCTAAGCAACATAGAAGAGAGAGATATATATATTATAACAATAACAGTTCCTAGACTTAAACTGAATCGTAGATTTTGTAACAATACTTATGTGTGTGTTAAAAACGTAAAGATTTCGAGTGATTGCGACGTTGTGACGTGGACTTTAGCTTCTGATGTAAAGACTAGAGGAAACTTGCAGAGTTATCTCAAGTCCTTATTGTTTAGAGCAGACCCGGATCGTTAAAAATGTTTTAAATGTTAAAAGATTTTCGAATTGTTGCAGGAATTGGATATGGCCATATACAATTACGTATTGCTTTTGTACGTCATTGTATATTTTCTTACTGTATTGGAGATTGTACATTGTGGCCAAAAAATGATCAACGCTTGGACTAATCTAGACAGGTCTTTGGCTAGACTACATGGCACCATACTTGTTTGTAAGTTAAATCGTTTGAAATGAAATTTGAAATTAGTTGCTTTTTGCAAACACACGAAACGAGTGAAAACCAAAAAAAATGTTGATTGTGGAGTTTTAAACAAATACAGAAACTAGACTTAGGTATTAAAAAAAATTGTTGAGTGTGTGGTGCAGTGCAAGAGCCCTAGAAGGATAACACCGATTTAAAGCCGCTTTCTTTTGACTTGAGCACTAGTCAGCACCTGACTAGTGCTTAAGTCGCTATAAGCGTCTATGAGCTATGGTAGGTAAGCGTTTACCATCAAAAATTTTAACAATATTAGAAGCTAATTTATAAGTTATTTCATTTTGAATATCAACACTTATATTATACACATCGTTGCTCTGCACAAAGTACATTCGTTGCGCAACTGTATATTTGTTAAACTGTGGCATTACCATATTACTCGTGTTCCGTACAGCTTCCAACTCAGTTGAGCAGTGGACCTGCGCCTAGATACATTAAATACGCTATTTCCAGATCCTGATATTCCAGAGGTGACAGAGCTCCGTGATTTGATCCGGGTGGTGCGCCTGGAGCCTATGACCGCGAAGCTACTATCCACACTGCCCCTGCGCATGTCACTGGTGCCATTTTGGCTGTCGCTGACTCTCACCTACATTATAGTGACGTTGCAGTTTAAGCACATCGTTTGATTATTTCAAATCAACATATTCTTATATTTTGAAGATAAGCATAGTAAATTGTAGCGTAAAGCAGACTGGGGTAATTCGGAACGTGGTGTAACTCAGGAGCAGAAATAGAATACCAACAATGAAGTTATAAATCCAACACCTACAACGCATATTTTGCCGTGAGATTTGTTTGGCTGAGACAAATACGCGTGCGCGTAAAACAAACCAGCAGTATTAGTAATAAGTGACCGTCATTGGCAATAAAAAGACAAGATTATAGAGACTTCTATTATTTTACGGTTGTCATAATTGGGTTAAAAAAGCAATAAAATCACCCGTAGCAAGCTATTTATTTAAAAAATTACGACAAAATCATTGTGCTTCCGTTGCATAGAACAACGCTTGAGTAATGTAAATGATTCCCCTAAGAACAGTGGACATTACGTTAATCAAATATAATATATGCTATACGATATTTATAACTATTAATTTTTTAAAGTATAATTAGTGTCTCATATTAATATTTCAGTAGAATAAATAATATTACTGATGACGTCAACAAGAACTTGTAAAAGTCCACGTTGAATAGATTTTCAAGTTGATTTTATATTGCTTGCCCTCTGAAGAATACTCGATTAGTACTGATAACGAAAAAAATTAGATTTAAGTAGTATCTGTGGTAGAACCAATTATTATTAATGCATGAAATAACGTTATAATGATAAATTGCAATAATAAAATAGCACTACTTATTAAAGTAAATTACTATTTTCTTCTTTTCAATCATCAAAGAAAATAAACTAAAGCACCAGCATTAAACATTTTTTTTTCATGATTATACGACGATTATTTGATGACCGGCTGGCCGAGTGGTCTGTGCCCCTTGCTGTACAGGCTTCCCGGTCGAAGGTTCCGGGTTCGAATCCCGGTGGGAGCAAATGTTTGTATGATCAGTACGAGCATTTGTTCACGAGTCATGGATGTTTATAAGTTTATTTAGTATATTTCAAATATTCATATACATATTATTATCATTATTTTTTCGATATCTAGTATCCATAACACAAGCTTTTAATGATTCTTACTTTGGGCTGGATAATAGGTGTGAGTGTATGAATATTATAATCATGTTATTATTATTATTATATTATACTAAGCTATTGCCTGTAACGCATATGTGTGGACAATTGTTTTGAAAACTTTAGATTCAAGCTGAAGAAAACCATGATTTTATAGAGTTCACAATATTATTTTTCTTAAAAATTATTAGAGGTATTTATAGAAATTTCTACAAATCAAATAGGACAGTCAAAATATTAATGTTTACTAGGGTAACAATCGGTATAATCTCTAATGTCATCTACTTCACTCTTTATTTATTGTGGTCTCTTAGAAGACATAATGCTATGCTTATACTATTCTTCAGTATTTCAGGTATAGTTAATTGTCTAGCCATCTCTTTTCTGGCTATTAGAAACAGTGCTTGCTTCGATGATTTATTTAAAAAATATTAGAATCTACATGATCACTAAAAACACGTCACAGCATTCGATATAATAACTATTGTTCTCTTCGCAATTACCAATTTATGGGGTGCCATAGGGAACTAAGGCCGTCAGGTGGGCCGTCAGCTTGTTTGTCATCTAGTAGTATAAAAAAAAAACTAACTGAAACCCCTCACTAAAAGGAGGAGTCAATTTAAATTTATAGATTATTTTGGCGATGTAACTGGAATATTTTATGTTTTTTGATCAAATTGGAATTTATCGAAATTGAAAAGTAACATCGACAGATTTGACTCATTCATAAATGGTAAAATTGAACAAATTATGAAAAGAACACAGCAAAGCTTGATTACGGGGGAAATAATGTAATGTATTAATATTTCGATCTTATGAAGAAGATATAACGGTATGGGGGACGCATTGCCGTTTATTGATCAAATACAGCAACCTCGTGAATATTTGCTCCATTTTCTGGTGTCTTTTTATATAAGAAAACTCAACAGATTTTCACAAATGTCTTAAACTAGATACACTAACAGCAGATATCAAGCCAATAGCAGTTCTAAGGCAAGATAAATGAAGTCGAAGTACGACGGTGAAGCTTAAATTAATTGAAAGTAAAGGCAATAGGTTCATCATCATGAATAGCCTATATTTGTAACCGATATTTGGATGCCTAATTTTTGGCTAATTATAGAAGCGGTTGCACTATTTTTATTTTTAAGGGGCGCGATTTCACATTTTTTTCAACGTAATTAGGTTAAACTAAAGTGGTAGTGGGCAGGACATATCGCTCGCAGAACCGATAGCCGTTGGAGCGGATAGGTTCTACATTGACGACCACGGACCGAAAGGCGCAGCGCGGCGGATGCAGACGACCAACAAGGTGCAGCGACGATTTGGTGAAGATCACAGGTAGCCGCTGGATGCGTGCAGCGTAGGACCGAGCATCGTGCTAATGATTAGAGAAAACCTTTATCTAGCAGTGGATGTCTTTCGGCTGAAATGATGATAATGATTAAGATGGTGACACTTGAAACGCATAATGTTTATTGGCATAATTTTAATTGACATACATCATATGGCATACAAATTAAAAAGCATAATAGTTTTTAGCAAAGTTATAATTACGCCTAAAAATAATAACGCAATTTGTTGAAAGGCATAATAATAAAACCCATAATCATATAAATCTATATTTTCTTAAAGCCATATTTTTATAAAGCATACTTTATAACTGTAGCTTCAAATAAGGCAGCTAGATATGTACGTACTGGCATGTATCAAATGAGGTCTCACTTTCAGATCACAATTATATATGCATTAAGTACGGAAACACCGGACAACCGAAAACTGTACAAGGTAAGAATCCGAGACTTACCAACTGGGATAATTACAAACGCGATCTTAGGATTGAATTAGAATTAGGGAATCCAAACAGCAGCCTCAACTCGGTACTTGATATCGAGTTTGTAGCGGAGAGGTTGACAAAGGCTGTAGGAACAGTGTGGCAGCAAAACTGCCCAGACAGTAAAATGGTAGGGAAAAGGGTACCCTGGTGGACTCATGAAATAGCTCAAATGAGAAAAGAGACAAGGCAAGCTTTTAACATTGCAAAGGCTAGAAACGACTACAATGATTATAGGAAGGCGCTAACTCGATATAGTACTGCAGTTAGGAAAGCAAAGAGAAAGGCATGGAGAACTCATTGTGAAAACATAACTTCAATCCCTGAAGGAATGAGTTTAGCAAAAGCAATGTCGACGACAAATGCGATTCCATTAGGAATAGTTAAAAATCCAAATGGTGAAAGCACAGATACGGGGAAGGGGACTCAGGAGGTCATGTTAAATACGCACTTCCCAGGATCAGAAATTATAGAACAGGAACAAGACCCTATTGAATTGGAGGAACTAAGAGAGAACGCCTCTAAATTCGACTGAGACATTGCTAAAGGAGTAGTAGATGAGTTAAAAATTAAATGGGCCCTGGAAAATCAGATTATGAAGAACCAAAGGCATTTCGGCCTATCAGTCTCCAATCCTTCCTATTAAAAACTTTGGAGAAAATGGTGAATAACTACGTAAGGGAGGGGCCACTAAGGAAATTCCCCTTACACAGACTACATTGTGCTTATCAACCTGGCAAATCCACGGAGACAGCCCTGCACTATGTAGTAAGCAGGGCAGAAATAGCTTTGGATAATAAGGAGGTGTGCATTGGTGCCCTTGTAGACATTGAGGGTGCCTTTAATCGCAAAACTTTTGAACCCATTAGAATAGCTGCCAGGGAGCATGGAGTTCCCCACACAATTAGAAAGTGGATTAACTGCATGCTTAAAGGCAGAATCATTTACTCTGAACTACTAGGGGAGAGTCTGCTTGCAAGGATCACTAGGGGCTGCCCTCCCCTGCTGGAGGCGTTCTGTCCCCATTATTATGGAGCCTTGTGGTTGATTCCATAGTGGTCAGACTGAATTAAGGATCACTGTTTACAGTAGGTTATGCAGATGACATGGTCATAATGGCCAATGGGAAATTCCCTGGCACTGTATCGGAGATTATGCAGAGGGCGCTGCGAAAACTGGAAGAGTGGTGTAACACCAACCACTTGTCAGTAAATCCTAGTAAAACGACAGTGATCCCCTTTACAAGGCAGAAGAACCTACTAAGGCTTAAAACGCTGCCTGCAGAACCTGAAAAGGATAAAATAATTAAATTTTAGTAAGTAGGCACTCATCCCCTAGGAACATATTTTTTGGGTCGGTGCTTCACTATCTATGGTTTCTGGAAACAATTTAGCACCAACTCCAAAAATATGTTCCTAGGGGATGAGTGCCTACTTACTAAAATTTAATTATTTTATCCTTTTCAGTTTTTTGGAGTCGGTTTTTTTTTTGTTTAATTTTTTTTTCACAATTTTTAGTGATAACTTTTGAAGGTCAAAGCTAGATAGGTGACCTTGAGCTTATATTGTTTTCTACTATCGTATCATTTCACTAAAAATTCATAGGAAAGCAAATATCCGTAACTTCGCATATGTAGACGACTTAATTTTTCCAGTTTTTTTGATTTAAAAACCAAACTACCCAATGGATTTCCAAAATTTTTTTATGGGACCAAATGGGAACTATTCCGCATCGAACAAAAAAAGAATCATCAATATCGGTTAACCCAGTCAAAAGTTCTGAGGTAACAAACATAAAAAAAAAAACATTCAGACGAATTGATAACCTCCTCCTTTTTTTGAAGTCGGTTAATAAAATAAGACCCAAATTCATATTCAACAAAAAATTTAGAATCAGCATTCCTACCAGGGAGGAATGGAAATGTAGACCACCAGTTCCTGAAAAAAATAGTCTCATTTGGTTCACAGACGGATCCAAGATGGACACAGGAACGGGTGCTGGTGTCTTTAATAAAGATATATATACAACTATATCAAAGCATGGGCAAATTTGCAACTGTATTCCAGGCGAAAACATATTCAATTATTCTATGTGCAATGAAAGTAATAGAACAACGGACTAAGAATAAAATAATATACATTCTTAGTGACAGCCAAGCGGCTCTCAAGGCACTTGGCTCACTGCGCATCAACTCAGATCTAGCCTTAAACGCTGTACGTGCCCTGAACAGGCTTGGTAGATATAATACAGTGAGACTGATCTGGGTACCCGACCATGTGGGGGTGATAGGCAATGAGAAGGCAGATGAGTTGGCAGGGAAGGGCTCAGAAAACACATACGTGGGTCCTGTGCCCTTTCTGGCACTTTCACAAAGTTTTATAAACACGGCCATTAAAAACCATGTCCTAAACAGACACAAGGCTAAATGGCATAAAATACCTGGATTACAACACTCCAAATCCTTCCTAGGAGAGGAGGTAGAAGGATGGAGTAAGTACATCTATACAAACGGTAGAACACAAGCTCGCCTCTTAATTGGGGCACTCACAGGGCATTTTGCTACTAATCACATGCTACACAAAATGCAACTCTCCGCAACACAACTTTGTCGAGCATGTGGCGAATGTCAGGAATCTCTATGTATGTATGTATGACGCATCTCTTGTGTCATTGTGATGCCCTGGCTAGAACCAGAATGAGCCTTCTGGGAGTGGCATATCCAAAACCATAAGACTCTGTAGTCTTATGGTATGGCAGAAAGAGCCTGTGCTCTTTCTGCCTAAAGATATAGTAAGGCTAATGGCAACTATATTCTGGACACAGGAAGAGTAAATGCAGGGGAGGCACAAAAGATCTCAATGGGTCGAAGTGCACTGTGACTAAGTCATGGCCCCATAGTAAGATAAGATAAGATAAGCATACTTTGAAACGCAGATTTTAATTATGCATATTATAATTTTATACCATATTCATAATTTTGTTTGACATACTTTTATAAAGCATAACTCTTAGAAAAGCCATACTTTTATAAAACATGTCTGTAAATATTCTTAATTTTTGATTTTAACATTGTTATAAATTTTTCAAGTTTTATTATATTTTAATTACTAAGTAATTTTTCAAACATTTATAATAATGCTAAAATCAAAAATTAAGCACTGCCCCAACTTAACCGAATCGTAGGTATTTGTAAAAATACTCGTTTCGGATGTTGAAATAGAATATTTCGACATTGTAGGGTGGACGTTAGCTCATAAACGCAAATACAGATAGACTAGAAGAATTTCACAGGGATATCCCAAGTCCTGGGTGGCTCAGTGGTCAGAGCAGTCGCCTGGATTGCGAAAGGTCGTGGGTTCTGTTATACCCTACGCATGTTAGTTAAACTGCTGACAGTAGAGACTGCTGAATCAGCAGCCTCAGCTAGTTAGAACGGCTCGCGTCTCCGCTAGTTCAGTCTGTCGCGCGCTTTCAAAGCAATCGGTTGTTGAAGGGTCTTTAATCCAATTTTATAATGAGTGTTTCCTTGATTAAATATAGTGTTCATTAAAAGTTCCTTTTTTAAAAAGACTTCCAAGTTCCATCCTATAACATTTTGGTGGCAGCGGTGGGATACGAAAATCCCCAGTGCTTGTTAAGTGAACGTGACAATTTAGCAGTGAAATCGAACAATTACCTCGAAAAACACCTCGCGACCGAGCGGCAGACTCATCCAAATTCATCCACACAGACTTATCTTTTCAACAACCACTGTATCCTGTCCTGAAGATATCTTAAAACAAAATTTTACGCAAAATCAGAAGAGCGTAATAGCTTCCCGAAGTATACCGACGAGTTCCTGAAAGAAGATTTACTTACCGTAACAGCATATCGAAACATTCCGACGAGTTCCTGTAAGAAATCTAACTTACCGTATTAGTATCCCGAAGTCTTCCGACGAGTTCCTAGAACAAAGAAAAACGAATCCCAGACGACGCAACACCTACGTGCCAGACGCTTCGTAATGTTCCCAGCTTCCTGCCTCATCGTTATCGCCGTCTGTACAACATTGTAGTGAGTCTTTGGTCATTGTTCTAGCTTAAGTCGTAGTTATTAATAGATTAGTGTACCACTTTTAAACATTTATACTTAGATTGATTTCCTTTGTTATATTTTATTGAAAAATTATCAAGTGTAGCATGCCTAAGACAACTAAAGAGGAAGACGCCAGAGTTTACCTCGAGACACCGATTCCAGTGGAGAGGCCTCAGTCGCCTACTACTCCCTATCCTGAAACTCGATCAGCAAAAAGCCGTGTACCAACGACAGAAATGGAACTAAATACATTGTTTAAGTTTATCAAACCCTACAACGGGAGTAGGGAGACCCTAAATTCATTCATTTTAAACTGTAATAATGCTTATGAGCTTGCGTCTGAAACACAAAAATTAGTCCTTTTTAAATACATTCTATCCCAACTCCAGGGCAAAGCGGAGGTTGCTTGCTCAATAAAGGAATTCAGCAGCTGGGAACAGCTTAAAGATTTTTTGAAAACGCAATTTAGCGAAAGAAAACATTTGTCTCACCTCTTAACCGACCTACAAGAAAGCAAGCAATCTTTCGCCGAAAATGTCAGCCAATACGCCCTTAGAGTTGAAACATATTTGTCACAACTCCTAACGGAGATATCATTATCCAGTACCAAGGTCAAGGAGATTCCTGGCCGCACTGCATCAATGGAGGAGCTAGCCCTACATCATTTCCTTATGGGCCTCCATCCTCGTTTATCAAATATAGTTAGGTGTCGCTCTCCACGTACTCTGAATGAGGCAATCAACTTAGCCGTGTCGGAGGAGAGAATCCAGCAGAGCCTATATAAGAGAAATCCACCTGCCGAAACGTCAAGAGGTAAGTCTGCATCGTTTAACAGAAATCCGAGAACTTTCGTGCCACGTAGCCAACAACTTCCGGTCGGAAACTTTCCCCAACTAATGCCCCCTGTACGGCCACAAACACAACCCAATCAAACTGGTGACATCGTGTGTCGTTACTGCAAACACGTAGGCCATGACATATCCGCTTGCCGAAAACGTCAATTCTACAACAATCGTTTCCGTCAAGGTCAACCGTCAAATTCAGCATTCAGTAGGACAGCCCCTCGCGTTAATTTCGTTAACGAAAGCGATAACGAGAACGAAGGCTACGACGAACAGGACGACACACCTACTGACATTAACGATGTTTCTCATTTAAACTAAATGGTGTCTCGTCTCAGTGTCGCACGAGACGAAACCTAAAAGCCGGCACTCAAACCACTGTATCCACTGAATTTGCCCCTCGTCAGGCATCCACTGTATTCGCTGTATCTGCCCCTAGCAAGGCAACCGCTGTATCCACTGTATCTAGCCCTAAAAAGGCTGCCACTCTATCCACTGTATCTGCCCCTAGTAAGGCAATCACTGTATCCACTGTATCTGCCCCTCGCAAGGCAATCACTGTATCCACTGTATCTGGCCCTCACCAGGCAACCGCTGTATCCACTGTATCTGGCCCTAAAAAGGCAACCACTGTATCCACTGTATCTGCCCCTCGCAAGGCAATCACTGTATCCACTGTATCTGGCCCTAAAAAGGCAACCACTGTATCCACTGTATCTGCCCCTAGAAAGGAAACCACTGAGTCCACTGTATCTGTCTCTCGCAAAGCGACCGCTGTATCCTCTGTATCTGCTCCTCAAGACAAAGCCAATCCATCTAATTCATTAGGCCACAATAAAGTAATTTCTTCATCCACTAAGTCCGCTGTACATATCCATCCTAAGCCGCACGACGCGCCTAACACGAGTCCTGTTCCCGTCACACACTCTGTATCTCCTAAGCCCGAGGAAGCTTACCTTTCCAATCCACGTTGTCCCTCGGAACCTGTCAAGACTACTCCCTCATATCCTTATAGACACCACTGTATCCGAATTTCCACTGTCACTATTGGTAGACTCTGGTTCATCAGTAAGTCTGATCAAACGCTCGAGCATTACCAAAATGCCGAAGCTCAATGTTGAACCTATAAACTTGAAGGGAATAGACCCCGCGAATGAATCAACGAGGACTCTAGGTCACTTCCTAATGAAATTGTTTCTATCTGATTCCCCAAGAAAATCAGTATCACATAAATTTCACGTAATAAGTGAAATAAACCTACCCTTTGACGGGATCATTGGCACTGATATGTTAGATTCACTTGGTTGTACGATTGACTACAGCAAAGACGTCCTATTAATAAACAAAATCAATTTAAATCTTAATTTCAACGAACCGACTTACCTTATCCCTCCTCGAACTGAGATGATTATAGAATGCACCGTATCCGATCCAACCATCAGAGAAGGCCTCGTCCTAGACCAAAGCGTTTCCTAATCGCTAACTCCATTGTCCGCGTAAAAGAGAACAACAGAGTAAATATATCAGTCGTTAATATTTCCGAGGACCCAATTGACCTCAATCCTAATCTGGGCCTGAAGCTAACACCTACCTGTCCTGTTCTATTCAATCAACTTACTCCAAGGTCACCCAATCAAATTCACGGAACACCTAGAACATCGCTGGAACGAAGTCAGGCAGTCCTAGAACAACTAAGAATGGAACACCTAAACAATGAGGAAGCTAACTCCCTTTCTCAAGTCTGTGCAGACTATTCAGATATCTTTCATCTTCCTCACGAGAAGTTAAGCTGCACTAATGCTCTCCAACACTATATAAAAACAAATTCACAAGACCCAATTCATACTAAATCATATAGATTTCCCGAGATACATAAGAATGAAGTTAGTAGCCAAATAAGTAAGATGCTTGACCAGAACATCATAAAACCATCTTCTTCTCCGTGGTCCTCGCCCATTTGGGTCGTCCCAAAGAAAAAGGATGCATCCGGGCAACAGAAATGGCGAATCGTCATTGACTATCGAAAGTTGAACGATATCACTATTGGGGACACATATCCTATCCCTCAAATAAACGAAATCCTTGACCAGCTAGGAGATAGCCGCTATTTCTCCACTTTAGACCTTGCTTCCGGCTTTCACCAAATTAAAATTAACGAGGAAGACGCAGCTAAAACAGCGTTCAATGTCCCTCAGGGACACTACCAATTCACGCGCATGCCATTCGGGCTCAAGAACGCCCCATCCACTTGCCAAAGGCTGATGAATACTGCATTGTCCGGCCTCCAGGGCATTAAATGTTTCGTCTACCTGGATGATATCGTGATATACTCTCGCGATCTTCTCAACCACATAAGTAACCTCAAAGAAATATTCCAAAGAATTCGAGACTTCAATCTGAAACTACAACCTGAGAAATGTGAGTTTCTCAGAAAAGAAGTATCCTATTTGGGCCACATTATTACCGACCAAGGTGTCAAGCCCAACCCAGACAAAATTAAGGCGGTAACTGAGTATCCAATACCTAAATCGCCCAAGGATATAAAATCCTTTTTAGGCCTTGTTTCTTATTACAGGCGTTTTATCCCAAACTTCTCTAAATATGCTAAACCGCTCACGAGTCTCCTAAAAAAGAATGTCCCATTTGAATGGCAAAATCAGCAACAGTTAGCTTTCGAAACTCTTAAACAAACACTTACCACAGCTCCTATCCTATGCTATCCGGACTTCTCTCAAACATTTGTGCTAACCTGCGACGCGTCCAATTATGCCATATCCGCTATCCTATCCCAGGGCCCCATAGGTCAAGACCGGCCTATTGCATTCGCATCGAGAACGCTAAACAAAGCGGAATGCAACTACAGCGTAACAGAGAAAGAGTGTCTCGCTATAGTCTTTGGAACTAAGACCTTCCGCCCTTACCTCTATGGCCGTAAATTTTCTATTGTAACAGACCACAAACCTTTACAGTGGCTCTTCAATTGCAAAGACCCTGGCTCGCGACTTATCCGTTGGCGTCTAAAGTTAGAAGAATTTGAGTATGAGATTCGTTATAAAAAAGGGAAAATAAATTCTAATGCCGATGCGCTCTCAAGATTCCCAGTAAATCCCATCCTACCTACAGAAGACTCACCTGTAGACGACAATCCCATCCTACCTACAGAAAACTTACCTGTAGATGACAATCCCATCCAACCTGCAGAAGACTCACCTGTAGACGAAGAACCTGGCAAGCCCAGTAAAACACCACCTTTTAGTCCCTTGACACTCGAAGACCTCGACATCCAACTCCTTCCTAGTCCACTCGAAGTGATCGACATTAACAGCAATGATCTACCATCCGTAGACCTTCTTGAAGACAGTAGCTTACCATCAGTTACTTACAGTCCTGGAAGCCCCGAGATTTCAACCTACACTCCATCTCTAAGGGACATTAACGTACCCGAGCCGGAACAACAGCAATCTCCCCGTCCTTCTACATCTAATGACTCTCCTCTATCCGGCAATTACTCTAGTTTGCTGAAAGCTATCGCTGACAAGAACCGAGTGCTCAACACTTGTATTATAGAGCACAACGAAATCTCATGAAAAGTTCCTCAAAAATCATCCTACTTCCTATATCTATCGATCTCGACGAATCCAATCCCTATCTCCAGGAAATCCTGAGTATGGTAGAAAACCCCGACGATATTCTGAACACTGAAAGAGAACTACATTCCTATTATAAAGTGGTCTTAAAAGACAAAACTGTTTTCCTATTATTCACCAGAGTTAACCACTTTGACGTAGCATCATATCCTGATATACTCAAAACAATCCAATGCGTTAGAGACGAACTAATGAAAATAGAAAACGTTCCTGACATCAGTATACCTGACTTTAGAAATGCCTTTGAAGTCCATTCATTTGTTAAGATTTACAACATTCTTCTTTTCTTGTTCCATAATACTACAATTATAATCAACGTATATCATAATAATATAATGTATCCATCTCCTACTGAAGTTAGGAAAATCCTATACGACAATCACGACATCCCTGCAGCGGGTCACTTAGGCTCAGTCCGAATGTTTAACAGAATAAAAGAGTCTTACTATTGGAAGGGTATGCGCAGCGATATAGAAGCCTATGTCAAACGCTGCCAATCTTGTCAGGAAAACAAGGCCCTTCGAAAAATCAACCGTGCCCCTATGCAGATCACGAGTACATCAACAGCACCTTGCCAACGCATTTCTCTAGATATAGTTGGTCCTCTACCCGAATCGGGCGTCGCGAAACTTAAATTTATTCTTACGATCCAAGATGATCTTACTAAATTCTCCACCGCGTATCCTATTAGAAGCACGACCGCAGAAGAGACCAGTGAGTGTCTCCTGCATTTTATTTCTATCTTCGGCATCCCTAAACTGATCCTCACAGATCAGGGAACCAATTTTACCGCCGATCTCTTCAAAAAGACATGTGATTTCCTGAAAATCAAGCAACTTTGGTCCTCTCCATATCATCCTCAAACTCAGGGTGCTCTGGAAAGGAGTCACTCAACTCTAAAGGAATACCTAAAGTCCTATGTTAATGAGGAACAGACCAACTGGCCTCGGTATGTCTACACAGCAATGCTTTCCTACAACACTGCTGTCCATTCTACAACACATTATACTCCATACGAGCTAATGTTTGGTCACAAACCGTATCTACCCAACTCCATCTTTGACGAACAACCAGGAACAACATACCCGGAATACGTCCGTATGTTGCAAAATCGCCTAAACTATTCACGGCAAAAAGCTCTTGATCATGTACATAAGTCTAAAGAAACATCAAAAACCTATTATGACTCGCGTACACGCGCCGTAACATACAAAGTAGGTGACTACGCCTACCTTAAAAACCATTTGAGAATGCGCAAGGCCCTTTCTCCTATATGGAAGGGACCTTATAAAATTATAAGGGTACATGGAAACAATACACTTACCCTCTTAATAAGTCGCCGCCATGTTCGGCACCACTTCGATCAGGTTAAGCCCGCTGACACCGGTAACCTGTAAAATAAATAATAGAATTAGCATAAGGTTGTAATTAGGAAATATAATAGTACTTACCGTAGCTTACTCGAAGTGACCACAGCTATGTTAGAATAATTTTAATAACTAAATATTATATATATATAATTATTAATGTACATATATATACATGTAATAAATATAAATTTATAAGTATAATATACAAGGCACGCGCACATATAATACGCGTTTAGTAATGGTAGTAAAGTTAGGTTTAGTAAACAGTAGGAAGATAAAACAGATAGTTATAGGTTAGATATAGGTTCTTTACTCAGGAGTTATAAATCACCCTATTAATACTACTTACAGTGCACCGACGCAAGCTCATAACCAACATGAGGTGTGAAAAGGTTTTTACAGGGTCGGCAACGCGCAAGTGATACCTCTGGTGTTGCAAGCGTCCATAGGCTACGGTAACCGCTTACCATCAGGTGGGCCGTATGCTTGATTGCCACCTTAGTGGTATAAAAAAAAAAAAAAAAAATGACTACGTACAACGGATCAGATCAAGTCCGGGCCTTTACTTTGATCCCCTCGGAACTCTGAAAATTGAAAACGGCCAGTTGAACGTCTTAATACCCGTAGATATATCACACCTGAAACCATACTTAGAAAATATTAAATCCTCCATAGACACCGCCACTGAACTGTGCCAACAAACCGAGTTAGGGAAAAACCTGGAATGTTATAATATATTAAAACCGTTAGTTACACGATACCAAGACATGTCGCGAGAATTCGAGTCCATATCCCACTTACTTGATGACCGAAGTAGACGTAGCGCCTGGTTTGCAGGTATCAGAACTGTCCTCAAACATGTTTTTGGTACATTAGACGAAGACGATGGCATTAGGTATAACGAAATAATAGAATCAGTACAAAATGGACAGAAGAAGTTAGCTACATTGATGAAGGAAAATGTTTTGGTAATGACTTCCGTCATTTCCTCGTACAATAAAACATTAAGTGAAATAAAAATTAATGAAGCTAATTTGAGTAAAGCTATCGATAAGCTCTCGAACAGTCTCGGAAATGTAACGATAAAAACAAATGAACTTTTATTGAGATCATATATTAATGAAATCTTCGACAGTCTAGAAACAACAATATTGATACTATCTTTCCAAATTGAAGACATAGTTAGCGCCATTCTATTTAGTAGTCAGGATATACTACATCCATCTATAATAACCCCTAAGCAGCTGTATCGAGAACTCATCGAAAGTTACAGGCACCTGTCAGATAATGTAAAACTACCTGTAACCTTAGATTTAAGTGCTATTCATTATATTCTAAATTTATCTAAGTTAGTTTGTTATTTCATTAATAACAAAATGGTATTTGTTCTGAAAATACCTTTAGTCTCACCTACAGAATTCATGTTATTCCATAATATCGCTTTACCTACACCACATAAATCTGATAACCCTGACTCATTTAGTTTAATATTACCAGATTCAAAATTTGTAGCAATGACCAAAGACAAATTATACTACTGCGTATTAGATAGCCTCGAAACATGTAAATCAATCAACGCAAATAGTTTCGTCTGTGACGTCACGCACATCTACGCGTCGGACGCTAAGCCGACTTGCGCTAGTGAACTATTGACTAAAGTGATCACCGAAACTCCAGTGCAGTGTAAAACTAATTTTATATACGGAAGTGTAGATATATGGAAACCATTGAGCAATAATAAATGGCTATTTGTACAGTCAAAACCTAATAAACTCTCAATAGACTGTGTCAGTTCAAAACTGTATGAAGATAGTATAGTCGGAACCGGCATAGTCACCATTCCCAATGGATGTACGGGATATTGTAAAAGTACTACACTATTACCCAAAAATAACGTTATAAACTTTACCTCACCTGTTAAAATTTCTGAGTTCAATTTAATCAACGACTCCTGTTGTAATATAGTTAAGTTAAATAAGATAAAAGCTAATGTGCCCCCTGTTGAACTTAGTAACATAGATTTAGATAATTTGGAAAAAGAAAAGGATATTTTAGTAAAATCTACTGGCCAGTTAGACAGTTTCATTAATGAACCACATATTGTTCAATATGGGACACACTATTCTTCTTTGATTATTATTGTTAGTATTATAATAGTTTTCTATATATTTTATAAAATTTGTAAACCCGGAAACTACCTATTATGCATAAAATTTTGTAAAAAGAAATCCCTTCAGGAACCAAACGTAAAAGCAGAATTAGAAGCGGATGATGAGAATGAAATGATTCCACTGCCAACTATTAGATCTAGAATTTAAAACAGAAACTTCTTTCCACAATTTTAAGAAAGTTTCTTTTAATGGGGGGAGATGTTATACCCTACGCATGTTAGTTAAACTGCTGACAGTAGAGACTGCTGAATCAGCAGCCTCAGCTAGTTAGAACGGCTCGCGTCTCCGCTAGTTCAGTCTGTCGCGCGCTTTCAAAGCAATCGGTTGTTGAAGGGTCTTTAATCCAATTTTATAATGAGTGTTTCCTTGATTAAATATAGTGTTCATTAAAAGTTCCTTTTTTAAAAAGACTTCCAAGTTCCATCCTATAACAGTTCGATTCCCGCCTCAGGACGTGAAAATTTTCTAGTTTTATATTATTTTAATTACTATGTCTGTAAATATCCATAATTTATTGTTTACTTTTACTATGCATATTTACTAATATCTACGTATTTTTTTTATTCGACACAATGAAGTATTTTTAATGCTAAAATTGTGTATAAATTTTTAAGTTAAAAAAAAAGAAATTAATTTCAATACTTATTAATTATATTAAACCCGACTAGCCGTGGTCTTTCGCCGTGGTACTAGTCTGCCCAATACTAGAGTGTAATTTAAAAGCCGGAGGCGCGGAGGGACAGCCACGCTCGCCCTCTATCTGTAGCGAATATCAGCTTCTGCAGCTTTGGCTTTTTGGATCGCCATTGGCGCCATTGGCGCCTTCGGCGCCTCCGCGACCAGCTACAGCCGCTCCAGCTCGCCCGGGCGCGTGAGACTCGTTACGTAAGGGCGGAAGGGCTGCACTCCCCGCAGCACCGGAGAAGAGCAGAACCTATTGCACGCTGCATGCCTGCTTGTATGCATGCAGAAGAGTTTAGGTATTATGATTGTTTGCCTGCATGCATGCAATCAAAATCAAATCAATTATAAAAAAATATTATATGCATAAAAATTTGTGCTTTTTGAAATTATGGTAAATAAATGTTAGTTAGGGGGTCGTGAGCTACTTTTGGGTCGTGTAAACTAAAAACCGTCTGTGGAGTACCACTTAACTGCCGCGGAAGTACGATGATGTGGGTGACGACGATGCTGTTTGAAACGTCTAATGGCTGCTTCCAGGGTAGTCGACTGCCACGGTCGGAGAGATCTTGAGGGGTGCAATATCCACGCCCAGTAGGTTAGAATCTATTCTGGCACTAGAGCACTCCAGTTTTGAACCCTGAAATTTTCATATTGGACAGTTTAGAAAATGTCTGAATTTCCGTTAGTGACTGCAACATCACGACGCGAAGAATTTGCAAAGCGGAAAGCAGTGTGGTAGGTACATTATTATTAAGCGATCAATGATGTTGCAATCTCAGGCAAAATTAATTAACTATAATGTTAATTAACAATAGCATAAAAATACCTAGTATATGGAACTGACTAAAATGAGAATGTGTAGATGATAAAAAAGAGACACAATTTTAAATAATTAGTACCACGATAGCAAAAGCACTTAATTTCACGCTAGTTATTTCATTGAAATAGAAGGGAAAATATAATTTTATTGTTTAGGTCGATCGATAGTATTATTATATGTATATGCGATTGTTAGGTAGTAATAAATAAAGCCACCGTGATACTAATCGTTGAGAATTTCGTTAATTAATGTAAATACTAACTACGGTATATGATATATTAGCTACTACTAATGTGACAAATCAGTAATAAATGATTTTCTAAACTAGTTAAGGCTAAGGAGTAATTAAATAATTTGCAACACTCACCCGATCGGGGTAAACACAGACTCTAATTATGTAATATAATAACGTAATAATTGTCATATCCAATTATTAATTGAAAGATTTAGAATGATTAAATAATTTCATTAAAAAAAATACTCCAGCAAGCAGGCAGCTAAGTTCACGTCTGCCGTCAGAATATGTTCTATCTCACATTCGGTCTAATCAGTCGTCGGTTTTGTATCGAAGACCTTCTCGCAGAGAGGTGTTTACAAAGTTAAGTTAAGGCGATACCTCGAGAAATTTGTTTTTAAAAGGCCCCGCCCACTCACCCCCGCGACCCGCAATTTACACTCGTCGCTCGCTACGTAAAATTTGAAGTTCGCGCCGAACGCCCGTCATGGGGTCAGTAGGGTCAATGGAAAAGAACAAAAAAGCAATGGAGTTGTATCACACTATTTTATTGAAAATTTCAGTATGTAAATATTCGTCTGTATGAATGAATTTATAATAAAACACGAAAAACTGTATACATAAATATATTTTTTTTTAATCTATTAAGCCCAATACATTCTAACAGTTACTGTTGTATCTAAAAGCGCCTCATATTTCTTTGTAGAGTGGTCAGAGACCCTGACTACTTAGCCAACGGTTCCGGGTTCGAACCCCCCAGTCGGAACAATGTTTGTGTGATTAAAAAAGATTGTTGTGCACGGGTCTTGAATGTATATTTTAGTTTATTTCTAATGTTTATTTATACCTAAGTCAAAGAATATTATGTAGGTACATAAACAAATTTTAATATAGGTAATTAAACATTTATTAGTTACCCATTTCATTATATATGTTTAATTAAAATTAAATATCCTTACCCTCTCACCTATTACCTAGCTCAAAGCAAGCACCGTTAGAGCTTGTGTTATGAATACTAACTAGGTAACGAATAAATTATTTTATATGTATAATATAGCACCTTACCTGAACTAAAATAGTCTCGTACTGTGCGGTTTCAGAGAAACTTTCTCCCGCATACGCTCAGGTTGTGGAATGACCTCCCTGCACAGGTTTTCTCGAACGAGTACAGCATGGGGTTCTTCAAAAAGGGTTTGAAAAAGTTTTTACAGGGTAGGCAACGCGCAAGTGATACCCCTGGTGTTGCAAGCGTCCATAGGCTACGGTAACCGCTTACCATCAGGTGGGCCGTATGCTTGATTGCCACCTTAGTGGTATAAAAAAAATGTATACATATCACCAGAGATATGTATATAAAAGAATTTATTCGTTACCTAGTTACACAGATATACAGGCTGTATCCGAAATACAAATAAAGTGAAAAGGGTGTAAATGGGTCCCTTGTGTAGAGTTTATTACCAATGTGTGACAACTGTAGTGTGACATTATTACATGCTGAAAAATTAATTATTTTTGATAAAAAATGAAATGATCGACATTGAAGCGCAGCCATATTTAAAGGTCATACCCCCTATCAGGCGTAATTACCTCCTACTTTCATAAACTTTTCCTACTCCTGGTAGCTTATATTTATTTGATAAAATAATAACATAAAATAAATAACCTATAATTCCTCAATTCTAGTACCTATTTATTTTGATAGGCTAAGTACAAAAAATATAGATAGATAATAAATAACTTTATTGAATACTTACAACGGTAAAGTAAAGTAAAGTTGTGAGAATCAAGATATGAGTCAACATAAAAAACACAAATAAAATTTTAAAAGTTGTATCTATCTACCTAATTTCTCAGATGAATAAATTAAGGGTTTAAGCATTCAACCAAAAATGAAAATATTTTTTATTGGATATGTATCTATCACACACAAGAACCCGGAAGATCGATAAATATGTTTTAAATTTTGTCACGGATAAAACAAGAACTTGCATCATAAAACGAAACTATGCGCTATCCTCACTGACAGAGCTGCAAACCCAGGTGGCAGAGATAAAACAAGCCGTCATCGAAACGAGGCTAAGAAACCGCTGGTAACCTCGTCCCCTTCCCCTGTGCGAGGGTCCCTCGTCATTTGGTGCTAGTGGTAGTGATACCACTACCGCCCTCAGGGCGTATATCAAGGTCTCGCATACCTGCAACTACATCTTCGGCGTTAGCGAGCCACATTAATGAAACGGACTGTAATAGAAATAGCGATATTGAAGATATCTGTAGCACAGAAACAGATGATAGTTTTCAAACTGTGGTAAATACAAATCTAAAAGAAAACTGAACAAAAATAAATTCGGAAAAGCGACTTTAATCTTAACAACCACAAAAATTGTACCCAAGTTAACGCACATATACGTATCGCGTTTTGACCCTACTACTACGGAAAAAGACGTAAGGGAATTACTGACTGAGCTGGGAGAAACAGTACACAGCATAGAAAAGCTTACGGCGTATAAGCCCACTGGTTTTTCATCATTTTAAATCACTATAGGTAAAGATAAAGAAAACAAGCTCTTAAGTGAAGAGTTCTGGCCTTTAGGAATAGTATACAGACGTTTCAAGGGTTAGCGCTAGACAAAATATCGCATACCACTTAATATGAATCCAATCAGTATTGTATCTTTTAACTGTAAAATTACAAGGAGGTCATGCGCACACGTGACGGAACTATGTAAGGACTACGATGTTATATGCCTACAAGAACTATGGCTACTACAAAATGACATCGACTTCCTGGGCAATGTGCACTCTGATTTCGCCTACCATGGACTGTCAGCGATGGACACGGCTGCTGGAACTATAAGCGGGAGACCCTATGGAGGAGTCGCGGTTATGTGGCGTAAAAGTAAATTTACTGACGTCACTCCCGTATGCTGTGGAACTACCCGTATTGCAGCAGTACAGATGAAACTCAAAGATCGAAGTCTGCTGATCATGTCAGTATATATGCCTACGGACTGTGAGGACAACTTGCCCCTATCACTCAGTGCTTGGGGCGTATTAGCGCTGTGATAGAAGACCTTGAGGGGGATTGCATGTTGGCGATGGGCGACTACAACGCAGCCCCTAGAGCTCGCTTTGGGGACGAGCTGCGGGACTTCTGTAGCGACCAGCAGTGGGTATGTGCGGACATGGACCTCCTCGGTGAGTCAGCCAATGCTTATACTTTTCGTAGTGAAGTGAATGGTAAGACGAGCTGGTTAGACCACTGCGTCTGTACGACTTCGGCGTTTGACCTTGTGCAGGATGTTTCTATTTTAAGTGACAATGTGTATTGGTCTGATCATCTGCCATTGGCAGTCAAGTGTAGTGTGGACCTCATTACACCAAATATTGTATTACCTAAAGTCCCAATACACAAAACAAAAATTGTGGCAGGGAAATGCACTGTGTTACTCAATAGTAATGAGTGATGTGCACTATAACAATATAGTGAATGTATTGACTCGGGCGGCTCGTGATACGTACCACTGTAAAGTTAAGCATAAAAAAACAAATTACTGGTTGGAATTTTCATGTCCGAGAAAGTCATTCAAAAGCTCGATTAGCACACCAAGTTTGGGTATTAAACGGTCGGCCGAGTCAAGGACATTTATATGATGAAATGCATTTTGCAAGAAATAAATAAATGAAAATGGTGTCTTAATAATGAACATAAGATAAAAATGCAATGCAATGCTTAATAATTGCGAAGCATAGATACAGTAAGGAATTTTCAAAATTTCGGAAGTCAACTCGTAAATTAAACTGCAAACCTACTTTGCCTTTATTTGTAAACAAATGTCAGAATACTAAAGATATAGCTAATATGTTTGCATCTTATTTCAATGTGAATAGCATAATGTCAGAGTGTAGCGGGGAGAAGCCTGTCTGTGGTGGGTCGGCCACTGCCCGCGCCTCCGCAAACGGTCCGCACCTAGGCCAGCGTCCGGAGGTTCATCTCACTCCCGATAGTATATTTAAATGCGTGCGCGAAATGAAGCGCGGGAAGTCGCCGGGCCACGATGGACTTAGTATTGAACATATTCTACATAGTGGACCCTTGCTATTTGATAAACTGTGTGCGTTTTCTTCCTTGTTTTCTCACGATGTTTCATTCACCACTAAGCACGTGGCAATTCAAACATGAATCCGTACGTAAATTCTAAAGAATCCTAAAATTCATAAGAACTTGTATATGGACCAAAGTTTTAAATGCGACGTTGCCAGCTCAGGTAAAGAGTAATTCATTTTAGATAAATTACATCTAAGCATTTAGTTTGTATGAAAGTAAAATTGTTAAAGAAATTGTAATTCATAAAAGTGTTCATAGTAAAAAATGATCAATTTAATAGTCTGAATAACATGCCGAAGTCAATGTATAACCTCAGGAAGACGGTGTATATAAATTACAGATATTATAAATAAACTTACATAAACATATAAACATCCAATACCCGTGAACAAATATCTGTACTCATCACACAAACATCTGTTCCGGCCAGGGTTCAATCGAGCCCGGAACCGCTGGTTAAGTATAATTATATATTTTATTCTTAATTTTTTATTTTAACATTATTATAAATGTTTGAAAAATTACTTAGTAATTAAAATATAATAAAACTAGAAAAATTTCACGTCCTGAGGTAGGAATCGATTCCTGTATATTCCTATATATTTTATATTCAATCATATAGATGGGATGAAAAGCAGAGTGTATTACTCAGTCGCAAAATTATTTTTACCTCGGGCGACGTATATATTGACTATAAAGGCGCCCTCGCCGTAGAAATATTATAATTATGTTCCCTTGTGATACAATATACTATTAACTAAGCTAGGTGGAAAATAATGGTAATAAGTAATTATTATTAGAAATAAAAAAAGTAAAGAAACACATGTACTTTTAAAATTGGTTTATTGAAAGCTTTTTTCATAATCTGTCAAGCCGCGATATACCACCGGGACAATTGAAAAATCAATTGTGTCTGGAAACTCATGCTTAACGGGTTAAACAATTTTTTATAAATCTTCGAAATGTGGTGCCTCAAATTGTTAAAATATTCGGCGAACTTCGTACCACCCGATCCATACAAAACATACTTTAATAATCATGTATAACTTCCTCTTGAATCACTATCTATTGCTGAAAAGTGAATAAAAATGTTCCATAACTAAAAATAATAAATAAGGCACATAAACATGTGTAATAAAATGTATAAATATTAGAGATGCAACGATTCGGTCATTACGGTAACGATTACTATTACAATGTAAACTAGAAAAACATAATAAATTTTATTTATTTAATTAAATACAATAAACAAATGATGTCGCAAATCAGTTGTTTTAAGTTAAATATTACGAATAAACATAACGGACACCTTTTGACACCAAATGTTTTGTACCTGTGGTCTGATTTTATAAGTATTAGGTATATATAAGTATTAGGTATACCCTACATAATTTTAGGTATACCAAACAAACACTACAAAATGGTCATAATATAGCATATGTACATGATGAACATTGAAATGAGTAAATATTCGGGTGGTTCAGGTACTTACCAACTCGAGGTATACCTATAGGGCATAGGGTGTCAGGTGTCATCAGATTGTTTCGTTAAATTAATACCCAGCTTTTATTTCTAATAGTAGTTGGAAATCGCATGTCACATGAAGTCGATTTCATAAGGCTGTGTTCAGTAAAACTTGTTTCCTCGGTTTCTCTTCTGTAAGTTATAAGTTTACATTGATTAAAATGACGAAGACGAAAATTAAAACATCTGATTTTAAGAATTAGAACCAACATGTAAAATATTTTTTTTATTTTTACTAAAACAGGAAAAAAATTGTTTTAAAAGTAGATATATATACTGTTTATAATCGTCCTTCATGCCAGCAACGTCCAAAAGTTGAAACTTTATTCCAGCATTCCCCATTGCTGTTGTGTGCAACAACATTACCATGTAATGATGACTCCACTCTTTTTGGTTCTATGGATTTTTCGCGAGTAAAATTGTCATCACTATTGGTGTCATTTGCTGGATCTATTTTTATCCTGTAAAATGAATACGTAAATTATTTTTAAGAAGTTATATAAATAAGTAGTAATAGTGACAAAGACCACACATCATGCGTAACACATTGCTCCCAAATAAGTTCTTACAACAGAAGAAAATGCCGCTGTAGTAAACGACAAAGTAGGTATTACCTACGCTTGATTTGTGACTGATCGAATGTATGGAAGTACTTACTTATTACACTATATTGGTATTTATTTATTTTACTTTAATCAACACGGTTTAGATACCTTACCTACTTAGACTTATTTCCCAACTACGATTAAATTAAATAATATAGGTAATAATAAAAACAAAAACACTAACTAAATAATAAAATCGTATTGTAGGTACGAGTATAACTGTTGTACATAACTTACTTTTTCCTTTCTCTTAGATAAATCACTGGCTTGTTCCCTTAGCCGTTTCAAATTTACACTTTTTTCTCAACTTTGGTTTTTGTTTATTTCCCATGGTAGAAACAAAATATTATTTAAATGTATTAATTATTTTAAAACAACACGATAAACAAGTTAGTACTTTTCTTTTTAGTAATTTAGGTATGCTTGAGCACAGTAGCTAGGTATAATACAAGATTGTCCATTAAATATAGCACTATCCGTATCCCCCGAGTACATGTACGTCGTCGATCAAAGTTCTCGGGCGACTGATTGCCGGCACATGGAGGGATAGAAATATGACTTCTCAGCGCGAGGAAAGAGACAACAATAGCGCACGATTGCCTAAGTAAGCGACAAATTGAAAATTATTTATTTATTAAAAAACTAAACGATTTTTGAATAAAATAATCTTGTGAATGTTTACAATAGTCTATTGTCTTTCTAATGAACTAAATTTGGGTTTCAAATATTCATCCATTGGATTATAAAATCAAAAAAGTGAATAAGAAGGGTCAACTTTGGATTTATTTTCTATCGAGAAAATTGTTTCCATTCATGTTTTGGCTTTCGTCAATGACTTTATTGATTAGTCAATTATACTATATTTAAAATCGAGAACAACAGAAGTAGGAGAAATAGAATTAAAATGTAATTCAAAATGCTGAGAATTTCAAGGTAGCCCCTTAAAGTAGCATGTAATTTAAACAAGCGCGCGGTGATTCTTATTAAGAAATTGAATTTATTCTCTTAATATGATAAAGTATATTTAGTTTAAGTAGATTGTAAAAAAAAATATAGATCAATGATTAGTGTACCTAAGTTTGTGTATTTTTTTGTAATAAGTTTTTTAATCGAATGAGCATTACAATAAATAAATTATATAATATGCGAATAGATGGAGTAGCATTTTTTCATATGCAGATGATACGGCTTTTGTGTTTTCAGCTAGATACTGGGAACACTTAAAATTACGGGCTGAAGCGGGGCTTAACAAAATTGCTACTTGGCTGAATACATATCTTTTGTCCCTAAATGTAGAAAAGAGCAACTACATTTTTTTCACCAAGTACAATAACAGCCATTGGGATGTTGCCTAAGTTTGAAAATGGCGCTATTTTTCACAAATTTGGAAAATATACGCTCCTGTTACCCATAAAAACAATTCAAACTTAAAAGATAAGGAATATTGTTGAAGTTGTACTGTTTTGAAAATTAAAAAAATGGTCATATTTTTTTTCAATATTTATCAAAACTGTTATTGATATTAGATTGCTGACATCAATTAAAACATCTATTATTATGACAACTATTCATAAAAATATACTTAATACATAGTTATTAACAATTTTGTCAGTATGCCCATACATTTCTTAGTAATATGGGAACATGTGACGTCACCTGTTCCGTAGATTTTCTATGGAGCGTTTTTGGACGATGCGCCGCAACACATCAAACATACCACTAAATCTGTGAAACTATTGATCTTAGACATACTATTTCTTGTACTTAAAAAACTAAGCAGTACAAAATATCTAGGTGATAGGCTTGATCAGCGCTTATCATGGCACAATCACATAGAGCTACTCATGAATAGAACTAGAAAGCTCATATGGACTTGTATGTGGCCTCTAAACGTCTTTTCCGACTAACATATATATCTCCCATCAACCAGCGCGTCGGAACCTGGATTGTCTATGCCAAGGCTAGACTAACTGCGCAACAGAGGAGTCCGAGGACGGCCTCCTGTCAGGAGAGGCCGTATTGTCAATAAGAAGAGAAAAGAGGGGCGGGCCCGGCAACCGTCTCACCGTGCACTATAAATAGCAGCGCGCGCTAGCACCCGGCCTAATACCGATTGCACCATCCTCCTGGAAACGCTGTCCGATGTCTTTGTTAGATTGTTGAAATTGTTCAAGTGTTAAGATAGTAGTCAATTTATTTCGTATTCTTAAGAAATATAATTAATGTGTGTTGTAGGTAGATTGTTTTTTTTAAGTAATTTTGTTTGAAAAAGCCAACACTATATTAAAAATGTTTAGAAATTTTCTTAAAAAATGCGAAGAAACTTTTTCCCCGACCTATTATTTTTTGTATTTTGTATTTTTTAATAATTCAAAGTATTCCTAGAATACACGAAAAAATCGTAAAAAATAGTGGGAAATCAGCCATGTAAATGAAACCTTTTTTTTCAGTGTCGCTATAGTGTACTGATTAGATTCCTCTAACGGGAAAAAACTTTTATCCCTGACAAGTCACGGTGCAATCCCGAGAATTCTCGATTGGAACCAGTGATTAATGCCCCCAAGTGACGCTGTTCCGTGGTCTTACAAAAGTTAGAGGCTCTTTGAAAGGAAATCTAGAAATAAAGGCAGACTCAATAAGCATGTGTGAAATAAAAACTACAATCTTATTTATTTCAAAGCCCACAAATTAAATATTTTAATTTAATTTAACAATAAAATACTAATAAACACATTTGAATGTTTGATTTTGTGTGATAATAACGCCTACTTTAATGTAATAATTACAAATAAAGAAAGAGAGCGAGACACAATTTTTTATCGTTTTCTTTCTTTATTTTTAATTGTTACATTTAAGTAGGCATACGGAACAGTGGTGACGGTGGCTGCTTACAATGGACCTCATTAAAATGCTCAAAGTCGCTCAAAGGGCAATGGAGAGGGCTATGTTCAGCATTTCCTGTGTGATCGAGTGCGAAATTATTAAATCCGTAGGAGAACTAAGATCGCTGACATAGCCCAAAGAATTACGAGCCTCAAGTGGCAGTGGTCAGGCCACATGGCAAGGAGGACTGACGGCTGTTGAGGCGGAAAGCTCCTCGGGTGGCGGCCGCGTACCGGGAGACGCACCGTTGGTTCACCTCAAGAAGGGCCTCACGAGGTAGACCTACGATCTGGTGAGGGTCGCGGGAAGCTGATGAATGCGGGCAGCGCAAGTCTGATCAGTTTGGAGGCCTTTGCCTAGCAGCGGTTGTCTCTCGGCTGATATGATTAAGATAATGATGATTCAATTTTGTAAATAAACTTCAATTTAATGTGGTTTTTGAGATCAGATACAACTTAAAATAAAGTGTGCACGTCTCTTATAATTATATTAAGAATAAAGAGTTTCATCGAATGCCTCGATTCGTCACTTCATTACGTAAAAAAATAAAATTGCAAAATTGGCCTATGAATGTCAGACGCGGGTGAAGCGAAATCAGTTCGTTCATGTAAAGATGACGTCAAATTATGGGTGACGCACTGTAAAATGTTGATTAGCTGCATGCAACAAGTTAGTAAGCTTATGTTTTGGTCAACAGGTAACTAAAAATTAATATTTAACTTTGAATATATCATTTAGAAACTTTATAATTATAATGTCAGTGCCAAGAGAATCAATTTGAATCGGAAAACTAAAGTGGTGTAAAATGTGTTAAAGTTCAAGCATGGCGACGACGGACAGCGTAAGTACACACGACAGCAGATCAAGTGTAACAGTTGCACCACGAAAGCCGTCTCTATTACGAAAGTAAGGGCGGTCTCAAGGTCAAACTGTTACGCTTAATGTGCTGTCGACTGTACAACAGCCTCCCACTAGATAGACAGATGACCTGCACCCTATTCGGATCACTGATTCGATTCGAAAAGTCACATCCCGTCTCACTTTGACGCACCGCAATAAAAAGTGACAGAAATTGAGTATCCGAAATTCGAATATTTTCCGCCAGTTTTGAATAAGATAGCAGGACAGGGTCGCGAGGAGCCGTTGGATGCAGGCTGCGCAGAACCGTTTTATTTCAAGATCGATGGGGGAGCCCTTTGTTCAACAATGGACATTATAGGCTGATATGATATGAATGACTACCGACTGGCGGTTGAAATGTCGCTAGCTATCCCGAGGCGGCGGCAGCAGCAGATTAGGGTGCATCGCTGAGAGGCTTAGAGAATGAGAGACCTACACACCAGTTGTTAATGGTGATGTAATTTCCTTTTAAATAATAAGGTCCATGTCTACATATGACATAAGAAAAACAATTCAGGTCAATATTTTCAATTTCATTATACTAAGTATATTAAGTACACTCTACGTAATTTCATACATAATTAATAACACTCATTACAATTAGGTACTAGAAAACAATAAAAAAATTATTAGAAAATACTTTAAGGTATTTTTCTTCTTTTTTTTCTGACATTCTCGGATACCTACTTGTACAAGGTCCACACTAATTAACATAGAATTTGGGTCCTATATTTTAATTAGTTCAAAATTATTGAAAGATGGCAATTCGTGTATTGACTGTACTTCATCACTTAGAACATTTAGCGGGAATATACAGAAATTTTAAATTGTCACGAAAAATTAATAAAATACTGATCTGTGCAAGAATAATGTTAGATTTATTGCATATGATTTTATCTTGTACAGTAAAAATAATCTTAGGTATTCAGGATTACAGTGATGTCACTATATTGGTGTTTTGTGCTATGGATATAGCAAGTTTTTTAACTATATCACTATTTCCTATAAAACACAGTGTTTCCTTTATCAAATTAAACAAAATTTTGTGTCATTTACACAATCACTACGAAAATTTTGCGATTTATAAAAAGGATACAAACCATTACTTATTTATTTTCTCCATTATTTCTTTGATAACAGTCCTGTCGGCTCCGTTTATTGAAACGGGTTTTGTACAATCAGAGTACTTCAATATTTTCTTTTTTGTGAATGAACTTGTCTTTGGCTTGATTTTTGTAATCAAATACAACTTAGAATACATTGTGTACGTTTCATACATATTAAGAATAAGGAGTTTCATCGAATGCCTCGATTCGTCAATTCGCTGTGTGGTGAATGATGTAATGATGCAAAATGGACCAATGAATCTCAAAGACACAGGTGAAGAGAAATCAGTTTATTCATGTGAAGATGACGTAAAATTATGGGCGACGCACTGTAAAATGTTGATTAGCTGCAACAAGTTATTAAACCTATGTTTTGATCATCAGGTAATAAACTATTTTTAATACCTTAGATTAGTAACCAGTAAAAGTCAATCAAATTCTATCCTAGAAAACATTAAATGAATTTTCACTTCATCTATTCAAACAGCGCTGATTGGTTCGCAAATAAGTGCGAGCAAAGCAGCTCCTTTCTGTAAGAGACCTTTGTAGCGGGCAGTAATGAGTTTTGAATATAGAAAAAATCGAGTTTGAATTTAAAACGGAAAATGGTTTAGTTTGCCGTGGTTACAGAGGTCAAATTAAAATATTGTATGAACAATACTGGCCGCCTCAGTGGTAGCAAGAGCAGCGCGGCGCGGGCGGTGCAGTGCCACGCGCCTTCTGTATTTAAAAAAAGGAAACCCGAGTACTACGTTTTGCTGTAATACTGTTTTATTTGTACTCGCGTTTTAGAGTTAGCAAAACTAACACTCGACGCAATTTTATGTCACTTTCTGCTCGACGCAACAATCTACTATTACCTCAGACGACGTATATTGAAACCATCGCTCCACTCTGGATTCAAAATAGCACCCTCGCCATGCTCCCTTGTGATACAATCTACTATTATAGATTCTAAGATTAAAATTTATATCTGACACAATGAAATTTAAGCTAGGTATGTAATCTATAATTAAGTGTTTTGTATAATGGACGTTGTAGCCGTTTATAAGTTATTTTAATATAAGTCCCAACTGCCAGCTCCTTGCAATCTAATTAAGATATTTCAGCTGTCCCATAAAATGTCAAGCAATATGATTGATATGTATTGCATCTGTGAATAATACCTCGACATTGATAACAATCTTTAACTCCAGATTCCGTTGTTAGGTCACAGATTACTTAGATTGTGCGAAACATGATTTATCTCTAGACAGCAAAATCGTCGAAAATGTAGATTCATCATCATCATCATCATCATCACCAGCCTATATACGTCCCACTGCTGGGCACAGGCCTTCCTACATGGGAGAAACACATGAGGAGTTTGGGCCATAACACCACCACGCTGGCCCAATGCGGGTTGGTGGGTTAAAGTGTTTGCAGGAACAACCGGGACCAACGGCTTAACGTGCCTTCCGAAACACGGAGGAGCTCGAGATAACAATTTTGATTGACCCATCCTAGGATCGACCATGGCGAAAGTTGCTTTGTTTTTCGTATCGAAACCAAGCGCTCATACCAATACCCCACCGAGCTCCTCAAATGTAGAGTAAAAACTCTAAATTGATTAATTTAACAGCGACCAAATTTTCATCCAACTAAGCGTCATGATAATTCGATTTATCGAAAACTAGACATAGGGGCTGGCGTGCCAAAGAGTGTAGATGGGAGGACAGAATTACGGAGCAGAACAAAAACTTGATCATGCAACACTTTAAGGTGCCCCCTCCACTTGATACATCCGCTGGGGCGCCCGAGGCTAGGACCATCGTGCGCGGAGATGAGCCAATACTAATGCTGACATCTAGCAAGTTTAGGGATGTAGGGGCAAATCTCAGACTCAGGTATTTAGCACCTGAAATATGCAATGATGGTCCTGGCATCCACCTGAAGTGATGAAACTATTATTGTTAAATTTGCGATGAATCGTCACCGTCTTAAGCCTACATACGTCTTACTATTGGACACAGGCCTTTCTACATAGGAGAAACACATAGAGAGTTTGGGCCATAACACCACCACGCTGGCCTAATGCGGCTTGGAGTGTAAGCTGTTGCAGTAACAACCGGGACCAACGGCTTACGTGCCTTCGGAAGCATGGAAGAGCTTGAGATTAGAACTTTTGGGTTGACCCATCCCGGGATCGACGAAGGTGACAATTTATAGATTGAAATACATTTATACATTTACATTTTTTATTGTTATATCGTAATCGCAATCAAGCTCAAGGAGCTCGGTGGCGGAGGAGCTCGGTGGCGTATTGGTTTGTGCGCTCTGGTTTCGATACGAAAACCAAAGCAACTAGCGCCATGGTCGATCCTATTTTTATTTTTTTTTTTCGCTGAGGAGAAGCTCTACCAGCCGACCCCCCTTTCCCCGGGGGGAGGAAGAGGGGGTGTGTGGGGCTCTCACCCACTAAACTCCTCAGCGACGCACCGCCTCTCCGCTCTTACCGACAGCACGGGATGGCCCAGCGGACATTTCACCGTCGTGTCGGTAAGAGGTAGTAGATCGGTCCTTCCTCGTAATTGATTGTAGGGGAGTTAGAAGGGGAAAGCCTGTTAAGGGGACCCCCCCCCCCCCCCCAACAATCTAATCGGTATTTTAAGTCGGGCTGGGCTGTGCAGTCCGGACACGGACCCCCACCGTGTCCGGAGCCCAAAAGGTTGTTACGGCGGCATAAGACGCCTAAAGGCCGTCCTACGTCGCCCTGCCCTCCTTCGCCGGATGCCAGAGACGGCGGCCGCTTCCCACGCTCTCTCTGCATGCTCTTTCGCCGCCATCACGGGATGAGTCAATCAAAGTTTGTTATCTCGAGCTCCTCCGTGCTTCGGAAGGCACGTTAAGCCGTTGGTCCCGGTTGTTCCTACAACCGCTTTGGGCCAGTGTGGTGGTGTTATGTTTCAAACTCTTTCATGTTTTGCTGCCATGTAGGAAGGCCTGTGCCCAGCAGTAGGACGCATATAGGCTGGTGATGATGATGATGATGATGAATCGCAATCAAGCGCTCAAACGTCTACGCCACCAAGCTCCTCACTATGCAACCTACCTCCTCAATCCTCAAGACTGCCACAATTGATATGTATCTATGTTCAAAATAGTTATCTGTGTATGTCGAGACTTCTGCCCCAGGAGCGGTCCTATCGCATCCTTCTTGGTACAACGCCGTACCTCGTTTAGATAGTCTTTAGTTAATGTTAAAAGTTTCATGCAAGTACAGACGACAGCACATCAAGTGTAACAGTTGCACTACGAAAGCCGCCTCTTTTACGAACGGAATAAGGGAGTTCTCAAGGTCAAACTGTTCCGCTAGATGTGTTGTCGACTGTACTTAATTCCTAATTTATGCCTTTGTTTTAGATCCTCGTTTCCATTGCTATTGCTGTCTTATATTACGTGATGGGTATCACTGATGCAATAGAGCGATTAGTGCAAGCGGTAAAGAGTTTTTATCCATTAGTATTCAGCAGTTATATTTTTTAAAATTCTTTAGAAATTTTTAATACTTTTCTCTAGAAAGTAGAGTTTTTGTACCTACCTACTTTTAGCGTATTCTTTTATTCAATTGCGTGAAAGATATTTCGACAATATTCTAATAATGTTAAATTACAAATAAATATTCTTTTATTTATATATTGCAATAAACATGACTAAGAGTCTAAGCAACATAGAAGATATATATATATATATTATAACAATAACAGTCCCTGGACTTAACTGAATCGTAGATTTTGTAAGAATACTTATGTGTGTGTTAAAAACGTAAAGATTTCGAGTGATTGCGACGTTGTGACGTTGACTTTAGCTTCTGATGTAAAAACTAGAGGAAACTTGCAGAGTTATCTCAAGTCCTTATTGTTTAGAGCAGACCCGGATCGTTAAAAATGTTTTAAATGTTAAAAGATTTTCGAATTGTTGCAGGAATTGGATATGGCCATATACAATTACGTTTTGCTTTTGTACGTCATTGTATATTTTCTTACTGTATTGGAGATTGTACTTTGTGGCCAAAAAATGATCAACGCTTGGACTAATCTAGACAGGTCTTTGGCTAGACTATATGGCACCATACTTGTTTGTAAGTTAAATCGTTTGAAATGAAATTTGAAATTAGTTGCTTTTTGCAAACACACGAAACGAGTGAAAACCAAAAAAAAAGTTGATTGTGGAGTTTTAAACAAATACAGAAACTAGACTTAGGTATTAAAAAAAGTGTTGAGTGTGTGGTGCAGTGCAAGAGCCCTAGAAGGATAACACCGATTTAAAGCCGCTTCCTTTTGATTTTCTTATGGTAAAGTAGTCAGCACCTGACTAGTGCTCAAGTCGCTATAAGCGTCTATGAGCTATGGTAGGTAAGCGTTTACCATCAAAAATTTTAACAATATTAGAAGCTAATTTATAAGTTATTTCATTTTGAATATCAACACTTATATTATACACATCGTTGCTCTGCACAAAGTACATTCGTTGTGCAACTGTATATTTGTTAAACTGTGGCATTACCATATTACTCGTGTTCCGTACAGCTTCCAACTCAGTTGAGCAGTGGACCTGCGCCTAGATACATTAAATACGCTATTTCCAGATCCTGATATTCCAGAGGTGACAGAGCTCCGTGATTTGATCCGGGTGGTGCGCCTGGAGCCTATGACCGCGAAGCTACTATCCACACTGCCCCTGCGCATGTCACTGGTGCCATTTTGGCTGTCGCTGACTCTCACCTACATTATAGTGACGTTGCAGTTTAAGCACATCGTTTGATTATTTCAAATCAACATATTCTTATATTTTGAAGATAAGCATAGTAAATTGTAGCGTAAAGCAGACTGGGGTAATTCGGAACGTGGTGTAACTCAGGAGCAGAAATAGAATACCAACTATGAAGTTATACACAAATCCAACACCTACAACGCATATTTTGCCGTGAGATTTGTTTGGCTGAGACAAATACGCGTGCGCGTAAAACAAGCCAGCAGTATTAGTAATAAGTGACCGTCATTGGAAATAAAAAGACAAGATTATAGAGACTTCTATTATTTTACGGTTGTCATAATTGGGTTAAAAAAGCAATAAAACCACCCGTAGCAAGCTATTTATTTAAAAAATTACGTCAAAATCATTGTGCTTCCATTGCATAGAACAAAGCTTGAGTAATGTAAAAGTTTCCCCTAAGAACAGTGGAAATTACGTTAATCAAATATAATCAAGTATGCTATACGATGTAATTAAAATAGAATAAAACTAGAAAAATTTCACGTCCTGAGGCAGGAATCGAACCCGCGACCTTTCGCAATCCGGGCGACTGCTCTGACCACTGAGCCACCCAGGACTTGGGATATCCCTGTGAAATTCTTCTAGTCTATCTTGTATTTGCGTTTATGAGCTAACGTCCACCCTACAATGTCGAAATATTCTATTTCAACATCCGAAACGAGTATTTTTACAAATACCGACGATTCGGTTAAGTTGGGGCAGTGCTTTCAAATATTCTTAATTTTTGCCTGCTGCATAACTTCGATTCCTGCCTCAGGACGTGAAATTTTTCTAGTTTTATTCTATTTTAATTACTAAGTAATTTTTCAAACATTTATAATAATGTTAAAATCAAAAATTAAGAATAATGTTAAAATCAAAAATTAAGAATATGCTATACGATATTTATAACTATTAATTTTTTAAAGTATAATTAGTGTCTCATATTAATATTTCAGTAGAATAAATAGTATTACTAATGACGTCAACAAGAACTTGTAAAAGTCCACGTTGAATAGAAGATTTTCAAGTTGATTTTATATTGCTTGCCCTCTGAAGAAATACTCGATTAGTACTGATAACGAAACATTTAGATTTAAGTAGTATCTGTGGTAGAACCAATTATTATTAATGGAGGAAACAAAGTTATAATGATAAATTGCAATAATAAAATAGCACTACTTATTAAAGTAATTTACTATTTTCTTCTTTTCAATCATCAAAGAAAATAAATTAAAGCACCAGCATTAAAAAATTTTTTTCATGATTATACGACGATTATTTGACGACCGGCCTGGCCGAGTGGTCTGTGCCCCTTGCTGTACAGGCTTCCCGGTCGGGGGTCCTGGGCTCGAATCCCGGTGGGAGCGAATGTTTGTATGATGAGTACGAGCATTTGTTCACGAGTCATGGATGTTTATAAGTTTATTTAGTATATTTCTAATATTTATATACATATTATTATTATCATTATTTTTTCGATATCTAGTATCCATAACACAAGCTCTTAATGATGCTTACTTTAGGCTAGATCAGTGGTCGGCAAAGTGCGGCTCCAGAGCCGCATGTGGCTCTTTGGCTCTTTAAGTGCGGCTCTGGCACAAATATCCACGGAAGGCGCAATAATATTTTCATTTAAAAAAACTTGGTAAGAAAAAATTCCAAGTTCTCATCAATAAGATGAGAACTTGGAATCATGCCTAAAATTAAAAACAACAACATACAAACCTGACTTACTCAAACTTTTCAAGAAGATGCAAGCACATTGTTCGCATTAATAAATATTTATTAAGTATGAAATTTAGTTTTCTTTAGTGTAATAAAAGTTTACTAAACAAGCAGATTTGGCTCCCAATTTTTTTTTTATTGTTGTAATGTTCATATTTGGCTCTTTGGCTAATAAGTTTGCCGACCACTGGGCTAGATAATAGGTGTGAGTGTATGAATATTATTATCATATTATTATTATATTATACTAAGCTATTTCCTGTGACGCATTTGTGTGGACTATTGTTTTGAAAACTTTAGAGTTAAGCTGAAGAAAACGATGATTATATAGAGTTCACAATATTATGCTTCTTAGAATTCCACAAATCAAATAGAACAGTCAAAATATTAATGTTTACAAGGGTAATAATCGATATAATCTCTAATATCATCTACTTCTCTCTTTATATATTGTGGTCTCTTAGAAGACATAATGCTATGCTTATATTATTCTTCAGTATTTCAGGTACAGTTAATTATCTAGCCATCTCTTTGCTGGATTTGTTGCATCTACAATCTACATGATCACTACAAATACGTCACAATATATTATACAGCATTCGATATAATAACTATTGTTTTCTTCGCAATAACCAATTTATGGGGTGCTGTAGAGAACTAACTGAAACTCCAGTAAAAGGAGAGTTCTTAGTGAATCAATTTAAATTTAAAGATTATTTTGGCGATGCAACTGGAATATTTTATGTTTTTTGATCAAATTGGTATTAGAAATAAACGTTTCGCTCTTATCGAAATTGAAAAGTAGCATCGACAGATTTGACTAATTCATAAATTGTGAAATTGAACAAATTATTAAAAGAACACAGCTAAGCCTCTTACCGGGGAAAGAAAGTATTAATATTTCGATCTTATGAAGAAGATATAACGGTGTGAAGGACGCATTACCGTTTATTGATCAAATGCAGCAAGCTCGTGAATATTTGCTTCAGTAAACAGGTGAGTATGTTCTGGTAAGTTATCTTTTTATATAAGAAAACTCAACAGATGTTCACAAATGTCTTAAACTAGATACACTGACAACAGATATCAAGCCAATAGAAGTTCTAAGGCAAGATAAATGAAGACGAAGTACGACGGTGAAGCTTAAATTACTAATTAGCATTGAAAGTAAAGGTAATAGGTTCATCATCATGAATAGCCTATATTTGTAACTGATATGCGGATGCCTAATTTTTGGCTAATTATAGAAGCGGTTGCTGAGACTATTTTTATTTGAACTAGCGTAAGTCGCTTATTTTATATTTTGTTAGGACTATCAACCAGCCACCCTAACTTGAGATGACTTCTCTAAGTTTTTGTCAATAATACAATTACAGGTCCTGAAATCCGGGAGATGAAAACGGTGCGTGATCTTCTACGTCTGATGAGGCTGGAGCCGGTGCAGGAGATGCTGCTATCCACGACGCCCCTGCAGGTGTCGCTGGCGCTTGCTACTTTTTCACTCACCCTTAACTAAGTCATTTTCACCTTGAAATTCAACAATGTTACCCATTACAAATAAAGCAACCTACGTCATCAATTCAGCCAAAAAAATCCATGTATTCATTTTATTCTTTCTCTTTTTGTGAGTTGCCCCAATAATAAGTTTAATATACTCGTAAGTACGTAACATCAATGTCAATATAATGCAATCGAAATATGTGAATATAAAACGATCGAACCGCGTCTTCCACTCCGATCAATTAAAGGAATCAACCTGTTGATCAGAGTGTAAGCCGATTCAGGCATATATTCCTATGGAATCAACTAGTTGGTTATATACATTTTTCACTAAAGTTAAACGTTGAATAAAGAAAACCAACACACGTGGGACATTTGATTTAAATCTAATAAATGTCCGCCGTGTGAAAAGACTTCACTATTTCGTAAGGAGGTGGGTATACTGTTCTCGACCTCCGCATCCGAAGTTCTATACACGGTGTATCAGAAGTACCCAAAAAAAAGAAATTCTTCATCGAAAACTCAAAATGAAAATGTCACTTCTCTAGTGATCGGCTGTGAATGTCATTCAACCTAAAATTTACATTAAATTAATAGACTATATTTCCAAAGACTAGAATATGCAAACTATTAGTACCGTCGATTCCTTCTAAGATGCAAAAAACTTTCTTTGCCGATAAAACTTATAGTACGATGCCTTAATTTCTAATACGATGACAAGTAATAATAATTTTATTGAAATAATCATTTATTTTTTAATTTTTATAACAATTATTTATCTTTTTGTTTAGGTGTTATTTATTATTTTTAAGCAATAAATTGCTATTAGTATCGATTTCGCATATTACGTAAACACCTTTAAATAAATAGAGTATGTAAAATCAAATTGCACTAATCTAACTAAGCACTCATCTGCTACCGCTTAGTCTTTGAAAATACTAGACTTGCAGCAGAATTCACCGCCATTTGAAAAAATACACCTCGGGTTCCGCATTTATTTTTTAAACTTAAATAATACGTAAGTTTTCGTACATACCGGAGTATTCAAATTCAGTGACAGGGTGGGAGGTACAGTCGGCAGCACGTCAAGCGTAACAGTTTGTCCTTGAACCTAGAGCGCAACGCACAGAAAATTTGTGCGCAAAGGATAAACATATATCTCTCAGCGCCTCTATCTAACGTCTCTCTCTCAAGTACTCTGTACCTACAATACTCGCAGATGGCCTTGAACGTGATCGCGACGACTATTAAAAGTATTTCTTCGTTATAGCCTCCGACTAAATATGTGTAGGTTTATAGGTAGCTATAGCTACAGCTAGCTACGTACGCGGCCTACTCTCTTCGCTTCGTTGTTTCAACTTGATTTAAAATTAAAGTACGGCTAAGACCATTGCATTAATTTAAAACAAAAAGTTTTCTACATATTATAATGGCTAGTTATGATATTTTATTTACGCTACCTATTTATCAATAATGCTCAGCGTACTTAATTATTTCAATCAACTATTATTATACCTATTAAAATACAGGCTTCCTTATTTATTCATTGTTATTAACTTAAAAATATATTTCTATTGTCAGGTCATTATTATGGTCCATTGTTATGGAGACAAATTAAAATAAACCTAAGTAAACACTTAGGTTTGTTTTTCTACATTTATTTAATGTTAATAAAACAAATAAAAACATTTATAACCTTAATTTTTGATTTTGACATTATTATAAATGTTTGAAAAATTACTTAGTAAGTAATTAAAAACAGAATAGAAAATAAAAATAGAATATTTCGACATTGTAGGGTGGACGTTAGCTCATGAACGCAAATACAGATGGACTAGAAGAATTTCACAGGGATATCCCAATTCCCAAGTCCTGTGTGGCTCAGTGGTCAGCAGAGCAGTCGCCCGGATTGCGAAAGGTCGCCGGTTCGACTTGTGCCCTCAGGACCTGAAATTTTTCTAATTTTATATTCTAATTACTAAACATTTATAAAGTTCACCACCTCCTATCATACCTGTAACTACTACTGATTCACAATATTTTAAAGACCTAACATTCTACTCTACAAATGTGAATAGAATACGAAATAACAATTTTGAAGAAAATAGACCTCACACAAAATCTTCGTGAATTTTAGTGTTAAAATAAATTGACATAAAAATGTAATTTCTGAGATTTGAACCAGCTAGGCCAAGAGTGAAGACGAGCATGTAACGCTATCGACCACGGGTGTTGATAATTTCCTTTCGAATTTATTCATTGTATTTTACTAGACCCAGTGATGTGTGACGCAAGCAATTTTGAAGCTTATTACATCACTTTAAAGTTGAAATTATAATGATTGTAGCTTCATTTTATATTTCGGCTGTGAGCTATGATGGCTGTGTATACTCTAGTAAATGTTTATAATTGTAATGATTTGTTGGTGTAAATCACTAACTATCAAAAAACTAATACTTACTTAATTGGATAATTTTCAATTATGTGAAGTAGGTATCATAGGTATGGTAGATCAATGTGGTAGATAGGTCTTTGTGCTTTGTTTTTTACTAATATACTTACTTGGGTAGATTCTAAATACAGTAAAAAGACCAATTTTAATTTGAGCTACCCTTTTCTATCTAGGTAAATTACCATACGACATAATATTATATGATGCAATGCGGTTACGTTTTCAATGGAATTTCGACTTTATATCTGACACTTTAGGTCGATTATTAATTACCAAGGTATGGCTCATGATATTTTTATCAATAGGTAGGCATCAAATTCGCCATTACTTTTTGATTTGTGTTAGTAGAGTTTATGGATGGTCTCAGGTTAGGTTAGGATTTGTGAAAGGCCAGTTTATGGCCACTGGACCATTGCGGGAATCAGGCCATGCCTGGCAAAGTGGGTGGATCGGGGGCACGGCTCCCTGTCTTTCAGACTTGTGCAGATAATGTCAGGGCACGGATGCTTTGGCCATTATCTGCACAGAATCAGACGGGAGCCGAGTTTCCGATGCCACGAATGTGGTGGCGACGACGACACGGCGCAACATACTCTCGAGCTCTGCCCGGCATGGGCTGTTGAGCGTCGTGACCTGGTCGCGACAGTGGGTGCAGACCTTGCATTGTCGACATTGATTAAGTCGATGGTCGGCAGTGCGACGTCCTGGGAGGCAGTTGCCTCCTTCTGCGAGCAAGTTATGCTCCAAAAGGAGGCTGCGGAGCGGGCTAGAGAGGACGACCCTCTCGCGGCCCCGTCCCGCAGGAGGCGCATGGGCCGTAGGAGGCGGCTTTTCGCCACGCTCCAACCGCCGTAGCCGGGAGTGTGGGCGATGGAATAGGGCTCCATCGTCTGCATCGTCATCCCGTGTGGTTGGGATATCCGATGTTCTTCTGGCATATCTCTAACTGTTTGTGGTGGCCTGATGAGGCCAGCTGCTAGCGGCCACGCGGACGACTACCTAGTTCCCCGTGTGGTTGCGTCGCTAGGCAGCGAGGGAGGAAGAACTGATGGTTTTTAGTGAGTATGCCAGTCGGAGAGTCTCACATAACCCAACTGTGGCCCTTTATCACAGCTGGGTAGCTATAAAAGCTTTTCCATCAAAAAAATAAAAAAAAAGGATCTGTGAAAGGATTGTGTAAAGTCGGGGATTATAGTTTAAATACATTTCAAAATTTATAGTTATATACTAGTCTAAGTTATGGCCATCTAAGTAAACGCTTCTAAAAAACTCAAAAGATTATCACTTAGATTAATTGTGTATAAATCTAAGGAATATCTTTAATAACTTTATAGGATTCAGTTAAATCCTCTATAGCTCAGTGGTAAGGTCGCGGGTTCGGACCCACGAGCACTCGTAGAAGGTAGAACGGACCGTGGACAAAATCTCTCTCCACCACCACCTGTCCACATATTATGAGACAAATTAATGTGTTTTATTTATTTAATTCTCTCTGACGAAGAGAGATCTTTTATTCACTCCTCCCGGGAGTTCGCCATGCTGTGAGCGCTGAGAACATTTTTTTCTAGTTGAAACATTTTTCACACCATTATACCTAGGTACTTTTCTAACAAAAAATGTTCAGTCTTTTTCAAGATCATCATACTTACCTAGTTAGGATCGATTTGTAATTTTAAGATTCAAAATTATTCTCATGTGTAGGCAGTGCAAGACCGATCGGTTTGGAGGTCCTTGCCCAATTGCTTAAGCTCAGCGGTGGGTATCTCTTATCTGACATGATGATTATGTGTAGGGATTTTAAAATTAATTGAAATAAAATAATAGTAGGGAATTAATAGAAGTTGGATTCAAATTTTAATACAAGTTTTTTAAGCTAAGAGTGCAAACAAGATATTAAGTCGACACACACAGACAGGCAGGTAGACTGATCGGACTGATGCTACACCCCATGAGCACTGGAGAAAGTTTTTCAGTCCGTTAATTCATTTCATCTATTGACACCTAATAAATGTATATTTCCAGTCTGAAGTACCAGGCTACCATAAGTATATCTCCAAGAGCTCTGGCGACCTCACGAGGCGAGGCTCTGGCGAGGTTGTTAATATGACTAGTTTAAGAAGCTAACAGCTTTGTTGACAATTCCTAGACACTGGTCGCTACTAGTTCATCTGTGCCACTGGTGTCAAATTATTGTGTTAAGATAAATAACTAAAAGTAGTAATAACAAAAGTGAAATTACAGGTGAAATGGGGAAGTGCTGTCTCTTGAATGTAAAAACATTTGGATTAGTAATTTTATAAGCCATAAGTGTATTATTGCAATTCAAATTGCATCATTATTCAGCCAAACACTCCATTAACATTCTGAAACTGCTACTTCGGTCTACTTCTCTGAGGTAAACTCTTTTAACCTCAGTACAAGTGAGGGTTGAATCATGACAATAAAATTACATAAAAATACATTTTTTTTTGGACAAAACTAAAAACCAATTGTTTTTGCAATCCATGATTTGACAGATAAAAGAAATTCTTTATTTGAGAGCAATCAGGTCTAATTGGGAATGTGTAAGAAATAAGAAAGAGTCAAAATTGATTTAACATGTTTATTTAAAAGTTAACAATATTAAATTATAATTTTAATTAACCCTCAGCCTTGTCTTTGAAATATCACTAAAGTAAGAGTACACCAAATTTCAAAATAATCGAATCTGTGAAAGATTATCATCAAACGCCTGAACAGATCTTCATAATTCAAAGTCAAGAACCATCTCAACCACATTACCTTTCTAACAAAAAAAATTGCATGGCTGACAATGGCACAGACAAACTTACAGATACAAAGACAGACACATAAAACACCCCTCTTTTAGGGTCGGGGGCTATAAAAAATAAAAAGTAATCTGTAGGCCTAGGGTAATTTTATGAATAACTTAGGTGCCTAATATTTCAATGGAATTAATTATAACAATATGCAGTTAAGTAGGTAGGTAGGTAGATATTAGTATTTTTAGCACCAATTTTCCTCCCTTATTCTTTTCTATAATTATTTGATGAAATCCAAAATAACTTTTAGAAATCTCTCATTAATCTGTCAAACGGCATTATCCCTCTGGATGGCTACAACAATTGAAAAATCAGTTGTGTCTGGAATCTGATACTTGACAGGTATAGAAAAACCATTCCTATGATGTGAGAAATATTACTACCTAACCTATAAAATTGCCTAAGATGTATTATTAAATTTTGAACACCATTCTAAATCAAATAACCATTGCAATGAGAAGTAAGGTTTTTCATCTTGAATTTAAATAATAATAAACAACAATAGTAATAGGAGAAAATATGTTAGAAGACTGTTAGGTTTAAAAACTATATTTTATTATAATTTGGGCTAAGAAAATAATGATTTGGGTGAATTAACACCATTGCTCTTTGAAATTATATCAATTTCTTATCATAAAAATCACATAGATAATTGGATGGCTATCCAATTATTACTATTACTATTACTGTTGTAGGAACTTGGAAAACTGCTGTTGCTGAACAATTATGCACGTGTGAATATTACAGTTGTCCAGGCAGAGCTAGGTAAAGGAACCTATAGGGACAACTCTTCCTAACCTACTTTGTAATGTGGTGGTGTTATTAGTATTTTTACCAGGCCCTGTTGATCTTATCACCCCAGGAAACAAAAACTAATGTAATTATGTCTCTGGTTGTTTATGTATTGATTTAAAGTGCTCACTATTGCTAAGCCAAAATGTTGAACTAAGTATCTAAAAAAAAATATCTTCAATAACCTTACATTTTTTTAGAAGTCAGTCATAAAATTATAAACTGAAACTTACTCTAACCTCTATGTGGTGGTCATTTATATACTTTTTGTAAAAAAAATATTTATGTCTGTAGCTTTTAATATCTGTCAAGCGGCGATATACCACCGGGGGCGATGACAATGGAAGAATCAATTGTCTGGAATCTCATGCTTGACGGGTTAATATCTAATAAAATTCCATAAATATTAACACTGGCATCCACTCAACAATAGAATATCTCTTGTCTGGTTTGTGGTTACCTACTTAGTTATTTCACAGACAGGTATAGAATTCACTAATAACAAGAATTATGTGAACAAATACACCACACATCAACACACTATCTTGTAGCCTCTTAAACAGCCTGGATCTTCATCTCATATTTAAAAACCAAAAATATATGGTCTGCCCGCCACCTGCAAAGTAATATTTGTTTTATTAACCTGTTCATAAATGAACTGGATTGAGTCTTTCAGCTACTTAATATAAAGATGTTTTTAATTACAAAACAATAGTAGCTGGAATCATTTTACAAATATGATTAGTTGGTTTATGTATACCAAATAATCAAACTAAGTAACCTAAGTAACCTTGCTAGGTTAATTTGTTTAGCAAGGAAGTCTCCTAACCTAACCAAATACTTTTCATTTTGTTAGAAACTTAGAAGTTGAAGAAAATCAAATGACATTGACCAAAACCTGTTTCGTATACATATAGGTAAAAAATAAATGAAGCAAAATACTTTCATACACTTATATGGCGTTCATTTGAATGTTTACATTCAAAAACACGAAGAAAAGCGCAGTTTATTTAAAATATAGGTTGGTATGTCCCTGTTCTCTTAAAAACAGTAGATCAAAAGTAGGCGTTTTATCTTACCGATATTCGGTCGGATTTTCATATTATCTACCTATTTGTGTAGTGCTACTATTTTATTTTTATTCCATTCAAGTGCGTGGCCATTTCGTATATTACTTTACTTGGATATTTTTTTCAAAGAAACTAACATTTATCTACTAATAAAGTAAACAAGCAGTCAAAGTTGATTTTGTGATTTCGTATTCAATAGTTTGAACCCTTAATATTAGGTCGCCCCATACAATTTAGGTCTCAATACAAAATGGACATCCTATTTCTATACTCAACTTTTAATACCACAGATACAAAAAAAAAACTTCTAAACTTGAGCCCCAACTTCATACTTAAACAATGCGATGTCATAGAAATTAGACTAAACTCTGCGTACAAATAGCGTTAGCTCAAACAATTCGACCAATTTTAACCAATAAACGCTCGAAGCATTCTGACAAGCTCTGCTATTGGTCAAATTCTAAAAGATGGTTGAAGTTGAACCAATAGCAAAGAGGGTGTGCTTTCTTTCTAATAGCTATACATAGCGTTTACTAGGGATATATATACTGTTACGCTTGATGTGCTGCCGACTGTACATATCTTTATCAAAAAATGCGCGATGTGAAAAGGTGTGATGTTATTTTCAAGCTGTTTTGTTTATGTCACAGCGCTATATTGCACAATCGAAGCGACGGGTCAAACGAGAACAGGGTTCAAAATTACTATTAAATGGAAATTAACTACGTGACGCATCGCTCTGGGTCAATAAAACTGGTTTTTATACCATTACGTGTAAAATGGCCTACCTGATGACTGCTGTTATAAAAAAAAATATGGTATGGTAAGTCACTGACATAGCTCATAGGATTAGCAAGTTGAAGTGGCGTGGGCAGGGCACATAGCACGCTGAACAGACGGCTGGTTGGGCGTTCAAGTTTTAAAATGGCGACCACATACCGGGAAGTGCAAAGAAGGACGGCCTCCCACTAGCTAGATGGACAGAAGACCTGGTCAGAGTCGCGGGGAGACGTTGGATGCAGCTGCCAAGAACCTATTCATTTCGAAATCGGTAGGGGAGGCCTTTGTTCAGTAGTGAACATCAGAGGTTGGTATGATGATGTTAATGATGATATGGTAGTAGTAAGTGGTCACAATGAACGCGCATGTACTATTAACGTGCTGTCGACGGAATTGCCTACGCATTAAAGCGGGCCGAAGTCTTCACTTGGATTTAAAATGTACCGGCCTTCCCTTTATTTTACAAGCTTTTCCTTTAAATGAGCATGATCTAGCAAGGTTATTTGTCGGTCAAAATTAAATTGTAAGATAATGTAAGTACTAGGAGTTCAGAGGAGATTCAAAAATTTGGTTTACATTTTTTCCGATGAAACCCTAAACGCCCCCAAATGTGTCATTGGTTCACAACATTTTATTCAAAAGATTTTTTTTAATACTCGATATAAAAAAAACAGAGCAGAGTACTGCCGGATTATGACTAAGTGCCTATAAACTGTTGATTAGGTAGTGTTTGCGACCGTGCTCGCTTGGATATGTTTTTACTTATTTTGTAACCTACTTTTTTAACGTTGAAAAAATGGATCTTACTGGGCTTCGAATGCAAGACAAGCATTTAATGGTTTGTTTGCGTCGTTGGCGTAATTATGTTACGCTACTTCTTATACCACAGATACATAATAGTACAAATACAGAAGATTCACTCCTGAAAATCATCTTAACATTTAATTAAATAGCTCTTGCTTGCCACGATATTTAAATGCAATTCAAGTCGAACAGCGCTCTAATAACGCTCTTAACGAAAACGAAAACCTTGTATTGTTCTCGTCATAACTATTATTTTTTGGTACCAGCCTTAGCTGGGACCCAAATAGAAAAAAGTTTATTGGGCACAATAATACAATAATACTTAAATTACTTATTGCGATCCATACCTAAAATAATTTTACTAAACTAAAAAACTAGTTAAATGTTGACAATCCCTGTCTTTCCCCGTACGCATGCGCAGAAGGAAAAAATAGCGGCGCAGAGCGGCGCGCGCAGACTACCTATTTCAAAGCCGCTTCCCCCTTTGTCGGCTCGTCTCAGTGTCACCTCATCTGTTTCCGAGCTCACTTGATCATAATTTCATAAAGTGTAGTCGCTTATAATTTTATCTCTGATCGTCGTTATTCTTATTAAATATTGCGAGATAATGCTATGTGTATGCCATGAGTAGGTATGTTGGCATCGATTACAAGGACGATGACGATAATATGGTGCAAAATGCGACACAGGCCGTGTCCGTCCCGACGACGGCCGTCGTTGTTGAGGCAGCAAGGAGGAGTAGGTACACTTTGAACTGCTTCTCTAATCCAAGGGCTATGTTGTAAGTGTTATGTTGTTGTGTAAGATATTCATGTGAACTGTAAAGCTGTGTTGATTGAGTTAAGTGGCCCCGCTTGTTAGGTGAGTGAGCCGTCAGCTTGCTTGTCATCTTGCGTTGTTGTATGAAAAAAGTGTTTCTAGTTCGAGGTAAGTTGTTTTTTATTTTTAAACGGTAGGATAGTGCTAGTACAATTACATAGTACCCAATTGATTGATCCGTGATAAAGTTTTAACCACATTTATCGATCTTACGGGTTCTTGTGTGTGATAAATACATACCTACTCAATTAAAATTATTTTTATTTTTGGTTTACGGCTTAAAACCTTAGTTTATTCGTCTGAGCTATTATGTAGATAAAACCTACCTACTCAGATTGTTACTTCAATACAACTTTAAAATTTATTTGAGGTTTTTATGTTGACTCATACCTATCTTGATTCTCACTCACTTAATATTCTTGTGAAGTATTCAATAAAGTTATCTAATGTCTATTTATATTTTTTGAACTTAGCCTAGTAAAATAAGTACTAGAATTGAGGAATTATAGGTTATCTATTTTAGGTTAATATTTGATCAAATAAATATTAGCTACCAGGAGTAGAAAAGTTTCTAAGAGTAGGAGGTAATTACGCCTGTTAGGGGGAATGAACTTAGAATAGAGCTGCGCTTCAATGTCGATTATTTTATTATTTTATCAAAAATAATTAATTTTTCAGCATGTAATAATGTCATACTACAGTTGTCATACATTGGTAATAAACTCTACACAAGGGACCCATTTACACCCTTTTCACTTTATTTGTATTTTTGGTACACCCTGTATACAAAACACTACTAAATTTATACGAGAGCGCAACTTGTCCCTACGAGGTAGAAGTAATGGTCAATGTACAGACGACAGGATCAAGTGTAACAGATGCACTACGAAAGCCGCCTCTATTACGATCGCAGTAAGGGCGACCTCAAGTTCAAACTGTTACGCGTGATGTGTTGTCGACTGTACGTAAGTCAAACTCATAATATTTTTCCCATAATTTTATAACAATATTAGATGACATAAATACTCCTCAGGCTCATAAGTTCGATATATAAACATTTCCTTCGCATTTTACAAAAGTCCAGCGCCATCTTTTGAGGATATTTTGAACCAAGTTTTCAATGAATTTATGCAAGCGATGACAATTAAAATAATATATTTTAAAAACTTATTGATTCACAAATACGCACAAATCAACAGCTACTGAAATACATTTATTTTACGTGCGCACAAGTAAAGGTTTCCGAGATACCGGATTCTGCAAAACGTTACTCCAGCAGGAAACCGAATATCTCTAAAACCATAAGACGCACAAATCTCATTTTTGGCGCACATTCACGCACAAATATAACTTATAATATAGGCTTATTGGAAACCTTAACGAAACTTGAAACACACAACATAGCACTGTTCCTTTTCCGTGAGCCAGAAACTGTTCATGATCCACCACAGTTTCGTTTCAGCACGTCGCTCACGTCCTCGGACAAGGGGATTTGAGGCCGATTTTATTACCATCTAAAAACCTCAAAAACATAAAGCTTGGAAAAAAACATAAAACATGAGTTCGGCTGTAAAACGTGACGATCTTAAATAGCGGCTCACGTCTCAGCAGACGAACTTTGTTCTTTAAAAGTATCGCAGTTTCCTTGTACACGGCCATTGTAATACGAGGTGCCTGGCGAAGTTTTCCGACAGGAGGTCGGCGTTGGCGATTTGCGTGCGAATCTGTTCCGTGTGTTACCTCGGTCCTGTTTCTCATGACTTTAATAAAAAAGTTTTTAGTTAAAAAAAATACAGTGAATAGTATTTTTAAAGTAGAAAAATTCATGTCCTGAACTGCATGGCCAAATCTGCGACTGCTCTAACCAGCTGAGCTGATGATTGACTTAGGATGACTCTATGAATTGATAGGGTCATCCTAAGTTGGTAGCTTAGATCTCAGATGAATAAAGCAGTCTAAATTCGCAGGTTTAGTTCCCGCCCCAGGACATGTATTTCTAGTTTAAGCTAATTAAGAATCTAATAAAATTATAATACAGTGAATGTTAGATTTCAAGATTGAAATCAGACTCGCTACAGTAGATTGTCAGTGGCTAGTTCCGATATTTTTTTAAAGAAGAAAAGAAAAAAATCGGCTTTTGAGTTGATAATTTTAAATAAAACACATAAAGTAAGCACATAAATCTCATTTTTCATCAAAAAATAATATTTTAGTGTTAACATTGTACTACCCCCAGGGGTATGGCTAGAAGTATGGTGGGTCTGAGATGGTAATAAAATAGAAAAAGTTAATCTTCATTCAACTCGCTGTCGCGGATTCGGTTCCCACTAAGACTGTCAAACAACATAGTGTTTTAAGTCAATTTGCCAAGGTTAGGTACCGCCGGGCCTTGGATACAAGCAAAATGGAAAAACTTTTTAAAAATACTTTTTTAATGGAATCTGCTAAGCAATGAAGGTTTATGAAACATTCAAACTAATTTGGACGAACGACTATTCAACTATACAACTTTATTGAACTGTAACAGAACAATGATGTAGGTGACGGTGAACGACAAAATGGCCGGCAACAGCGACATCTTCAAATGTACTGTCGACAAAATGTTGACCTCCAGTGGCTCCATCATCACCAGCCGTAATAAATCATGCAAGGACTTCCTTTCTGCATTATTGTAGTCTGGAATTGCGAAAGTCACTTATTCATTGTAATAAAAACGTTTAACGAAATACTCGTACGTAGACAGGTGAGGCATAGCCATATTGAATAATCAACGTTACTTGTTCCCGCACCCGTGGATGGGGTAATGGGGGAACTCCCGCTTTTACGTCGATACAATTCTAGGTTCTTAATCAGTTTATTTTTCCAACAATTTCAAAGAGTTACTAACCACGAAAAGAGGAGTATAAGGAAAAGGTAGCCATTTTAATTAATGGGCATGAAAGGCATTTATTAAGACAACGTACCTGCAGTACCAAGTGATTGTTTTCTTGTTATTGCAGGTGTCTGTCTTTAAGCGACAGTAACCACTTGCCATCAGGTGGACCGTTACCTTGTTTTTTATCCAGCTGTAGGTAATCCTAAAAGAAGAAACACCACCTCTAGAACCTTGAGAGGCCGACCTTCACCTTAGGAAAGATTCCTGCAGTAAGTGTTTTATAGTAATGACCTGACACCTTTTCATAAATCCCGTCAGACCTCGCGCCCAATACAACCACGTAGGCATCGTAAAACCCGTCAAGCTCCAATACAACCCTGATACACCACCACTAGATCTTTGAGAGCCCGACCTTCACCTTAGAAAAGATTTATGCAGTAAGTAAGGTCGTTGAAAGCGTTATTTTAGGTTGGGGAAAAAGTCTTTTCGCATTATAGTATGTATGAACTTGTAATAAAATCTCTTTGGCTGTACTATTTGTATCTGGATGGTTTTGGTATCATTAAAAGTTTAGATTTTAAAAAAGATAATTCCAAATTCAAATTAGGAAAATGTGTGTTTTTCATTTGTTTTTCGTACTGTCAAGATGAGTGAATCTAATGAATAAATTCGATACATTTTAAAATTTTACTACAAAAAAGGTAAAAATGCAACACAAGCCGCGAAAAAAATTTGCGATGTTTATGGACCTAGTGCAGTGTCTGTGAGAGTAGCACAAATTTGGTTTAAGCGTTTTCAATCCGGAAATTTTGATGTCAAAGATGCACGACGCTCTGGTCGCCCTATTACGGATAAAATTGATGCCATTTTTAAAAACCTGGAGCAGGATCGGCATATCAGTAGTTACGACGTAGCTGAAGAACTGGGAATAGACCACAAAACAGTTTTGGCGGATTTTAAAAAAATGGGTACACAAAAAAGCTCGATATTTGGGTACCCCACGAGCTCGCTGAAAGAAACCTAATGAACCGTGTACTCATTTGTGATTCTTTATTACGACGTAATGAAACCGAACCATTTTTGAAGAAGCTAATAACTGGTGATGAAAAGTGGATCACGTACGACAAGAACGTGCGAAAAAGGTCGTGGTCAAAGGCCGGTCAGGCTTCACAGACTGTGGCGAAACCCGGGTTAACTCGCAACGAGTCGATGCTGTGTGTGTAGTGAGATTGAAAGGGCATTATTCATTATGAGCTGTTACCACCAGGCAGTACCATCAATTCTGAACTCTACAACTGATGAGATTAAAGCAAGAAGTTAAGAGAAAGCGGCCGGAATTAATCGACAGAAGGGGTGTGGTTTTTCATCATGATAACGCTAGACCTCACACATCTTTAGCCACTCAGCAAAAATTAAGAGAGTTTGGCTGGGAGATGTTTATGCATCCGCCGTATAGTCCTGACCTTGCACCTTCAGATTTTCATCTGTATCGCTCTCTTCAGAATTCTTTAGGCAGTTAACATCACGAGAGGACTGCCAAAACCACTTATCGCGGTATTTTGATCAGAAGCCCCAAAATTTCTATAGCAATGGGATTTCTATAGCATACCTACAAGATGGCAAAAAGTTATCGAACAAAATGGTACCTAATATACATACTTTAGTTAAATGTAAATAAACTATATTAAAAATGTTTTGAATTTTCTTAAAAAATGCGAAGAAACTTTTTCCCCAACCTATTATATGAAGCAAAGGTTAAGCCCCCTTGCTTGCTAAGCGTTATATAGGAATCGTTATAATTATGAAGTCGCCTATGTCCTGATTTTACAGAGTTGGCAACTCGTGAGTAGTACCCAAGGTGGTACGGTCGCTTATACAGGCTGTATTAGAAACGCTCTCGGAAACGAATGCTGGTCATCTCTAACGGCAGATAGGAATGCTAGTCATTCTTTTTTTTAAAATACAACGCACGGCAAATGACTCACCTCACCACCACCTGATGTGAAGCGGTAAGAGCCACCGCACATATACAATTTCAAGTTGGCCAACTAAATCACAGAATGTCTAATAGGCATAGAATCTTATGATAGCCCGCACATTATATCAACTAAATCATTCAACTAAATAGTTGGCCAACTATCGGTCGATAGCCCGCACACTATAACAACTTAGTTGGTCAGTCGCACGATAAGATGCAGTGTGACCAGACCCGTGCGCGTGATTTCCCCGCGCTTGGATTTTTGCCGACGGGCACGCAGCCGCCGCAGCCAGTCGATCTCTGCATTCTCTTCTTGTAACAAATGAAAAAATAGAACTGCTGATCGACGAAGTCCAAGGCAAGCCCTTAAAAAACTTATCACCCACGCTCTAATCTGTCACTTAATATCGGATGCACCCTAAAGGTTTTGTTCTGTTTTCATCTTCTTTTTATTAAGTTAAGAAGTGCGTTGTTTTTCCGCATTTTATCGCAGACTTCACCGCGCTAGCAACACTGTCCACCACCTAAGTCGACGGAGTGTGCGGCCTATGAAAGCACGCAATTTAGTTGTTCGATAGTTGGCCAACTTGAAATTGTATATGTGCGGTGTCTTTAAGAAGAGACCAAATGCGAAAACAGCTAGCGCAGCTTGAAACACACTATCCTGTGCCCCTAGTGTAAGTTTCGATCGAATCGAAACGAAAACGTTCGTTGTCGTGGCTCTTGTAAATTATTAGAAACCTCTTTTTCTGTATGGATTTGAGAGGTGTAGGTACACTACCATGATCGATTGCGTTTCGATTCGATTGAACTTACAATAGGGGTACTGGCCGCCTCCACCTTGTCGGCCCATAGGTGCCTTTTTACACCTCTTTTGATGAAACCCGTGACATAGGAAAGAGGGAACACGTCACGGGCATTTGCTTACCACCTTTGTCGTATTAAAAGTGTCTTGCTTTTTGTTATGTTCATGCCCGAGTAGCTACTAATTTTTAGAATAATTCATCAACTACATACAGCTTCGTTTTTGTTTATCTTAATGATTACATGTTCTCATAGGTCAACGCGATAGCGATCAAAATTGCCTACGATATCGTGCAAAACCGCGCTTGCAAAACTTGTAAATACCACGTATCAGCTTTTTCTTAATTTTACAGAAGGAACAATGGATATTTCTACACGTTTCTTTGGCTGAATTTATTTGGGATTTCTCTGGGTGTTGTTTAATGGGAATCTAGTATAAGCGAATCAGCGCTAAGAATCCGCTGGCGCAATATTTAAATTTTGCGACTTTTGTAATTACGCGGTTTTGCAAACTGCTCTTACGCGGTCTTGCACGCCCACCGACGATATCTTTATGACGCTGGCTGGACCACAAAATAAAAATTAACGTTAGTAAAATAACAGAAAAGACGAAAATTACTTGCTATTCTTACACGTAATGGATGTATTCTGAAGCCTTGTCAACATCTTCTGTAATTTACTCCAACCGTTGTTCACTTTTTGCCCAATATTGAGAATAGTAATTGTCATATATAAATACGTCAGTAGTTTTACTATGATTACAACTCTATCAGTCTGTTTGAGGTATTTCTGTAAAGAATGAAAAGTAAATAAAAAATATATCCTATTAATGAGTATATTTCTGGTAATAGAACGTCGATTAGCTTTTCTTACGAACTCTCAAGAAAAAAGTATTGGGAACTAACAAACCGATTCTAACAAGACTTAAAAATATCGATTGTACTTCATGTCGTATCTCATAAATAGAGAGAAACATACGAAGCCATGAGATCGACATAGAGATTTGTGAATACGTGCTCAGGCTCAAACGTCAAAATCAATGATGGCTCGTCATTTTGTCAGTCGTCAAGCTCGATGTCGAATATTTCTAATGCGCTGTTGCTGGCTTTAAGAGTATTGCTTATAGCAGTACCTTATAAGCGTTCTTCATTATTTAAAACTAAATAAAAGATTCAAAATCGACTTTTGAAATCCACAGTGTCGAATTTTATTTTTCGGAGTAACCCCTCTAACGCAGGTGTATAAACCTAAAAGCCTAGCCTATGTAGTAGTGAATACATCTTACAAATTATTATTCACATTGTATTTTTTATAAAAAATATATGAAAATTACCTTTTTATTGAGATAAAATCCAATTAGGTCGTAAATACCGTAGATATAGACAACAATGGATATGCTAAACATCATTACGACCTGAAAATAAGATGTAACAATATTAATAAGCATTACATACTAATATATGTATAAAATCATAATGAAACCGCTATAGAAATTGTAATGTTGCCTAAGTTTGAATATGGCAGTATTTTTCACAAATTTGTTAAATATAATTCAAAGTTAAAAGATATGGAATATTGTTGAAGTTGTGTTGTTTAGAAAATTCATAAATATGGTATTTTTTCCAAAATTTATCAAAAATGTTAATCATATTTGATTGCTGAGATAAAATAAAACAAATATTAATATGACTACTAAAAACAAACATTACGTAGTTATTATTAATTTTGTCAGTACACCCATACATTTCTTAGTAATATAGGAACGTGTGACGTCACCTGTTCCGTAGATTTTCTATGGAGCGTTTTCGGACGATGCGCCGCAACACATCAAACATACCGGTATATCTATGTAGCTATTGATCCTAGGCATACTATTTCTTTTGCAATATTTGTTATTGCGTTATAAACTTCATATTTAGAAAATAAAAAAAGTTGTCAACTACCCTATTGGAGGCGGCTGGGATCAAACTCCAAAAAACTGGTATATTGGCTCGTCTATGTCTCTGTAATCCTCTTATCATTTCGCACTATTTTTACCCGTCCCCGCCTCGCGGTCGTGTCTCATAATCGCTCGTATTTCTGCGCCTTATTCACAGCCGAGTTCGTGGTTGGCTCCTAACGGTAATACCGTGTTATTCGAACGCATTGCACGGGCCGCCACGTCTGGGATTGCCCAAGTAACCCCGGACAAATTCCATCGGCGCGAAGCACGGCCGCAAGGTCTTGGGACTTTCCTTTCGGCACAACCCAGGTCACCCCGCGAAAGGAAGTGGCGTTACCAGTATAATAAAAGCACTCTGTGGTTACCAGTGAGCTTTAGTGGGTAACTATTTCTAGTGACGTAATGGTCGCTGGTCGAGCCCCACAGAGGGTAGGTCTGTTGGCGGATTCTTCCTCACAAAAAAGGTACTTTGACCATTTACTATAACTTACTTAAAGTTCTATATTCAGGATTTTGTAATACCTAATAGCTACATACATGGAAAAATTAAATAGATACATTTAAACTAATATATCATAGATTGGATGTTTTAATAGCGGAGATTATTTTTAAATTGACAATGCAAGTTCGTTTTTCTACCATTTAATATTAAAAAAAAACAGATATTAATACAAATGAATAAGTCACCTGTTTGTCAAAACACGTATTGAGTTGTTTGCAGCTGGATAGCAAGTTATCATAAATGATAGCCCAATTTTCAATGTCTTTCTTGTAACAATCCCTGCGCTGAATTTGTGAATCGTTCCTATTTTTTTTAATTTTACAACAAATTGAGTAATTCAAACACTCGGTGAGGTTCTGAATTTTATACACAAAGAATATGTACACGACGAATTCCAAATAACATCTCAGTATGTTCAATGCTCCGAAGATATTGAACATTAAACATCTGTCATTCATCGACATGATTGCTGAATGTACACCAACCAACAGTATCAAGTTCAAAATGCAATAAATATTCAAATTCCTGGACACTTTCTCATACTGATCGAAGTGCGAGAAGTATGTGTGAAGACTAAGTATTTTTTTCCTAAATTCTTGGAAAGTAGCACTCGTAACTAAAGGCGTTACAAAAACAATAATACCATTGACCATGTCAATCACTAATAACGTGGTAGGAAGAAAAATTAACTTAAACTTTGTGACAGACATGTAAAAGTCATGACTGGCGAAAAAGGAACACAGCAATATTTCAACAGTAATTCTAATAATTATAAGAGTTTTAAGTTTTTCAGTAACGTTACAGTAATTTCTATGAAAACCTATAATTTTTTCTAAAAGCAAAAACAGTTTTAAACCAAACATTTTTACTTTTCACATGAAATGTCATGCGATCGAAAAGATCACAAGTTTATAAGTATTTACTGGTGTCAAGTGAAAACTTATTTTTGTATAATTACATTTCTACTTTCAATGTAAGGCGTATTACAGAAAGACTACAAAACTTATTGGATTTTTCGACGTCGAATTGGTAATCGAAAAATATTTCAACCAGCCGTCTCTTTGCACTATTTTATTTGTACATCCCCTAGTCAATTCCATTTTACCCGACCTCAAAAAAACAAGGAGGTTACTATGTTCCACTGTATGTATTTTTTTTTTGTATGTATGTTCACCGATTTCTTTGTCAATTGTGAACCGATTTTCAAATATTTTTTTTTTATTCAATAGAGTATACTCCTGACGTGGTCCCATTATCACCAAGTCAGGATCTGATGATGGGATCCCAGGGAAATCGAGGGCAAACCTCGTTTGACGTGGTTTCCTTTTTTCCAAAGCTATTCAAGTATTTGCTTCTGTAAGTCATCATCTCATGTTGATGAGCTGGAGATGGAGGGTACAACTCCTTAACGATTAGGAGTTAGAAGATAATTCTTTCACTATGTTTTTAACCAAAGACTGAGAAACCAACAAGTCGATAGTGCTGACGGTCACCCATCTTGCTTTGACCTTAAGAAATCACTTTATATGTGAAAAAAAAATTGCTTTACTTTTTACTGTCTCTGGAAACAACTTAGCACCAACTCCAAAAAAATACATTTTAGGAGCAAAGTACCTAGATACTGAAATTTAATTATTTTTTGCTTTTTAGTGTTTTGAAGTCGGTTTTATTTTTGTTAAAAAAAATATAATATTAGAAATTCGATACCTATAAGCTACAGAGCCACCCACACACAGATGTCTGTCACGTTTTCACTTCTAAAGAAAGGAGATGTTTCATATCCGGCCAGGTATATCTCATAAAATCAGGAAAAATCTCCTGAATCCGTGAAAAATATTAATAATTCGTTTTCATGCATAATAAAATTTGTTTGTACAAAAGTAGAAATTTTTCGTCGATTTCACCGTTATTCGCAGACACACAGACAGACACGTCAAATTTATAACACCCCTCTTTTTCCGCCAGGGGCTAAAAAGAACAAATTAATATCAGCAATATTTAATTTCTCTTCTCAGTGTGTCCCAGCCATTTTTTAATATTGTAATTGCATTTTCATTTCTTTCTATGGAATAATACCCATTTGTTGAATTTTCCATTTCCACGCTACCACCAAATAATACAGTGTAATTACTTTGAGACCCATAAGTTACTTACACCATATTTTCTCAACTAATAAAGAAACGTGTTACTATAGGAAAATCCAAAGTAGCAAACATGTAAACATAGTTATTTAAACTAAATAAATAAATACCGGCGACCGGCTGGATGAGCGGTCTGTACCCCTTGCTATTCAGGCTACTCGATCAAGAAGTCCCGGGTTGGTTCGAATCCCGGTAGGAGCAAATGTTTGTATGATGAGTGCGAGCATTTGTTTACAAGTCATGGATGTTTATTTAGTATATTTCTAATATATCTTATAAACAAATTACTATAATTATTTCTCCGTTATCTAGTATCCATAACACAAGCTCTTAATGATGTTTACTTTGGGCTAGCTAGACAATAGGTGTGAGTGTATGAATATTATTATTTATTTTTATTATTTATCCCATTTAAATGTTTGATTTTGTGCGGTTATAACGCCTACTTTGAATTGAGGTGAGGTGATCAATTGAGGTGAAGGTGGTAGGTTAAACCTAGTGCTCCGGGTGGCGTATGGGTTATCGCGTCTGGCCGGACCTCAGGAGACGCGGGTCCGATTCCCGCCTGGAGCATACATATTTCATCGTTTTCTTTCTTTATTTGTATTTCTTACAAACAACTTATATCTGTAACTCAACTATACATATCTCTACTTATACTATAAAATCCATTCTTCCATACTAACATTAGAAATGCGAATGTATAATGGTATTCCCTTTCCTCTGTCTGTCTGTAACATTTTCCCGCATCCTGACTAATATCAGCGTGAGTCTGTTTCTTAGGCTTTCACGCCTTTATCACTAAACCGATTTAGACGGAATTTAGCTATGGTACTAAAAAACAGCCTCCCCCCCCCCCCCCCCCCGCACACGCAGCCACGTCTTAGGATAGGGCAACACGGGCAGTCGGAGCCACCCGTCTTGCCCCATCCACCCGTCAGCGCCAGAAGGGATGCAGGAGGTGGCTCCCCACTACAGAGAGCCACCTCCCGAGGATGACAACGCACCTGCAATACCAAGTTATTTTTCTTTGTTACTATCGATATAAGGCAGCTAAACAGGCATTCCAAACCGCAATAGTGGAGGCCAAGGTCAGGGCGAGAGAATAAATGCTGGCGACGCTGTAAGCTACCCATGGGGGCGTCCATACCAGAGAGTGCGCGGCAAGCGCGCTCACGGAGAGTTTGGAGCCTCAGTTGCTCAAGCACGTAGTGACGACATTGTTTCCCCAAAGGGGAGTAGGAGAGGAGCACATACCTCCTGTGATGGCTGCGTTTGAGGTGCCTGGCGATATTCAAGACGAAGTCAGCGTGTCTCATGTTACGCAAGGCGAGCTTTGGGCTGCCGTTTTAAGAATGAAGGCCAAAACACGGTCCCTAGGCTGGATGGGATTCCTGGCCGTGCATGGGCCTTAGCTCTTGGACCACTCCTGAGAAAGGAAGGAAGGCCTCTGGACATGCCGTCTGCGTACAGGCCGATTGTTCTTCTGGATGAGGTGGCGAAACTCTTCGAACATATCCTTGCCACCCGTCTCAACGACCACTTGGAAGGAGACGGACCTAATCTGTCTGCAATTCCGCAGAGAACGATCGACGGTTGACGCGATTTTGTGCATTCGGACGCATGCGGGGGAAGCAGTTGCTAGGAGTGACGTTGTCTTGGCGGTGTCTCTTGACATCGCCAATGCCTTTAACACATTGCCCTGGAGTTGCGTGAGGGAGGCTCTCAAGTACCATAAGGTGCCCCTCTACCTCCGACAAATTCTAGAGGACTACCTATCAGAGAGGTTTGTGGCGTATTTAAGCCGCAATGGTTGGCAAAGGCATCAAATGTCTTGCGGTGTTCCACAGGGGTCGGTACTTGGTCCAATCCTGTGGAACATCGGATACGACTGGGCGCTGCGAAGCGCTAATCTAAGAGGGGTCAGCGTTGTCTGCTATGCAGATGACACTTTGGTTTTGACACAGGCAAAGTCACAAAGGCAGGTGGCTATCTTGGCGACAGCCGGGGCAGCACAGATAGTAGCACGCATTAGGCGCCTGGATCTCGAAGTGGCCATTTCAAAATCGGAGGCCATAAGTTCCCATGGACCCCGAAGTGCACCACCCAGAGGTGCTAGTATTACTATTAGTGGCACGAATATTGCAATCGGCAGCACCATGAAATACTTGAGGTTAACACTGAATAGTCGGTGGGATTTCAACGCCCACTTTCAACGGCTAGTCCCAAAATAATGAGGACGGCGGCGGCAATAAGTGGGTTGCTGCCAAATTTACGTGGTCCAGACGCCTCCTGTAGGGGCCTGTATATGGGGATTATTCGATCTATGGCGCTCTTGTATGGGCGAACACCCTCAAATGGCGTGACATCTGATTGTTGCGAAAGCCGCAGAGAATGATGGCCACGAGGGTGATCCGTAGCTATCGCACAATCTCCAGCGAGGCGGCATGCGTGCTGGCGGGGACGCTCCCCTGGGATTTAGATGCACGAGCACTTGCGTTCGTGTATTTGTGGCGAAATGACCAGCGGAAGCGAGGGAACAGACCAGCTTTCGAAGAGGTGGAGGCTATGAGGCGTGATTCCCGCGCCGTAGCTGAGGATGCTTGGGTTCAGAGGTTGGAGCATCCTAGCGCTGGCGTACGTACGATTGAGGCGATCCGCCCAGTCCTGCAACCATGGTTAGTTCGGCGACACGGCAACCCGACATTCCGTCTGACACAAGTCTTCTCGGGGCATGGCTGCTTCGGGAGGTACCTGTGGCGAATAGCAGGGAGAGAGCCCACGGCCCGGTGCCACCACTGTGACGATGGTATAGAAGAGGACGCGCAACACACGCTGGAGATGTGCCCAGCATGGGTGGTGCAGCGCAGTACTATGACTTCCAACGTGGGGAACGACCTCTCCCTCCCGAACATTATCTTTAAGATGGTTGAAAGCGAGAGGTCTTGGAAAGCGGTGCAGTCTTTCTGTGAGGACGTCATGTCCCGGAAGGAAGAGGCGGAGCGTGAGCGGGAGGCGGCCTATAGCCGACTTTTGCCGCCGTAGTGCTATGGTGACAGTAGGGGACTGTAACCTGGCTTACACCAGAGATTGGTCGACACACCCAATGTACCGTTGTGTCGACCTGATGTTGTTAAGGGGCTCTTATCATAAGCCCGAAGAGATGGGACTGCTTCTCAGGAGTCACTTCACCCTTGTCAGTAACAACATGGAAAATAAGCTCCATGAGCACCCAGAATGCTGCTGTCCATTGCGAACCCGTAGGTACATTGCAGGGGTTTTAGTGGGTGCAAGCCCCACACACCTCTTTCTTCTTTCCCCAAGACAAAGAAAGGCAGTGCGTCAGGCTTTTCCCCTGCCTTAAAAAAATAAGGTGTCTATAGGCGACGGTAAACACTTGAAAAAGCACCTTTTGGACCGGCAACTGCACTAGCTGGAAAGGGTGTGTTTATAAAAATGGCCGTATTTTTAGATTAGTAGAAGCTTGATTTTGTTACAACTCCTAGGGGCCGTAAACTATTTGATATTAATTTCAACTTGATACCTCTTCGCATTCCTGATAGAAAGGACAGGACAGACTGATGGACAAAAGTGATCTTAAGTAAGTTATTTTTCCTTTACAGTAACTTAAAAAGTTACAGTATAGCGTAACATATGATAAGTACCTTTACCAATTGGTGAACTGTTTTTATCTTTCCATAGATATTTCCTGTCTGACGAGATACACATATATTGTGAGATTATAATACATAAAGTAACATGCACAGATGTATTCATAACAAATTGCTTCATGAAACAAGTAAGCACCAAACGAATTGAAATTGAAATGAAACCTGTTGGTTGGGAATTGTTAATAGACGGCCCTTTCAAAGGCTTTATTAGACTTAATCTCGTTTAATCGGCATAACATAATATTTTAGTGTCCCACCTACAAGAAACTCTTGGAGACCCTCGTCGTGTTTCCTGATAAAATCTCTTCAACTAACAAAAGATTCCAAACTTGATATCAGGGTTAATCTTGGCGTAGTAGCCAAGATTAGCCCCGATATCATTGTCGCTGAGGGCGCCACTTGGAACAACTTTAGGTGTCCTGATAGTGATTGATGACAGAAGTTTGAGCCCTGGTTCCGTAATTTCGGTTTATAAATAAGTTTAGTATTGATACTGTGGCCTGATAGTGTAATTTGGCATATCATCTATTCATACTGATGATCTGCTGGCCAAATAGTCGGGTTCAGTCCTAGCAACAGGCTACTCGGCCAGGCACGGATTCGAGTAGCGGCCCGGGCAGATGTTTGTGTGTTAAAATCGAGTATTTTCTTGGTTCGTGATTGCTTAAATATTTATGGAACTAGACATTATCTAGTTCCATCAAAGATAACTCGATAAGATAGGTACTAGATAAAACTAATATTCTATTATTTTCAAAATCACCTGGCAGTCGGATTTGCCCCACCGTCCCCTACCCTTGTAAATAAGCATAATAAGATTAGGCACCAAATCTCGATCAATTTCATTTTCATTTTCATTATAACACAATTTCAAAATATCACGAATTTGGAAGTGTTTGTCAATGGGTGTACGTTTCATTCCTCTATGATGTGCAATTACAATAAAAATACTACTAATTATACGATCATAGTACAGACGTCAGCGAGTCAAGTGTAACAGTTGCACTACGAAAGCCGCCTCTATTACTAACAAGGTAAGGGCGTTCTCAGGGTCAAACCGTTACGCTTGATGTGCTATCGACTGTACCTATAAATATGCATTTCAAAAAAATATTATATGAACGTGAAATGCTATCCAACACGTGGGAAAATGCCGTTCATATAATAATATCAAGAACCTAGGCTTAGGAACGTTCAAATGCTCACGGATCGAATGAGCTACGCGAAATGAATTAATTCAAACTAAATTGTCTGTAATATACAGCTCACCTATGTGGATTTTCTTTTTGTCAAATCTCACTCGAGTGTATTGGAAGAAACGAGCAAATAAGCCTGTTCAATTAAAGAGAAACCAAAATCGAAAATATATTTATTCGAGTAGGCTCCCAAGACGAATCAAAAATCATGAATAATCGCTTTGTTCGCGTCAAATTCAGGGTAAACTTATATTTAAAAAAATTTTTTTTTCACAATTTTTAGTGATAACTTTCTACGGTCGAAGCTAGATGGGTGACCGTCAACTTATATTGTTTCCTACTATCGTATTTATTTTTCGTCGTTAAAAAGTCGTCAATAAACATCGTTTCACTAAAAAGTCATTGGAAAAGCAAAAATTCGCAATTTCGCTTATGTAGACGATTTCATAATTTCAGTTTTTTTTAATTTAAAACCAAAGTACCCAACTGTTTTTGAAAAAATTTTTATGGGACCAAATGGCAGCTATTCCGCATCGAACAAAAAAAGAATCACGTAAATCGGATCAGTAATCTCGGCGTAATCGGTGTACATACATAGAAAAAAAAAAAACATACCGGCCGAATTGAGAACCTCCTCATTTTTGAAGTCGGTTAAAAAAGCGGGACTTTTTTTCGCAAATCAAAAAGTACTATTCAAGATCCAACTAAATTTTAAAGATATAGATATTTAGTTGCTCATAAATTGGTAGGTTTCAGAGCAGTACAGAGAAATTTTGCAGATGAATTATATATTATATAGGTAACCTAAAATTATTGTCTAGGATGAAAAGTGCTATGGCCGGTAAAAAGATTACTTAACAATGATGAAATCGTGGAAAGTTTTTTGAAGTTTAGAAGAATAAGTCGAATAAAATATTCACTAAAAAGTATTTTGGAGTTATGGAGAAAAGTTTCTTGAAGTTTAGTGGAACAAGCCGAACAAAAGTCAGAATATATTTTTAGAACCGGTAAAACTGTAAAAATTCATTTGATTTAGTTTAGGATAAGGATCGTAGACTTTCATCATACTTTAATAGGCTCAAGGGGAACGTGCCGATGAGATAAAAGCTTGATTTTTTGCATTTTAGATAGAATGCAAGCTTAAACTTATAAAAAGCAAGCAGGCAACCACCTTCATGCAGCACCTTGAATTTTACCATTACGGATGCAGCGACAGTTTGCCGATGACTACTCCTCCCGTCTCTCCACGCCGCACTCGCCTAGGTACGGTCGACCACAGAAGTAGCTGAACGCTTTAGTACTGAGTCAATATAGTACGTGCACAAAGTTAGTGTGACATGGTATTAAAGTGCTCAGCTACTTCTTTGGTCGACTGTGCTAATTGACGACGATCGAGTAGAAGGCACCAAATACTGTTCCAATTCGACCCGTAAGTCAGAATTGCACAGTTTCTTGTATATGTTAGTCTATACCAGCTTCTGAACATGGGTGACAAATTTCATGAGTGTATTTTTGTATATTTGTATATTTATATGTTTGTCCGCGCATATCTCAATAACTGTAGGTCGAGTTGCAAAAATTGATTTTAATTAGAATCGATATAATCAAACTTAAAGGACTGTGCAAGTTTTATTAACCTAACCTAACCGTGAAGTCACGACCCTTGCAAATTAAGGTGACTATTGGTCTTGCTAATCTAAAAATTTAAAGTCTTAAAATTTTCTTTATTTAATAAATGTTTGAAAATTGTAATGAAATGTACCTACTTATGTTATACTTGGATGAAATTCATAGCCTAGGGCGGGAACCGTATACCCTTTTAACATACATCAAATAATCGTGTTTATTCTTATTAAAATAATAAAAATTTCAGACAGATTTATCTCCTGTGCTAGTCGCCGCGTCTGCCATCTGACGCGCGATGCCGTGGCCTGCGTTGTACTGTCTCATACATTTATTCTAATCACCGGTTTACAATCGGTAAACAATCGGTTTAGTAGTTTTTGAGATAGAGAGCTAAGTGTGTATCAGTCACTAACTCAACGTGTCGATCGCTTAACAGCGTAATTCTAAAATATGTGATAATGTATGTTTTTTCAATGGTTGCATGCAATTAGGCTATCATCATTATCACCCCAGCCTATATCTGGGCACAGGCCTTCCTATATGGAAGATACACATGAGTATCTCCCATGTAAGAAGGAATACAATTAGGCTCTAGCTAAACGAAATTAAAAGAATGAAGAAAAAAATATATAAATAAAATACAACGAATTCTAAACACTAAAAGGAAAAAAAAATGAAGTAGGTTAGTTAGTTTTTTTGGAAACTATAGAGAGTGAAGCACCGATTCCAAAATTACTTTTATATAATTAAAATAATATAAAACTAGAAAAATATCACGTCCTGAGGCAAAATCGAACCCGCCACTTACTTTTTTATGTTATAAGTATGTACCTACCTACTTCAATTTAATTATGTGTTTCTTTTTAGTCTTTTGAGTTTGAAGTCGGTTTATTTATTTTATACAGGGTGGTGCCGTCAATGCGACAATAAATTTAAACATGGGCTATATTAGTCCATAGAAATGGATTGCCACTTTCTAAAATATCGTATTTATTTGATAATTTCATGACATTTGTATGGAAAAGTGTAACGTTGGCAGCATTATTTCAACAAATTTATTGTCGCATTGACCGCACCACTCTGTATACAGTGTGAAATAAACAGTTTTTATTTATTTATTTATTATTAAATATATTTAGATAATAATTGTTATATGGAAATGCGCAATTTTCGATGATATGAAATTACAAAATTAAACTAAAAACCGGCCAAGTGCGAGTTGGACTCGCGCACGAAGGATTTTCGATTTTCTTTCTATAAACAAGCGTCTACCTAAACAGAGGGCGGACGGACGGGCAGACAGCGGAATCTAGACCCTTAGTAATAGGGTCAAGTTTTACCCTTTTGGTACGGAACCCTAAAAGCTAACTTTGACAAAATGGCTACTTAAGATTTTTTTTACTCTTTCACGGAATTTATGAATCTTGCTTAATTACTTTATTTAACAATTGTTGCACACCCTAAGACAGATGGAATTTTATAATGTACTTATTATTTTTACATTTTATAGGTCAAGAAATGTAAATACAAATATTTATTTTATAAACTATTTAGATTTCATTTGATCAGCAGATTTATATTTAGAAATATAAAACCTTGCCTTCCTTATCATTATGAAATACCCACGATAAAAAGATAAAATAGTTGGATGTTGGAGTGAAGTTTTTATTTAGCATTATTTTTATTGAAACTTGAATACATAAATGTTTTGTCTTTGTGTTAAATTTTTTGTGCAACCTAAAAGGTGTTTGATTTTCCAAAAATCCACAGCTTGGTTTTAAATTGAGATAACATGTATGATATTAAAATAATATGTAAAACGTTTGCCAATGAAGAATTGTCACGTTCCTTTTTTGTGTTTCTCAAAACTAGTTGAATAAACTTATATTCTATTACGGTCTTGTATTCTTCGTAGTTCCACTAACAACTTTACCACATTTGGCTATAAGCCAAGCCAACTGATAAAATACGCTAAAGCTTGCATATAGACATATACCTAAGTAAAACAATACCGCGATATACTTAAAGTTTTTGGCTCATTTTGCAAGGCATCTATCTCAATATCTGAACTGTAAAAACTCCCTCTGTGCTAATAGATTAATTACGGAGAAAATCCGTATTGAAAAGAGTCTCTCGAGGCCGAGGCCATATTGTTAGGATCGCTGGAGCGACTTTAGAGATTTCAATTCTTCAAAAAACTTGTCTACGGAAAGTGACATTATCAATAGGGTAGCTGACATTTTTTTTTGTATATTTATAAATGAGAAGTTTATAAACATGAAAAAATATTACAGAAAAAATAGTAGGTATGTTTAAGATCAATAGTTTCAGAAATACAGTGGTATGTTTAATGTGTTGCGGCACATCGTCCGAAAACACTCCATAGAAAATCTACGGAACAAACAGGTGACGTCACATGTTCCTCTATTACTACAAAATGTATGGGCATATTGACAAAACTAATTATAACAATGTAATATGTATGTTTTTATCCAAACTGGTCATAATGATAGTTGTTTTAATTTATATGAGCAATGTAAAACCATCAAATTTTCTAAAAAATTTTGAAAGAAAAATCGGCCAATTTTATAAACTCCTAAACCGTATATCTTCAACAATATTCCATATATTTTAAGTTTGGATTGTTTTTGTGGGTAACACGAGCGTATATTTTCCGAATTTGTAAATAATAGCACCACATTCAAACTCAGGCAACATCCCAACTAGACAAAATTAATTTATTGATGCAATAAATTAATTTTGTATAATTGGGATGTTCATAGTTACAGAAGCTTGTCCCCAATTTTTTTTTTGTAGCACTATATTACCATTGAGAACTTCTCTTCTGCATCACTAAAATAAGGGGATCTACGCCAGCCACGACTCCGCATTGTTTTAGGCTCGCAGTACCTACGCCACAAGACCACACATGCAGAAGACGTATCAACTACGCGCAGCCATACGATGCACCACTCCAGAAACACCTGATCTATGGGCGTCAAGCCCAACCTGCTCTTGTCAAATGCCAAGTCCATGTCACCAGGTAATGAGCTGCAGCTTGAAACCTGCAACAGGGGGCGAAACTGATAGTACCGTTGGCATTACAAAAATGAGCCGCAATCGCTTGCAAAGTAATGTTTTCTCGATGAACTCTAACGAATTACCTAAGGGACACCGCACTGCTATAAGCCGTAAGTTAGGGTCAAAGCTTACTTAGGCTCACGGCAGCACTCCGACATAGTAAAGTAGTTTATAGTTCCATCGGAAAATGATGGCACTGAGGTGCAGTTTAAAATATATCTACTAACATGAGTGTCATACATCTGCTAAGAAGGGTATTAGCAGATATATTTATTTTTTACTTTTAAAATAAATGATTGAAAATAGGGGTTTTGGTTAAGGACGACAGATAAATGTTCAATCCCGAAAAGAGTTATAAGGATGAAATTTTTGAGATGTAATATAAAATTGTGGACAAAAATGATGATATTTGGAATAAAAATAGACTTATTTTGTGTTACCAACGGGAAATAGCGCCGACAAATACATTCGCCTGTAAAATATTACTCAAAGTCAGGAGAAGTTATTATCCTGTATAACAGCTCATCCTGAGTGACGTAAGGCGTATTGCGTATGCGAATCCCGCTGCGCATGAAACAACCTACCTGTTTGTCTTGGACCAGTTCGGAGTGGAAGCACGCACCCCGTGTGCCCTGTATCCGGATAATTGTACAATGTTCCGAACACGAGGCAATTTTGAACAAGGCGGTGTACATCATGATTAAAAATAATAGTTGGTAAGAGACCCCTGTTCTATGCCAAGCACAGGGCAAGGCTCTTTATCCTTTCCTTTAATAAATAATCTCGTCCGGAGTTCGGCTGGTTAACGAGTGGACAGTATGTCGCAATACGCCTTTACTTAATATATCCACATGTTTATCTCACCATCCTCTTTCCTACTTAATAGCATGCAGGTCTCTACTTAATAGTGGCAGTGTACTTTCTCCAATCACTACAACTCTCCACCTCAACCTAACACACAAACGAATGAGATAAACAAAATATACACAAAAATAGTTTGCACGGTTTATATACAGGGCGTCCCACGGCCATGCCACACGGAGGGAAAGTATATTAAATATTGAACGTAGGATATTTTACTAAAAGAAGACATCGTTTTATTTTTATAAGTAGAACTGCATTCACAGATTTTTTAAAAATCGCCTACCTCAACCGGGAATCGAACCCGCCAAATGTGATAGAAAAATTACTTGTATTTTATAATACCGTTTGAAAGGGCTACTCATAAGCATTATTTTTTCCTAAATAACCTAGCATATTAAATGAAACTAAGATCATAAAATTTTTCATTTTATTTAAAATTTTGTTCAGGGAAATTTCCTCTGACTTGGCCATGCTTCCAACCATTAACATTATCATTTCAAAGACCTACCCACTTGAGATCCGAGATTTCCGTGGTGTAAGTACATGATAATAATAAAGCGATAGATGAAGTGTAGTAGGTACTTGTATGCATTTCTTCATGAGCTCACAATTACCATGCAACTGGCTGATATTAGTAAAAATAAATAATTCGAAAATGGAACACGTAAATTTTCAAGCGTCTGTTCTTTTGTTTATTGTGAGTTTCATTTTCGTTTATTAGCAATTTTTGTGTTAATTTACTTACCATGGCGTACCAAAATAATTTGAATTTAATAGAAGCATACTTTTTAAATCACAAAGACATTTCATTAGCTTTGCGGTGGTACCGCGAAAGATATCCCGATAGACGCACACCATCTCGATATGTGTTGAAAAGAATGGTGGATAATTTAACAAATTTAGGACGTTTTGATGAACTCAACATTCTGATTTACTTTGAAGCGTACCCGAAGAGTTCAGTGAGGGAAGGTGAAGAAGAAATTGGACTTTCAAAGAGTAGAATACATCGCGTTCTGAAAAAATTCAAGTTTAAAAGTCATGTTGAAGGGCGATTAGTGCAAAAATTACGGTCGGGAGATGCTGAAAGACGATTTAATTTCTGCCAACATATCGAGAGACTCATGCTTGAGGATCAAAATTTTTTGAACACCATTATTTAGTCAGACGAGTCAAACTTTAGTAACAACGCTATGTACAACCGGCGTAATAATCGCATTTGGTCCAGACAGAATCCCTTACGAATCCGCGAAACTAATGATCAAGTGCGTTTTTCTTTTAACTGTTGGTGTGGGATTGTAAGTAACCGGGTTCTCTTAATACATTTTTACGAAGGAACTCTGAACACGGAAAAATATCTAGAAATACTTGAGATTTTAAGAAATAAGATTAATAATCTTCCTGATGCAGATCGAGGAAATCTTATATTCCAGCAAGATGGGGCTCCGGCTCATAACAGTAGGAGAACAGCCGAGTTTCTTAATGAATATTTTCCTTCCTGGATCGGCACTTTTGGACAAATTAGATGCCCACCGATATCCCCAGATCTAACCCCACTTGATTTTTTTTTATGGGGTTACGTAAAAGATTTAGTTTACAGGAACCGGTACAACAGTGTGCAGGAGTTACAAAATGAACTTAGACGTATTATTTCAAACATCCACCATGCAAAAATAAGTAAATCGACAGGGAGAGAAATTATCAAAAGAGTGAGAATTTGTATACAACAGAACGGATCACATTTTGAGCATTTGATAAATTATTATTTTTTTAAAATAAAATAAAAAATTTTATGATCTTAGTTTCATTTAATATGCTAGGTTATTTAGGAAAAAATAATGCTTAGGAGTAGCCCTTTCAAACGCTATTATAAAATACATGTAATTTTTCTATCACATTTGGCGGGTTCGATTCCCGGTTGAAGTAGGCGATTTTTAAAAAATCTGTGGATACAGTTCTACTTATTATTAAAAATAAAACGATGTCTTCTTTTAGTAAAATATCCTACGTTCAATATTTAATATACTTTCCCTCCGTGTGGCATGGCCGTGGGACGTCTTGTATACAAAAACAGTTTGAAATTATTTAAGAATAGGTATCAATGTTTATAATAAAAGGTTTTCATCACTACTACGTTTGAAATTACATCAAAAAGCACCCTTAAAAACAATGTAAAAGGTTTCAAAGTAATAACAAAAGGATAATTGTTTGGTGGTTTCTGAAGAAGTTTAAGGTCTAATAGTTATTGATGATTCAACTTTGAACGGTAGTAGTGTAATGGGGTAAGTTTGAAGGCGGCTTGCATTGTGGTGATTTTTTAGAGGCAACTGGCATTGGATAGATTAGGCGACATTTGGGTTCAATTAGTTTTGAAAGTTTCTTAGAAACCATTGTTAAAAATAGTTTCTAAGAAACTTTATGTATGCCTTAATGTATACATACCGCAATCTGATCATTCACATCATTTATACGTCCTGGAGTTTGTAAACAGTAGGTAGTAAAGTGACCAGCTAATTTCGTAAATAGAGTATTTTTACAACATAAAATCATATCTTAATTACCTACATCTGATTGGGTCGTCCAGATCCTCTTGCTACAAAAAAAGATTTTCAAAAGTAAAAGTGAAATCGGAATGTGAATTTTTTTTTTAGAATAATTAATTCTAAAAAAAATTGGCAACGTGAGCGGGTTGGTAATAGTAGTATTGCTTTTATGATATGATAATATAATAATGTGACCAACGACTAAAGAATCCGGGAGTCTTACTGCTGTGTTACTATTAAAAACCATTTGTTTCTGGATTCTGCGGCTTAACAGGCTTAAGTTCTTTAGTCGTTGGTCACATTATTATATTATCATATCATAAAAGCAATACTACTATTACCAACCCGCTCACGTCGCGATACATTAAACTTTATTAACGGGACATTTGCGGTAATCTACGGTAATACAGCACTTACCGAAGTTATAAACGTACCTGTCGATTTGAGAAATGGCGTCCATTCGGGGCAACATGTGGTAGCCATTTTTACGAGGGACATCAACCACTGCCATAAACTATACGTACTGATATTTATGGTTCCTCATAAGACATTGGTGTAACATGAGAATTTTATGTCTGTCTGATCGGACGAGTTCGTTATTGGTATATTCTAGAGTCCTGGATTGGAAACTGGATACCAAAGAGAATAAATCATATTATTGTACACCAAGTACAGTCGACAGCAAATCAAACGTAACTGTTTGACCTTGAGACCGTATCACCATTCCGATCGTAATAGCTATACTGCCGTCTGTACAATAATTAGTTCAACTTAAGTTTGGTGTTTATTTTAGGAATATTATATGAGCTTACAGTAACGCCCTCATCCATTTTCATTTTAATAAAGCCTTAAGTTTGTCTGATAATGTTTATTTAGAATATTTCTAGTCAGCTCGCAAAATTTTCAAGAATCCTTTAAGTATTTTAATAATTCGGTCGTACAATAAGATTATCAACCTAAAATGTACACAATCAAATGGACCTAACCTACGCAGATGCACTGTTTAATATCAACCACCTATAGTAGCAATATCCTTTAGACGTACACATGTTTACTCTTGGATTTCTGTTTAGTAAGAAAGCCATGGTGCTGTAGGCTGTAAAATGTGTACGTGTCGATGTGTGGCGTGAGTTGTGCTATCTGCGATTGGGAAAGATCTTCGAGTTAATGTTTTCTGGTCGGCGACGGAACTTCTGTAATTGTCTCAGGAGAATTCATATCTCAGTGTGAGTAAGGACTCCTCCGTGCGAGAATATGCATACAGGTTCTGATTAATCATATTCTCCCTTATTGCATCTGGATATCACACCGTTGCTGAAGGAAATCTCTGTAGAATTTCTAGATTTCAGCCAATATCAGCTATATTATATAAATTCCTCAAATTTCAAGTTCAATAAAACTGCAGCACTGGTGCCGCAGTAATCAAAATTTATTTTATTTTCAAACATTTTTACGATTTATTCTTCTTTACGACCGCAAAGCCAATTTTCTCACCAAACCAACACTTAGACGGAGTGGATACAATTGTATTGAACGTTTATTATGAGGATGTTGAGAAAGTATAGGCGGGTTATTTTTTAAAGTATTTTACGTACCGCCAGTCAAGAACTAAGTCAAATACCTACTTGCATTAAGATGTTGACTTTAGTCGTAATGATGAACTCTTTTAGGTAATATATCAACAGTCATACTGAATTGCAATGTTCAAAATTGCGATCCACTGTAGCTCTAAAGTATTAAAATGTGACTGAAAATATACCACACCCATTCAAATATTCTCGAACATTTACAATCGCGATGAACGTTAGTGCGAAATATGCCACATCGATGCACGTTAGTGCGAAAGCACTAAAAAGCGACGAACGTTAACGCGAAGGCATACTACCTACTTACATCGACAAATCCATTTCGACTACACCGCGGTACACAACGGGCCTATCTGAAAATCTAAAAAAAAGTAAACTCAGGTATGCGCGTTCTCAGCCAAAATGTCGCCGTTCCTTCTCCTTCCCTCTCTTCAGGGCACCGCTCTTTCGGCACAGAGCTCCTTACATTTGCTAGGCATGGATATATGTTGCGATCTGAACTCCAGGAACTACATCGAAACCGTGATCAAAACAGCCTCACGGAAGCTCAGTATCCTGAACAAGGTGCGTCGATTTTTCACGCCTGACCAATTATGCCTACTTTACAAAACTCTGGTTCGGTCGTGGAATATTTCTCGCACTTGTGGGATGGCTCCGCCAAGTATCTACTCGATGCACCGGATAGATTGCAGCGTCGTGCTGTCCGTACCGTTGGCGATGTAGAGGTCACGAACAACCTCGAGCCTCTGCAATTGCGTCAAGACATTGCGTCGCTTAGCGCCTTCTATCGGCTACATCACGGAGAGTGCTCTGAAGAGTTTTTTGACCTTATCCCACCTTCTCCCTTCCAGTAGGTGTGCACGCGTGGTCCTGAGTACAGGACCACGCATCACGCACAAAGAAATTTAGTACCTCGTTTCTTTGTCGTACTTCCAGAACTTGGAATTCTTCGCCAGCACCTGTGTTCCCTCATTCCTATAACATGAGTTCCTTCAAAAGAGGCGTGAGAAAGCACCTTTTGGGCCACCAAGGTGGAGGCGGCTAGAGCTAGAGTAAATGTTACAAATATTTGTTTCTAACAGGATTCGAACCCGAGTGGTGACCCCTGACCCAGTAGTCTAAATAGTTAGGGGTACGGGCCACTCGGCCAGCCGGTCGCCAAAGGATTAACGAAGTTAGGATTGTTTATTGAAATGGCATAACCCTTGCACATCCATTTGAGAAGAAACTAAGAAGAGACTCACTCAATGTATTGAAACATGCGTAACATCGCTGTATGAAACATTCCAAATGATTTTTTTTTCTTCAATTTTTGGAATAACAAACAATTACATAATAATGCTTATGTTGATAATACATGATAATAACTATTACTTATTATGTAACCAGCAGCGTTATTCACTAAATAATGTATGTTAATAAGTGAGAAGCAGTGCAATAATCAAGATACACAAATTATAACTAAGTCGAATTAGTAAGATTAAATTAACAATTATTTAGTTTGTTTTAAGCTTTACAGGCAAGTTTGATTTAAATTGTCCGCGGGGTAACTGAAATAGATCTAAATCTACAAAAGAATCATTATATGAATGTACTATTCGTCTCAGCGGAACGCGCTCGCCCGCCCTGTACCCCAAGCACGAAACATTCTCGTAATCGTATAGTAATCGTATTTTCTTACTATTCGATAACGATCACGATACTAAGCTGACAGCATGAAACAATGCTCCGTAACTATCGTCAACACGATAGTAATACGATACAATAGGTAAACTTAGGCCGTCCACAACCGTACAAAGTAGACACGAAGTGCGTTCAAAAATCGCTGCAGCAACATTGTGTGTTACAAATCAATGAAAAACCTACTCAATCTTTTTGATATTTATTGAAAAAAATAACAACTTATTCACTTTTCTACTAATGCAAAGCAAATCTTCCAGTTAAATTTATAATTAAGGCATAATAATAAGGTTTCTTGTTTTATTTGGTACAGACTTAGAAACAGTTTCTGAACGTACCAATTCCTCAATGCCAACTTTATGTAAACAAAACCTCTCAAAACAAAAACTCGTCGAGTCAAGTGGAATATTTCGACCTTATTAGTTGAAAAAGAGGTGTTATTTATTGGTTTTAATGTGCATACATGTGCAAGCAATTCAATTATAGTCGAAGATGAAAGAAGCGTTTATAAATTTTTCATGAAGAAATAAGTTAGGAGACACAATATTTATTGTTTGTAAACCTTGTCACGATATAGTCCAACAGTTTGTAGGTAATATGATGGATTTCATGAAGAGGTGAGTTCGTTTTATTTGTATATTACTCTCTAAATACTTCCAATTGTGTGTGACTATCAAAACTTATTCTTGTATTATGTGAACGCAAGAAAAGTGACGAAAGGTTAGCTTTAAATGACCCTTTATTTTCTCTGTAGATAAGTATTTTTTATTTAAAATTGCTGTAAGCCAAACATTTTAATAAAATTTGCTTCAATAATGTTGGGTTACATATTGAAATCCATAAAAAAATCAACATCATAAATCATCATTCATAAATGCGAGAGTAACTCTGTCTGTCTGTTACCTTTTCACGCTTGAAACCGGTGAACTAATTAACGTGAAAAAAAAAATGAAATGGATGGAGTGACAGGACATAGGGTATTTTTGGAACAAAAACCTACATCCACGCGAGCGGACCCGCGAGCTGGCCGTATTTGACTTTAATCCTAACTATTATTATAAATGGGAAAGTGAAATTCTTTGTTCAATCGTTACAGTTTCACGCCTAAACCACTAAACTGATTTAGATGAAACTTGGTATGGAAAAACTTTACTTTTTGGAGTGATAACCGACATCCATGTGGATGAAGCCGTGAGCGGTTGCTAGTTGATAAATAAATCATTTCACTTGTGATATGAATAAAAGTTTAGGTGTAAAATCTATGGATATAGATAGATTCTTGTAGATCAATAAATACTGAATACATAGGTAGATGTGATATAAATTTTTTTTTTATATCCACAGATGAAAAAGAAGTGGAGTTGGTTTATCTAGATGTTGACTCTAGCCAAATTGAATTCCCTGGAGAAGAGACAGATTTGGGGATGGAACCCACTCCTAATCCTGATTGGGCATGAAGAATCAAACCTTCCTGGCACCAGAAAATATCAACCACCTCAAGAACTAACTCCAGCACCAGCTAGGAAATGGATTCTACTATACTATGTATAGCTAAAAAGACTCGCGACGCAAGGAGTGAATATATGAAGGATGGATTTTTAAAAGCTGAATGAGATGTGGATAAAATGAATGTTAAACTAAAAAAAGAGAGAATATCGCAAATATATTTTGAACTAGAACTGCAACTGAAAATGGTTTGCATTCATTAGTGAAACTTTGAGTGTAGCTATTCAAGAAATTTATGTATAATAAAAGTAGGGATAAAGGATTAGAAGTGATGAAAAAGAAAAATATATTTTTACAATTATTATTAATTTAAGGTAAATTGGTAAAAATTAAAATTAAATTTGTTAAACTAGATTAATGTTCAATATTCAATACTTTAAAAATAGGCTATATAGTGGCAATCAATTATTTTGTGAACCTATAATAAAGTTTTCTAAATTATTTTTTTTCTTTCAATTATAACTAGCATTATTCTTATTATAATCTTATGATGCAATGCAATTTATGTTATGTTCGATCCTTGCTAAGACACCTCCAGCAGTTTTATAATCGTTCAAAGGAGTTTTCAATCACCATCCTTGTCCTTTCATGTTCCTTCCATAGGAGATGTATTTATGCCTGCCATAGGACTATTAATTATCGACGGCATGAGAAGTAGGCGACATCAATTATGGTCTTTCTGAATATCCAGAATCGCCTACAAAAAAAAATATTAAATACATATTATCATATACTTAATTTTCATTGTAGCTCAATATTTGTTATTTATTTTAGTGCTGTTGATTTAATTAGCATTTACTGAGGCGGTATCTATTTATAAACTCTCTTTTATTTGAATAGCAACATCACATATTCAACATTTCATCCTTATTTCATCAGTAAAATTCTTTGTTGAATTTCTCTGTTTAAACAACAAAAATAAAACTATAACTTGGATACATTGTTGTTTATAAAAAGATACCTAGTTATTTTGCAAGAGTATGCATAAATTCAATAATTTAACACAATTACCATACCTTCTGATTTCATCGTCTTCTGCTCTAAGAGTATTTACTAAACGCCAGTGTGAGTAGTAACTACGTAAAGAATGCCTTCCCACACATAATACACATAATTTTCAGTCACTAAAATTGCTTTATAGCAATAAAACATCAATTTTTTATTTCACAACAATCGTAACGATAGTTCTCTCACTGCAAAATACTCGGTGAGAGGTAATACGATAGCTAGCTGTCGACAAAAACGATACGATCCGCCAAAAATGAGTTCGTGCTGCCGATTTCCATACTTTGACCTTCGGTTACTATACCATTACGATTACGATTACGAGACTAGTTTATTCGTGCTAGTGAATTTTAGTTCCGTGAACGACCGTAGTGGCGCTGCTCTGGTTTTCATACAAAATAATACGATTACCATTACTATAACGAGAACGATAGTGTTTCGTGCTTGGGGTACTGTACCCCAAGCACGAAACATTCTCGTAATCGTATAGTAATCGTATTTTCTTACTATTCGATAACGATCACGATACAAAGGTGACAGCATGAAACAATGCTTCGTAACTATCGTCAACACGATAGTAATACGATACAATAGGTAAACTTAGGCCGTCCACAACCGTACAAAGTAGACACGAAGTGCGTTCAAAAATCGCTGCAGCAACATTGTGTGTTACAAATCAATGAAAAACCTACTCAATCTTTTTGATATTTATTGAAAAAATGACAACTTATTCACTTTTCTACTAATGCAAAGCAAATCTTCCAGTTAAATTTATAATTAGGGCATAATAATAAGGTTTCTTGTTTTATTTGGTACAAACTTAGAAACAGTTTCTGAACGTACCAATTCCTCAATGCCAACTATATGTAAACAAAACCTCTCAAAACAAAAACTCGTCGAGTCAAGTGGAATATTTCGACCTAGTTGAAAAAAAAGTGTGATTTATTGGTTTTAATGTGCATACATGTGCAAGCAATTCAATTATGGTCCAAGATAAAAGAAGCGTATATAAATTTTTCATGAAGAAATAAGTTAGGAGACAATATTTATTGTTTGTAAACCTTGTCACGTTATAGTCCAACAGTTTGTAGGTAATATGATGGATTTCATGAAGAGGTGAGTTCGTTTTATTTGTATATTGCTCTCTAAATACTCCCAATTGTGTGTGACTATCAAAACTTATTCTTGTATTATGTGAACGCAAGAAAAGTAACGAAAGGTTAGCTTTGAATGACCCCTTATTTATTCTATAGATAAGTATTTTTTATATAAAATTGCTGTAAGCCAAACATTTTAATAAAATTTGCTTCAATAATGTTGGGTTACATATTGAAATCCATACTAATATCATTCATAAATGCGAGAGTAACTCTGTCTGTTACCTTTTCACGCTTGAAACTGGTGAACTAATTAAAGTGAAAAAAAAATGAAATGGTTGGAGTGACAGGACATAGGATATTTTTGGAACAATAACGTACATCCACGCGAGCGGACCCGCGAGCTGGCCGTATTTGACTTTAATCCTAACTATTATTATAAATGGGAAAGTGAATTTCTTTGTTCAATCGTTACAGTTTCACGCCTAAACCACTAAACTGATTTAGATGAAACTTGGTATGGAAAAACTTTACTTTTTGGAGCGATAACCGACATTCATGTGGATGAAGCCGTGAGCGGTTGCTAGTTGATAAATAAATAATTTCACTTGTGATATGAATAAAAGTTTAGGTGTAAAATCTATGGATATAGATAGATTCTTGTAGATCAATAAATACTGAATACATAGGTAGATGTGATATTAATTTTTTTTTTCATATCCACAGATGAAAAAGAAGTGGAGTTGGTTTATCTAGATGTTGACTCTAGCCAAAAGAGACAGATTTGGGGATGGAACCCACTCCTAATCCTGATTGGGCATGAAGAATCAAACCTTCCTGGCACCAGACAATATCAACCACCTCAAGAACTAACTCCAGCACCAGCTAGGAAATGGATCCTACTATACTATGTATAGCTAAAAAGACTCGCGACGCAAGGAGTGAATATATGAAGGATGGATTTTTAAAAAACTGAATGAGATGAGGATAAAATGAATGTTAAACTAAAAAAAGAGAGAATATCGCAAATATATTTTGAACTAGAACTGCAACTGAAAATGGTTTGCATTCATTAGTGAAACTACGAGTGTAGCTATTCAAGAAATTTATGTACAATAAAAGTAAAAGTAAAAGGATAAAGGATTAGAAGTGATGAAAAAGAAAAATATATTTTTACATTTATTATTAATTTAAGGTAAATAGGTGAAAATTAAAATTAAATTTGTTAAACTAGATTAATGTTCTATATTTAATACTTTAAAAATAGGTTATATAGTGGCAATCAATTATTTTGTGAACCTATAATAAAGTTTTCTAAATTATTTTTTTTCTTCCAATTATAACTAGCATTATTCTTATTATAATCTTATGATGCAATGCAATTTATGTTATGTTCGATCCTTGCTAAGACACCTCCAGCAGTTTTTTAATCGTTCAAAGGAGTTTTCAATCACCATCCTTGTCCTTCCATGTTCCTTCCATAGGAGATGTATTTATGCCTGCCATAGGACTATTAATTATCGACTGCATGGGAAGTAGGCGACATCAATGGTCTTTCTTAATATCTAGAATCGCCTACATAAAAAAATATTAAATACATATTATCATATACTTATTTTTCATTGTAGCTCAATATTTGTTATTTATTTCAGTGCTGTTGATTTAATTAGCATTTACTGAGGCGGTATCTATTTATAAACTCTCTTTCATTTGAATAGCAACATCACATATTCAACATTTCATCCTTATTTCATCAGTAAAATTCTTTGTTGAATTTCTCTGTTTAAACAACAAAAATAAAACTATAACTTGGATACATTGTTGTTTATAAAAAGATACCTAGTTATTTTGCAAGAGTATGCATAAATTCAACAATTTAACACAATCACCATACCTTCTGATTTCATCGTCTTCTACTCTAAGAGTATCTACTAAACGCCAGTGTAAGTAGTAACTACGTAAAGAATGCCTTCCCACACATAATACACATAATTTTCAGTCACTAAAATTGCTTTATATCAATAAAACATCAATTTTTTATTTCACAACAATCGTAACGATAGTTCTCTCACTGCAAAATACTCGGTGAGAGGAAATACGATAGCTAGCTGTCGACAAAAACGATACGATCCGTCAAAAATGAGTTCGTGCTGCCGATTTCCATACATTGACCTTCGGTTACTATACCATTACGATTACGATTACGAGACTAGTTTATTCGTGCTAGTGAATTTTAGTTCTGTAAACGACCGCAGTGGCGCTGCTCTGGTTTTCATACAAAATAATACGATTACCATTACTATAACGAGAACGATAGTGTTTCGTGCTTGGGGTACTGGTCCTGCACAGTTTAGTATCAAAAAGTTTATGCTTATATGTGTCGCGAATACGGTGTGACCGGCTTGGAAGCCGTAAAGAGATATGGTCTGTTAAGTGAGTACAGTCAAATTGATTCCTTATAACTTTATACAATAGCATTTGATCAAGAAACAGTCGCCTTGATTTTAAAGACAGAAGAGAGTACTTCCCTAGGAGGTCATTGTATGACAGTCTTCTACGGAAATTATCTACGTAGTATGCCTTCGCATTAACGTTCGTCATTTTAGAGAATATGTGAATTAATGTGGCTACTTTCGCACTAACGTGCGTTGTATTTTGGTACTTTAGGGCTACAGTGCATCGCATTCTGAACATAGAAACTCATTATGACAGTCTAAAATATCGTATTCTTTGAAACACCCACATACTTACCAGACACCTTATTTTTTTGTGTGTGATCGGTGAAAGTGAAGGAAAACAATTAAAATTATTTCCAGTTGTTAAGTTACCAACCCTCATTGGACCAGCGTTTTAGAGTTATGCCCCAAACTCCTCATAGGTTTCTCCCATCAGACTTCCATGTAGTAAGGCCGGTGCCCGATATAGGCTGATGATGATTGTAAATAAATGTCGCCATTAATTATTTATTAATCAATTCAAAATTTCCCCACAAAACGAGAAAAAATCATTGCAGCCCGGTCTGTGTCCACAAGCGGGGCGCATATATATACGTCCCACTCCTGGACATAGGGCTTCCTAGACGGGAGAAATACATGAGGAGTTTGGGCCATAGCAGCGCAACGCTAACCTAATGCGTGTCGGAGTTGAAGCGGTTGCAGTAACAACCGGAATCAACTGCTTAACGTGCCTTCAGAACCATGGATGAGCTCGAGATAACAAAAAAAAATTATTGATTTCAGGAATAAAGGCCTAAAGTAGTTATCTCATAAGTATTTCCACACTGTTCACTTTCAATACACATTATTTTGATGATACGATCAACTTCCATTATAGCCACATTAAGCACATATTATCCATTAATTTTAAGACAAACCATTAAACACAGACCCAGGCTTGAAACATAATTAAAGATTTCAGCCATAGGTATATTCATGGCAGTGAGTGAGTGGGACAGCAGGTACGGTAATCAAGATTTATTCTCAATCCCGACCATTTATAATGAACTCTTTTACGACGGCTCCGCCAATTTCACCCATAAAATGGCCGCTATTCCAGCTCTACTCGTGTTTCGGACAAAGCAATGTGTTTTTGATACAAGGAATTTAGTTTTGGTCTGACAATAATTCGGATCTAGTTGTAATTGATTGATTGAATGATTTTACACTCATCAAAGTAAAGTGAAATATTTACCTACACTAAGGTAAAAACCCGTATTACGGTAGTATTTTTATTTTGTTTTACACTCGTAAATTTTGCAATGAGGTAATGCTGTTTTTGATCATCTATTTTAATAGATTCCTTCACCAATATTTAGAAATATTATTGTTAATACTCTATTGTTCTCTTCACTTATCAGTATTCTATCCCTAAATAGAGATAGCCTATCTCCATCTGGGGATAGATATTGAAATCGGTTCTAAGTAAGGTTACATGACAATAAAAGCAATGTAAATGAATAGGTACTAGCAGGAAACCATTTTTCTTCCCACAAGTTACAATTGCGCGATTGTGATATTAATAGAACAGCGATAACAGGGTTTAAGAAGTTAAATAAATACGTTTTAGATAGTCAATTCTCGAAACTACACAATCGAATTGTACCTTCCGTTTAAAAGCAGTCATGTTTGTTCAATCGAGTGAGAGCGCGTGTTCCCCACAGAATCGAGTGCTTCCTACTATTCTTTAACCTTTTCACTATACGTATTGCCGAATGCAGAATAAAATGGTGAAAGCTTTTAAATACATTAATAACCTGTTTTTCTATTCTTCTAGAGATAATATTAAATGTGCACATTCTTACAACTCTATACAAAATCCTCAAATTCTCTATCCTATCTTCAATACCGCTTACTATTCTTACCTCCTCTCTCTCGCATCCCAAAACCACTTCTGGTTTACCATTTTAAAGCGAAGGAGTGATTTTGGGATTCGAAAACTCTTAGGCAGCTAAGAGTAACATGAATTTGTTCCGCTCAATTCCAGGCGCTTGCCGAAACTTGATACTGACTAAATCATAGCAAAGAGCCATCAAAGAATAAATCGAATTGAAACTCTAAAAATATTAAATGGATTGATTATATGTGCCATAAAGAGTATTTGATTGATTTGATTGTTTGATTGGATTGAATTGGGTCTGGATAAAGTGGTTACCACCAAGTTCTTTTCAGATCTAATGCTACTTAAGTATAACGTCATTGTGACGTCTTGCCTAGTGATACAATTACTAGGTGGTAGGCCATGTAGGGTCGTTTAGGTAGCCTGGGTAGATTTCAGCCGTAAAGCAGTTCCCTGTGTTTCGTATTGAAGGGAAAGTTAGCCAGTGTGCATGAAAGGCATTTCATCTTAGACCAACTGCAATACTAAGTGATTTTTTCTTTGTTATTGCTGTTATTTATAGGCGACGGTAGCCGCTCACTACCAGGTGGACCGTTAGCTTGTTGGTCATCTAGTTGTTTAAAAAAATACATCAACGGATACGGAATTAACTTAGTGGTTACACTTCAAAATAAGTTACTGAATAAGCCCGCAGGCTTGCAAAGACTGAGCTGTCTTGTTATAAATAATAAATTCGAAATGTTCTCAACATGTCTCCAAGCAAACATGTTAACTCGTTACCAATCTAACTGGTTCCAAATGCGAGTTTATTTACTCTCAGCTACGGAGCAGCACAGATACCACTAATTACGTTGGCGAAATGTTCTCTACGTCATGCTTGTGACATGTAGGGTCATGTTTTTCAAATGATGTATAAACTACTTTGTTGCGGATTAGTAGGAAATTGAGTCATCATCATCATCATCACTAGCCTATATACGTCCCACTGCTGGGCACAGGCCTTCCTACATGGCAGAAACACATGAGGAGTTTGGGCCATAACACCACCACGCTGGCCCAATGCGGGTTGGTGGGTTAAAGCGGTTGCAGTAACAACCGGGACCAACAGCTTAACGTGCCTTCCGAAGCACGGAGGAGCTCAAGATTATAAATTTGATTGACCCATCCAGGGACCGACCATGGCGAAAGTTGCTTTGTTTTCGTGATCGAAACCAGAGCGCTCAATCCACTACGCCACCGAGCTCCTCGGAAATTGAGTAAAAATCTGAAATACCTGCATTATTCACCTTATTTTTGCGGACGACACCAACCCAGATTGCAGTTGTATTTTACATCTAGAAGATTTATTGCAGTTAATGATGATGAAACTTCAGGATGCTGTCCACAGGTAGAGTAAAGAGTAAACGGCAGGAACGTCACCATTCTGAGGTTTCAAATAAATTGCTTTCCATGCCAAGTGAGCAATTTTCATTACCTATAATATCAAATTTGTAAATTATTGCCGTGACATAATCCATATTTTATTACCTATTTTTGAAGTTTTTTTATGTTGTGGCATTTAGACATGTTTTCCGATTTCAAGACTGGCTGCGACTATCGAGCCTACATAATGGCGTCTATGCTTGGACTCAGGTGCACAGAAAGCTCTCCGCTTTTAACGAAAATGAGACCATGCCAGAGATTTACTGTATTACCATATAATATATATTGCCATTGCAGGGGGTACGGTATTTATTTCGGTAAGTAGTCTTTGGTTTTTAATTTATAGATTAGTGACCGCTTACGGCTCCGCCTGCGTGGATGTCGGTTATCGCTGCAAAAATATCCTATGTCGTTCTCGCAGGGTCTCAAACTGTCTCCATACTAAATTTCATCTCAATCTGTTCAGAGGCATAAAAAAGGTAACAGACTGACATAGTTACTTTCTCATTAATAATACAGGATGGTGATGACGTTACGACAGTAAAAGAGGGTAGCCAGTGTAATTACTGGGCATGGACGGCATTTCATCTTAGTCCTCAAGATGTCAATTGATATTGCCAGTGAGTTGTCATCCTGGGGCGGCAGCAACCGCTTATCTCCAGGTGGGAAGTTAGATTGTTTCTCATCGAGTTGTAATAAAATAAATTAAAACATAGGCTTAGTTAGTTCATAAACATGTTTTCAATTTTCAAATACATCTCAGAAATTTCATGAAATTATCAAATGAATAAGATATTCTTAATTTTTGATTTTAACATTGTTATAAATGTTTGAAAAATTACTTAGTAATTACTTATCGTCGGTATTTGTAAAAGTACTCGTTTCGGATGTTGAAATAGAATATTTCGACATTGTAGGGTGGACGTTAGCTCATAAACGCAAATACAGATAGACTAGAAGAATTTCACAGGGATATCCCAAGTCCTGGGTGGCTCAGTGGTCAGAGCAGTCGCCCGGATTGCGAAAGGTCGCGGGTTCGATTCCTGCCTCAGGACGTGAAATTTTTCTAGTTTTATTATATTTTAATTACTGAATAAGATATTTTCGAAAGTGGCAAATCATTTGTATGAACTAATATACCCCATGTTTTAATTTATTGTGGTGTTAACGACACCACCCTGTATATGTTTTTCACAATTACTAGGAAGATATATTAGCAAAATTAGTATTAGCCTGGCAAGCCACACATGCGTGACACAATCTCTCTTATAACAAAAGGCGGACTAACGCTAGACTTGGCTTAAAACTAGTGCTATCTCTGTCTATCTTTTACCAAAAAGTGGCAGCATCAGTTATAAGCCAGGACAAACCCGTGTTATAATAAGGAGGAAGGGGTCTTGCGGGCCTTACTGCGGCTTGTAAAATTAAAAATTATACGTACCTACGATTTGTAATTTAGATGTGAATATCTAAATTCTGGAATTCGAAAGTAGCCTCCATGAAATGAAGGTAATTTAGAACAAAGTTGGTCTCGAGACGACGCGAACAAATACGTGAGAAGACAACCTAAATGGCCTTGTTAACTTTTTATATTAAACTTCTTGCGAGGAGCACCTACAATTATGCCATTAGCTTCTCTAACAGGTGCCTCGCATAATTTGAATCCTAAAACATTACAATAAGGTTAGTTATGTAGTTGCTGGCCATCGATTTATATTTTTTTTTGTATACAAAAGACGGCAATTGACCCAACACCACCTAATGTGAACCAGTAAGGAGAGTCCATATGCGAAGACAGCTAGTGCAGAATAGACATTGCACTAGCCGCTTCACCTTGCCAGCCCAAAAGGTGCTTTTTCACGCCTCTCTTGAAGGACCCCATATAAGTACATAATACATAATTCTACTGCTATTACAAATGCGAAAATTTTGATGTTTGTTACTTAATCACGCAATGGCGGCGTGAGGGTCTGAATGAAAGGGGACGGTCTTTTTAGGGCTTTTATTTCTTATAATTTTGAACAGTAATGCTTCACAAAGATAATTAACTAAGTTACTTGTTTTAATTTAATCTAAATTATGGGTCTACCCGTTTGTCTAAAAGTTAAAAAATGTTTCTGCAGAAACTAAACGCACATTTCCTTTTTCCCCCGTTTTTCATGTCGTAAAACATGTCAAATGCACCTCACCTATTGTTGCATTTTCTCTCTAATATTTTATGTTTTTAATCATTTTTGCTGGAGCTCCATATTTTTAAATTAAAAAGTTATGTTAATGCTATAACAAAACGCAAAAAGAGAGTAATTCTGATATGTCACATTGACATACGTCTATTTCGGTCTTTCAATATTATTTATGAAGGTTGTTGCAGTGCAGCCCGCCTAGCATGACCACCGAAACGCGATATGATACGATATGATAAAGCTATTTATCGCTTCGAACTGTCAAAAATCATTGAATATAACCTCCATCTTTAAATTATATCGAAACTGCGAACTTGTATTGTTTATATATATGTTCGCAGTTTCGATAAAATTTCAAGATAGCGGTTATATCCAATGATTTTTGACAGTTCGAAGCGATAAATAGCTTTATCATATCGCGTTTCGGTGGTCATGCTAGGCGGGCAGGTTATCTTATAGTAATCTGTGCGTTGTTGTCGGATGACTGTGAAATCGACAGGTTGTGCGCATCCACAACGTCCACGTTTTCTTCGCAAAACGAATTCGTCTTGGCCGTACACCGTACAACGTTGCCGCAAGTTATTTGCACATTAATTTTACTTGACATTGGCAAAATTCGTAATAACGAGAGGCCATTAAACAAAAAAAAAAAAAGAAGATTATTTATGAACTGTTACCAACTGTCCTTTTGTATTTTACGGGGTGACTAGTTCTAAAAACTAACTATTGTATGACAATTTTCATGTTTGTGTCTAAAATAAAACTAACATAATCATATAAACTAACATGCAGCTACATATTATTATTACTTACTTTAGTGATCAAATCAATATCAAGTAGTACAGCGTTTTGTAGTTCTGTTTGTATCTAAATCTAATAAATATATCACTAGCTTTTAGTGATATGTCAGAGTTCATCGGGGAAGAGTTACGTCAAAAACAGGAGTCCGATTTTTACTCTTGCTTAAAAATGACTTTTTCATGCTCCAATTTCGGAAAGAGGATTTTTGCTCTTCGATATCTGAGTGCAAAAGCCGTTTTTATCCGCTACAGGATAAAGTAAAATTGAATTAAGAATATCGTGTGCACTAAGTTTGTGAATTCAAAACAACATTAAACCTCTTCACTTCTACCTCCATGGTGCCCAATTTATCATACAACCTTTTTTAACTTGTTAAAAGCTCCTTCTTGGTGTACTTTTTGTTTAATTTGCTTTGCGCGCGCCATTTTATTTTCACGACTTATTGGTTAAAACTATAGGTGTAAAACAAAAAACTTGGAAACAAGTAAAAAACCTAAAATAATTGATTCTAGCGTCGAAGAAGTTTATTTGACTGAAACTGTAAATAATGCGCAAATGTTTCTTTTTTGCATTGAGTCATTTCCTCGTTGAAGTGGGATAAAAAGTTACGTGTTGCACTCGAGTGCAAAGATTTTTCACCTCGTGCTCTTTTGATTCCCTCGCTAACGCTCAGGATTCTAATTTTAGAATCCTCGCTTGCTCTTTGCACTCTTGTATAACAAATAACTATTGTTTCCCCAGAAAGTTAATCCTCTGTAGTATTGTCTATCTTGTGTAAACACATTTTAACTATTGCTAAGTAATTCGTCAAATGGAACCGCGCTTCCACCCCTGATTCCCCGAATAGGTAATACGATCAATACATTCGTGCGTTGTCTTCAATGCTATCTGATTACGTTTCGATTATGTAAACTGGTAGCTTTCTTTTACTCAAGGAAAAATGTATGTCTACGTCAATTTATTGAGCAAATACTAAAATTATCTTTAAACAACTTGTTCAGACTAAAGTCGGAAGTATGGTAAATCTGAGAATCAGCCAGCTATGTAAATACCTTATTTAACATTGTAAAAACCTTCATAGCACACAGAGGCGAATGGGGCCCCTGGGTCATGTGAGAGTCTCCAAAGATAGTATCCGGCTTGATCACTATTAATCCAAAATGATCCAAATCGAAGCTTCCACGTACGACAAGATTATCGCAATCACTGAGACTAATAATGAAGACACACTCTAAATCTAAATTTAAGGACAGTATATCTCTTTCTCACAATATGTTATAGTAAAAAGATAGCAAGAATTAGTTTAGAGCTGTCAACTAAATTTAAATAGATTTCAAAGCAACCATAGATAATTTTAGACGACTTGTGCGGAGGTGCTTTCTAAACACTGCATTTTAGCACGTTCAATAAGGTCTAAAATTGTACACATGTTTCTAAATGTCAAATTATATGACAGCCATCCTTTTTGTTCTCATATTGTGAGAAACAGATGCACTGTACATAAATTATTTATATTAAGCGTGTGTTCTCCAGAATTAGGGCCTCTCTAAATCTAAATTTAAGGACAGTATATCTCTTTCTCGCAATATGGAATAGGAAAAAGATAGCAAGAATTAGTTGCTATCAACTAAATTTAAATAGATTTCAAAGGAACCATAGACAAATTTAGACGACATGTGCGTGCTTTCTAAACACTGCATTTCGGCACGTTCAATAAGGTCGAAAATTGTACACACGTTTCTATTGTCAAATTATATGACAGCCATCCTTTTTGTTCTCATAATAATAATAATAATATCTATCTAATAATCAGAATCAGGGCCACTGTCATGCGCTGAAAATTCAATAACAACCACCTCCCCCTTAATCACAACTGTCGGAAAATATTCGAATTTCGGAAACTATATTTGTCACTTTAAAGCCGGGCGTCAAAACGAGACGGGATGTGACTATTCGAATCGAATCCGTGATCCGACGGTTGTGATTAAGGGGGTTGGCCTAAAGCCATGAGCTTTAAAAGCCATCATAATTTAGTGTTAACTACTTTAAATTTTTAGTTCAACGCAAAACTATCCCTAAAACGATAATTAAAAATTATTTTTCAATACACACACACTCATATACATCAAAGATATTTCATTTATTTTATTCATTATACAAAATTAGTAAACAAACGTTTCACCATAAACAGGCCTAATGATAAGTTATGATAATTATGGCCTTGATATTGATACATGTTTACCTAGAAAGTGCCTATTTACTCTAGCCTTTAAGCATTCGGGAAACAAAATAGACAGGCAGAGAGTTTCACTCGAGATTTGGCGATATGATTGTAATATCCAGAATGTAAGGGTGAAAAGCCATTTCGTGTCTGGTCCCGTGATATCGAAAAGGAACTGATGGAATTGATTTATGTAAGTAATTCCACTAGTATCAAATTAAAATCGACATCTTAGGTAAAAAATTTAGGCTGGAACTCTATTAAAATGTGTAAACAGTACAGACAACAGTACATCAAGTGTAACAGTTGCATTACGTAAGCCGCCTCTATCATAAACAGAATAAGGGCGGTCTCAAGGTCAAACTGTTACGCTTAATGTGATGTCGACTGTACATTCAAATATTAATCATCATTTAGAAGAAGTGACAATGTTTCTTTGTTTTCTCTGGTATTTTATAGATATCAACGTACTTTAGGAGGTGCACGCTTTTTATTTAGCAGCTTTTAAAGTATTTCATTAGATTTTTTTGGCTCCAATTCCTATTTACAGTTTGATCCTTAGTATAATTCTATTGCCGACGTCAGCCACTACTTACTGAAATCTTCCAAATTAAAATACTGTTAACATCAAATAAATAAATAATAAAAACTTAACATTTCAAGTAACCCCCGGCCTTGATTTTTATGTATCTGGCACTTTCCCTCTTTATACTTTAGTTTATACATCTCATAACAATTCACAAAGGCTTCTACGTAAATTGATTCTATTCTACAACTATCGGGAGAAACTCCTCAACAAATCTTGACCCGTCCACAATGAAACGAACTATTTCCCAGTCCGAAGTTTAGTTCGCGACGCGGACGTGACGCTGATGTAAAATAAAAATCTTCGAGAAACTCAAATGTTGGAAAATTTAAAATTTTATTTGAACATCTTTTTATGGAGTAGACTTGATAATTGAAGGAATATTTATTATAAAATAATTTTTATACCTAGTATGCTTTGTTTGTCATCAAAGGTAACTTTATAAGCTTCTGAAGTATGGTATTAGAGGTACAGCTCATGATTGGATAAAAAGTTATTTATCTAACAGACAGCAAAAAGCTGAGGTATATAAGTTGGTAGGTAATTATAGAGTTAGGTTTTAATCTTCAATTAACTCATTAGGTAGGTGTTCCGCAGGGTAATGTCCTGGGACCTTTACTTTTTTGGCGTATATCAATAATTTACCAAAGGTTCTAAATCACGATATCATCTTATTTGCTGATGATACCAGTCTTACAGTGCAATGTCATGACAAAGAAATATTAAAAAAGGAAGCAAATACAGAATTCAACAATATCTGCAAATCGTGGAAGATAATATACCCTAGCTATGTTTCTTGGAATTACGGTAGACCAGTTTCTCACCTGGATAGAACACGTGGGCAAAGTATGTGTTAAGTTGGATAGCTTTGTGTTTGCTTTGCGTAGACTAAGGGAAGTTGTATCAAAAAGCGCAGCTTTGTCTGCATGTCACGGTTACATTTCATCTGTACTCAGACACGGTTTGATTATATGGGGCAACTCAGTAGATGTGACAAGAGCATTAATAGTAAAATAAAATAAAATGTCTTCCTGAGGCACGGCCAATATGCACAGGCGCACCCGAAGACTCAGTTTTATTTATAACACCTTTTTGAATTCTATTGGTCAAGTAGGATTCAATAAGCTTTGTTGAGTTTATTGATACACCATAATGCTTTAATTTTCCCAATAATGTTTGATGATCAACACAGTCAAACGCCTTAGTTAAGTCACAGAAGATTCCACAGACACAGATTTTCCCAAGCTTCAAATATGTGTTACATAAGCGCAAGTCCCGCAACTGTAGTATATTTTTTTTCATAAATCTGAACTGTCTATTGAGGAGCAATTTATTTCTTGTAAAATGAGAAAGCAATTGACAAGGAAATTAGTAAGATCACTGCCAATTATCTAATTTGTGTTATTGCTATCTCCCGCATTAAACAAAGGTATTCTTTTACTTAATTTCATTTGATTGGAAAATACACCATCATAAAAACATTTTTATTAAATATAAACAATAATTGAGGAGAGATAATATTTACTATTTTAAATACTAACTAAATAATTGCCCCATGTGTTCATTATTGTCTCCATAAAGTCGAAGGCTGTGACGACATAGGCAGAATAATAATAATACTAATACAAAATTTTTTCTATTAGTTCTAACCTATTTTTATGAGGTTTTCTTATGTGGGAACCCCCACATAATGCCTTCAAATTGGGGTGAAGCGCTCAAATGTTCTCGAAGTTCCTCGCCATCACTTTAGTTTCATATCAATCAGATTTCCAAATACTAAAAAAATATGTTTTTTTAGTATTAGTATTACTAAAAAAAATTTACGTAGATTCTTACTTTACAGAAAGGTATTCTTTGAAGTTGGTGCTAAACTATCTATTGTTTATGGAAACAGCTTACATCTGAATCAGTCTTTAATTTGTGAAATACTGGGCCTCGATAGTGCTAATTTTCAACATAATTACCAAAACAAAACCAAAAACGTTACGTTGCAGTCAATTTGTGTCACGCTAAACATTTTAATGGCCATCAATTAGCTTTTTTCTCAGATCATACGTTGGTGTTTTTGATTATAATTATATTACATATTTATTTAGTATATATTACACAAATTAATCAAGAAACGTTTTCGCCATACTATACTTTTTGTAATAGCTGTCAACGTGAAGGAGTTTGATATGAAACTAAAGTGATGGCGAGGAACTTCGAGAACATTTGAGCGCTTCACCCCAATTTGAAGGCATTATGTGGGGGTTCCCACATAAGAAAACCTCATAAAAATAGGTAAGAACTAATAGAAAAAATTTTATATTAGTATTATTATTATTCTGCCTATGTCGTCACAGCCTTCGACTTTATGGAGACAATAATGAACACATGGGGCATTTATTTAGTTAGTATTTAAAATAGTAAATATTATCTCTCCTCAATTATTGTTTATATTTAATGAAAATGTTTTTATGATGGTGTATTTTCCAATCAAATGAAATTAAGTAAAAGAATACCTTTGTTTAATGCGGGAGAAAGCAATAACACAAATTAGATAATTGGCAGTGACTAATTGGCATTGGAGTACTAATTTCCTTGCCAATTGCTTTCTCATTTTACAAGAAATAAATTGCTCCTCAATAGACAGTTCAGATTTATGAAAAAAAATATACTACAGTTGCGGGACTTGCGCTTATGAAACACATATTTGAAGCTTGGGAAAATCTGTGTCTGTGGAATCTTCTGTGACTTAACTAAGGCGTTTGACTGTGTTGATCATCAAACATTATTGGGAAAATTAAAGCATTATGGTGTATCAATAAACTCAACAAAGCTTATTGAATCCTACTTGACCAATAGAATTCAAAAAGGTGTTATAAATAAAACTGAGTCTTTGGGTGTGCGTGTGCATATTGGCCGTGTCTCAGGAAGAGATTTTATAGGTATTGCTTTTCTTAATTTATATAAATAAACTCCCTCACTTTTCAAAAAAAATTGTGATTGACGTTATTGTTTGTAATGATGTGTCATCCTCAAAGTGAGTTTAAGTTTGGTCAATTTAAATTAATGACAAAACATTAATTTTTACCATACATTGAACTAAAACTGACGTTGAGGATGTTGATCCTGGTTTATAAATAATAATTTATTGATCAATTCAAAGAAAACTAAGTGTATTAAATTAACTTTACCGAATGTAAGGCAGGTTAGTACACATGTTGAGATCAACAAAGAAAATATTAAATATGTTGACTTTGAATTTTTTGTTTTTAGGAATTAAGTTACATTCACGTTTACAATGGTATCCTCATATCTCGTCCTTATCTAAAAGACTTAGTTCAGCTGCGTATGCTGTTAAAAAAGTTAGGTCTTTGCGTGAAGTTGAAACATTAAGACTTGCTTACTTTGGATACTTCCACAGTGTCATGTCATATGGCTTGTTATTGTGGGGCACAGCACATAGGCCGTAATTGAAGATATTTTTATCTGACATAAAGGGGCTGTGCGTGCTATTTACAAACGCCACGTGAATATAAACATACCTTTTCAAAACATACTGATATGCTTAACTTAATCACTAAATGTAAAAATAAACTTGCTGTTCCATGTTTATGAAGACAAATCGCTCATTCATGGGGAATACACATTTACCAAATGTAACAGTACTACCTTTTCACAAACTTAGGCTATATGTCAAACAAACTTTAATGAAAAGAGACTATTATGAGGTCTGAGAATATTGATAAGAATGCGTGGACACATTAAACTTTCAAAATTGTTTACATTGTTTATTATCGAGTATTATGACTGGTAACGTCTGTGTATTATAATACCTTTATTATGATTGTGCATTTTTATCACTGGGTTCCTACTTTGTTGGTACGTCGATATACCTTCTCTTCTAATTATAATTTGCTTGTTTTTCTATCTGGGTTTTAGCAGTGGCACTGCTCTGCTAAAAGTTATCATTATGTAAATACAAACATTGTAACTTAATATTTGAAAAGAGTCACAACACGAGTTTGTTGCCAGAATCTTCTCGGTAGTTCAACTTTTGGATCCGCTGTAAATTCAGACACGACAGACAGACAGACATTATGACATTATTATTTATTTATTCTTTATTGCACAAAAAAAGTACAAAAGGCCCTTTGAAGCCCGATAAACCAGACACAATTGAATTTTAATTGTCATATCAACTTAAGTTGCCGTCTGGGCATTAAAGGATTAATGCTATACAGCATTCTCTCCCAGTCGACCAGTAGGGGGTAAAGATATACAATATCGGTGCAATGATAATTTATGATTAAGAATTATAGATTATTAGCTATAGTAAATTTAGTAATGACAGGCAGACAGACAAAGAGACAGACAGACAGACGGTCAGACAGACAGACACTATGACGTTCTTAGCTAATATATTTTTTGTGCTAGTTATACAAATGTGATTTGATGTGAACAAAGATTTGTTCAAATAGGCCACCAAGTAGCACTTGCGAATCGTCAATAATCGTGGAAATAATTATCTAATTATTTCCATTTTATCCCATTAATCTTGTGAATCTTTACATCAGTAAGTAATAGCGGATTAAAACAAACTATTAGGAGGAACAATAGAGTCAGAGGTTGTAACTGATATGGTGAAATTTTTAATGGAGGCGAAGAGGGTGTTTACTATGGAAAAGTGCTTATTAATATTACCCAAAAGAAAGATGAGCTTTTAATGGCAGTCCTATCTAATTTCTATTGTATATTAGATGAGCGCTGATGTTATTTCAGCGTATTAAAATTTCTTGACCTGCTTAAACATATGAAATTAATAAATGAATTATGAGGAATTTATTGCATCAGTTTTAGGCTAAGATGGTGATGATGATTTCATTGTTTCTAATGAATAACATTATTGAATTGCAAGGTGACAATGACGTAGGTAAGGGTAAGTGAAAAAGTGGCAGGCGCCAGCGACATCTGCAGCGGCATCGTAGACAACAGCATCCCCTGCACCGCCTCCAGCCTCACAAGACGCAAAAGGTCACGCGCCGCTTTCATTTCCGGGATTTCAGGATCTGAAATTGTATTATTGATAACATTAGAGAAGACTTCCCAATCAAAATCGCGTCAACATGGTAAGTTGATAGTCCCCAAACAACTAAAATGTGAACTAGTATGGATTGCGACACGTATCGCTGCTTAAAATCTCTTCGCAGTAACGACTCTATTGTGTAAACTATATTAACTCAATGATTATTCAAATACTGCTGTTCGATTTTTGTTATCTACGTAATTTATTCTAGGGGTATTTTATGATGACGTTTAAAATGTTGATGATGTACCTACAGATAAAGATAACTCACAAGTAATCAAAATGTTGTTCAGTCTTGCGACTGTTCTCTTCAGATTGGCCCAAGCATTAATCAGTCTCTGACCAGACATGACCGGCATCATTATTGTCATAAGAGAGATCACCATGTTCGTAATAGTAACTCTATGGCTGGCATAGATATGTGGATCCTATAAAACATAGTAGAAATACATTTTTAACAAGAAATATGGTGGTAGGCCCGTATGTAGGGTCGTCTGGGTAGGTACCACCGCGTTTCTTATTTCAACCGTAAAGCAGTTCACTGTGTTTCGGATTGAAGGGAAAGGCAGCCAGTGTAATTACTGGGCATGGACGGCATTTCATCTTAGGCCTCAGGATGACAACGCACCTGCAATATCAAGTGATTTTTCCTTGTTATTGCAGGTGACTATAGGCGGCGGTAACTGCTTACCATCAGGTGGGCCGTCAGATTGCTGGTCATCTATCTGTATAAAAAAGCATTGTGTTGTTTTTCACGCTAAACCAAATTTAGTATACATCATCTTCTTTTCAACTCTCGTAGAGAAAGTCAATCGCACAGTCCAAATTAGTGCTACATTACAAAATCGTAATTTAAGTACCACCCATCTACAAAGAACAGTCTGTTCATCAAGCATAGGTAATTTCAAAAGAGCTCTTTTAACGACAATAACATAAGTAGACCCAGGTATTTTATAATAAATTATTTTTACGCATTTTAACAGGGAATGTTGGTGAAAACGAGTATCTTTAACTTATTCATTTTGCATTTTTACTACATGTTGACATTTTGTACAGTCAACAGCACCTCAAGCTTTACAATTGACCTTAAGACCGCTCTTATTCCGTTCGTAATAGAGGCGGCTATCGTAGTGCAACTGTAATACTTGATATCCTGTCGTCTTTACGTTAGACTTATAAACTATTAATATAATAAGCCATAGATATTCTAAAGTGTTGGGATTTAGATCGGTTAACATTTCGGTGTTGATGTTTTAAATTTGGGATTTTGAATTTTTGTCTCAAGTCCCAAACTCCTACAAACCATGCCCAATGTGAAGTTAGTTACGTGTGACATCACAAAATGGCGGTGGCTCAATCATATTCTCATCATTAAATATGTAATACATATCTACGACTGTATGAAAATTTTATGAGTGTCCATGCTGTGTTCTTATATTAATTTCATAGTACCTACTAAATGTACATAAGTTCGTGGCATAGTCGTGTAGTACTCGGGATCTAGTGAGTTTAGAGTTCCCATGCAAGGAGCGAGTGTGTAAGGATAGATATATTAGGCTAGTCCTCACTCACCGTTGTCACATGAATTATCGTGTCTTTTTATTGATAGCTCTTCTTAAGGTGGACATTCACGATTATGCCATTCGGCCTGCGCGCCAATGGCGTTTCAATTCAATCGTTTGGAATTATGCGCGGATTTCAACATTCACGAGAGAATTTTTTAAGAGTTGGCGAGCCATTTGGCCCGCCCGAACCAAATGGCTGTGAATGCCGACTTTTAGAGAGTGAGTACTCGCAGTAATGTGAACAGTGAACGATCAACAATTATTATCTATTTGTAGGTGTTTTTCGGAATCATTTGTATTAATTGTGCGTGCCTTTACCGAGTGCCTTAACTATTTAAAATTACCTGTACAATCATTTGTATTAGGTATCCCATTTCCAAAATGTAACCATAAACAGCAGACGCTAATAATAATAACATCTGAAAACATACACATATATTAATAATCAGCAACAATTGTAACATAAGAACAAGTTCAAGAGAGGTGGTTCATACTGATAGGTATTTGATTTTTAATATAACGCTTTATCTTGATTTTTACAGGGTAGGCAACGAGTAAGTAGTGCCCAAGGTGCCAAAAGCGTTTATAGGCTACGGTAACCATTTGTATCGGACGGACCGTACACGAATTTTCTACCCTTGTCCTAACAAAAATAAAGATGATTTTTTGATTAGTTCCAAGTAACAGGACTCATTTTGGTAGCAGGTAGGCAGGTAATTTTTAACAGTTATGTATAGGCTGTTAATCATGATAAACTTGTACCAATTTTTATTGGCCATTATTAATCTTGCCTAAGAACTGTTTTTGGCTTAACTGTTATGGTCAGTGTAAAAAAGCCCCTGAGTTTTCCAATAAAATAATCGATAATTTGCCAGAAAAAACTCACCTGTTTACTGAAGCAAATATTCACGAGCTTGCTGCATTTGACCAATAAACGGCAATGCGTCCCCCACACCGTTATATCTTCTTCATGTGATCGAAATATAGATACATTACTTTCCTTCACGGACTTAGAACCCATAGACAAACTTAGCTGTTTTCTTTCAACAATTTGTTCTATTTCACAATTTATGATTGATTCAAAGCTCTCTATAATACTTTTCAATTTACATAAAATGGAAACGTACACATATAACTCTAAATCATATCTTATCACATACATCACAGGACACGTAATAAACAGTATTCCAATCGTATTACCAAAATAATCAATTAATTCATAATCTCTCACTAAAAGAAAAATCCCTAAAACGGTCAATAAATTGGTAGTTAGGAAGAGAATGATATTTATTATATCGAATGCCGTATAATATCTTGTGACGTGTTTGTAGTGATCATGTAAATAGTATAATTCTTTAAATAAATCATTGAAGCCAGCATTGTTTTTAATAGCCAGCAAGGAGACGGTTAGACAATTAGCGATACCTGAAATACTGACGAATAATAAAAGTACAAATTTTCTTTTTTCAACAAACCAGAATACGTAAAGATAGAAGTAGGTGATATTGGAGACTATATCGATTGTTACCCTTGTACATATCAAAATTTTAATTCTCTTGTTTGATTTATCGAAATGTCTATATATACCAGCTAAAACTTCTAAGAAGTATAATATCCTGAACTCTCTAATCATAATTTTCTTCAGCTAACTCTTTAAATTTCAGAACAACAGTTCTCTCAAATACAAGCGTATAAAGTAGAAACTTTATTTTATTTTCTTTGATGATTGAAAAGAAGCAATACATTACTAAGTAATACATTTAGTATAATCAATATTTTTAATGGTGCTATTTTGATATTACCTACAAGTTGTTTCCAAGACATTAATAATACTTTCTTTATCAGTACTAATCGAGTATTTCTTAGGAGGACAAACAATATATTTGATAATGGTAATGAGAACTATTTAACGCTAGACACTAAGTAATGGTATGATTCCAGATGCTGGGTAACTCCGTAAGGGGCTATTTATATTATAATGAAACTGGATAGTTGATAATCTATTTCTGCTGGATGAGCGGATTCCTACAGAGTTACTTCGCTTTCGGAATTACCCACTCTACACTACACAACAATATGTTATATTGATTTGAAATATTCACACAATGTGATTGAACTGCAACGTCACTATAATGTAGGTGAGAGTCAGCGATAGCAAAAATGGCACCAGTGACATGCGCAGGGGCAGTGTGGATAATAGCTTCGCGGTCATAGGCTCCAGACGCACCACTCGCATCAAATCACGGAGCTCTTGCATCTCTGGAATATCAGGATCTGGAAACAGGCCTGCATATTAAAGTATCTAGACACAGATCTACCGCATATGTGTTGGAAAATGATTTTTGTTTTGAGAAAAAAGTACTCAATTTCAATATTGATTGCCCCCAGCTGCTTGCTAACTTCCACCTACGTGTTCCCTTCAAACATTCCCATAATACAACTACTCCGCCAAGCCCTCGTCTTCAAAAGTCTTTCTTTGGTGCAAATTCTCCGATATCTAGGCTTTGCAAAATTGTCATTTAATCCTTTGAAGCCCGATAAACCTGACACAATTGAATTTTAATTGTCATGTCAAATTAAGTTGCCGTCTGGGCATTAAAAGATTAATATTGAGACATTATCGACCTTCACATAAACTAATTTTTGAAATGAAAAGTAATGATACCCTTTGTGCACATTTCTTTCTGTTTTACAAACTGTTCATTTTAGAGCTTACCCTAATTAGCTTCTTTAGTAACTTTTTTTGTACATGTATTTGATAGATTTAATTTAATTCCCAAATTACATTCTTGCATGCGTGTAGGCACCTACTATAATGTAATCAAATACATTTTTAAAAACATTTTTATACATAAACAAAAAATGTATTTAAAAAGCCACAGCTGACCACGGCCATTACGGTATGTTATAATAGTTACAGTTTTACAAAGATACAGTTTTTTGCGCAACTAATGTATACACTTGTGCATAGCAACGATGGGGAGCCTGCGGGGTTTCTAGCAAAAAATTCGCTTATTTTTTGGGTGCGATCGCTGAGGGCGGATACAAACATGATGACACGAACATTTTTGGATTTTTATATAACAAGTATTGTTCACAATGGCTGTATTATTTAATTGCGTCGATCAACACAAATCTTTATCAACAGTCAACTATGCATCAAGCTTGCGTGAGTGCTTACATACGGGCGTGCGAGCGTGGATAGCAACTTACTTTCCTTTTAAAATCCTAATACAATCGAGTGAACTTACGAGTAAGTAAGGTAATATATAGTCTCGCCAAACTCCTCTTCAGGTTTTTCCAAGCATTGATAATTTTTTGACCATAAAGTACAATCTCCAAAACAGTAAGAAAATATACAATAACATACAAAAGCAAAACGTGGTTGTATAAGACCTGAGCCAAATCCTGCAACAAATTAAAAAAGTTGTAATAGACTAGAAAAAGTCATGTAGGTACAAGGGTTCGATGCGAACCGACAACCTTTCATAATCCGGTGACTACTGTAACTGAACTACAGAGGACTTGAGAGAACTCTATTATTTCTTCTCGGTTGTGATAAAAGCTAACGCCTACCTTCACAACGTCTAAATCATTACATTTTAACACTCAATTGTGTTTTTACACAAATGTAATATTTTAATCAGAATAATTCTAACAATATTTTTATTTCCATAACACATACCAGTTATAAAACCCACACTATAAAAAACCCCTACTATAAATAGCTTCAACAACATCATACACTTAGGTTATAGATTGTTACCGTTGGAACTCAAACTAGACTTAGACCGGTGTCTTGGGTTCTATAATTGTAATTAACAGATAATTTTTATATCACACACTATGTCTGGGTTACACTAATTGAGCTGGGTTACACTAATTGAGATTGAGTTTTCACTTCATAGTCTAAAACAAGATAAAAACGAGCGGCGCAAAGATCATTCAAGTCGATGGGGCCGTATAAAGTACCAGAACTGGAAAATAGAACCGACTAATGCATCATTAGATTTTCGGTGTCCACATAGGACAGTGTAAAACGCCAGTCTTTAACCACTCTCCTACATTTGCTCATTGTACAAACTTTTATATCAACCTTTGTAAGAAGATTGTAACTAGTGAATAACTTGAACTGCGTGTTGCTAATTCGGACCTTACAGTTGTTAGGGAAATTCTAAAGACTCGTTTCTTTGATAAGATCCCATTATCAGGACGCAACTGGGCTGTTCTATGGGTTTTCAATACGGCGTTCAGGACAAAAAGCGAAGACAACACGAAGAACCTTAAAATACTTTGTATAGATCAGTCGGCTAACGAAAAGGCTTTCAACGTCACTTTTAACAGAGCTCTTTGTGCTCTTTCGATTTGCAGGAAATGAGTATTGGCCGCACATACCCAGACAGAAATGCAGTACTTTAAAATCAATTTAAAAAGGGAGGTATAAACGAGTCCTATGATAAATACAAGGAAGCACTACCACGAAAAGTTTTCATTCCTTAAATCAATGGTCTGACTCGACCTGACAAATCTAAAATAATGTTGTTCGTAGTTTAAGTTTTCGTCAACCATTATTCTTAAGTACAACTGACTGCGAACGCTCAATGAAATTGCAGGAACAGTTGAGTCTAGTGTTAATTTTGCAAAAGTTAATTTGTAGCCTCACAGTCGTGTTCTCAAGGCTCAGTAATCCCTCCTCAGCATGATCTACCGCTTTCTCCCAATTACAGCCAAAGAACAAGACAATAGTGTTATCTACGTACGCTATTATTTCAGAATGATCAGTTGATAAACTTAGAATGTCGTTAATGTGTAATGTTAATAGAACAGGGCCAAGGACGCTGCCTTGTGGTACACCACAATCAACAAGAAGAATTGTACTAATTTGGTGGTCATACATACTGCCTGCGATTAGTTGCCTCTCATTCCGAAACTGTCATAATCTTTAGGAGCAATTCTACAGAAACCGTGTCAAAGGCCTTTGCCAAGTCTAGGACAACTCCTATACAACATTCAGCATCATCTACGTGAGAAGAAACGATGTTGACTAGCAATTACACTGCATCGTGGGTAGATATAATAGGGCAATGTTTTACCAAAAACGGGACTAAGCGATTGCTGATAATTTCTCGAGCACCTTAGATAGGATACTTAGCAAGGCAATTGGTCTATGATTGGTCGGTTAATCGATATCGAATCGATGAAATCATGGCCACCTTCCATCGATCTGGGAATATTCCCAATTCGAGGCTAGAAATACCACCAATGCGGTAAAGTTTAAGGGTTTTTAACAACATTTTTTTATTTCATATACAGTAAAATATAGCAATTTGTTTGAGGAGCTGTCACAATCACAAGTTGTCTAAAAATGCTCCTGAGAAAATAATGCTGAATTGTGTCGTCACATAGCAGCTGTGGCTCCCGATACCTATTTATGGACGCATGGGGAAAATTTATGATTTTTTTTACAAAGCACGGCAAAGGACTCAACACCATCTGATGTGAAGTGGTAAGAAAAGTACAGCTTGAAACACACTGTTCTAGCTACCTCGCCGGCCCATAACGCGCCTTGTCTCGCGTCGTTTGAAAAAACCCGGAATTTGGTATGTGAAGGAGGAAACACATCTGCTGGCAAAGAATTCAAAGTTTTGGAAGTACGAGAAAGAAACGAATTATTAAACTGATGCGTGATGTTAAGGTGGAGACAAGGTGGAAAATCTCTTCAGAGCACTCTCCATGATATAGTCGATAAAAGGCGCTAAGCGACGCAAAATGTCTCGACGCAATCGCTGAGGCTCAAAGTTATTCATGACCTCTACATCAACAATAATACGGACAGCACGACGCTGCAATCTGTCCAGTGCATCGAGGAGGTACTTGGCGACATTTTTGCTGTGACCTTGCACACCCGTGTTTTCTTAGCATTGATCTCAACAAGGTTTTTAGATAAAAACTTAACATCCTGTTGAGCTCAATGGTACCTAAAATTCATTCTCTCCCATTCAGTTTCAACGCGCCCAGCCCTGGGCGCTCATGCTCCGTTCCATGACCTTGCAAAGAACTGAGGTGTCAACTATTGGGCGGCAGTTATGAGTCTGAACGGTCTCCCTTTTTGGGGAACAGTTGCATATTGAAGAGATCCAAGATTCCGGCACACATCCAGGAGTGAGAGAAAGACGGTATAGCCGTGTTAAGACGGAAGCTGCGGGAGTTGCTGGATATCTATGTAATTAATGCGTTTACTTGCATAGTTAGGGTAAAATAGGTTAAAAGTTGATACATTAAAAGTGAGTAAACGAAAAGTATAAATGGCTTTAATGAATTTAGTAATAATATTTTTTTGAAAATTTCTATGTCTGTAAAAATCTTTATCATACATCAGTGCTTTTATTTTTTTAAGACTGAGAGTCTATGGTTAATGTAATATGTAAATTATTCAATAATTTAATTTTTATATCAAGTATCTACATATTAGGAATCTATGAATTAGTTAGGAAATATCCAGATTTTTTTCTAAAAGATAACGATAATAATCCCTGCGTAATAATAACAAGTTTGTATTACCCACATCCCGAATAAAACTACTTTCATCAAGCACTGAAGCTTTGGCAGTAAAATTAATTAATAAGTTACCCAAACAATTAAGAAATACAGATAAAGATATAGATTTCAGAAAACAACTCAAAAATACACTTATTCAAAAGCATACTATACAATTGATGAATATTCAAGTGGTAGGTAATCTTTATAAAGTAGGCTGCAAAAGTAATTATAGCATAGAATTAGGAATGATAGTAAATAATTAATTTAAGTAGATATTTTATATTGTATGTGCAATGAATTGAATAGAAATAGAATCATATAAATTTAAATGAAATATTTATTGATTAAATAGTGAGATTAATTTTATCTGATAATTAAATAGATTAATTTGATTATATTGTAGGTATGTGTAATAAATCCAATAGGTACATAATATACACATAAAATAAAATTAGAATTATTAATTAAATGAATCAGAATTAGATTTTATCTGACAATTAAATAGGCTATTAATTTTATGTTGTAGGTGTTATAAATCCAATGGGTACAAATATATAAATTTAATAGAATTAGAATTATAAACATTTAAACTAAAATATTAATTCACAACATCCGCAGTGAGAATAATGTTATTTATTAATATAATGGGGGTGCATGTCACTATATAAAATTGGTTTCAAATGTTTGCGTATCGTAGTTATAGACATTAATACTTAAGCCTTAATTAATTATTATGGTAATATTAGTCTCAAAATGTTCAAAAAAGCTTTGTAACACCTTGTCAATACTTTTGGTGAGCAATAAATAAATAAAAAAATCAATTGTTTTAGTATGTCACAAAAGTAAGCAAAGTTAAACGCATCGTCACTTCCAGCCACCTTATAGATGTGTGAGATATTACTTTGTGGAAAACAGGCAACAAATATAATGTAATAATTATTGTCTCAAAATGTTCCAAAAAGCTTTGACACACCTTGTTATACTTTTGGAGAGCAATAAATTAATTAAGTATGCCACAAAAGTAAGCAAATTGAAGGCATCTTCACTTCTAGCCACCCTATACATACATGTGTGAGACATTACTTTGTGGAAAACAGGCAACAAATAAAATACGTAATAAATCATCAACATACCAATACTTTGAAAATAATGAATTGTGAATACTATAAGTATAAACATACAAATTGTTTATCATATTTTGGCAAAATGTAGTCAATTAGCACTACTCGCCATCCTTGCTACTATCAGTCAGACATTACCGACCAACTATTATTGCGCTCTTGTACACTAGAGTAGTTAGTATTAGTTGCCATGAATGCGAACGTAATAGTATTTGTGACACGGCACTAAAGTGTTAAGCTACCTCTGGTTCAACTGTACGTGTGGTGATCTCAATTAAATCATTTAATTTTTCGATATCATCCCCAATGCTGCTTTATTATCAATAGATTCAAAGAACAAAAACAAGAGACTTAGCAAGTCACGGCATCGCCTAAAGAAAAATATTAAGCTTTTTTTTACATATTTAATTTATTGTTAGCAGTTTATTTAAGGTTACCTAATTGTGAATTTTCTATATTGTACTTATTTTAACATTAAGATACAAAGCTAGAAAATTTTTAACATAAATATATCTTTACCGCTTTCACTAACCGCCCTATTGCATCAGTGATGCCCATCACGTAGTATATGACAGCAATAGCAACAGAAACGAGAATCTGAAACAAAGACACAATTATGACTAACATTAAACGTTTCAGCTCATTCAAAATGACTTAAAAAAAGATAAACAGGTTTTTATTATTAACGGAGTGGCTCTTGCAGATCGTAAGTGATAAAAAGGCCGAAGATGGTAGTGAGCTACAGCGGATTCTTACCTCCAACTCCCGGAACACAACAATGTTGTTAACTTTATTGTCATTGCGGCAGACTTGGGTAAGAAGCCAGGCTTAGAAAAAGGCCTACCACCAACCAAACCAAGCAGAGAATTTCCGTCCCACGAGGAATAGAACCCCGAATCTCTAGATCTCATTTAGGTGGTCTTAACCACTAGACCACAGAGGCTGTTAATAAAATATTAAAAGAACAAGAGTATGGTGGAGCTCTCGTGTCATTATTAAAAGGAGCAGAAAAACTTCTAAAAGAGGTGTGGCGTAGCTCTTCTGCACCAGGAAGGGAGCAAGAGGATAATTCTAACACAATACTGATATTGTAATTGAACTGAAGAACTGATAAAGCTCAGCAGGAGTAAGTAAAGCCTAGAAAGGCTACTGCAAACAATGCAAATGCTTGCTTAATATGAAACCATATGAGTCTGATTTTGTAGGTGATACTGTGGACAGGAGCATAAAACCCCAAATGTACCTTCGTTGCGATGATGTACTATTCGTTGGCATAGTAAGCCTTCATCTGGGGATATACTTAACCAACCCAAATGAAATCAAGACTCTTGAGGCTGGGAAAACCTGAACTCTAAGAAAGTATCCAAATCAAGGGGTTATTAAATTAGCGGCAAGTCACATTTTTTTTAGGTCGCAGAGGCAATTATCTAGACTTATGGTACCAAAAACTGTGTATCAAAGTTTCGGATATCTGACGCTCTAGATGTTGTCGCAGTTTTCCACCTCTTTCACACCTGTCTGGTCATAATGAAATTCATGTAACAGTCATTAAGTTTGGATTTCAAAGTCTTTCACTGAATAAGTAATATAGTTTTATTTACCTGTTTATCAAAACATAGGTTTAGTAACTTGTTGCAGCTAATCAACATTTTACAGTGCGTCGCCCATAATTTGACGTCATCTTTATATGAATGAACTGATATCGCTTCAACTCCGTCTTTGAGATTCATTGCTCCATTTTGCAACATCATTTTTTTCACCATACAACGAATTAACGAATTGAGACATTCGATGAAACTCCTTATTCTTGATATGTATGCAACATATACAAAGTATTCTAAGTTGTATCTGATTATAAAAAGCACCCCAAATGCAAGCCTACATGCATGAAATAATGTACTAAAAAAACCTGCGAGTTCAAAACCCGTTTCGACAAACGGAGCAGACAGGGTTGTTATCAAAGAGAGAAGGGAGAAAATAATAATGTAATGTTTTTTAATTTTTTTATACGTTGCAAAATTTTCGTAGTGATTGTTTAAATGACACAAAATTTTGTTTAATTCGACAAAGGAAACACTGTGTTTTATAGGAAACAGTGATATAGTTACAAAACTTGTTATACTCATAGCGGCATAAACCAATGTAGTAAACGTCTGCTCTTTTTCAACACCTAAGATTATATAGATTGTACAATATATAATCATATACAGTAAATCAAACGTTATTCTTGCACAGATCAGTATTTTCTTAATTTTGCTTGACACACAATAATTTCTATATATTCCTGATAAATGCTCCAAGTGGTGAAGTATGGTAAGCACGAGTATTGTCATTGTTCAAACTTTCAAGCACATTGGAAAACATTCAAAATTCTAAGTAAATGGTGTTTTTTCCTACTAGTATAATGATAATGACAAAACAACAAAGAATAATGTGTTAAAAAGTTACGTACAAATTACGTAGAGTGTAACTTACTTACTATAATTAAAAGAAAATGTTCACCAGAATTGTTGTTTTATTAATGTTATTGAAAGCTCAAGGTCTATTCTAATATTATGAATAGACCTTGAGCTTTCAATAAAAAGAAAAATAAGTAGGGAAGATTCCTTTTACTATGATCAATAATAATACTCGATAATCTATTTCTTCTTTGATGTTTACGGCCTGGCCACGGGAACGGGCGGCTGCGGCGGCGGCGTCTCGACACGCAAGACGCAGGACTCGCGTGCGATGATGTCGTGGCCAGGACGTTCGGCCTCGTCTCAGCGGGCGGTGCGGGCGGTGCGGGCGGTGTACGTGGTCCGTTCACGACGCCCGCACCGCTGTCGTCGAGAACAGCTTCACACAAATCTATGAACTTTGATCAAGACGCGCGTGCCGTCGCCCGCACCGCCCGCACCGGCCGCTGGCGTCCAGGAAGAGGCCGTGACGAGAGGTGGATCCACCCCAAGGAACCCATACCTAGTGCCTGACATTGAGCACGCTTAACATGATGTATTCGGCCTAGTCCGGAGTTACCTTGCGTCCGCAATTATCCCACTCTCCCCTAGATCGCTTAACTTACTTAACTTACGTATGTGTCAGTCCTAATGCTATGTTTTTATTATCGTTTGGTTTGCCATGGCCGTATAACTTGACCGTTGTTTGTTGACGGGTTCCTTTTTCTGTTCCGAAGACCGTTTCTATGAACTAATATAGCCCATGTTTTTATTAACTGGCGTATTGACGGCACCACCCTGTATAATCGAACCCCACACCTCTAGATCTCAGGTAGGTGGTCTCAACCACTAAACCACAAATATTTAGTAGGTAGATACCTAAGTATTAATTTACAAAACGAGTCTTAAACATCTGTTTAAAGACTGTTGTAGACTCAGAAATTTTATTAGTGTTATAACAATACCACACAATTATCTACTTCACTCGCAATGCTTTCCTACGAAAGAGAATCAGAAACGAGGATATCTGTTTGACAACCAATGTCAGTGACATAGCTCATAGGAAAAGCAAGTTAAAGTGGCAGAAGGCAGGACACATAGCACGCAGAACTGACAGTTGATGGGGCGTCAGGTTCTAGCATCCTACTACGGCTTCCCACTTGAAAGGCAAACGACCTGGTCACGGTCGCGGGAGCCGTTGAATGCAGGCTGCGCTGAACTGTTTGTTCCGTTTGGATATATCGATGCGAGAGGCTGATAATATGATGGCCTACTTTAAATATTGAATTGTAAGTAGGTCATCATATTATCATCAGCCTCGAAATCAGAAAAGCTATCATGAATTTCATGAGAATTAAGTTTACATTATTGCTTGATGTCGTCAACGAAGACATCATTCTTTAGCGATCTATCCATATATGTATATCAAACTTAAAAAACACTTCAATAACACAGTTATAGTTCAAGACGAAATATCATTTGAGTCGTCTATACGACAGACTGAATGAATCCTTATAAGTGTGTACTGTGACTAATTGGAATTCTCAACAACCATAATAGAACAGCAAACTCGTCGGCTATTGTTGAGAGATCATTATGAAATGCCTCAGTCTCACTTCTTCCTGATAATTTGCGGTGTCATTTGTAGTGAGAATGGAGGGGATGTATAATCAATTACAGCACATTTAATTTGTATTAATACCTCAACTACGTACGTTTGATAATACGGGTAATAGTTATACAGGATGGCACATTTAGATCGGTCAGTATGGGAAAGTCTGAAACTATAAGACCTGCGAAAATCTCTTAATAATAGTAATTTGGAACACTTACTAAAACAAATTAAAGGATGTGAAAACTGTCGCCTACAATGAAAAGAAAAAGAATAAAAATAAAAAGACGGAGAGACTTTTTATCAATAGCAGAAGCAAAATACGTCTTGTGCGGTCCATATCTAGATAAGTATTGAAGAATGTAGCAGAATTTTACAAGGCACGGCGACATGCAACGTTGCTGCGTCGTGACGTGCATTTTTAACCGACTTAAAAAAAGAAGGTTATCAATTCGTCGGTATAAAACTTTTTTTTTTATGTTTGTTACCTCAGAACTTTTGACTGGGTGAACCGATATTGATGATTCTTTTTTTGTTCGATGCGGAATAGTTCCCATTTGGTACCATAAAAAATTTTTGGAAATCCATTGGGTAGTTTGGTTTTTAAATCAAAAAAACTGGAAAAATTAAGTCGTCTACATATGCGAAGTTGCGGATATTTGCTTTCCTATGAATTTTTAGTGAAATGATACGATAGTAGAAAACAATATAAGCTCACGGTCACCCATCTAGCTTTGACCTTCAAAAGTTATCACTAAAAATAGTGAAAAAAAAATTAAACAAAAAATAAAACCGACTCCAAAAATTTGAAAAGGATAAAATAATTAAATTTTATTAAGTAGGCACTCATCCCCTAGGAACATATTTTTGGAGTTGGTGCTAAGTTGTTTCCAGAAACCACAGATAGTGAAGCACCGACTCCAAAAATATGTTCCTAGGGGATGAGTGCCTACTTACTAAAATTTAATTATTTTATCCTTTTCAGTTTTTTGGAGTCGGTTTTTTTTGTTTATTACATTACGTCAACGCACCGTTCCACGTTGACGACGTCGTGACGTGGAGATGTGGACAGGCTCTAAGTTCTCAAAATAAATATGTGAAAAACTACTGCTGCTACTAGCTGCTACTAGGTCACAAATTTTTCAGTAAAATGGCGCATTGAATACAAAAAATAAAATTTTGATTAAAAATAAAACTAAGGATAAATAATATTAAATTCTCTTGTAATTTTCAGTTTTGGGTAGTAAGCATCGCAAGTGATAAAGGTCAAATTAGCACATTCGATGCTGTTCTAGAAACAAAAGAGGAGAAGCTTCCAAATTTTCATAGCATTTTTAAATGTATACTATAGACATCATTCATAACCCCACATGTATTGTTTTTGACTGCTATTCTGATGTATCCCTCCTCTCCCCAACTCTGCCCGTAAGAGTTCTTTAATATCCAATAATCTGTGTCTTTCTCCTGACCATAGCCAACCAGTAAAAGGGCGTGATTTCTAAATTTTCTTTCTCTAGCGCTGTAAAATAATTTTAGTAAGAAGAATTTTTAGAAGTCGTGCAAAGAAAGTAAAGAAGTCCTAACTAATAATTAACTAGGTAGTGTAATTGTGCCAAATAAACTTTTTTCTATTCTATTCTATTCTATAATTATACATATTTTTTACGCACTTTTAATTAGGAGAGTATTGTAACGTTTGTACTAAGTGAATTATACCGGGGTTACAATTCCGAAATATAATTGGAATTCTGGGGTTATACAATTAACTTGATTAATAAAATCACATTTTCTTACCAATCTTTATCATCGTAAATGCCTCCTGAATAAAAACTAAATGATTTTAGACTACCATCAACAGCTACTAACAAAGGTCCACGTTTTCGCAGAACGCGCTGAAATAATAATATTTTGATACATTTTTTTATTAAAATTGGACTTGCTTTTGATCTCACGTTTGCTGTGAGACAAGTTACCAGAAGGTGCCTAGTTAATTATTACATAATGTTCTTTATCTTATATTTACTCGAGAACTACACATTGATAAATCTAATTCAACGCGAGTTAAATCCAATTAAGTGGTTTTATTTCAAATAATATTCTATGTCAACATAAAATTATTTCAATAATTTAGAAGAATATCTAAACTAGATAAATTTGACGTCCTGCGGCTTCTTTTTTCTAATTTAGATATTTTTCTAGGTAATTATATTTTTCATACATTTCAAATAAAAATAAGAATATTGCAACAATTATTATATCGTAAAGTTTTTTTATCACTTTAAATCCAAACTGGTTTCACATTATTGTATTCCAGTAACCTTTTCGCTTTTTATTTTTAAATTCAAGGTGTATTACATTATTAAATTTATTGAAACTTACTTTAATTAAATCAATATCCTTTTTAATTTTATAGTACTTGCTAATATGTACTAACTTAGACATATTTGTGACATGACACAGACCTTCCTGAAATTAAATGAAAGTTAGTCCATAATCAACAGTTATTTTTATAGATAATACGAAATGAGGCGACAATACCTACCATAGCAAGGTAACGTCCATACTCGTGTTTAAAAGGTATTCCGTGCTGTTTGATCCAATTAAGTGTTCCTCTTAATTTTCCGCCACTGCAACCGTAATTTCCGTCACTATTTGCGCTAAAACAGCAGAAGATTGCGATGGTTACGTATAGAAATTATTGAAATCTCATAACCATAATTTTGTAGGGTAAGTATACACAAACTCGCTGCTTAATTGGAGCGCTCACGGAGCATTTTGCCTCTGACCACATGCTACACAAAATGCAACAATCCCCAATACAACTGCCACGCATGTGGTGGTGAGTGCTAGAAATCCATTACGCATCTTATGAGTACCATCATTGTTTGCCTTTCTTGTTGTCCAACAGCACCTATGTCATCCCATACACGTTGATTGATCTTGTCCAATTTAAACCCAATGATCCCATTCCATATTAAACAGGTTCATTTTATTTACAAGGGTGGCAACCAAGCAACGGCCTGCCTGATGGTAAGCGGTAACCGACCTAGATATGTAGTAGAGACGCTCATATGAGTAGCACCTTCGGGACACGCATGTTTACAACCAAGTAAAAATCAAGAGAAACCAAGTAGGAAGGAAACCAGTGAAATTACTGGGCATGGACGGCATTTCACCTTAGGCCGCAGGATGACAATGCACCTGCAATATCAAGTGATTTTTCCTTGTTATTGCAGGTGTCTATAGACGGCGGGAACCGCTTACCACCAGGTAGGCCGTTGTTTGTCATCTACTTAGTTGTATAAAAAAAAACAATCTACCAGATTTTGTTGCGTTACTTGCGTTTAATTAGATTTTACATTATTATTATACACCCGACGTTTCCATTACATCAGAGATCGTGGTCACGGGAAGACTGAAGATGTCAATTGTCTTTGATAATTTTCTAAGTTAACTACCGTCACTTTGTGTTATATTTATAGCGGTCCGCATACGGAGCTCACGGTGTTATTTTATGGAACATTGTGAGGACAGGCTTGGGACTTTATTATTCGCATGATGGGATCCCGATCTGGTGTTACACTCCAACCATCTTCTCTATTGAAATTAGGATGTTTTTTTATTTAAATAGCCTTACGTAACATTCCGGGAATGGAGCGGTATTCTTTGGCGAGGATTTGGGGCTTATCAAATCTGATGTAGTGATTGGGCCCATCAAGAGCGTGTTCACACACTGCCGACTTCGTTTTGCGCCTGTGTTTTACGACAGCTATATGTTCTTCTACCCTGAGACCTATGCTAACGCTGTCTTAATTAGCTTTATTTTAAACGGTATTTTAAACCATTGGGGAATAAATCAAATTTAAAAGGCTTTTGTAAACTAGGCGGTAAACAAAATGAACCTGGACTAGCGGATTTAGACTTGTCTGCTGTAGCTATAAGTATCAATGTTTCCGATATATACCTCCAACTACAATCAATGATGGCTTGCTCGCTGATCTCTTTCATATCATTAAGGTCGTTGTTTACAAGTAGTGCTGACTGCATTGCTGCCGATGCAGCGAAAGCGTAGCAGCTACTGCACATAGATGTCTGATCTGTAATCAAGATTTTAAGTATCACAGAAAATAGTTTGTGAAATGTATAAAAAATGTAATCGATGGCCAATATAGTTTGCTAAACTATAGAATGTAATAGGTACCATCTATTATTATAGAATGTAATAATGTAGCTTTATCACGAAGTCAGCCTGTGCACGTAATTTTGCAATCAACTGTCAAACATAGATCTTCCATACATTTTGAGAGTCAGAATCAAGAAGTCAAAGTGAATAGTTAAGTGAAGTGTGAGTTACATTACGGAAGGTAAATTATATAGTTAGAATCTATTCTTTTTTTTTATAAAGAGAATTTGTACATTTTTTTTTATCTGTTGATAATATACCCACCTACATAATTATCAAAGCTTTTACTTAAAACTTTACGTAGCTTTTAATAAATGTATTTATTTTTACTTGATACCTTTCACACGAGTCGTAACACCATAGTCCCTCCAATCAAAATATTCATTATCATTGCTGAATATTCCATCTTGATCGGTTTTATCATAAAAAATATCTTCATTTTCATTATCACTCTCAGAAAGATCTTCGCTAAATGTCCCCGAAAACATGAACAGCTCATCATCACTTAAATCAATAAGATGATTCACGGACAGTGAATACATATTTTGTTTTTTGTTATGCAAATTTATAAATCTGTGGAAAATAATGAAAAAGAAATAATTATTCCAATTCAAGAATTCATAACCAACGTATCGCTCTTTTTATTACGACATTAATTATACCTTACATTATCCCTAAATGTCCTCATTCGCAGTAAATTCTCACCATCACTGTTGTACGATTTGTTATGCTTCTCTTTGTACCTGTAAAAAACCTAGCATGTTATCCCCTCGTGCTTTACCAGCTCCTTGGTGACGTCTCCTCGACAAAAGAATAACTATTGTGTCTGGTTTGTGTGTACTTCAAAAACTGTATAGTCTATTAAAAAACATATTTTCAAAAACATTCTCAGAAATAAATCCCAGTACCTAAATAATAAATATTAAAATGAGAAAATTAAGGCAAAGATATATAATGTAATAAAAAGTTACTAGGCGATATGCCAGAACTGTATCCATACCTCCAGTTAATAAAAACAGTTACCTAAGTCAACTAAAGTCTTTACAACAAACTTCATACTGTTATTACGGCTACTTTTCCTTATAAATCATGTGTAATAAGACGGTATCTCCTCATTTCTTACTTGTCAAAAGCACCAGCAGCCTTACGATATTCATATATTGGATCGATATATAACAACGGATTATACGACTCCTCTTCTCCAACAATTTGCTGGTCTTTACACGCCAATTCTAAAACAAATTGGAGAGAGTGGGGTAATTCCGAACATGGTGTTGTGAACGTATTAGAACCTTTTTATTGAAAAGTGTATTTTTTCAACTGTTTACAACTGACATCTGTTATTATACATATGTTTTTTGTCTTTCTTGTCTTGTCATCTTGCCGAGAGAAAATAAGTCGCAATTTTCCCAATCTTCAAGTTTTATTGTGGATTTAGTAGTTTAGATGTACGGGAGCGTCTATCGGCGGTGTATACTAGGAAGAACACATGGGGTAATTTTGAACTAGGCTCGCACATAATGATAGAAAGGGATAGTTGAAATTATTTTTATGCTAGCTGAGAGGGAGACCCGTGTTCGATGCCAGACACTGAGCAACTCCTGTGCCCTTTGTCCTTTTAATAGCCTCGTACGGAGTTACGTAACTACCCCAAATTTCATATTTAAAGCGGGACTTAAATATTAAGTGACGATTAAGTATCCGACTGATAAAATGAAGCTTGACCTAAGGCCTTAGCTTTTATTAATTCGATTTCCAATTATCTTCAAACTCATATTATAGTTATGTATGGGAAAATACTGATTGAATTACCATCTGGAAGGTCAAATATTATATCGTCAATTTCAGAAACACTGAAATTTACATATTCGTGAATATAAAAGTCTATTGTGATGTTTCCTGCAGTAGCTTTGTAAATATACCTGAAAAGAAATAAATAATTATAAATTATAATTTTGTTCTACCTATATCCCAATAAGCAAGCATAACAGTTAGTTGTACTTGAATTATTTTGGTCGGAATGACCAGATTTTTACTTTACATTTTTGTAGAACAATTACTCGTATTAGGTAATTCTACTTATTTGTTTTCATTAAATTATTCGATCATTTTTTGATTTTCGGAATAGAAGAGTAAATAGAAAATCAAACATGATATAGAAAATATTGTCTCTAAAAAATTACAATGTGTGTCTGATTCTTAACCCAGAATCTATACCTCCAGTAGATAAATTCTGGTGATAATAAAAGTTATGAACGACTTAAATACAATTCACAGTCGTAAATATTAAACTTACCTCACCGGAACAGTCACGGCCTCGTTCCCAACAACTTCGAACGTGACCCAGATGGTGTTTTTGAATGTGACCTTGTAGCCAAATATCTTGGTGGTTGTAATATATTCCCACTTTTGGCAATCAAAGCCGTTCAGTTGCTCCATACCTGAAATAGCAAAGAAAATACAACCTTTGGAAACTTCCCCACAATGCATAGACCTTTCATCATATACAAACATTATGTCACATAATACAACTACACTAATTTAGGTTGATTCGTGATGTTAAGTGTTCTAAGAAGCCGAATCAACAGCTCTAGGTGCCTTTTAATCCGTCAAGTATCAGATCCCAGTTAAAATTCAATTTTTAAAAGCCCTCCGGAGGGATAACGCCGCTTGACATATTAAGCCAGATTTAGTTCGCAGATAATCATTACTAATTTTGTTTACAGATAACAAGCTGTAACCTATTGAATTTTTTTTAGAAAACCAAATTAATGTTCTTGCCGAGAAAGGAGTCTAAAGAATAAAGAAGAAGAAGAAGGAGGTATAAAGAATTATTAAAACACCCCAAAAGTGAATAAATGTAAGTCGGAGCAATAGTGACGTTTTTGTTTTGATGATGACATTGTTTGATGATGACAATAGCATAATACTTACCAAAATAAATAAACTCACCTATAATAAATAAAATTGTATCAATACAAAAATCAGTAGGTAATGCAATTATTCATTTAAAAATGACAATAAGTACTATCAATACCTATTAAAAGATAATAAAGTAACAAAATCATTGAAAAATTTAAGAACATTAGCTCAGAAATAACAATGTTATGTCCTTCGTGGAGCAGCAATTTTTATTGCAATTACTGTCGTAACTCCAATCTATACAGGAGCCGTCAATACAACAATAAATTGAAACATGGGCTATATTAGTTCATAGAAATGGTTTTCTAATTCCAAAAACATCTTTTTCATTTGATAACTTCATGACATTTCGATGAAATATTGCAGCCAATGTTATATTATTTCATACACATGTCATGAAATTATTGTTAAGTATTGTCGTATTGACGGCACCACCCTGCATATATATTTTATGTCCAACTTTAAGGGTAAGAACACACCTGCTGAACGTGCGGCGCCGAAAGTTCAGGGACTGACGTTTCAGTCGTAATATTCCGTTGCTATGACAAACCAAACGTTCAGAACGCGGCGTCTTGTTCAGCGCGCTACGCGACGGAAAATAACGCGTAACGCGTCGCGCGATGCGTCGCTTGCTGTGCAAAATACAAAGAATGCATATTTGCTGAACTAATCGCCTGACGGAAGGTTCGGCGTTACGCTGAACGCAACGTAATTTCGGCTGATGTGTCATAGGGGACTTCAAAAACACTGCGAGCGTATTCAACCGAACGTTCGGCGCCGTACGATCCGTAGATGTGTCGCGACACTAAATAAAGTTTTATATTTTGAAATTACACCTACAATCCTTACCTTTATAATCAAAATCATAGATCGGTAAATAGGTATTAGTTTTGTAGATTTGTAGCATGTCTTCGTCACCAGGATTTAGTTTGCGACACACTTCCGTGTTTGACCCTGTGACTGACGTCTCCGGGTATATCTGAACATCGTAATTAATTCTATATTATTACAAATATAATAATAAAGGCTATAAATATATCACGAAAGCTTCGAGAACTCTATTCCAAATACCATATCAATATTTTCTTACTTTGAAGAATACGTAGTCTTGTGTCGAGCCATATAATGGGAGTCGGTACAACTTATCTAGACCATTATAAAAATCGACTCTAGTTTGGCCACTAAATCCATCTACCCTGAAATGAATTATCATTTTAATCGACTTGTTAGCAATTTCTTCACGTTCCAGAGGTGAGCGCCCCAGATAATGTATGTCGTTATGTATTTTAGAATAGATATTTTAATAAATAACGGATATTATAACCGAATTCGCGGTCATCATTAACTTCTCTCCACTAGATACTTAGTCTCGCACGTCATATACATATTCGCTGTGATCCCGGCGTTTCTTCAAAAAACCGTAACAAATTCATGAGCTAGTTTCAAGAAAGTTCCATAAACTTACCAAACTTTATATGGTATGATGACATCAGCATCAGGAACAAGCAATACAGCCTCGTAACTGTATATACTGCTCCATGTCAGGGTAGCGCCTGATGAATAAGTTAGGTCATAATTTGCTATGTTATAGAGGAAGGGGAGGAGAAAACCGAAATTGACCGACAAGACAACATTGTCGGTTACACTAGACAATCTATACCTACAATTATTTACGATACTGCCTTTTCTTATTTCAGCCGTGAACAGTTTAATTTGTTTCGGATCGAAGGGAAAGGTAGCCAGTGTAGTTAATGGGCATGGCATTTTAGCTTAGGCCTCCAGGATGACAACGCCCCTGCAACATCGAGTGATTTTTCCTTGTTATTGCAGGTGTCTATAAGCGGCGGTAATTGCTTACCACCAGGTGGGCCGTCAGCTTGTTTGTCATCTAGTTTTATAAAAAACACAAAAAACGGACTCCGAAGTCAAAAGAGAACCCATATAGTTTCAGGTGTCAGATTCATTTTCAACTGCTAGGTTATATTTTCGTATTATAATAAGTATTGGGTGTTATGACGTGTACCTACTCTAATCCATAATAATATTTTAAATTCGTAAGTGAATCTGTCTGTCTGTTAATTTTTTTAATAGGGGTGTTGACAAATTTTGGGAAAGTGTTTCATGTTGTGTATACCGGTTGTTACAGAATTTCTAAATTAAATTTGGAATTCTAGGGCTGCGGGGGGTTAACATCATAGTATGTGCGCGGGTGGTGTATGTGGGTGTGTGTGGTATAACTATTGTATGACGTACGTTACGCAATAGTATGTACGTACACATTTTTTAAGGTTGTCAAGAGCAGGACAATGTTTTATTATTTATAAAAAAATAGTAGTAAATAGTAATTATAAAAAAACTGTCCCGAAAGGTGTCAAACAAAACTTTATAGCCCAAAATAGTTATAATAATTATTTTAATAGGACTAATGTTTCAAAAATCATGTATCTTAAATTTCGGTCGGATTTTCGGTCCAAAACACTGATAGGTTGCTATGGTGATTGAGATGATTTTCTTTTTAAAGCCTATTATGCTAACAACAAATGACGTCATACACAGAGATTGGTGTTCATTGTCTCGTGAGAGTGATTTGTATTAAATATTATTTAAATTTCGTAATAATACAATAAACTATTGTATTTTTAGGGTTTCTATTATATACTACCACTTCACGTCAAAATTATATTTTAATTTTAATACAGTCAACGGGGAAGCCTTTGATCAGGAGTGTACATCATAGGCTGATATGATGATGACAGACATCATCCCTATTTAGGTAAAGGACATGAAAATAGATTATGTCCTAAGAAAGGACATGGGCTATATTTGGGCCCAATAACCGAAACCCATGCGGGCGGAGACGCGCGCGAAAAACTAGTGTTATACATTGCTTATCACAAATACTTAACCATTCTTCTTTCATAAAAACCAATCCGAGTGACATGTTATAAGGACTTTTACGCGATGCTGTGAAGCGAAATAGAAAATATTGTTCAGTTTTTATTAAAATTTGAGTATTTTACAACTGTTGTATTATTCTAGCGTAAATATATTTTAAATATTGTTATTATTATTACTTTGTTAAAATTACATTATCCTAATAGAAATGCTATTCTAAAATGTTGCTTACTTAAATATACAGAGCGTGGGTCGTAAGAAGGTGGAGTACCTAATGAATATCGATAAAATAATGTTCAACCCTAACTGATAAACATGTTTATACATAAATAGCTTTCTGAAAATGTTTTGCTAAGCTATACTCTGTTATTTTTTACAACTAGATGACAAACAAGCCGACGGTCCACCTGATGGTAAGCGGTTACCGCCGCCTACAGACACCGGTGCGTTGTCATCCTGAGGCCTAAGATAAAATGTCGTCAATGCCCTGTAATTACACTGGCTACCTTTCCCTTCAATCCGAAACACAGCGACCTGTTTCACAGCTGAAAAAAGAAAGGGTGGTACCTACCCAGAGAACCCTACATACGGGCCTACCACATAGTAAACTTATTTAAACGTAACTGAGATATAATTCGACTGAGAATTTACGAAATGAAAAATTTTAAACAGTACAAATCGACTATTTATCATTATTTTATTTTCAAAATTATATTAAATCTTAGAAAGATTTATAAAAAAAATATCTAAACTAGAAAAATTTAATGTCCTGGGGCGGGGACCGAATCCGCGAATTTCATAATTGACTGCTACCAAATCCTATGTAGGGAGGTAGCTCAGATGCTGCGAAGTTGAGCCTTTAAAACCCATCTGCGACGAAGTGAGACCACCGGAGCCCCGCAGCACCATAGCCGTATCAGAAGCTGTGCATGTTTGCTTGCTCGCATGCTTGTTTGCATGCTTGCTTGCACGCTTGCCTGCACGTTGGCTTGCTTACATGCATCTTACTGTTAATTAATACGCTTTGAGAAATTTAGCGCAAATTATTCGTTATGATTTTATGCATGGTTTGGAAAAGAGATCATCTAAAAATGTATAGAGACCCGGCCAGTCTAGGTACAGTATACTGAAAAATAGGTAAAAATATGCGTAGCAGTGTTCAATTGTCCGTTTTCTTTTTATTTGCTTTGTTGTTTGCTTTGTACAAAACAAGAATTATTATAGAAAAATTTGCAACACAGTCAAATACTTATCATGGCGCCTATGTCACTTTGGTAACGTTGAGTTGACTTCTATGTCGCCCGCCATATTGCCATATTGAATAACGGTGAAATCGGCGAAAAATCTCAACTTTTGTATAAACAAACTATGCATGAAAACGAATTATTAGTATTTTCCCCGGATTCACAAGATTTTTCCTGATTTTTTGAGATAGTGTACATATATCTGGCCGGAAATATTTCCTTTGTGCGTCAAGTAGTTCTCTATTTCGAGATTACAGATTTAATTTTAATACTTATGATATAACATTTTCGGCCACACAATATAATGATTCTTTCAATCGAGATTAGAGCAGATCAAATGATATTATTGTTGATTATTATTATTCGTAAATACTCACCATTTACAAACGTTACTCCCACGAAACAAAACAAAAGACCGACACACAGCATCACAATGAAATACGTAAACAGAGGTCGGAACAGTTCTCTAGCTGATATTTATATCATTAATTAGGTCCACCTAATTAATGAACACGGGAATTCGGTCAGCTATCGTAATAGAGTACAGATAAAAATAAATCTATCGCCTTTATCCTGTGGGTTTCATTAAAAACTGTTACTGCTCGGTCAGATATAAAATGGGGGAATTATTTTTTTTGCTTGTTTTAATTGGTCTGTTACCAAAAGTTTCTTCGGTAGTAACTCACGGGTGAAATAACGAACAAAAGGTAATGTTACATACGAGTATCCGGCCTGGTGTACGGTCGACCACAGAAGTAGCTGAACACTTTAGTACCATGTCACAATACCTATGGCGTTAATGAAGTACGGTAAGCAACAATTAGGTACAAGCGCAATAGTCGGTGTGACATGGTACTAAAGTGTTAAGCTACTTCTGTGGTCTACTGTACCGACAACAGCATTTACACTTACACTAGACGTAGTGTAACAATTGCACTACGAACGCTACGTCTATTTTGTTTAGCTTAATATGCGGTCGACTTTACACTATCCCAAAAAATCAGAGAAAACCTGCTTTATCCGGAAAAATAATCGGGTGTGAGCAATTTTTAGCTTTTGAAGTTTTACTTAATTACTTGAATAGCTGAATATCTTCAGCTAACTTAGCTAAAGAATAACAAGCTAATGTCATTTTCGTATGAGTGATGAACAAGAAAGGTAGCGAACGAAAGGGGCAAACCTATGCAAAATGACATTTGGTTAGCTCAGAACGCTTAATTTATTTTTCTGAGTTTGGTTTGCTTACATTTATGGGCACATGAGCTATATAAGTTTATAGAAATGGTTTGCCACTTTCACAAACATCTTATTCATTTGATAATTTCATGACATTTCTTTGAAATAATGCAGCCAATGTTATATTATTTCATACAAATGTCATGAAATTATCAAATGAATAAGATGTTTTTGAAAGTGGCAAACCGTTTTTGTGGACCAATATAGCCCATGTTTCAATTTATTGTCGTATTGACGGCATCTGCCTGTATACGTATCTAAGTTGGGTCAAGTATTGTCTAGAAATAAATTTCGTTCTACATCATAAAATAAATTAATATATATTTTCAATCTGTGATTTTAACTGTTGATATTCTATTTAAAATTTTCTACGTTCTAAAATTTCTTACAAACAACTCGACGCGGTAACAGACTTCCAGTTCCACGTAATTTTATTTTTAAATTCACACGCAAAGTGACTGCAGAGCCTGGTGGACCATTACAATTTATTAATATTTATGTTTTGGTTGCGTCTGCCGCATAGCGGCTGCTAAAATTAAATCCTTTTTATTCTCATTTTGCAGACTTTTAGCGCCATTTCGTTTTTTTTTTTCAAACACTAACACGGAAAGTGCTTTCCTATGCCGGAACACAAACCATTCAGAAATAAATGTCTCATCATCATCATCAAATCAGCCTGTGATGTCCACTTCTGAACAAAGGTCTCTTCCATCGATTTCCAAACGGATTAGTTCTGCGTAGCCTGCATCCAACGGCTCCCCGCAACCCTGACCAGGAACGGGTACCTTTATTCACTGACGTGTGAATGTCAAGATTGAATTCAATATGACAATGTGATGTCATAAGCAATACTTAACTTTATACCAATAAAGTCAGGCGGTCGCCTCACAGGTCAGTACTTTGCATATTTAGAAAAGAAAAACAGAACAAAAATCAAGACTAAAAAAATTCACGGCCAGGGCCCCCAGTGTAAGTTTAAATCGAATTGAAGAAAAACGTTATTCCTCGTGATAATTACGAAATCGGCAACACGGCTCTATTGTGAATTACTGGAAACCATACGACGGTGATAGTTTTCGTTACGAATCTATTTACACCTACACACTGGGGTACTGATGCGGCACCCAACATGCGATCGCACAACCGACATCCACGCGGGTGGTAACATATTATCTTCATCATCAGCCTGTATACGTCCCACTGCTGTGCACAGTCCTTCCTACATGAGAAAAACACACGAGGAGCTTGAGCCATAACTCTACCACGCTGGACCAATGCTGGTTGGTAACATATACTTACTTAAGTATAAAAGAAAGAGTAATACGAGTGATGAGTGGGGTAATCAAGAACGTGGAGAAACTCCGGACAAAGCCGTTTAACCATCATGATAAATAATAACTTGATAATCTATTTCTGCCTTGATATTTATGGGTAAATTGGTACTTGAGAGATGGGTAGGTATACCCCAAAGAACCTATACCAAGTGCCTGCCTTTAAGCATGCGTATCAGACGTAAACGGCCTAGTCCGGAGTTACACCACGAAATCACCCCACTCTCCCAATATGACGTCCAGAATATCAGTAATAAATCAATGTTGTAGTAATTACGTCTAGATCAGTGAACTAGTCGCAAGATGTTTAATCAGGCGTCCGTTGAGCCGGCTAGCTGCTGAGATGCGATATTAGATTCCATTGAATATTGCATGTGGTGTTCGTTATTGCTATTAACCGTTTTGTCCATCAAAACGTTACGAAGGCTAGTAATTACGTTGTTTTTCTGTATTCAGTCTGTAAAATTGTATCTGTGTATGATTATTTTATACCACAAAGGCCATTAGGAGCTCATAATACGGTCTTTCGGGCTTAATGTATGGGCATAATACTAGCCAGTATTACGCCCATGCATTCAGCCTGAATGACAATGGCAATAAAAAGAGATAGGTAACAGATCACAATATACTATTAACTACTCCCTGATAGCAAATCTGTTCTGCAAGCCCTGAACCATAACGGGATAACTTCGAGACTCATTCACGAATGTCATCTGGGCTGGGCTTAAACTTGGTAGGAACACTGAACTCTCATTGGGTCAAGGGTCACAGCGGCGCTCGAGGCAACGACGCTGCGGATGAACTAGCCAGAAGGGTGTCAGGCATGCAACCCTTTGTGACTGAACCAATCATACCAGTGCCTCCAAGCTGGTTCAAAGGTAGAGTTAATCAGCATTCCAAACACCTACATCAATAACATTGGAATACCTTTCAAGCAGGCGAAACTCACTCTGCCGCATATAACACCTGAGCCCTCCAAAGCATTACTACAGCTAGGTAAACCCCGGCTCCGATTAATAACAGGGGCCACAACCGGTGATAGGAACTTTAACCGACATTTTTTCAACTTAGGTGTCACGGAAAGTGCTGAGCCTGCATGGAGGCAAAGGAAAAAGCTGCTCATGTCCTGCTAGAGTGCAATGGTGTGGCTAACTACCGGGCAACATACCTGGGATCTCTAGGTAGCCTCCAAGAAGTTTTGGACGTGAAGGCGCTGGGCGACTTTCTGGAGGAGCTGGGATGGCTGGAATAAACTAGCCCTCACCCTCCAACACAAAACAGGCGCAATTGCCGTCAATTTGCGGACACCGGGCGGTCGGCAGAAAAAAGACGAAGAAGAAGAGATATACCACAAAGGTGGCAATTAAGCATGGAATATTTTTTCTCGCGGTGAGAATACATAATCATAACTCTATATAATTATCTATGTCTGGGCTGAAACAAAGGTCGCGAGATATCACCGTAACATTCACCTCTTTTTGCAGTAACTAGGTATATCAAGAGGCAACATTCTGAAAATGTTTCTAATGAAAATCTGAACTTTTATTTTAAAAATACTTGAACATCTCATATGTTTAAACAATTTTGATAAAGTTCCGGTTTATTAAATACACATCGCACATCCTACAAAGGTTCTGCTTAAAACAACTTATAAGCAAATAATTTGAATTGCCTTAATATTCAAATAAGCTGAAAACAAACTTTCAAAGCATTCCTTTCTACACAGAAAACAGGGGCGCGCCAATGTGTGAACTCGTGCAAAAATTTATAGGCCGCAAACGCGAGAACGAAGCTCAATACAAATTAACACATTACAGGATCGTGAAACTTAGGGTTGTCTGTCGCAATGTAGGTTGTTAGACAATGACGATGGCAAACAATGTTAGTCCACTTGGTAACGTACAGTTACTATAGCTGATGTCCGCTTCTTACACCATACCTACTTCACTCGCATATTACTAGTAGCTGTGTGGACAAAGGCCATGGTAAAATTAAGAAGAAACCCGATCTTATGGTAAACTGAGCTTACGTGAAGTTCCAAGACCTAAGAATTACGACCAAGACGTCTGGACCACAAGGATAGGTGAACAGAACACTTATCATATACTATAGGTTGCTTCTCAGATTGGTCTTGCCTGTCGTATAAAGATTAGGAAAATACAGGTCTGAGAATCTATTATGACTAGTTTTGCCTTGCAAGCTGTAAGTTGTACAGCGCGTGACATAGCGAGAGTCACTCATGAGAGACTGCTAAGAGCGGGTATAATTCTACTGGATTTTATAAACATGAAAAATTAATACGTCTTTTTATATAAAAATGCATAAAAATAAAATAAAGCGTCGATCTAACTTAATAAATATTTATGTAAGTTGTCCCACGTCGTTAGTTTATTTGGCTAACATTTGGTAGCCGCTGTTTTACAATATTTCATCAAATCAATTGCAATCCGATACAGAAATAGCAGTTAACATTTCATCAAAATTCTATTAGTGGCCATGTTAGAGTCAGAACACGTACATCAGTTTTATTTGACAGCCCTAAATAGCGTCATGAAAACCACACATGAAACTAAACCGCGCTAAATATTACTAGCGGTTGTGGCTTCCGTGCTAGCTGGCTATCCACACTTACACACATATTTGTGTATGCGTGTAGTGTTAATATTTTTATATGTTTGTCTGTCTACTTGTATGTGCGCGCATTACGCAAAAACCGCTGAACAGATTTTGATTCAGTTGTCACAGTTTAGTAAATTTAGGTCTAACTTAAATTCGAAGAGAAATAAATTATTCACCAATGATCATCGGCACTTCTTATAATAATTTATTAGGAAATGGTGTAGAAGTGTTTATATTGTTGTTGTATAAAAATTTTTCATGAAGCAGGACTCTATGTACATTTAGTAGGATAAGCTACAAAATATACCTGTTTTCTGTGTAAAACCTCGTTATAAACATAAGCAGATATAGTCATCTCGTTTGAGGAAACACAATGTGCCATATCTCTAAATCCACTCATTTTTAGTTTCTGAATATTGTCCTACAACTCAAATACACTTACCTACTCAAAAATGATACAGAAATTCCACATTGATTGATCCTTTGTTTCCTTGGGAACATTTCGAAGTTTGGTCTGAGGAGTTGTAGCTTTTCTAGTTTTAGCCCTACCATGCTCAGATTTCGTGTAGTAATCGAATAGTTCAAAATCATACCACATTCTTAAAAACATTCATTGATAATATTTGTACCATTGAAAGTCACAGGAAAGCGTAAATCTGGTTACATTAACGACTTAATTATTCCAATTATTGAATTTTAAAGCACACTACTGAATAGATTTTGATAAAATTTCAACCGATCTAAAAGTGTTTTATCAAATAAAAAAAGAATTTTGAAAATCTGTCTACAATTTACAGAGAAATCGCTGAACATTCATAAAAAATACATACAGTAGAACATACTTAGAACCTATCCTCCTTTTTGAAGTTGCTTCAAAAGTAATTATTAAGTGTAAGAGGAACGCTGCCGAACTCGAAAGCAAGATGGCAGTGCTGGTGACCCTAAGTACAACTTGTTGAAATTTAATGACGGCAAAAAAAACATCTGTTTCATACAATGTAATACCGACACGACACGTTTGTATGGAACAGCTGATTTATTTTGCGATTTCAATTTTTTTTTAACAAGTAGTGGTTAGTGGTTAGAGGACTCGGTGGAGTGGTGGTTTGAGCGTTCTGGTTTCGATTACGAAAACAAAGCAACTTTCGCCATGGTCGGTACCGGAATGGGTCAATCAAATTTTATAATCTCGAGCTCCTCAGTGCTTCGGAAGGCACGTTAAGCCGTTGATCCCGGTGGTTACTGCAATCGCTTTAAAAACCACCAACCCGCATTGGGCCAGCGTGGTGGTGTTATGGCCCAAAGCTCCTCTTGTGTTTTTCCCATGTAGGTACCCAGCAGTGGAACGTTACATAGGCTGATGAGGATGAAGTAGTGGTTAGGGTCACTAGCACTGCCATTGGCCTTAGTTTTCGAAGGCGTTTCCCTGACACCCGGTTTATTATAACCACAAAACACATATTCTACAGACGCAATACCCATTGCGTATCATATTCTCTCGAGAGGCATATGCGGCTGCAATAAAAAAAAGAAAATCGAAATCTGGTAACATTTGGACAAAACTGACCGTGACCGTACAAACCACAGTTTACACTCCATGAAAATCCAATTTACTTGGTGTGCGATTAATATCCAGAACGAGTCCAACAGATACAATTCGACGCACCCCAGCGAAGCTGTTTTCTAGAGTCTTAACGAACCGTCTTGCGCGAAGACTCGACGAATTCCAGCCCCCAGAACAAGCCCGATTTACGAAAAGCATATAGCGCCATAGACACATTCACACAGTGCGGCAGGTTATACAGAAGACCAATGAGTATAACCTGCCCTTGTGCTTAGCCTTCATTGACTATGAGAAAGCTTTTGACTCCATCGAGACCTGGGCGGTTCTAGAACCTTTGCACCGATGCCAAGTTGATTGGCGATATATCCAAGTGATGAGATGCCTTTACGGAGCAGCGACCATGACCGTCCAAGTACAAAGTTAGTAGAGTAACCCTATTCCCATGCATCGAAGTGTGAGACAAGTGGATGTCATATTCCCCAAGCTGTTTACAAATGCATTGGAGGATATGTTCAAGATGCTGGACTCGAACGGACGAGGTATTAACATTACCATGGGTAACTATTAACATTAAGGGGGAATAAAAGGAATCGAATTTGAAATCTGGTAACATTTGGACAAAACTGTGACCGTAGAAACCACAGCTTACACTCCATGAAAATCCAATTTACTTGGTGTGCGATTAATATCCAGAACGAGTCCGACAGCTACAACTGACAGGTCTTATATCGTGCCAGGAAACCACAGCATTCGGCGCACTCCAGCGAAGCCTATGCCACCAGATATTACAGGATGCTTTATAGCCCGTTTTTTACTGCGACTTTACCAAAGCGCCATATGGAACACCCAAATCCCACTAGTATATTTCCCAGTAAAACAAATAAACGGTTTGTCGTACCTATTGCCTTTTGCTGGGGTACTGTATATATAAAGTTCGAATCTAAGTTTGTTACTTTCGAACGAGTTTTCTAGAAAAAATTATCTATATAATAGGGACGTAAGGTGACACACAATAAAAATATATTTTGTCTGTTATGTATGTCATTCGCAGATTAATTATACTCTTTATTGCACTTGTAACATAGGTACAAAAATACATAGGTAATTATAATTAGGTAGCAAGGGTAATCTGTTAATATTGTGACCTCTGCATTTTAATGTATACTCATGTTTTGACAAATAAATGCATTATGATTATGATTCTCTTCTCTTCCAGCCAACCCACAGATGTGTTGGAAATGTAATGTGGTAAGGTGGCAACACAAAAGCGCACAGTCAGGTATTAATAGAAAGAGAAAAAAAATACAAAACGAACAATACTTACAAATAAATACGTAATAATAATACCAATACTATATAGATATATCTAATAAAATTCTAAATATATACTTACAAATATATACATATTATATACCTATACATCAAATATCTACCTATATAGGTATATAATATGTGACAATGTGTGTGATTCTTCTTCTTCTTCTTTTAATAATGGCAATGTGTTTATCATAATGAAATGTGTGTGATTATTTCAGTTCGAAATTACGTGACAATCTACTCAAAGTCAATTCATGACAGTCCCATTTCAATTCATGCCTTGTTTTTATACTTTTACAAATATTATTAATAATTTCTATATATTTTTTTTTGTTTATTGCGGGTACCTATCATTAGTTCAACAAATTTTCACTATTTTCATATTATGTAGAATCATTGTAAGAAAACGTTTACTTGGTGTGGAAGTGGTTGAGAATTTGCGAGTAGGTCGAAGTTCGTCGTGGTTAACTTAATATATTTGGCGCGAAACTCTATCCAATAACTGCAATTGTATGGACTTGACCCTTTGCTTTTCCTTTAAGGGATAAATCGACAAATTCTAGCAAATATATATACCTACCTATACGTTGTTTACATTATCCTATAACAAGCTCTCTATAAAATAAATAGAGTAATAATCTCATATCAACAACACCGAAACCGTCACATAAAGGCCACAATTTATGAATATGAGACCAATTGAGCCCACAATATGATTCTGAACCGCTCAATCGTGAAATCAAGTGGAGGTGTAGAACCACCAACTTATTACGAATATCAGAAAAATCAAAAGAAACTTACACAGCTAAAACATAAAGTTCAAAATGAGACGAACTTAGTAAATTGGTTAGGTCTAGATAGCTTGTAAAATCGTAAAATCTGAAGGTATATATCGCAGCGAAGATTTCACCACACATTGGTATTATTTTTTAAAAGCTTTTATTTATCTTGTTATAAATTAATTTTGGACTGTAAAAGCAATCATGCTTAGGCTTCCACGGCCCGTACTCAAGTCGTACCTAATCTGCTCTATTTGTTATTAGATAAGTAATTACATAGCCCCACAAATATCAGTCGTTCACTTCTTCTACAGTTATGCCTATCTATTACTCCGTTACAAGGTATGATAGACTACTAGATGATAAACAAGCTGACTGCCCACCCGGTGGTAAGCGGTTACCGCCGCCCATAGATACCTGCAATAACAAGGATAATCACTTGATATTGCAGGTGCGTTGTCATCCTGAGGCCTAGGATGAAATGCCGCCCATGCCCAGTAATTACACGGGCTACCTTTACCTTTAATCCGAAACACAGCGCATTGCTTCACGGCTGAAATAAGAAAGCGTTTATTGTAAATCCTCTGCTGCTTTTCACTAGCGTCGATGGGATATCTGGCAGTGGTGCAGTGGTTTGAGCGCTCTGGTTTCGATTACGAAAACAAAGCACCTTTCGCTATGGTCGATCCCTGGATGGGTCAATCAAATTTATAATCTCGAGCTCCTCCGTGCTTCGGAGGGCACGTTGACCCGTTGATCCCATTTGTTACTGCAACGCTTTAACCCGCCAACCCACAGTGGTCCAGCGTGGAAGTGTTAAGGCCCAAGCCACAAGCTCCTCGTGTGTGTGTAGCCCTGTGCTTATGATGATTTCGGCTCTGTGTTTACATTTTAGTACTTTTCATTGATCAACCGTTTTTCCGTTACTCGATACTACCACTGAGCGTGGATGCCGTATCCTCCCGTTTCGCATGCTTGTTATCGAATTCGAAAACTCACTTTGCCTTCAAAGTCTTGTAGCTTTTGAAGTACTAAGAATACGGGCCAGAAACTTTCCTCAAATGAAACATCGTAACACGTGGACCTGACATAAGCATCGTTCGATCCGCCGTCACGTAGATTGGCCCGCCCACGCTGCAAGATGGGCCGTTTATGTTACAATACCGCTTCGATAAATTGTTTCCGTTACTCTACTTAAGTTTATCTCATATACTAAGGCCTGATTTGTGCATTGTTCCGTTCACTTTAGCCTATTAACCAGCCCGCAGGCTGTCTTAACCCCACCCATAGTCTATATCAGACACAAAATTAGTTCGATGCTACTCTTTAATTACAATCCGAATTGAAAAGGTCAGACGGTGAATGACGTCATATGATAGCAATTTTGTAGTGTTTTAGCTTTATTTTAACGCAAATAAAGACATGCCGATTATCACCACCACCAGGATCACCTATAAATGTCAACTAAGTTGACATTTCTAAAAATAATCCTATCCCTTTCTTATCGAAGATGACTAGATATTAGTTTTAGATTTTAATTTAGAATGACAACAAGATCGACACTATAAAATAGAACTAATACCACCATATTACAGAATGTAATTACTGGGCATGGACGGCATTTGATCTTAGGCCTCAGGATGACAACGCACCTGCAATAACAGGTGATTTTTCCTTGTTATTGCAGGTGTCTATAGGCGGCGGTAACCGCTTACCATCAGGTGGGCCGTCAGCTTGTTTGTCATCAGGTCGTATGAAAAAAATAGAAGCTTAGCTATAGCTATCTGTCCCATCGTAAAGCACTATTCAATATTCTTTTCATCCCGATCCATCCATCGTTCGTTAATCCGGGCCCTAGCTATGAGTGGTTCTCAGCGCTACTTCATACTGCTTAGTAGTCTCAATGAGCCTCGCCTGCTTCCGCGCTCTTCAGAAATCCTCAACATGTATGGGTTAGTTATACTGTGTTTGTCACCTAACGAATTTTGAATTCGAACAAATGATTATAGAACACTGGATAACTATGTAATGTTTTCCTTTTTATTGTTTTTCAACCAACTTTATCAATATATAAAAGTTTTGAATGCTAGAAATAGCTAACTGTGCGATACAACTATTTTTATAGCAAAATGTCTGTAACCACATTTAAAGCAAAAATAATTTTATTTCATTTTTATATATAGTTTATCTAATAATGTATTTATTACTTACCGTTACATTACTTACTAACATTTTGAAAATAATTAAGTAAACTAGTACAATACAGCGAATATCATTCCGGCTATTAATTATATATTGTTACATGATCAATCTAAAAAAAAAGTAAAGACAAAGCTATGAAAGAAAACAGGAATACAGGTGGTAGGCCCGTATGTAGGGTCATCTGGGTAGATACCACCGCCTTATTTCAGCCGTGAAACAAGTCGCTGTGTTTCGGATTGAATGGAAAGGTAGCCTCTTAGGCCCCAGGATGACAACGCACTTACAATACCAAGGAATTATTTCCTTGTTATTGCAGGTGTCTATAAGCGACGGTAACCATTTACCACCAGGTGAGTCTGTCAGCTTATTTGTCATCTATGAAAAAAAATACCATTATCGTGTTAGCATAAAATTCCTAGTGAACTTTCTAAACCAATCCATTGGGATTTCCAACGTAATCTTTTGAGCGTACTTTCTCGGGTACAAAGAGCATAACTGATGGCACTGGCGAAGTGAGAACGTTTTGACAGCTGTACCAGGCCAAAGTAGTTGAACTATGTATTCGCTGCCAACCGGCAATGACTTCGCAAGTTTTAGAATCGCTAAACTTTTTAGTCGGATGATATTCGTTTCATTTTATATTATGCTGTAGTTGCACAATGGTTGAAAAATAGTTTATTGTTCTATTTCATATTCCCTTGGCAGCTATCGTTCATACGCTCTTCTTCAATAGGTACCTGCATCAATAAAGCGGCCATTGTCTCGCAAAACCCAAAACTAAACAACACGATGAATAAATTACAAGAGTGATTAGTAACTGAAACCTTTATCTTGGGTGTTACAACTTGTCTGTTAATCGCAAATCCCTTAATACATAACGGAAATCTCTACAGTCTGAATTCGACGTTGCTTAAATCCGTGGATGTGATAATGAGATAACCGAATAACCTTTTGTGCCCTCTTACCGTGTGGTTTTAGGAAGGTTTCGCATTTAGTGAAAACGAAATATCTTTAGGAAAAGAGAGGTAATAATTATATTTTCTACTTCAATTCTGAACGCCTGACAGAGGAAAGCGAACCTTAAAGAAGAACCAGTTTGTGATGTTGCATCCCCGTCGCAATTAAGATCGCCCGAGCTCATCGAGATGCTGTATGTAAGAATATGCTCTCATAACGCTTACTCTTGATTTTTACAAAGTAGCCGTCAGTTAGGAGTAGTCATCATCATATCGGCCTGTGAAGTCCGCTGCTGAACAATGGCCTCCCCCATAGATTTACAAATGAATCGGTTCTGCGCAGCCTGCATCCAACGGCTCCCCGCGATCCTGACCAAATCATCTGTACGTCTAGTGCAGTGGTGCCCAACCAGTAGCTCGCGGGCACCTAGTAGCTCGCCGGCACCTGGTAGCTCGCGGCCTGTTTTATAGCCGAACAATATTGGTGAATTAAATAATCAATCATAAATAATTATGCTGTATGGTATGAGTCGTTCTGTTTGCAAATGTTTGAAATGTAGTAAGTGTTAACATAATAAATAAAAAGAGGAGTAATTGTATAATGAAGCTTCCTTTATATCACTTATGTTTTTTACTTTTTTATTAACTCTGCGGTGCCCGCTTGGTGTATCGGAATTTTCAAAATAGCCCTTGGAGTAATACCAGTTGGGCACGGCTGGTCTAGTGGAAGGCCGTTCGACTTAGCGCTTTCCGGTACGTGGTCGCCATGCTAGAACTTTATCCGTTCTGTGTGCTATGTGCCGCCCTGCCCACTGCCACTTCACTTGCTATGCTACCCGTAAATAGTGACTACGATTTTTTCATCCTTAATAACAAAACAGAATCAATTAAAATAAGTTTTTTAATAAATTTTAATTTTTTCTTGGTAAATTACACAAACTTTATGCGTATCCATATAATCTGTGGATGCATGTGAAAATATCTCCAATAATAAGAACAGTCCGCTTAATCACCCCAAATCAAAAAATCATCCAGTATATTATGTTATAGCCAATAGTGGGAAGTAACTGGAAGTAGTGGGAAGACTAAACGCAACCGGGTGTACCTACATCTGGTTGCGTCTAGTTTCAACAGTAGTTTATATAGTTAGTAGTAAGGTTATAATAAATGGTTAGTAGGATGGTTGGTCTAAAGTAGATTTACCCGCACTTTATGATTTAATCATATTATTGTAATAACGACTGACACCGACATTAGTTTGGGTTGCTTTCCAAAACATAGAGTATAAGGTTAATTCTTTTACTTCTATTTTAAACTGTCAGAATCGGAAACGGAAGTCACCTCAGATGCCTGAGAGTTTGAGATGACTTTTCATCCATGACCAGACGAATTATTCCACGACCAACACCAGTTTACTTTTACTGACAATAGTTTCAACAAAATGCAAGACTAGCCCCAACACCATAGCTGTGTAATAGAAAAAAATCACAGTCGACCGCCACAAAATGTAATTTTGCCACTAGCGCAATTTTAACATCAGCAATTCGTAAGCACACCCCATAAATCTTCCCCTCGAATATTGCCGTCGACAACATGATAGAAACATGTTTCTGAACGAGCATGCAGTCCAGTTCGCACTTTGGAATATTAACATCTTCGCGAACGCCTATGAGGAACGTTTGTCTATAAGTATACATTATTTTATATTTACTAATAGATGACAAACAAGCTGACGGCCCACCTGGTGGTAGGGGATTACCGCCGCCTATAGACACCTGCAATAACAAGGAAAAATCACTTAATATTGCAGGTGCGTTTTCATCCTGAGGCCTAAGATGACATGCCGTCAAAGACCTGTAATTACACTAGCTTTCCCTTCAATCCGAAACACAGCGAACTGTTTCACGGCAGATAAAAGAAAGACAAAATCACATTCTTCGAAGTAAGCTGGTGAATGATGATTTATAAATCGTAGAATATCACATAAATTTCGCAATCATATTCGCAAAATATCATAATCGCAATACCCCAATTGTTTGAGTACCTAAGTTTCGATCGAATCCCGCAATCGAATCGAATGAAACACGCAAACGAAGCATTTTTAATGCAATTTACGTCAAAAATTGTCAAAATCCGTTCTATCTTTGTGTTAGTGCGTTGCTCTGATGCCAGCAGGCTTGATTTAAAACTTCTTTTTGTTTTTTTACAGACAACCTTTGAACTTGGACGAAACATTGGACAAAATGAAAGAAAATTGTTGATTTGGCTCAAAAGAAATAATAACTTATAAATCAAAAGTATGTTTACCAAAAGGGGCTTCACTGGGAAAAAATCGCTGCAGTCATCTACGAAGCAGGTTTTTTGCGGATGCCTTACTTATCTACTATATGATCACGTCCGAGCATGGCGAATAAATCGAATAATTACTGCATAAATTAAGAATTAAACGACAAATTATATCAACAGATCGTTACGACGACACGGTATGAGAATTCTTCTTAGATAAAAAAACCACGCATTGAAAATCTTTTCAGTGTTTATAAACGAGCTACTCAATGTTTACAAACGAGTCGCAAATGCTCACGAAGATGGTACGTCCTCGTATCATGCAACACATTGAATTTGTACGAATATGCGTACACGGCTTACGAGTCGTTGTCAAAACTTGGCACCTTCCGGTCGAACAATTACGATATTAAACACATTCCCGCCAGTTCGTATTTGATCGTGTCCTTCGTGCCTGACGACATCTGCGGTCCGTATGAATATTACAACGTGTCTTTGGAGCAAGCTCGGTATTTCGATACGGGTGCTTGTACACCTACGACTAACTTTCTATTTATAAAAGCGAAACGTCTCAATTATAATGTAAGTCAAAAGTTTATTTTGCATCATTAACGGCCGAATATTAAAAAATCTACTCAATTGGATGTGCCGCATAAATTTTGAAAGTAATTGATTTGACGTTTGCCAGTACTTTTTGACTTTTAGATAAGGTTCCTACATTTATGAGGGTGTCAAATTTAAGGAACATTTGAATATTCGTCCGTAAGCCTTTCTGTGCGACACTAGTTATAAATATGTGCCTATACCTTTATCTAAATCCTTAACCGCCTCTGTGGTCTAGTGGTTGAGACCACCTACCTCAGATCTAGAGGTCCGGGGTTCGATTCCCATGGGGTTCTATATGTGACGGTAACCACTTGCCACCAGATGGGCCGTCAGCTTATTTGTCAAACAAATCGTCTAGGTATTACAATTTGGTATAAAACGGTTAATTTTTTGGATGAATTAGGATAACGGGCCCTGCCATCTGCCTTTGTTTTCGGGAGCGTTTCCCTTACACCCTGTAGGTATGAAGTAGGTAGGGAAAGTCAGAGGCACGTCAAAAAGTAGTAAAACTTCACTACAAAAACCAAAACAAAGATTTACGATCATTGATTCACTGTCGGTCGATTGTAAATAAATTACACTTGGCTTCTTGCTTAGCCAAATTCTTCTCGCCTATTACAATGCTTCTTTAGACTCTTAAAACGTAATTGTTTTTTTTAACTTTGCCTTTAAAAGACTTTGCGACCAGCTTTACTCACGGCTAAACTAAATTCTGCCATTATCATTTTATCAAAAATTTGATAGCTAGTCTTCTCGTATACATTTTCCTTTTTTATGCATCCACCGCTATCGGTAAAAAAAATTATATCGATCCTACACTACAAAAAATTCATCACTATTTTTGTTATATCTCTCAAGTCTCAACATTGACATTGGTCCAAGGTGTAACATCTTTATGGATACGTCAACTTAATAAAAACGTAATAATAGATACATAAAAGTTTAATACAGTTATCTTCTTAGCTCGCCCTTACTTTATGAGTTAGTTTATTGGGCTGTCCGACGAAATGGGTCTCGTTTATATCTTTTGTTGAATTGGAACACATGCTACCTAATGCCATTCAAATAAAATGACTTAGGTCCTTTACCAAATTCAGTTATCACTTATCACATCATAAAGTAAGTAAATTATAGTAGCGGGTAACTGTTACCCTTCTTCGTATATTACTTCTTAAAAAAAATCGATTTATTTTTGGGTGCTTTATTCCAATTTTGAAAAAGAATTCTAGTGCAATACAGTTTTATGTTACGCGCTTATTTACATGTTCATTTAACTACTTTAAATAATTACTCGTCCATCAAGCGTAGCGCTACTAAAATATCTGAAATATTGTTATAAATACTTATTTATATAAAATCTTTTACCGTGTACCATCGCCCTAAGGGCCTTCAGAGCTATTATCATTACGCTCCAAATTGCTCCATACAGCGTGCTTGCCGTCCTTGTGTACGCCCCTAATATGGTAATTTAGTCCCAATGATAGTAACACTCGCGCCGCTAAACGACGGTTATCGTAAATCAGTCTGGTAAGAGCGTTCATTTGGCAATTGAACATTATTGTTATATAATGTGTAATGTTATCAAAACTACGAATAAGATTTGAAAAGAAAATTAAAATTTAGACTGATCTAATAATTTCTTATTCCTCGAAATAGGTTGAAGAATTTTTTTTTTATAGCTCGGGTAGGTATTTGTTAAATAAACTCAGGAGTAACTTAAGTTGATAGCTCTTAATAAATTGATATTAAACGGAGTCAAGTGTTCGTTCAGAAAAACTCCATTTAATAAGTTTTATATTATAATTTATTAACAGTTTAAGGCCCGCCTATTTGTTAAGTGGTCTAAAGACGTTTGTAACAAAGCCTGTTGCTGCTTTAGCATAAAAGTCTTACGCCTTTGTTGATTTCAAAGAAATTACCTGCTAATTTAAACTGTCAAAACAAATAAGTAACAATTAAAACTGCGTTACAACTTGTTGTTCTGTACAAATTGTTGCTCGGCTCCAAATTGAGAGAACTGGGAAAACAAAAATTTTATTCGCCTGTCATTCATTCATTCGTTCATTCATTCATTTGTGTTCATTTCATTACAGTTCATTAAGATGAACTCAGTTACGTCCTAAGCACTTGGACGAGATATCCCACTATTTTACAGTTTCATTTTGACTCTCGCAGTCAAATGTGTGAGAGGCTTGTAATGCCTATCGGGGTCCAGTTTAATTAAGTTGTAGGTGCAGTGGGTCAGTTACTGGCCATCGCATTACCAGCTCTTTATTAAACACGCCGATCCGTGCTGCAATCCTGCCGACGTCCAGTTGGTGGAAACACACGCCGTTGAAATACGTCGAACCTTAATTGATGGGGCCTTCATTGATTGTTATAATTTGTAACTACTTAAAATAAAACAAGTGAGAGCCCGTATTACGTTATTGACTGGTAATGGTTTTTAGTTTCAATAAGTAAAATGTTTTCAACATATTATTTAGGAAGATCTTAAAGTGGTTCGAAGACTTCAAATTATATTGAAACCTAGGAATTATTTATTTAAGAATGCACCAATAAAACAACAGAAAAAGACATTTACGGAAAATGTTACGGACTTTTCGGACACAAAATGTTGGGACACCGTGTCCGAATCGTCACTTTCAATTTTAATATTAAAGTTAGTGACGATTCGGACACCATTAAAATAAGTCTTTTGTTTGTACAGAAATGTTTATCAACGCTAATTGCTAAAAGAACGGACTTATTCAAAAAATTATTACGATCTGGTACTCTATCTCCGATATTATACTTACATTCACAAATTAATCCCCTTTATCACACATATAAATATATCAGCATCATAATTGGTATATAATAAACAATAGTTATTTGTTATACAAGAGTGCAAAGTTGCTTTTTAACCGCGTGCTCAATTTTAATGACCGAGCAAGCGAAGGATTCTAAAATTCATCCCACCTCAACGAGGAAATGACTCAATACAAAAAAAACATTTGCGCACTTTCAGTCGATTCTGTTGGCGTCAAATAAACTTCTTCGACTAGCGTCGAATCACTCATTTTAGGTTTTTTACTTGTTTTCAAGTTTTTGTTTTAAACCTATGGTTTTAACAAATATGTCGTGAAAAGAAAATGGCGCGTGCAAAGCAAATTAAACAAAAAGTACACCAAGAAGGAGCCGAGCACACTACTTTTCTAAATTCAATTTTTCTTTATTTTCTTATCAGTCTAGTGGATAAAAACGGCTTTTGCACTCAGATATCGAAGAACAAAAATACTCTCTCCGAGATGGGGGGATGAAAAACAATTTTTTGTCTACTGAGTTCCGAAATGAGCTTACCAGCCCACCTAGTCTTCTGAAGAATATAATATATTCTGGCTAGTGTCTGCTAAAATATCAGTTCTTTACTTACAAGAATATCTAAACTAGAAAAATTTCACGTCCTGAGGCGGGGATCGAACCCGCGATTTTTATAAGTAAATAATTTTTTAAAACAATAATAATGTTAAAATGAAAATTAAGAATATTTGAAAGCAATACCCCAACTTAACCGAATCTTAGGTATTTGTAAAAATACTCGTTTCGGATGTTGAAATAGAACATTTCGACATTGTAGGGTGGACGTTAGCTTATAACGCAAATACAGATAGACTAGAAGAATTTTATTCCATTTCTTGTATAAGGTTTAAAAGTTGAAGTATGAGGAGCTCGATGGCGTGAGGAGATCGGTGGCGTTATGGTTTGAGCGCTCAGTTTCGATTACAAAAATAATGCACCTTTCGCCATGGTAGATCCCGGGATGGGTCAACAAAAAATTATAATCTCGAGCTCCTCCGTGCTTCGGAAGGTACGTTAAGCCGTTGGTCCCGGTTGTTACTGTAACCGCTATCCCACCAACCAGCATTGGACCAGCATGGTGGTTTTAAACAAAAATAAAAATATTTTTTTTAAAAATAGGCCATCAAGGAGCACTTTCAAATCGTAAAAAATCACATTTTTATGGCTATCAAAAAAACTAACAACGTTATAGTATCTGTATGTCCGTCTGTCTGTCTGTCAGGGCCTAAAACTCTTCACGTGTCTCTCCCATGTAGGAAGAGCTGTGTCCAGAAGTCGGAAGTACATAGGCTGGTGATAAAGTTAAAATGTAAGACATAATAGCGTTTTTTGTCTTTGTGTACGTCAATAAAAAATATTATTTTTTTACGGAATTCAAATACTTTGATGCATCTATGTCACATTGTTTAATATTAAATTCCTCACAGACAAATTATTATTAAAATTTATTTCGTTCATTCGAGATACGTAATGTTAAAATTCACGTGTTTTATGCTACACTGGCCTGACATGCGATTCTCTAAAGGCAGCATCCTTGAGTTGGTGGCTGTTGCAGCGCTGTAATACCTTTTGGTATTTGTTAGAAATCATTTGACAACCGTTGGCGACACTAGCGTTTCGACAGCGAGCACGGCGTGAACTGGAACTAAAAGTTGTTTATTTTTATATCTTTAAGTAAAAGTCAATCAAATATTTAATAAAGTATGATCCATTATAAACACAAGATCGAAAACTATAGATTTTACATAATTCATGTCGTATCTATTAAGCAGCGACGGACATATACAGACAGGCGATCGATGTAGAGAGAGATGAGTGAATACGCTTACACGCAGCGCTGTGCACAAACGTCAAAAACAATGGCGGGTCGTCGTCAAGCTCGATATCGAATATTTCTGTTAGTAAATCACACTGCTGCTATAAGTCAGCAGCCATGTGTTCGTGGTTGTGGCAGCTCTGTCATATCATACCTTTTGTCGTTTGTTTGCTAAACAAAAAAACCCTTTTGATAACCGTTAGCGACAGCGTTTCGACCACGTGCACTACAAAGTTGTTTATTTTTTATCTCTTCATGTAAAAGACAATCAAATATTGAATGAACTCATTATGATACATTTTAAACACAAGAAAAACAAAATTGAATTATATCGATTGTATTGTAATATCTCTAAAACGACAAACACGAACGACAAACATACACAGCCAAGAGATCGAGGGAGAAATTAGTGAATACGCTTACGCGTAGCGCTGTGCCAAACGTCAAAATCAATGGCGGCTCGACTTCAAGTGGAATATTTCTGTTAGTGAATCGCGCTTCTGAACCTAAACAAAATAAACCAAGCAAAGCCAGTTGATGGAATCAAGCCCATAGAGTACCCCTTTATACTAGTAAATCAAGTACCAAAAATGTAACGGGTTTTTTACGTTTGACACAGCCGCGCTTGTTCCGGGGCTTATTTAGACGAGTGGACTTAACGACAAGAGACTATAAACGCTTTACTGGATTCTTAACTAATACGAGGCAACTCTTCATCCAATGATTCATCAAATATTTACTTACTTGTAATTGTTTGTGATGTTATCGGAGTGCTGTATCTCTCAGATTAGGCATAAACAAACACTGAAAATGTTACTATGTTCTGCAGTGTCCGAACTCCACTATCGCTGGCCTTGGCTATCCACTGGTCTTCGCATATGGATTCGCTTCACATCAGGTTGAGTCATTTGTCGTGCTTTGTATAAATAATAAAAAAGGTCGGTCAAGATATAAAGACGCTAAGATATATAATAATATACACTTTTCACATCTCGTGTGTCTTGTTCTCTTTGCAATAAGAGTCACTGACTGTCAGAAGTAATAATAATAATAATAAACTATTTATGTTCGCTTTACTATAGTAATTACATCTAGGTGACCGTTAACCGTCAAACAGTTCGCTGTGTTTCGAATTGAAGGAAAAGGTAGGTAAAGGTAATTACTGCGCATGGACAGCATTTATCTTAGGCCTCAGGATGGCAACGCACCTGCAAATACCAAGCGATTTATTCCTTGTCATTGTGGCCCATCAGCTTGTTTGTTGTTGTTAGTTGTTTGTTTGTTGTTGTGGTTGTTAGTTGTATAAAAACATCTAGGCCTTAAGTTACTATTATATTGGAAAGAGTCTAGTACCTGAAATAGTGAAGTGTCATCTTAGTGCTCGTGACTGTATGTACATAACAAGGCCTAAATGCAAATATAAAGGCGCATACAGATACACCAGCTATGTTAAATAAAATAAAATAATAATTACACCTCGACAAATATTTGTTATTTAAAACTTATGTATCCGATGATTATTCCACTATGTTCACCTGGGTGATTTCACCTAGCCCTGGTTGCAAAAAGTGGAATTAGTTTATTTCCTCGTATCCGAAGTAGTTTGGTTATTTTTTTTTCAGTGAAGATATTACAGTAATATTATGACTGTAAGGTAGATTAGAGACCCGTATAATACAGAGACTATGCTAGGAATTCGAATTCACCTCATTCTTGAACAAGACAGTATCTCTGGAACTTAAATGCTGAATGTTTTAAGGATTCAAGTGATTAAATCAATTTGGAGAGATTGTGAACAAAATTCTTGACATAAAATAGCAAGCATCGTTATGTTTTTACGAGATCTTTATAAAAATTGCTGTTTGTGACACTTAATTAAATTTAGCGAAACCCTTGTGACAAAAGGAAATGCGTAATAAACAAAATACTTGTGTTTTTGTTGTTATTTGATTTCACAAATGTGATATTTAAATATACATTGTTCTTATCATTCGTTGCTGCTACATTGTTGAAGCAGAAAATATAATAATTATAATATAAACAAGCAAGACGTAGTTGTATGCCCGATATGTTTTCTTCTTCTTTTTTTATTTATTCGGACAACAAAACAGATAACAATCAAACAAGTTACACGATAATTATACATGGATAATGTTTGGTACTAGATTGAAATTCTACATAAGTTGACACATAATTTTAAAGGTTTTGCAGTAATATCCCTACAGCTTTTTATTTTATTAAATTTTATCATATTAAAAAATTATAATCACATCAACAAAAACGCAAGCCAATTTTAGGCGGAATGGGAGCTGCAGATATATCCACTAAATTGTTGCTCAACCACCTTCTTAAATATTCCATAACTTGGATTGAAAATATCCACACGAAGGTTGTTAATAGATTTCTCATTGTAAACCCGACACATTCTTGTTATGGAATTATGAAATGATGTGTTATTTTTATAAGTTTTCAAATAAAAAGTCTTATTAAATGACGATTGCGCTTAGTGTTGATATTGCGCTTTTTGCATGAAGGCCTCGTGATGCTTGGCCAAATGCGAACTAGATGACCATATAGGTAGCCCTCATTTTGCCAGCGTAGTAAGTAGTTTTTAACCCCCGACGAAAGAAGAGAGGTGTTATAAGTTTGACGTGTCTGTCTGTGTATCGGTGTATCTGTGTATCTGTGTGTCTGTCTGTGGCATCGTGGTGCTTAAAAGAATGGACCGATTTTGATTCGGTTTTTTTTTGTTTGAAAGCTAATGTGACTACGATGGTTCTTAGCTACAATTTATGAAGATCAGATCAGGCGTTTGATGACTATCAGCTCATTTTCTACATGATAATAGGATTTTACTAACTTTTACAGATCCGATTGATTTCAAATGTGGTGTACTGTCACTTCGGTGACATTTCCATGACATACTAACCTTGAGCTGATTCTATACCATCAAAAAGTCTGCGAAATGGTTAATTCTTCAGAAACTTAAGCAGATATAGCGTGTTTTGGGCTCTTATGAATAGTCTTAATGAGATGGTGCTAGATAGATGATTAATGACGCCGGGGGTTACTTAAAATTTTTAATTTTGTAATTATGAACTGTTTTGAACGTGACCCCCTAGCACGAACACTTATAAATTTGGAATCGCCATCGTATTGAGTAGTCACGTTAGCTTTTGTCTGGCTTTTGTTAGAAATTTTAAAAATGAGTGAACGATACGATTTTGATTCGAAATTTAAAAATGTTCGTGCTAGGGGTACAGCTCTCTACACAAAAACATCCATATGAAACGTTCCTTGGCGCGCAAATTCCTGAATCTGGCGCAGTAAAATCATTCGTTGTAAACTATGTATCATCCTTGATGGTATATTTGTCTCCTGGCAACATAAGACCTATAGTTTCTAGTCTGTGGCTACTCGATAAATAAAAATTATTTAAGTGTTATTCAACAAATTATATTTTATTTATTACTAGTTGCACCCGGCATGCTTTGCAATGCCCATAAAAAGAAAATTGTTAGGTTTTATAGTAAAAAATAATAATAATTAAAAAGTTAAACAGAAACCTCCACAAGAACACCCTACCAAAGTTTTATTACAAACTGATTAATCATTTCGAAACGCATAGCCACTTACCGCGCAAAAGGGCAGGTAGGTAACCTATATCCTATACCCACACAGGATTTATCTCACGTTTCACCCATGGTGAACTCTATATCCGATCCCTAGCAATGAAAGCGTGACAGACAAACAGACAAGAGTTACCGACGCATTTATAATCTTAAGTATGGATTTAAACACAAACAAAATATTATTTGGCACATTTTCAAGAAAAGACGCCCAGTGGATACTAGCAAAAAATTTTTAAAAACATATTGATTGAGCAGGTGAATGGTGGATATGCATTCATTCATCACACAAGCTCTTAATGATACTGCTAGATTGGATAATTGGTGTGGGTGCATGATCATTATTATTATTAGTAGGATGAGGGCTTGACCGCTCGCTATTACTCTACGATTTATAGAATTAAAAGAAAATATTTAATACAAAATTGTTCGGAGTGTGTAACGCAAATGCCCCGGCTTACGGCCTAATACCCCAAATCGCAAAATGATTTAATGTACGTTTCATTAGAAGATTTTGCCTTGCTTTTCTTTGTTCGCCCCTAACACGCCATCAAAGCTTGCATGGCGACGGCATTACTGCTAATGGCTCTAACAAACAGAATTTGCATTTCTGACAATCCAGGTTTAATTACATTTCGTTGCTTCCTTGTTTACAATGTTGCAACTAAATGAAGAAACAATTTCATTAGTTTCAGAGGAATTCTAAATGTGAAAAGTCATGAATATTGATTAACATAAAAAACAAAAAAACAATTTAATTTAAGTAAAATAGTTTACGCTAGTGAAATGACAAGGTTCAGCTTTCAAACGTCCCACTGCTGGGCACTGGCCTTCTTACATGGAAAAAATTATGGTCTATGTATTCCATAGATTACCATAGCTGTAGGCTACCATAGATTATAGTGTTTTCTGTATTTATGCTGCCGTAGATTATCTCATCATCATTCATCATCATCATTTCAGCCGAGAGACGCCCACTGCTGGGCATAAGCCTCCCCCAGGGATCTCCAAACCGATCAGTCCTGCGCTGCCCGCATCCATTGGCTTCCCGCGACCCTCACCAGATCGTCGGTCCACCTTGTGGGAGGCCTACCAACGCTGCGTCTCCCGGTACGCGGCCGCCACTCGAGGACCTTTCCGCCCCAACGGCCGTCAGTCCTCCTTGCAATGTGGCCTGCCCACTGCCACTTGAGGTTCGCAATTCTTCGGGCTATGTCGGTGACCTTAGTTCTCCTGCGGATCTCATCATTTCTAATTCGATCACGCAGAGAAACCCCGAGCATAGCCCTCTCCATTGCCCTTTGGGTAACATTGAGCCTTCTTATGAGGCCCATTGTAAGATTATCTCAGCCGCTGTTTATAGGCTATAATCAATGTCTATGGGCTACCGTAGATTATAGCCTCTATAAGTTTTTTTTTATACAACTAGATGACAAACAAACTGACGGCCCACCTGATGGTAAGTGGTTACCGCCGCCTACAGACACTTGCAATATAAAGAAAAAATCACTTGATACTGCAAGTGTGTTGTCATCCTGAGGTGAAATGCCGTCCATCTGTAATTACACTGGTTATCTTTCACTTCAATTCGAAACACAGCGAACTGTCTCACGGCTGAAATAAGAAAGGCGGTGGTACCTACCCAGGCGACCCTACATATGGGGTAAAACCTGGTAAAATACCGCTACGTTACCGTAGATTACAATAATAGTACTTTGTCATGTGCAATCAAAGTATAAATAAATAATCTATATCTATAGAATTCCGCGTTATTAGCGTTACCTCTGTTTATGGGCTACCGTGGTCTATGTACCATGGTCTATGACTACAGGCTAAAATAAATTACCGTAGTAGGTATTATGCCGCCATAGATTAGTGCAGCCTCTGTATACACTACCGTAGATTACCGTAGTCGATGTCTATTGGCTACCGTAGATTACCGTAGTCTATGTTTATAGGCTAACGTCGGTCATCGTAGATTCTGTCTTTATGCTATCGTAAATTACCGAAGTCTTTGTTTATAGGATACCGTATAATACCGTAGTTTATGTCTTAGACTACCGTAAATTACCATAGCCTCTGACTATAGGTTCCCGTAATTACTGTAGCCTCCGTCTATAGAGTATCGTATATTACCGTATTATATTTCTTTAGGATAAATAATCAGAGGCTACGGTAAACTACAGTACAGTTTAGCCTCTGTCTATTTTATAGGCTATCATAGATTATTGCAGTCTATGCCTATAGGCTACCGTAGATTACTGTAGTCTATGTCTTTGTCTATAGGCTAACGTAGATTTTGTCTTTATGCTGTCGTAAATTACCGTAGTATACTATACATTCAGTCAAAAAAGTATTGGAGCAAATTCGACGAGAAAGGCCAGATTTGTGGAAAGAAAATTCTTGGATTTTGCACCAAGCGTGGGGCAAAATTACGCGCCATCATTGTGAACGAATTTTTGACCAAACACTCAACAAATATGATACACCATATTCACCAGATATGGCTCTCCAGCCGACTTCTTTCTTTTTCCTAAACTCAAATTACCGCATCGTGACACCCGTTCGTTTTCAATCGGTAGAAGACATAAAGGAGAATTCGCGGCGAGAACTGGGGCCTTACCACGATCTTTATAAAAGCGATTCATATTCCGCTCGGTTCAGTATTGGTTCCTAATATCATGGACCAAATAATCATCCTTGCTAATATGCATCGCTGCCATAGTCGTAGATAGTGTCGTAGTACGAATTAACGATTCTACTCAGTTTAGGTCCTAAACTGGATCGCGATAAAAGATGGTGGTACGGGTGCTGAACTCAATTCAGGAAACAGCATTTAAAAATGTTTTGATGATTGGATTATCGTTGGCGTAAATGTATCGTTTCTGAAGGAGCATATTTTGAAGGTGATAAAATAAATTTGGATGAATAACTATCATTTTGTTTATTATTGATCTTTTCCCGTAACTTTCTAGACAGAGTAGTATGTCTATATGCTCCCGTATAACCGTGGCTTACCTATATCATCTTTAGGCTACCGTCACCTCTATCTATATGCTAAGGTCGGTAGTTACAAATCTTCTGTATCGCAGCTTTCTTCTTCAGTCGAGCTCTCAAATTCGTGAGAACTTAATAATTGTTGTCTCACGTTTTATTCGTCCTGCTTAATCATAAGCGGGAGCCATTCTTACTAAATCGCTTATCAGAAAAACAAATTAAACTGGGTAGGAAAACAAATTAAACAATATTGCCACTCCATCGATACAAAAGAGCTCATTGCTTTAAAACTGGAGATGTTTGATAGAAATTAGAGCCGAAAGTAACAGCCGAAAAATGTAATTAAATATTTTTCTTCAGTTCTACGTTTTTCATTTAAAAGATTTTCTACTTTTAACCCGTTAAGCATGAGATTCCAGACACATTTGATTTTTCAACTGTCATAGCCCCCCGGTGGTATATCGCGGCTTGAAAGATTAAAATATATAGATTATTTTTAGGGTTCCGACTTCGATAGAAAAAAAGGAATTGTCATAGGATCACTTCGTTGTCTGTCTTCCCCAATCCTACTTACGAACTGTCTGTATACAAGTTTGTGCACAATGTTTTTAAAAAAAGACAAGTGTGGGTTTTTTATAAGTACTCGAAAAATTCGTCGTACAAAATCGTACAAAAGACGCGAAGTGATAAATGCCTAAAATAGCTGGAACTTTTAATTTAGCCGTTTTTATTATGATTATTTGAGAGTTTCGAGGAACATTTTCCAGATGTATAGCGCTGTTATAAAATTATAAAAGTTGTAATTTATAACTTCTTAAAAAGATAGTTTTTATTTGAGCGCCTAATGCAGCATTCGATTGATTAAAATACCAAGTGTACTACGTAATACTGCAAATTGACGAAACCGTTTGTCAAATTTTATGGCGTAATTTGGCGACCGGCAACCCTATCGTTAAACTATTTGAGGTTATATTAACAGTAAGAAAGGGGAGGCTATTAAAATGTTTGCAAGTCATTGCCAGGCTTATGACGACCTATGAAGTTAGCCTCTAATCTGCCACATGCAGGATTAGATTATTCAAAACTGATCCAAAGGGATGTATGAGCTGAACCGTTTGAATAATAAGGACGGATCGTACCTACATTTAATATACTAGTTTTGTCTCTCAAATTATTTGTAATTGAATCGAGATTTGATTACGATATGGCTATTACTCTATTAACGCTAAAGAGTACTTAAGTTCAAATTTACTAATTTATTTTAGGTGCTTCGGAATTAAAACCGTGTAAATTTTCTAAGGAGGTCTGGTAAGGGTCGCGGGAAGCCGTTGGATGAGGGCAGCGCAGGACCGATCGGTTTGGAGATCCTTGGGGGAGGCCTATGCCCAGCAGTGGGCGTCTCTCGGCTGATATGATAAAATTCTAAGATGTAATTAGCAGACATATTTATTAAAAGAAGTTATCCATTATAAAAAAAAACAATAAAACAAAAGAATAAACTCAATTTTTGAAGCCCTTAGACTACACAAACCCTTTTTTATGTCACTATAGAGGCCATATATGCCTTTGGTTGGAACATCGGACACATACAACATTATACAGGATGGATATGGAGGATTCTATCAATAACATAGTTAACAGTTGCTGTTCAGAATTCAGAGCCAACTTTAAACAGGTTAACGGAGTTAGCTGGTAACATGTTCGAGAGAATATAATGCGATATACCAATATTATGTTGTTTGTATGCAAATAACACTTAATAATGTACGACACCAGCATAACTATTACTGAAAATTGATTTTACATAGCTTAGCCGCTTTTCCATTCGGGGACTTAGTGAACCTTAAAAACTTTTGAAATTTTTGTTTTTGCGCTAAACGCTTCTTAGGTAAATAGGTAAGTACTTCCTACTAGTCTACATTTATAATTTCTAAAATTAGTGTATTTCAACCCTTGTTTAATTGTTAAACTATAAATATAATCTATGCTTTGGTGTTCCAACCAAGGTCTATGAGTGTTTGGCGGGATTTGGCGGTGACAGTCAAGATTTTTCTAACAATATTTAAAAATTGTGACTAAGCGAATGTTGTGTTATAAAATTGGTGTAGTTTTATGAAGCAAGTGTTTGTGCTGACTTGCGTTTGGAAGATCATTGTAATTAAAGTGATTATGGTGTGAGCGATGTTATGAATTTCATCGTATCTATCCACCTCATCAAAGTATCATCATGGAGACTGTCATCATATACTTCACGTCAAACTCTCCCAAAATGCATTAAAATGCAATCCAATTAAAAAATAATGAAAATACATTTGTTACTAGCTTAAAAGGTCTTGAAACCAGAGCCGTAAAACAAAACGAAACAAGGTCAAATCTAACTCATAAAGCTGGCCGTATGCTTACGATATAGATTTGTCCAAGCCACTTCAGTTGAAGCGGGACATTGAAGTCTATGAATGTACCAACAGCTCCTAATTCAATCCTACAATGTTTTTCCCCATACTCCAATATTACACATACAAATATTCTATTCAATTTTATTACTTGACCTTCTTTATTTATTACCGTGGAATACAAAGTTGTTGTGAATTTTAGGAGCAACAATATTGTCTGACAAGCTGACAGTATGGCGCAAAGGCGCGAACTGCGTCATTCGCTTAAACTTCCAAAACTAAAATACCGTTGAACACGTCATACATTGCTGTGCAACTTCACGCCGGACTCTACATGGGACGAGCATAACATGTAATGTAAGCGTTTGTTGGAATAATTTCATAGAGTAGGTAAGAATGTGGTGCGATATTGTTCGCAGTTCGGTCACGACTCCATTCATTCAAGGAAAACGACCGAGTCATCGATGAAATATCGTCTCCTGCTTTCTTTACTGTTGTTGAGGCGTTTGAAGGATTTAGTTTACGGGAAATTTCAGATGAAGAATTGATAGTGTAATCGGGGTGTACGCAAAGCACAAAATACAAAGTTTCGAGTAAATAAAATAAGTATACATATAAATTTTATTAATAACACTATAAAATTTAATTATGACAATCAGTAAAAAAATTAAGTGACAAGGGTGACAACTGTCTAAATTAAAAATTATTTAAGAAGTATATTCGAACTCTTTTCTATCATTCCTTAATTTTATCGACTATCCAGTCTCCATTCAGTCACTCTCTTAACCCCATGCACACACACCATGCATACTTCCCTTTCGCCAAAGATTTAGTTAGCGCATCAGCAACCATACGCTGTGTCTCAAGTCTCAACATACTTTAAGGCTAAGTGTGGTTGATCAACAGCTTCTCTCACAAAGTCAGTTGCGGACTAACAGGGGGCGGAAGGGGCGGCCCGCCCCGGGCCTCCGGTCTTTACTTTCGCATTTATTAATATTAGTATGAATACAAGTATAGCTTAAGGTATTGACGTCGCTAGGACTACTAACAACTGGGTTCAATATTCTATTCTCATATACCTAGTGAGTGGTTTTTAATTTTAGTCTATATATAAGTCAATGTTTGTATCTTTGTTCGCTATACCTCCCGAAACCATTAATCGGATTGGGATGAAATTTCTGTAGAGTATTCTGGTGACGCACGCAGAGGTTCCTGGATAATGCAACTTTTTCTTTTTATTTATTATAAAACCTAACAGTTTACTCTCTACGGACACTGCGAAGCATGCCAACTGCAGATAGTAAATTATAATAATTGCTAGGCATCATAACTTATATACTTCAATCTGTAACTCTACAGACCTACCACCCAGACTACCCAGTAAAACCAGTAATAACTTTGACTTTCTCTTCTGTGATTACAATAACAGTGTTTTATGTACTACATGTATTATGAGAAAGAGTTTTATTTAACCACTTACACGTTTAATTGGACCTTATTATGTCACTACCGGAGCTATTTTACCATGTAACTGTTTGGATTCTGTCACCAGTTACTACCATCAAACAATTATTCATAGTCACAAAAGCGAAGCAATACATCAACGTCACTCATTCCCCTCGATCTCTGAATTGAGTAATCAATATTTAATATAACCAACGACTCTTTTGAGTAATCACTATACAACCTACATTAGCTGTCCCAAAATATACCAGAAAATGCAGGCATTTTAGTGATCTAATAAATCATCATCTAAAAAAACATTGACTATATAACGCCTTAGTGCTAATTACAAACCTTCACATATTATAACAAAAATACGAATTATAAAACTTATAAAACTTAGCTAGTGTACCAAGATGAGACTAACAGCGCCATATGCCGAAAAATAAAAATAAAATACTTAGGATAATTATTGTCGCCCAAAATATTTATGACATATATTCTATACATATCTTTGAGGCAGCTATGATCTAAGTTGGCATATTTTATTTTCTTTATTATAATTCAACTCTAAATCTAATAATGCCAATAACAAAAACCTAATTAGTTATAAATAAATTCTGCCTAAAATCTCTTATTGGTAAATTATATTTAGAATAATGTCTTGCTTGCCATAGCTTGCTACGAAAAGTTCGTAGCGTTACGAAATTGCTACGAAAGTGTTCCTTTACAAAGCATTTCAGACTACTCGGCGCGGCGCGTGGCGTCGACCTATAGCCGTAGCATATAATACATGTTGTACCGTAGCACTTTAATTGTTTAAAACGCTGCTTCACTCACCCTTTCTGTAAGTTTAAAGTGATCAAATCAGACGCAACATAAACAGCAACTGTCCCTTTTTATTGCAGTGCGTCAAAGCGAAACAAAGTGTGACTTTTCGAATCGATTATAAATAAGAGCCACGGAACTAAAGCGATTTCAAATAACATCTTAACACATAATAGAGCCTTGCCCGCGAATTATGTGAGAGGCGGTAGGACTCAAATTGTACTCATCAATCAAAGTCTGCGCTAGCGAGTGGAGCACATTCCGTCGTTGTTATACGCCTGTTATTGCCATATTTGCTATCGGTTTTCCGGCTCACAGCTTTACACCCTCATCAACTCTATAAACCTATTGCAATGTGTCATTACAAAACGACCAGAAACACTGGAGCTGTGATTCAATAGGAAGTTTACTTTTGAAGTGGCACGTCGCCGGCTCAGTTCAGAGTGGCCGGTTACTCGACTTATTTGCGAGAAGATGGTTTTCGTTACTGTTATTAGCTGATCAATAGTCACTTGTCCGAAACAATTGGTGGTAGTTCGAAAAAACGCTTTTATGGGAATTTTAAGGTACAGAGGATGTCCTAAAATGAGAGGCAGCTTTATTGTAACCCTTCGATCCATTCAGCATGCGGACTCAGACACAAGAAAAACCTATTGCATCTGATATTATAAGCTTCAGAGATTAAAACCTGTATCTCACCTATGCAATAATTTTGTATAATAAACAATTATTTTAAATTGCATTTACTCTAATTGCATTATCTTTTTTCTTTTTAAAAGTGTTGCCAGCGTTGCCAGTTGTTGCCAGCGACTTCGCCCGTGTGGTGATATATATTTCCAGGATGAAAAGTGCGCTACTCTAGACTATAGTCTTAGACTAGATAGATAGATTATAATCAACCTATCTCTGTGCCAAATTTCATTCAAGTCTGTTCCAGCCGTTCTAAAACAAACATCCATCCAAGCTTTCGCATTCATAATATTAATAGGAAGTAGGGTCCTATGCCCAGCAGTGGCCGTCTCCCGGCTGATATGAGAAATTAGGATTAGTGGGATGATGAGGCGCCTGAGCGTGTCACTGTGAGACACATAATAATTACTTATTATACAATAAACGTGAGGAGCTCGGTGGCGTAGTGGCTCGTGCGCTCTGGTTTCGATTACAAAAACAAAGCAACTTTCGCCATGGTCGATCCCCGATGGGTCAATCGAAATTTGTTATCTCGAGCTCATCCGTACTTAACAAGGCACGTTAAGCGGTGGCGGCGGTTACTGTTACCGGTTTTCCCCAGGATATTAGCATATCTTGGGGAACCGAAAACCGGTTGCAGTAATCGCAATTGTGATATTTTATATGTAGGTAAACGTGAAACACCTGCCATATTTTATTATTGCGCCCCAACTATATTAGCTTTCCATAAATTATGACATTAAATTTATTATTTCTTAAATTTTGGGTCGTAAATTTTTGAAAGATATGTGGATACTCTAGAAAAAAATGTTGCGGGAAGTGAACCCGCGACCTTTCCATTGTTCGGCGAATAGTCCAGGTGAATGTTATGACTACCGAGGGCTTGTAGCATCGAGAGATAGCATCGTAATTGAGAGTAGCATCGTATTCGTAACTCTCTATAAAGAGCTAAACTTAATTAGATATTATAAAATACTAGCTGACCCCGCAAACGTTATTTTGCCTTAAAATAAAATTGACTAAAAAAAAGGAAAGTAGCCGATTCTCAGGCCTACTGAATATACATTAAACATGAAATTCGGTCAAGCCGTTTCGGAGGAGTATAGTAACTAAATTTGTGACACGACAATTTTATATATGAGATTTTTTTTGCAGTTATTTCTAAATAGGCTATGGGTCACTATTTAAATGAATATTGGTATTGTTTGCTCTCTATATTCGAAGATCTCCATCAGATCACAAGCAAATTAAAAGGGGACCAACCCTTTCAAAAGGAGATATTGCACAACATACCAAAAAATAAGCAGAATTGAAAAACTCCACTTTTTTAAGGACAAAACTACCAAGTGTGAATTACAAAGAAAAGAGCCCTTTCTTCAGTAACTTACTTCACAACAAATAACATCTTCTACTCGCCAAAATGCATATATCCTGTCCGCCAATCCCTGGCATGCATTGACGCCGCACACCCCATCCATTGTCCTCCAATACGCGTCACAAACTCGAATATTAATGTACTCCGTAATAATAGGCAACTTTGACTTAGTATGTTTCTTGAAAGTTTCCCGGCTCCGCTAATGCTTTATTTTTGCAAAATTTATAACAATCCCTCTTCTTGTATTTTGTGAGAACCGTAAAGCGAGTGTCAAATTGAGCAAAGAGTTACCGAAGTAAAGTTTGCTTGGCAATGTTTTTTTAGCACAGTTTTCAAATTCAAGAGAAGTGCCTCCGTCAATTGAATACAAACATCGCCTCACCCTGTCTTATCGGTACAAAGATCAATCCCTGTTTCCTGTTACGGAAATAAATATTTTCTTTCTAAACCTGAACAAGATTTTGCTTAACATACCGTTAAGAATAAAACCTTGGAATATAATAATAATATTCTCATATTATTACATCGAATTGTCTACATTTTACAGTGGTACCCTAGTACCTAAGTTTTGTTGTCTAGATATTTTGATTAATTTATCAAAAATAACAAAGGGTGCATGGTAGCTAACCTGCGGTAAGCTGCTGTGGATAAGTCGCCGCCATCGGGTAAAAACCCCCCGCTTAATTGCATGGCTAGCCCGTTGATTAAACACCGGCATCCAATTGAATGCCTAGCCCGATAGTTAATTGAACTAGACTCACACAATAGACCACACAAAATCCCTCCAGTGAACTTAAAACAATATTTTTTAACCATAACAGAGTCCCACATATTAAATTAAAAATATTATATGGGCGCGACAAATTCGCTTCCTGGCAAATTGCAGAGGCACCTAAGTGTAATTAAAATCTGCAATTTTTTAAGTCGTAAATTAAAGAAATGGCCAGGGCCGATCCAATTAATTTCTCTCACTCTGCTGGTTCGTTGGCTTTAAATGTAGTATCTATATATTTTAATGCTGATTGAAACAAATTATTATTGATTACGCTGTCCCTGAGAAATAACGAAATAACGGAGTTTGAGTAATTCAAGTTCTCTTTAATCATCAACTTTGGTACGATTCGCTTTTTTCCAGTGTTTAAATTAAATCATTTCCTTTTGTTTTTAATAAGAGCCGTGCTCGACTCCAATTATCTAATACTTTTAAACTTTTATCCACTTTTATCCATTCATCCATTTTGTCCATTGATCTTAAAAATAAATAAATAATAAATAAAATTAATAAACAATGATAAAAATAATTGCTTATAATATTATAAATACGAAAGCTACTATGTCCGTCTTTCAGCTATGTTTTCACTCCTAAACCGCTATAAAGACGAAACTGCAGTTATCTAATTACATCCGTGAAAGGACATAGCGTTTGTAAATACGCGGTATTGCAAACTACTTTTGCGCGGTCTTGCACGCCCACAGACGTTATTGAAAACTGCTCTTACGCGGTCTTGCAAACCCACCGACGATAGGCTATACTTTGGCGGGATAACCGACTACCACGCGGGCGGTATCTAGAGCGGCCACCACTTTTTTAGAAAGGAACAATGGCCCCACGCTATTAATCCATTTGACCCTTATTCGCTTAAAACGACAAGTGCCGATGCCTTCCCTGAACATCACAGTTTCAAGCTATAATGAAACGAAACGTTTTGTTGTGAAACATCAATGTACAGTCGACAGCATATCATTTTTACTAGGTGGTAGACCCGCATGTAGGGTCGTTTCTTATTTCAGCCGTGAAACAGTTCGCTGTGTTTCGGATTGAAGGGAAAGGTAGCCAGTTTAATTACTGGGCATGGACGGCATTTAAACTTAGGTCCCAGGACGACAACGCACCTGCAATATCAAATGATTTTTGCTTGTTATTGCAGGTGTCTATAGGCGGCGGTAACCGCTTACCATCAGGTGGGCCGTCAGCTTGTTTGTTGTATAAAAATAAAAAATAAAAAGTAACAGTTTGACCTTGAGACCGCCCTTACTCCATTCGTAATAGAGGCGCTTTCGTAGTGCAACTGTTACACTTGATGCGCTGTCGTCTGTACGTAAAAACATTGAACATTTTATCCACTACTTACTTAGCACTTGCCATTTGAGTTAGCGAATAAGGGGACAAGTCTGATAATGAATGATTACCGGGCATTGAAGGCATTTCAACTTAGGCGTCAGGTTGACAACGCTCCTGCAATGCTAAGTGTTTTTTTTTTCTCATTATTGCAGGTGTTTAAAGCCGACGGCGGTAGCCAATTAGGTACCACTAGGTGGGCTGTCAGCTTGTTTGTCATAAATAAAAGAACAAACACGGGTGTAGACATCTATTCACATACGAAACTTCATTCAAAATACTTATTACCTAATACATTAATAATTTATACCTACCTTTCCCTAGGGAGTTTATTTCCCCGGGTCGCTCTATTTATTATAAATTATTTAGTATTTTCAGTGTTTACCACTGAAAATATGGCAACGGCTCATTTTTTCGTCTAGCCTCGTTAAGCAGGTCGTTACCTGTCTAGCTATTAATATTAATCATACAAAATCCTTGAGTAAAGTTTTGAAGCAATCAACAGACACTTTTTATCAAATTAGTGAAAATTCAATACGTAGAGCTGGTTTTGTACATTTCAACGTCTCTGGTAAAGTGCTGTATAATTACTCTACTAATTACTCTCCTGCCTGAGGACGTGAAATTTTTCTAGTTTTATTATATTTTAATTACTAAGTAATTTTTCAAACATTTATAATAATGTTAAAATCAAAAATTAAGAATACTCTACAATTCATTTTAACTATGATCATAGTTACGCACCTACAAAAGTAGATAATAAATCATAATAGGTTTCACAGGTGCCGGATAGCAAACATCATCTAAAATATCTTTAAAGAATTGAACCGACTTCAAAACGCTAAAAAGAAACAAATAATTAAAATTACAAAATTAAAAATTTTAAGTAACTTTTGGCGTCATTAATCATCTATCTAACACCATCTCATTAAGACTATTCATAAGAGCCCAAGCACGCTATATCTGCTGTAAGTTTATGAGAAATTAACAATTTCAAATAAAACCAATTTACCGGATTTAACTCGCGTTTAATTAGATGTCACATTATTATTATTCACCCGACGTTTCGATTACTTTACAGCCATCGTGGTCACGGGAAGACTGAAGATGTCAGTTGTCTTTGATAAGTTTTAAGTTAACTACCGTCACTTTGTGTTATATTTTGAGTGGTCCGAATTACGCATACGGAGCTCACGGTGTCACCATGGAGTTAGAGGCAAACAATAGACTAGCTTTTTTAGATATTTTAATTATCCGAAATCCAGATCACAGCTTGAGCCACACTGTGTATCGTAAAGCAACCCATACTGATAGGTACCTCAATGGTGACTCTCATCACCACCCCAGTCAGTTGTCTACCGTAGGGAAATCTTTGTTTCAGAGAGCGCGCGGCATCTGTGACAACCTACACCTGACAGCTGAGCTACAGCATGTCAAGCATGTATTGCGGGACAAAAAACTGCAAATACCACGCCAAAGTCATAGAAGCCGAGCGAAACTTGTCACAGTCGAACGTCAACCTGCTGTATTACCATATATGAAAGGTGTCACTGACAAGATTGGCAACATCTTGAAGCGTGCTTCAATTAAAACTTATTTCAAGCCGCCGAAGAAGATTAACCAATTCCTACCACCTGTCAAGTGCAATATCCCCTTACAAGATGCAGGCATATACAAGTTAGATTGTGACTGCGGCCTCTCATACATAGGTCAAACAAAGAGAAGCATAGGCACCCGGGTAAAAGAACATATAGCTGATGTAAAACACAGGCGCGAAACGAAGTCGGCAGTGTGTGAACACGCTCTTGACGGACCCAATCACTATATCAGATTTGACAAGCCCCAGATCCTCGCCAAAGAACACCGTTTCATTCCTAGAATGTTACGTGAGGCTATTGAAATCAAAAAACATCCTAATTTCAATAGAGAAGATGGTTGGAGTGTACCACCAGCTGGGGATCCCATCATGCGAATAATAAAGTCCCAAGCCCGTCCTCACACTGTCCAAAAAACTGACACCGTGAACTCCGTATGCGTAATTCGGACCACTCAAAATATAACACAAAGTGACGGTAGTTAACTTAAAACTCATCAAAGACAACTGACATCTTCAGTCTTCCCGTGACCACGATCGCTGTAAAGTAATCGAAACGTCGGGTGAATAATAATAATGTAACATCTAATTAAACGCGAGTTAAATCCGGTAAATAGGTTTTATTTCAAATGTGTAGTGCTCGCGAAAATGTAAGACAATACTATTAACAATTTTACATACGTTTTGATGGTATAGAATCAGCTCAAAGTTAGTATGTCATGGGAATGTCACCGAAGTGACAGTACACCAAATTTGAAATCAATCGCATCTGTAAAAGTTGGTAAAATCCTATAAATATATAGAAAATTAGCTGATAGTCTTCAAACGCCTGAACTTATCTTTATAAATTATAGCTAAGAACCACCATAGTCACATCAGCTTTCAAACAAAAAAAACCGAATCAAAATCGGTCCATTCGTTTAGACGCTACGATGCCACAGACAGACACACAGATACACCGATACACAGATACACAGACAGGCACGTCAAACTTATAATACCCCTCTTTTTTCGTCGGGGGTTAATGAAGTAGGTAACTAGGTACTTATCTCATAAAAAAGTATTTTTTGGAGTCGCTGCTTCATTTTCTATTTTTTCTGGAAACTGTTTTGATTGCTTAAAACTTAAAACAATGAAATTAGTGAAAATAGTTTTATGTCATACGTTAGTTATGGCAAATGAAACGAAATTATTACATATAAAATTCGGGAAAACATTAGTAAACTTTATGATGGCAAGCATTTGCAAAGCCTTTAAAGCCATTGTTTAACATACACCAGAAACGTGTCGACCAAATTGTAAATAAAATTGTATGGATCTTGACGTCTCTTAACCCCTGTTATATTGGATTAAAAGTTAACTTTAATTAAGTGACTACAGAATTGATCACATGTTAATATTCTTCTATATTAGCACCATTTTGTAATATTATAATGAATAGAAACGTTCATTAGTAGCATACGGAAATCAAACCCGTCAAACTTCCGCGCGCGCGATCGGTCCTCCCGTGAGGTGGAATACCCCGTCATCAGTCAGCTTATTTCGGAGCCTAGCATGATTTATGTATGCAATCAAAACCACAAATTTGACTTTTACGATGTTACCATTAAACTGGTACCGATATTTCATTCGATCTATAACAGATCATCAGGCGAAATATGTAATTGATGACAAACTTAATCAAACCATATATATATGCTAAACCGTTTTTACTATTAACTGCATGTCTTTAGAAATGTAAACTCTTTTGTTTAAGCCTATTGCTTAAATAAATTTTATTCCACTTAAATATATTATCTATCTTAGTGCATAGAAACGGAAAACGAAAAATATTTTTGACGACCGTCTGGTCGAGTGGTGTACCTATCCCTGCTGCCAGAGATAGCTATTGTCAAATAGCATCATGTGGAGGCCTCCATATGATTGTGTGGGATTTGACATTTGTGATCGAAAGTCGTTCGAGAGCTTTTCACAAATCCCATACATTTTTCACGATAGTAATAGCGATTATCGAAAGACAACTTGTCTAGATCCTCAGAGGTCCCAGATTCGAATTATTTTACTTCGTCTTAAATATCATAATTATTAGAGTAATTAGATACTTTTAAAAATATTTTTTTTAAAAGTATCTAATACAATTTTCTATATTATAAAGGCCTCAGATAACACTTTTTTTTTATACAACTAGATGACAAACAAGCTGACGGCCCACTTAATTATAAATAGCTCGTCGGGCTAAGAGTGAGAAGGCAAAAAGGTAGTAAACAGGAAATGTGCTAAAAGCCTTTAGCCTCAGTTCATGGCACGCGAACTCTATTAAATAATAAAATAACAAAAAAGCGAACCGCCTACAAACAACAATCCATAAAAAGATGAAAAATTGATTACGAAGAGTTTCTTTGGTCTAAATAGCTTTAATTTTCTATATAAATCTTATATATATAAAAATGTTATGTTGGTTTGTGTACGCTTCAAAAACTCAAAAAGTTCAGCACCGATTGAGTCGAAATTTTAACATGATATAAAATCCGCATCAAGGATTGTTTTTATCTATTTTTTGCATCAGTCACATATCTGCGACCGCGAGAAAACAGTTTTTTTAACGATGCGCCACTGCGAAGCGTGGCAGGGTACAGCTAGTATATTATAATATAGAGTGATGCTTAAAATTGAATACTCCGGTATGCGTGTCAGTGTTCAGAATACTCTCCGTGATAAAGCCGAGAGAAGGCACTAAGCTAAGCAATGTCTCGAAGCTCTACATTGGCAATGATATTGACTGATTGCACGAACGCTCCAATCTGTCCAGTCTATTAAGCTTTAACTACCTAAAGGAGCCATCCCACTTAGTTTTTTTTTATACCACTAGATGACAAACAAGCTGAGGGCCCACCTGATGGTAAGCGGTTACCGCCGCCTATAAACACCTGCAATAACAAGGAAGAATCACTTGATATTGCAGGTGCGTTGCCATCCTGGGGCCTAAGATGAAATGCCGTCCATGCCCAGTAATAACACTGGCTACCTTTCCCTTCAATCCGAAACACAGCAAACTGTTTCACGGCTGAAATAAGAAAGGCGGTGGTACCTACCCAGACGACCCTACATACGGGTCTACCACCTAGTATGGTTAGTGCTTGTAATAATCCACGCAAGACTGGTCAGGTCCAGTCGAGGTGGTCGAGTTTTGTACAGACGACAGCACATCAAGTGTAACAGTTACATTACGAAAGCCGACTCTATTACGAACGACGCAAGGGCGGTAAGGGCTAGCATAAATGGTCGGGCGTGAAAATCATAGTTGTAATCCAATATTTTATATCACATAAGCAGGTGCCTACATCTGATTGGCTGAGTATGTAGGCATCTGTTATGTAATAAATATTATATTAATTACTTAACTACTATGGTAAGGTAAGTGTCCCCTGTTTCGGTATCATAAGCCTCTTACGACTTTATTGTTTTTAAAATATTACTAAACAAGATATCCGTTTTATGCATGAATTATGTAGTTTTAGTTTGTAGTTTTTAGATAGGTATTAATTTATTTGCGGACCTCTTGCTTGAACCCTATTTCGAGATAAAACTCGGCGCCGCTTCTAGTGTTTGGGGCACCTGTTTGGGTTATATTTTTTACAATTAGTTATGTTATCTAATTAATAACACAAATACAGAAATAATTGAATAGGTTGATAATTTAAAAAATATAAATTAAAAAAAATGTAAAGTGCGATCTGATTCAGCTTACTAATAATTAACAAAGTTACTCACAAACTAAAACTAAAAGGAAAGTGTAATGTTGTTGTTCTTGTGTTATTATATTTTAACTATTGTAGTTATTTAGTTAAAAGATTATACTCAGATTTATGTTTTATTTTATTAATTACATTTTTATAGTTTAGGTAACAACATCAAAGATCAAGACCAGAGAGAAGAGAGAGAGAGCTGACAGATCTCATCTTGTCTTTAGTTAACATAGATAATATATCTTACAGAAAGCATAATGCTTCTTAACCCTTAAATGCGCAGTGTGGTTTATAAACAACGTAAAAAAGACGCATAGACAACCGACTGATTTGTTTTTTTTTAAATGAATAAAACTAAAATGTTTCTAACGAGTATATATTCATGTTTAATATCTATATTCATTATTTGTTACTAAGTAAATTTTTTTATTATTATTTTTCCTCATAAGTTTAGAAGCTAAGCTACAATTTTTCGCTTAGCTTCTCATTTAAGGGTTAAATTATGTAAATTAACCATTAACTATACTATACAGGCTGGTGCCATTAATAAGATAATAAATTAAAACATAGGCTATATTAGTTCATTCTTAGAAATGGTTTGCCACTTTCAAAAACATCTTATTCATTTGATGATTTCATGACATTTCAATGAAATATTGCAGCCAACGTTACATTATTTCATACAAATGTTACGTTCGTAATAGGCCCTTACGGCTTTCGTATTGCAACTGTTACACTTGATGTGCTGTCGTGTGTACAAACTCGTTTTTTTTTACAACTATGACTATGACTAAGCTGACGGTCCACCTATTTACCTTAAAATAGTAAATTTTGGTCAACTTCTATAGGAATTCTAGTGAATAAAAGGAATTTCGCTCATAAGAAACTCAGTGAAATACAATACTTATTTATTTTTTTATTTATGTACATTCAAATTAAGTTAATTATTATAGATATAAATAAACAAGCAACAAAAATCCATTTACAATATCCTGTTTTGTGATATAATATCACCGCTATGTCGTAAGCATTTAGTTGTACCTATAAAAATAAAAAATCAAAAAAAACTTACTAGATTTCTTAGAGCTTTAGATATTCTTAGCAAAGTAGAGATATCGTTATAACATACAATTTTTATATAAAACATATACTTAATTTTGCGCCAGAAACCAAACTAACGAAATGATGTAGTAGAGAAAGATGTAGTAACACGAAGGGGCCACTTACCTTATCTACTTCACGTATAAGGACGTAAGTGCCCAATTAGGCATTGTCCATCAGCTTCTTAGGTACTTACCTATGTATATTTTGATGATGTAGTGGCCTATATAAATAAAACTGTCGAGTTCGTTATTAAAAGCTTATGGATTTTCTTCTAAATTTGTTATGGATTCTTTATGCCTATAAATAATTCATGTAATACTTCAGTCGCTGCACATGGAGGTATTGTTTTACGTTCTTGTTTTAAAAGTAAGTGGATAATGAAATTGTGTACCTACGTATAAGACTGGTTTAATATTACGGGATAGAAAATGTGTTTTAGCGATAACAGAAAAGTAGGTAGGTACAATATTTACTAGTTATATAGTTTTTATTAGACGCTATATTTGAAATGGATTCCATGCTTCATAATAATTCTACATTATAAGCTTATTGGTCTAAGAGTATTAGATAAATCGTAACTACATTAAAGTACCTACCTAACCAAAAAATAACCATAATAATATTAGAAATTCGAATAAGTAACTCTTGTAAGCATTATTTTTAAAATAAAATTGAATTATGAATACTTTAATACGTATGTATATCTTAGTTAAATAAGTTTCCTCTAAAAAGTTTGAAAAGTTTTGGTAACAATAATAACGTTGATCGGTTTTTATTGTTAAAATGTTTTATTTCATATTATAATTATTCTTAGTTTTATGTTTACTCTAGAATTATTTACTCTAGAATTATTCAATGGTTCTTGTGTAATTTAAAGAAAATAGTAGCTAACTTGGTTTGGTATCGATTCCGCGCGCGACTGTCACGCCACCTTTAGTAGTAAAAATGGCGGTAACCGACTTTTACGAGGAATCCATATAAAACCAGGTAAGCTTTCTCGTTCTGATGCTCGAGTTAATAACAAGTGTAAAATACTTAGATTGTAATTCTGTGAACTGTGAACTTTTACATAAAAAAGTAACTGAGATAACGTAGTTTATTTCCATCTTCGGCCCTACCCAAAGATTAAGTACTCCGTGGCCCTACCTGACTTGTTTTCACACTCTGTATCTCTGTCTGTCATTCCTAAACCACTGCTGGACTGATTTATTAAAAGGTGATGGTAATGGATAGTGTAAAAGTTTCTATTGGATTTGGTCCAGCTCATGAGCCTCCCTGCAGCTTTCCGCCACGGCTACTCCATTATTACCGCCACTAACAGGGTTAGGTATGCTGAGGTGGCTTCGTATCACCTTCCCAAGTTGTCCAGGCTTCTAGCTTGGCACTGTACCTGCACAGCTCGGTGCTCTCGTAGGAACGTATAATCACAGCGGAAAAAGTATAATGATATCGAACCGGGGTCGACATTTACCTATTAGGGGCCCGGGGCACTTTGTGATAATGATCTATTTTATTGACAACGGCAAATGGAACTTCGGGGCCTCAAGGATCGCGGGCCAGCCTAGCTTACCCAGTTTGACTCATGTGGGCCAATAGGAAAGAAACGCCTTTAACAAACCTACCTACTCTTGACTGCAGAGAGATGTGGTAGCAGAGTTCTATACTATACTTGAAGGGAGGAGGAAGGGTGTACTTGTACAGTCAGCGTCCTTTTATCTTTGCACTACACTACCTACACATTACATAATGCTCGTGACTTTATGGTAAGTACCTACGGTCGACCACAGAAGTAGCTGAACACTTTAGTACCATGTCACAACGACTATGGCGTCAATATAGTACTGTAGCAACTATAAAGTACGTGCACAAGGTCAGTGTGACATGGTACTAAAGTGTTCAGCTACTTCTGTGGTCGACTGTACCTACTACCTCACCTACTATAAAAAATCTACTTAAGAAACCCAGCAGTCCAATAAGAGGCCTCTTTGTTAGTTCTTAATTTACAGTTAACTGCATAATTTAATCAGTTTTATCTCCGCTCGGCCAGAGTAAAAACGTAGTAAAAGTTTTATGAAAAGGGTCTCCTTTATTAACTCTTTTACTATGTAGTTAATGTAATAATATAAAAATATATTGGGTATCACAATATCTAGGTATAGTATGATTTTTTAAGCAGGACCAATAAGTACTCACCATGTGTAAAGTTTTGCTACTTCTAGAAAAAATATATGGGCTTATGCATACTTACTAAATTAATTTGCTAGATTATAGCAGGGCTTCTTAAAGTTGGGTCCACGGACCCCTTGCTACGGACCCAGGGGTCCGTAGCAAGTGTATCAGGGGTCCGTAAACATATTTACTAGGAAAGATGTGTAGTGAACCCGACCAGACGCATTTTCGTTATCGAGTGGCGAATTCAATAAATATATAGTATTCAATACATACCTAACACTGAGCTGTCGACCACCCTGTTAATGAAACTCAAAAGTATCAATAAAAGATTTTTAGTATTTTCTTACATTTTCGCGAGCACTACACTTTTGAAATAAAAACAATTTACCGGATTTAAATCGCGTTTAATTAGATGTCTCATTATTATTATACACCCGACGTTAATATGTAACATCTAATTAAACGCTAGTTAAATCCGGTAAATTGGTTTTATTTCAAAAGTATTTTTATTAATAAATAGGGTTTTTTGATGTCTAAAGTATTTATGTCGGGGGGAGGGGGAGTCCGGAGGAAATGATTTAAATTGTGAAAGTGGTCCGTGACTGCAAAAGTTTAAGAAACCCTCGATTATAGGTAAGTGTTTCCTCCTCATGTGTTTGTGCCATGTATGTGCCCAGCACTAAGACGTATGCTGGTGATGATGATGATAAATATCTATATAATACGATCAAACTCCCATATATAGTGATGACTACAATACGACATTAAATTAGAACATTAGCTGCATTATTTCAGGGAAATGTTATAAAATTATCAAATAAATGTAAAGATGCCATGTTAAAATGTATTTGAAACTTGCAAAACATTTCTATGGACTAATATAGCCCATGTTTTCACTAGGTGGTAGACCCGTATGTAGGGTCGTCTGGGTAGGTACCATCGCCTTTCTTATTTCAGCCGTGAAACAGGTCGCTGTGTTTCGGATTGAAGGGAAAGGTAGCCAGTGCAATTACTGGGCATGGACGGCATTTCATCTTAGGCCCCAGGATGACAACGCCCCTGCAATATCAAGTAACTTTTCCTTGTTATTGCAGGTGTCTATATGCGGCGAAAACCGCTTACCATCAGGTGGGCCGTCAGCTTGTTTGTCATCTAATTGTATAAAAAAAAATTTGTTTTAAGTTAATATCGTATTGTCGTCAACATCCTGTTATACAGGTATAAGAGGTAGGGCATAGTGGTAGGTATTTACTAATTCCAATTTTGAGCGATTGGAGTAGCAGTAGGGTTATTTAGCTGCGATCTTCTGTAAGGGGCACCTCACAGAAGATCGCAGCTAGCTAACACTGTTTGTAGGTAGTGTGGCGTTCCCTTGATGAGCAAAGTAAGGATTCGTCTCTCAAAAGCTGATTGTATAACCCCAGATGCTACGAGAGTTAGAAAGGCAACGAACTATTGGAATTACTATTCTAAAGCTTCTTTGTTTTTTATTTATTTTCAATTACCTAAGTCTATTGACTATTGTTATTTTCCTATATTATTTTTTGGTTATAGTTGTCTTTTTTCCTCGCAGAAGTGATCTCTCTCTACCTCTCTCTGCCTCGGATGAAACAAAGTTTACGAAGTATCAAAAATAATAGTGTGATGTACAGTTGACCACAGAAGTAGCTGAACACTTTAGTACCATGTCACACCGATCTTTCGTACGTAATTTATAGTTGCTACCGTACTATATTGACGCTAGAGTCGTGACATACCTAAGCCAAATTTTGAAACCCAAATTTTTCATTATACAACTTTGTAACTCTTCTAAAACTTCTATTGATTTTACTGTCAATTGAGGTTTAGTGCAATCATAACTAATCATTAGTAAGTTTGTTTATTTGTTTGTTTGTTACGCTTTCACGGCTATACCACTAAAGCGACTTAGATTAAGTTTGGTATGGAAATAGTTTCGAGAACCTGGGAAGAACGTAGGATACTTTTGGAGGTTAGCCGACATCTACAACGTGCAAAAGCTAGCAGTAATATGTGTTACAAAAGTCAGGAATAAAATTTATTTTGTCACACCTATGCGGAGCAACCGACAACTTTATTGGTATGAATATAAGTATTGTTTATAAAGTCACATTGTCATATTGAATTTAATTATGACATTCAGTTGTTGATCTGAGTTCCTAAAACCCAGAACAAGTTACTGTTCCGAGTCCTAAGAAATTCATTTTCGAAAAATTAAAACCGACTTCAAAAAACTGAAAAGGATGAATATTCATCCCCTAGACACATATTTTTGGAGTCGGTGCTTTACTTTCTGTTGTTTTTGGAAACCACTTAGCACCAACTCCAAAAATATGTTTCTAGGGGATGAATACCTACTTAAATTTAATTATTTTATCCTTTTCAGTTTTTTGAAGTCGGTTTTAATTTTTGTTTAAATTTTTTTTTTCACAATTTTAGTGATAACTTTCTACGGTCGAAGCTAGATGGATGACCGTCAACTTATATTGTTTCCTACTATCGTATCGTTTCACTAAAAAGTCATTGGAAAAGCAAAAATTCGCAATTTCGCTTATGTAGATGATTTCATAATTTCAGTTTTTTTTTAATTTAAAACCAAAGTACTAAACTGTTTTTGAAAAAAATTTTATGGGACCAAATGGCAGCTATTCCGCATCGAACAAAAAAAGAATCACGTAAATCGGATCGTTAATCTCGGCGTAATCGGTGTACATACATAGAAAAAAAAAACATACCGGCCGAATTGAGAACCTTCTCGTTATTGAAGTCGGTTAAAAATTGAAATGTAGAATTATATTACAGTCATCCTTTCCTTACTCTCTTCTTATGTGTTCTTCAGAATTAGGGCCAATATAAGAATGTGACATCATTAGCCATACTTAAGTTCATATAATACCCAATAAAATACGGCGGTCTTCATGCCGGTACTATAGCAATAAAACCAATTTATACATGCATGATATTTTATTACACTGTACAATAAATATTGGGCTGTATACAAAATATAGAGGAATTCCAAAAGATATTGTCAACACTCTACACGCATACAATACGCATACAATAACACGAGTGTAAAATGACTCCTAATATAATGTTTAAAATTCGTAACATACAACTATAACCGCATAAATGTGAGCTTCGGGCCATATTCATCTAAATATCCTTTAGGCCAAGATGTTCACAACATTCTTATATGATACTTTAGGATATAAGATCATTACAAAATTGGCACCTTAGCTTTATTACCTATAGCATTACTCGGATTCTGTGAAGCATTCAATTACGTTGCCAAATATTACATGTGTCGCTGCTATAATTTATAAATATTCATACGAGTAAGATAACGCCAGGATAACATAATATAGATATTTATCAAAGATTAATTTCGTTACAATAATATTTACACTACCATTTCAGTGGTAGGTATTCGGGTGAGATTTATGGAAATGGAATCTCATTACGGTTGTATTTACAATGATTTTTACCAATAAATACTGATTAAATTAGAAAGCTATCAAAATCTACTTGATAGTATTTTTAATTACATTATTATTTATGGTTAGTTTTATTTAAATACAAATCAAACTTATTAATATAAAAATTAACAATATTGTACTTTGTCAAACTTACATAATTTATTATTTGTTTGAATATTACCCCCCCCCGAGTCAGGTGAAGAAACCCCAAATACTATATTAAACTACACTTATGTACTAACTTTGTTGCGACCCGTTTTATTTATTCTAATATGAAACAAACGGTAAGTATGATTACAAGTTTAAATTAAATAAGTTTTTAGAATCGACAGCACTTGACCAAAGTAATTTACTATACGGTTTAGATTGTTACTATAAGATACTTCGATCTCTCTTTAATGAATCGACTATTACAGTATGCGCCAACTTCTAGTTCCCTGTAGCCACGAGTCACTGCACACTATCAAAATATGAAACGGCAGAACGAGGTGTGGACGGTAGCTGCGCAATACCGCACGATGCAACTCCACAGCGAAGTAGATGTTAGGCGCGAGCTCTACCACAGCTATTACAAGCGAGTTGTATAAGCACGTGCAATAAAAGGTGAACACTATAGCCATCTTATGCGGCTTATTCTATTTGCAATAAGACCTACTACTGTCAGAATTGCATACATTTTTTGCACAGTATATTAGGTACCTATATTAAGGACAATTTTCAGCCGTCGCTATAAGTAAGTCGAGCTTGAATGCTTCACAAAATCATCAGAAGCCTATAAATCACAATGTCCCATCTTAGTCGCTAGTATTTGAGACCCACGTTCCAACATCATCATCATATCACATTAACTCAAGACTAACCCCTGTTTCTCGAAGCCTAATTATAGCAAATGAAGTAAGTCACAAGAGAACTGTTCCTATATTTATACCCCTAGCACGAACATCTGAAAGTTTCTTATCGTCAACGTATCGACACTTGGTAAACTTTTCGAATGGCTATCGAATCTTGGCCACGCTATCGTTGTATCGTCATGTTTGCCATAACAATGCTATCGTCACCCTCGACGATACGAGGACACAAAAATTTCATCAAATTCCGTAGTCACACTAAAGAGCATATTTTGCAACTACAACTCCAAGGCACAGATCATCTATTTTATTACAATTAAATTAACTTAAACCCCTACATATTGTGTGAACCGTTTCTCAATTCGTATTTATTTATCTCGTAACATTTTAAGTTGTATCTATGTGATAATAATAGTTGTTTAGTTATTATATATATTTTTAGTTTATTTAGTACCTACCCTGAATTTTATTTTTTGTAGGTCACATGTATACTTTTCTATCATCCTTGGTTATATTAATCGCTCAAACAAGCCACCTAGACAAATATGAACCGGCACCAACTTAAAAACCAGCGTTGCAGCCCCGACTGTAGCGTATGCTGAGTTGGGGCCAATTTCGCAATAATTTGTTATTTTCTGTGTATTTTTGTCTATCTTGTATTTTTTATCCCGATTAAATTATATTTCTTTCTTTCCCACCAGGTGCACTGCTGAAATGTTTATACAAAACCTGCAAATGTTCGTGCTAGGGGTACTAAAGTGATTGGCCAAAGACAATATTCTATCACGTCAAAAAAGTAACAAAACCGTACTTTTTTTATAAACCTTCAAACTACTAGAGGTTATTCTCGAACTAACGTTTCGCACCATATTTTTATGTTCTTCCCATGTTAGAAATATACTTAAAATATCGTTACAGATAAAATGCAAGAAACTACAATTTTTACATTTCATTGAATAACAATCGGATATATTATGCCTTTACTAGTAACCCGCGTCAACGATACAACATTTTAGTAATTGTAGAATAATCTTCATATAATCAGTTTACAATTGTGCGTTTTTAAACGCATTTTATATATTTCATAACGCGATTGGTGACTACAATACGACAGTAAATAAAACATGGGCTATATTAGTTTATGTAGAAAAATTTACAACTTTTTCATAACATTTCTATGAAATAATAAAGCTGCATCATTTCACAGAAATGTCATGAAATATCAAATGAATAAGATGTGCCTATTTGAAAGTTGCAAAACATTTATATTGAACATGTTATATTTTATTGTCGTATTGACGTCACTACTCTCTATACATTTAAATAACTTATTAATCAATTTGTCAACATCAAAATAATCAATAGAAATAATAAATTCCATCCAGCAGAAAGTTCATAATGAAAGTATTCTACATAGGTGCTGATTCAGAACAACTGATATAAATTTAAAACTAATTTTATAGTATGTAGAACTGTCTTCCTTACAATTGTAAAAAGAGGAAAGGTCATTTTCACTTTAAAATTAATTTTAAATTTAAAAATGCGTCATCAGAATAACCACCATCACCTGATACAATACAACTCTAGATAATGGCGCTCCAATCTAACGGATTCGATTCGAATAGTTACATGCCGTCTCGCTTTCACACACCGGAATAAAAAGTGACAGGTATAGTTTCCTAGGGGAGGAGGTAGGAGGATGGAGTAAATACATCTATGCAAACGGTAGAACAAAAGCTCGCTTATTGATTGGGGCGCTCACAGGGCATTTTGCTACTAACCACATGCTACATAAAATGCAACTCTCCCCAACACAATGTGGTGAATGCCAGGAATCAATGATGCATCTCTTGTGTCATTGTGATGCCCTGGCTAGAACCAGAATGAGTCTTCTGGAAGTGGCATATCCAAAGCCAGAAGACTTCAGGCTCTTTCTGCCTAAAGATATAGTAAGGCTAATGAATGGCATCTATATTCTGGACACAGGAAGAGTCAACGCAGGGGAGGCACAAAAGATCCCAATGGGTCGAAGTGCACTGTGACTTAGTCATGGCCCCACTATAAGATAAGATAAGATAGTTTCCGACATTTAATTTCCGACAGTTGTGAACAAGAAAAAGTACAACTCAAAATTACAACTGACGGAAAACAGTCAAATATATTAAGCAATACCTCTCACTTTTCATCACGGTCTATTAAAACGAGATGGGACGTGAATTTTCAATTCGAATCCGTGATGCGACAAGTATGAATAAAGGTGCAGGTATACTCCTTAAATCTAAATTTAAGTACAGTATCTTATTCTTTCCCTCAATATGGGAAGAAAAAGGAAAAAATACAATTTATCATCACGCCCTTTATGGCCGAAAATTGTATCCACCTATTTATATAAGGTGTACCAAAAGTACCCCTTAAGCGGAAATTGTGTAAACACCCATTTAACACTCACCCATCTAAAACTCTACACTCTACACAAGGGACCCCCCTTGTGTAGAGTGTAGAGTTTTATTTTATTAATTTTATCAAAAATAATTAATTTCCAGCATGTAATGTAGTATGACTCTACACAAGAGACCTATTTACACTTAAACCTTAAGGGGTACTTTGGATACACCTTGTATATCAAATTATTTGAAAAGTTGTTGTTTTTAAACCCAAAGTGAGAGTAAGAGATGCACAAATCAAGCGTAACAATTTGATTTTGATACCGCCTTTATCCCGTTAGTAATAGAGGCGGTTTTCGTAGTGCCAACGCCACACTTTGTGCTGTACATAAATTAAGATTCAGCTAGTGTAATACTGAATCGGGCCAATTAAATAGCTTGACGTCACTGCCTCAACGTGGCAAAATTTAAACATGTGAGAAGCAGTTGCAGATAAGAAATACATAGTGGTGATGTACAAAAGGATTATTACACTTTTGGTATCTCGTGTGCCTTATTCTCTATGCAATAAGTGTCACTGACTGTCAAAAGTGTATAAATATCCTATAGCGCGTGACTGAATTAAGAATTGGTAATTGTTAAATGAGTAAGACGACGTCGTCTCTCGTATCTGGTCTGTATATTTATATGTAACACCTATGTACTACATTATGGTTGCAATAAATGATTGAGTATTGAATACTTTGCCTTGTGATAAGTATATTGTCTACCGTTAAAACAGAATAATGCTAATTCGGCTCTCGCATAACAAAACTAAAACAATATCGATTGAAATATATTTGAGGAAACAATTCATTTTGAAATTTCCGTAACAATTGTATTTCCTTAGACAACCCACAAATATCTTACTTAGCCCAAAAAAAAAACCAAAATAAAATAATTCGCTAACGAGAATACTATTAAATGTCATGTAAATAATACATTGTACATGTACAGTACATACATACATTTTGGTCGTATATCTTATAAGACCACGCTAGCTAGCCTCAAACTCTTTTATAGTTAGTGCGAAAAAAAAAGTTAATCGTTTTTTTTGTACCTTGAATGTTTTTTGTATTTGACCTTTGGTATCAGAGTGTTAGATAAGTTACATTACAAAGGCGTTACTTCAAAATTGTATACATCGGAAAACCATCTTTAGCATAATCAATATTAGGTTGGTTTCACATTGAACAAATTTATGAAGTTCGATTTTGAGGATGTTAAATGAGCTCATGGCAAGCCCCTAGTCTTTGGAAAGAAAATAAACAGATTAGAAATAGGGTATTTAACACCTATCTAATTACTTTCACTCAGGCTTTTAATTAAAAGAGTGCAAACAAGATGACACCGTTAAATGACAAGTTAAGGTAGTGTTGAGTCATACCCATGTCGTGCTTTGTATAAAAAAAAAGTTGGGTAAGTTTATAGTAATAAAATCGACCTTTGATCTAAAAAGAAAGAGGAGATTATTTATTTGAAATGTATGGTTTTTAACGTTTTTGTATTTTTTTTACTCGACATTGGTGCTTAGTATTTTATCTTCATTAGTGTTGAATACCCTATGGCTTTTTTGCCCTTTAAACATGTTTTTAATGAGTTTTTTTATTTATTTGACAGTAGCAGAGAGATTACGATTGAGATGATCTTATTAACACAAAAATATTTCTTATGCACAATACAAATAAAACATACTTAAATTCCAACATCAATGCACAATCATCACATTGAAAGATTGAGCATTGACAAAATATGTTGATTACTATTTCGTCAAATCACACAAATCGAAGATTATTACAATATTACACATAATGTAATGAAATATAATACAATTCATTATTTACGAGCTGAGCGTGAATACAAAGACATTTTAGTAACACAAGGAATGTACCGGTGTGTTTGACAAATTTCACCGGATGTATAGGATGTTATTCTATGTGACGCATGAGTCTCAATATGTATGTAGATTACCAGCTAAAGCCTTCTTTCGACTTGTGGCGCAGGAACACTCTAACAGCTTTGCTAATAGCCATAGCCATTTAGTCAAATTCTTTCGAATGTGATTTTAAATCCGAAAGAGATATTTATTACACTATGATTATTACTAAGGCTGTAAGAGTACTTTGGATTCATACGACTTGGTTTAGAATCATCATAAGAGGTCATAGCAACAGTAGCGTAAGGAAGTGTAGGATGATTCCGAGCGGTAACTCCGAACGAGGCAGTTACCTATCACAATAGAAAAGGATAGCTGATAATCTATTTCTGCTGGCTAAGACGCCATGTAGACACTGAGCATGGCTTTGTCTTTTTTCATCATATAGGCAATTTACAAACTGCCTATTTCGAAGTCACTGGAAACGGATCTGAAATACCCCACTCTTCCCTACCGTCGATCGGGCATAGTTATATAAATCCAAAGTATGCTTTTGTACAATCGACAACATACAAGTGTTACAGCTGCAACGCAAAACTGCTCTTATTACCACTACGAAGGAACTATGTACTGTCTGGACCAAACAGAACTTCTTAAATTAAGTTGCTTAAGGGCTTGACTCTGACATATTACATCTAAATTGAAGTTCAGGCCGCCTCGTTCCCTCAATATGAAAATAAAAAGGACAGGTGCAAAATGTAGGTTTCAGGCACTACTTCCCATCCTGTACGCTGTCTCATATTGTCTATGGTTTCTATGGGGTCGACCTGCGGGGGCGCAGCGAAGAGACTGAGAAGACGACAATTCAAAGTAAACCCTATTTCATATGCCTTATGTTATGAAATAACAGCCGCGCGAAGGCTCTCGTGGCATTTTGAGAGCATACTGCGCGGCTCTATTTTAGGTACGCCATTTTAAGCCGTATTGCGTTATAATAAAGTTTATTTTTAGTTTCTTTGTAATATTATTATAAATGTGCGAAAAAGTGCGAATTTTTCTATGTGCATAAAGTTTAGTTTTAACTGCTCTTATTACCAGTACGGAAGGTCAGAAGAACTATGTACTGTACTGAGTGTAATTATTGGGCATGGACGGCATTTCATCTTAGGCCCCAGGATGACAACGCACCTGCAATATCAAGTGATTTTTCCTTGTTATTGCAGGTGTCTATAGGTGGCGGTTACCGCTTTCCATCAGGTGAGCCGTCAGCTTATTTGTCATCCAGTTGTATAAAAAAACTTTTCAAGAATGTTCTTAGCCTAGAATTGAAGTGATTTTTCCGTTTTATACTTTTTGAGAGGGTTTTGGACGCAGTATCCATTTGATTTAAGTTTGTATGAAGAATACAGAGTGTAATGTCACTATTGTAGGCCGTATACTTATTTTTTTTTGCGCTAAATAGAGCTGATTTAAGGTTAGCAGTGTAATACTTGATCTGCTGCAAACTGTAACGTGTTGAGCATGCGCGTGCGCTGCAAGGCTATTAAGACCAGTATTCCAACCGTCAAACATCAGTACACTGTTGGAATCAGATATTATCATTCAATACATTGCTAGAATTACTCTAGCCATTGAATATATAATAATATAAATATAAATAGCATGTTAAATAACAATTTAAACCTAAAATAATTTGACGATAAAGAGTAAAAGAAATGATTCACTGACTAACTGTCAATGTTGTTGGTAGGTAATTCTAATTTGCTAACAAATAGTCAAAAGAATTCCTTATTTAGAGTTTATATACGATTTTAAAATCATAATATTTCATCTAAAATGTACAATAATAATATTCAGCGAGGAACTGTTCGTAAAATACGAATTAGGAAATCAAATAAATTTCGAATGTATGTTCGACATTCGACATTTTTGCAATTTTTTATCGATTCCACTCATCTTAAATATATCTAGGTATACATTCTTTTATTATTTTCAAATGAATTCACTGCACTAAACATCTTACTTTCAGCGTTGCGTATTTTAAAACAGATTCTAAACTTAAACGTAATTTCAAGATGGCGTGATTGAACTCTAATATATTTATAAAGTAAAAAAGTTTACAAAATTGTTTCAGAATCTACTACTTTCAGCGTTGCGTATTTTAAAACAGATTCTAAACTTAAACGTAATTTCAAGATGGCGTGATTGAACCCTTATATATTTATAAAGTAAAAAAGTTTACAAAATTGTTTCAGAATCTACTACTTTCAGCGTTGCGTATTTTAAAACAGATTCTAAACTTAAACGTAATTTCAAGATGGCGTGATTGAACTCTAATATATTTATAAAGAAAAAAAGTTTACAAAATTGTTTCAGAATCTACCAAAAAAGATTATCATAATTAGATATTGGTCCGCACTAGCTATATGCTTTGGCTTGACCTCAAATATGCAGCTATAGAAATTATTTAGCTGTGAGCTGCCTAGCTCGAGTGAACGCACATAAAAATGAGTTAAAATGTTTACAGGCGCAAGAGGCTGGCTTATTACGCTGCCTTCTATAGTGCAGGCGTTTTGATTCAATCCATTGATATTTATTTTTTATTTTACAGAATTAAAGAAATCTCTATCCGTATTTTACGAACCGCCCGTTCATCAATACGATGTTAATTGTTTCGTGGCCACGTTTATGCGTCATGCAATGGCACCATTAAATGCAATTATCACCTTTCTCTACGTGCCCCCCCTCCCCCCCCCCCCCCCTTCAACCCATTCCTACCGAGTCAGTCCTTGTAATTTACCCTACACCCACATAACGTTCGCAACTAAATTAAAGAGGTATTTACAAATAGCCTCGATAAACTGTCCATATAAAATTTACAGTAAATAAATAGATAATGCTCTATCTAAAAAGTCGTAAATAAAGATAAATTTCATAGAAACTAAACTCAAATAAATACACTAAAGCTTACTGAATCTTACAAAACTAAATGAGTATAATTATTATGATCAAAATTATGCTTCGCCACAGACCATTGGCAGGTGTCAGATCAGTTGCGTTATTTATGTTTGTCTGTGAAAAATGTACATTTGTATGAACTGAACCTTTGTGCCCATTATTAAATTATGTATAAATTGTACAAAAAATTTATAATTAAAATATACACATAGAAGCTAGTGAGATTACGTGTTTGCATTAACTTGTGCCAAGGGACGGAATATTTCGTAACAGAAGAACACTGTAGTGACCATAGACAGTGAAAAGATGTTATCTCGGGTCCGGTTGCCCCAGAGTAAGTACGACGATACACTTTATTCAAATATTGAGCGTATTAAACCTCCTCGGATGTCGGAACGTATCGTAATACAGCTAATTACGTTTCGTTGCTGTTTACAGCCAACCCTTACAAAAATTCGATCACAGAGGAAATGAAATTCATCGATACTCGATACAACTCTATGTACATTTTTATTCCCTGAAGGGAGGTATGGCAACATGTCTTCCATTATCGACGGAATACACGCGTGCTCTTCATGTGGCACCCATTAATTAACGATAATTTACATTATATTATCATGTTAGCCAATACTAATCCTTAACGCATCTACGTTCAACTTGGCACTGATTAAAAATCTTTTTTGAAACAATTCAATTGTTCAAACACTCACAAGGGGTATCCGAGTAATATGAAACTTCAATTCTAAATTTATCATTAAATGTTGTCTAAGACGACGCTACATCGATTATAAGTTGTATACAATTTACTTCTAACACTATTCCGTGTACTATAATGCAGCCCCTGTTTTTATACTCATCCCTTGTACTTAAATACTATAGTACATAGATAAATGCCTCAAAAAGTGTTCAAAATGTTATCGAGTGCAAAATCTATATTTTTGGTCATAAATATACTGATATACAAACTTTATCATTACTATATGATAGACTATACATAACTTTACCAAGTCTGTACAATTGGTAAATAAATATATGCCGACATTACCTACATACATATTATACAATCGTGGCAAAAAGTAAATCACAAATTTGTCTTTTCAAATCGCTCTTGTTACGGTGTTCGACCAACGACAACGAAGTGCACGACGAAACTGAAGCTTTAAAAAAAGAACATCACATATTGCCCACGCGTATCACAATTGGTATGGAGCAAGAATCACTATGAAATCAAAAAGTTTGCAACGCGTCACTGCAGCATAAGAGATTCTAGATTACGATTGAGGATAGTGTCTTTGACGGAGTTGAATACAACCTCTATGTTGTGCGTGTCTATGGCCGTAGTGAAGTGGTGGTAGAGCGTCGTCTTTGGTTCCCTCCGGACGTTCGCGAACATATTGAGCAGGAACATTTGCACGTCCCTTACGTTGTGCGGGTCGCCGCTAAACTGGGGGTAGTACCAGCGGATGTCGGTCTCTTTGCTGGCCACCTTTTTCGCGAGCAAGTCAGACTTGTTCAGGAAAAGAATTATGGAAATGCCCTTGAAATTCACGTTGTTCACTATCGTGTCGAAGATGTTAAGCGCTTCTTCGAGGCGATTCGTTTTTCTGTAAACAAGAACATCAAAGCTTTAATTTGAGCATCTACCAACATAAATTAAAAAATATTTTTAATTTTACTTTAGTCATTATTAATGTGTTTACTCTAAGTTATTTAATTTAAAGCACTTGAGATTAAATATTGGATTAGTTCTAAGTGTTTTACCTAGTCTGTAAGCTGTTACTTTGTCTCAAAAAAAAACCTGTGGAAAATTAATTAACAGTAAATAATTCAAAGAAGATATTCGAAAACATGACTCTCCGCGAAACATTTTACCGTAGGCGTTTATCATATTTTATGCCTACCAAGAAACCGTCAAAACAATATCATCAACACGTAGTCATTGATTTTAATATTGCTCAGTCACTGTACAGTCGACAGCACATCAAGCGTAATAGTTAGACTACAAAAGCCGCCTCTATTACGAACGCAGTAAGGGCGGTCTCAAGGTCAAACTGTCAGCTGTACAATGGAAATGGACGAAAGCGAAACTGGAAAATTTATTATCAGATTCATGAATTACTAATGAGAATACAGTAAAAACTACAAAGCAAGCATAAATTTGCAACCAATACTAGCACACGGGCTGGATAACTACTCCATATAGGCAGGAAGAAGTTAATTTATAGAAGGAATCGCGACAATCAAACAATCAGGAATGCGATGCGAGGAGGTGGACAAATAAACTGATAAATTAGGTAAAGACCATCACAGTATTACCATCTGTAGTTCGACCAATTAGTGATATGAGGTGTGAATTTACCCATTCAGTGCCGGATATAAAAGTGAAGATGAAAAGTTGAAATTTTGACACCGGTCAAAACCGTTTTTCACGGTCAGTCTTCGAATGAAGCTCGGTTTTCTAATCATGTGTCGTCTTATTAATAACTGCATTGAATGAAAGCTTCACACAGCTCAGTTTCGCACAACTTAGAGCACCGGATGAAAGAATACTACATACTTTAAGTAAACAACGGTAAAAAGAGAAAATAAGTTCAAATGACAAAGATAACAAGTAGGTACGTGTAACGTTAGAATACGAAAGCCGCGCCTATTACGAGTGAAGTAAGGGCGGTCTCAAAATCGACCTGTTACGTTTGAAGTGCTGTCTACTGTACAATAGCAAAACCTCTAAAAAAATCTCTGAGTCTCTTTTTTCAGATGTAAGACTTGACGCGGAAATAGTCCAGCCTTGGTCAACTGTTTAGCTGTGAGCTAATTTTACAGAATTCACATTTATTTTTTCCATCTAATATCCAGTTTTAGTACTCATCAATCCCACAATAAATGCGTTTACAGCTATGGGCAAGTGCTAATTTATTCATGTATACTTAATGTAGCGTTAATCATATGGCATTGTGTACATATCAATCATTCAACATTGTTTAACAAAGCTTGGTAAATCCAAGACAAAAATGCAAAATTTAATTTGATCGGCCCGAGTTTTCTTTGTCGACATCATCTCCACTCAGGAAATAAAGAAGCTGCAATCCATTAACAAAAAATTGAAGTCATCACAAATAATTCGCATATATTTATAACATATTTCTAAACGGTGTTAAAATAGGTACGTAATTACCGCTTACCATCAGGTGGGCCGTATGCTTGATTGCCACCTTAATGGTATAAAAAAAGGTACCTAAAATAACAGATATCTATACGCACACATGTATTCATGATTTGTTATCACATCTTATCTAGGCGAAATAACAGTTTACAGGAAAATCTACTCTAACATCATCATCATCATCACCAGCCTATATACGTCCCACTGCTGGGCACAGGGCTTCCTACATGGGAGAAACACATGAGGAGTTTTGGGCCATAACACCACCACGCTGGCCCAATGCGGATTGGTGGGTTAAACCGGTTGCAGTAACAACCGGGACCAACGGCTTAACGTGCCTTCCGAAGCACGGAGGAGCTCGAAGATTAGATTTTTTTTGTTTGACCCATCCGGAGATCGACCATGCCGGAAGTTGCTTTGTTTTCGTAATCGAAACCAGAGCGCTCAAACCTCTACGCCACCCAGCTAGTCTAACATAAAATACAAATAAACCTATGACACTCATTAGGGCAAATGAAACATTTTCACATACACAAGACATGAAGAATATTTCATTTCGCTTTCTTTGAACGTTAATACCTACCTTTTTTGTATGCTAAGGCTACGTTTACAGAAAAATCGCAGTGGTTTACTGGGGATTATCCAACTAAACCAACTAGCATGTCCGGTGCCGTGCCCTGCGTAATTTATTTTTATTATGCAACAATCTAGACACAACCAACACAACATCTAGAATACAAAATATATTTTTTTAAACAAAAATGAAAACCAACTTCAAAACACGAAAGTTTTGAAGTTTTGCAGTTGGTTCATTAAATTGAAGTTGGTATATGTTTCTAGGGGATAAGTACCTCCTTGAATTTAATTATTTTATCCTTTTTAATGTTTTGAAGTCGGTTTTTATTTTTGTTTTAATTTTTTTCATGATTTTTAATGATAACTTTCTAAGGTCAAAGCTAGATGGATGACCGTCAGCATACATTGTTTCCTACTAGCGTATCGTTTCACTAAAATGTTATAGGATAGCAAAAATCCGCAATTTCATACGTAGAAGTACGACTTAATCAAGTTAGTGTAATTGAAAAACCAAACCAAATTTTTGAAGTCGATTAAAAAAGGAAACTTACCTGTCCTCCGACAAAACTTGGTCGAACTCTGACGAAGACACAAGGAACAGTATCGACGTCACAGAGTCGAAGCACTGCGTCCACTTCTGTCTCTGTGTCCGCTGTCCGCCGACGTCGACGAACACGAAGGGCACGTTGTTGATGTTGATGGTGCACTCCGTGATGCCCTTGGTCGCCTTCCGACAGTGCAGGATGTCTTGGTGCGAGGGCACGTAGTCTGGCCGAGCTATGCGTTCAAGTTCGTCGAAGAAGTAGCTCACCGAGTCGCTCTGGAATTGGGATAAAAAAAAATTTAATTACAAAAATACATTTTAAATCGATAATCATTAATCACAAGTACCTAAGTCTTCTTAATTTTTATTTTATCATTATAATACTATATGTTCAAAACATTGCAGCAAACGGATCGGGAAAGAGCGCGGGTGCGATCAGGCCTCAAGACACGACTTTTTTATAGTGTTTGTAACGTTTGGTGGTAAGGTTGGGAGGGTCCGAAGAATAACACCGGAATACGTCACTTTATGGTATATTTATGGTTAAAAATAAAGGTAGGAAAATAAGGCACTTAGGTGCCTTGTGAGTTGTGATTGAGACTAGACAAATATTAATTTTAATATGATATGCAATCCAGAATAGTTAGTGTAATAATATAATAACGCCCAAGCTAATAGTAGGCGTCGAGATCGAGAGCGAGACACTGGTAAAGACGAAGATACGTCTTCTCTCACGGTCAGGAATAAAATGATTTTGAAAGATAAAACCGGCGAACGTAGAGAGCCTAGAAGCATAACTTCATACAAAACTCGTCGCAAAATGGGTACCCTCGGCGGCAAGAAGAGAACGTCGGAAAAAATCGGCTAATATCGAAATTGTATAGCGCCCTCTCGGTCTTCTGATTTACACGCGCCGGACGGGTCATATAAGCACGATGTAACCATGCAAAATTTTATAACAACTTTCATAATTATATATCGTCATTTTTAATAAATATAGTAACGTTGTAAATCGGTCCACTTATTTAATTTTAGAGTTGAGACGAAATATACTGATTTAAACAGTCAATTTAACGTAATGTCTTAATTATCTATTTTTAAAGATCAGAAATGAAATGGGTTCGCTTCATTCATTTATATATAAAAAATCTAAATATCTGTCATGATATTATTTATTTATATTAAGGACATAAGACAAAAAAAATGTCATCAAGTGGTTTTATTTCTTGAAATAAAACCACTTTACTGGATTTAACTTGCGTTTAATTAGATGTCACATTATGATTTTTTATACCCAATGTTTCGATTACTTTATAGCGATCAAGGTCACGGGAAGACTGAAGTAAAGATGTCAGTTGTCTTTGATAAGTTTAATATTAAATACCGTCATATTTTTTATAGTTATATTTTGAGTGTTCCGATTCACGCTATGGAGCTTACAGTGTCCGAAGGTCGGGAAGAGTACGGGCTTGAGACTTTGTAATTCTCATGATAAGATCCCAAGCTGGTGTGGTCCAACTATCTTCTCTATTGAAATAATGATGTTGTTTTATTTTAATAACCTCACGAAACTATCTCGCAGTTTACAACTTTATTTACTACGACTTATCCTTAACAGTTTAAAATAGATACCTATACTATTTCCAGATCATTTTGTAAATAAGTAAATTATTAAAGTAATAATTAAACATACACATGTTAAAATAATAATGCTTTAATTTATTGAGAAATGTGTTGAAAGTGGCATCATATTGTAAGGAACTGTGGCAAAATATCCATAAATTGGAGGTTTGTTTATAATTCTTACAAAAATCATATAAGGCAACGCTGTATAAAGCCATAATTGCGTATTAGTAGGTAAATTAACTATTAAACATACACAATAACAATAAGTCGTCATAAAAGTTTACAGAGTTAAAAGTTGAGTTGTAAATAATGAAATACTGTCACACACAAATGACTGCATAACATCATCCACTCGTGTATTTGTTCAAATTGTCCACAAATATTGGCCCAACATGGCGGCCAATATTTTTGTTTATATTTGACTCGATTATAAAGGTTTAGGAGAGACTTACATGTAAAATTTAATTCCAGTGCTCTTATTATGTTCACCTACGCGACTGACACACCATTTTACTTCACTTTTGGACATATTTACTGAGATTTTATTATTTTTTTACGAGTACATCACCGTGACGCAGTCAATGACAAACTAAATCATGGCGCGGAGTCCGATTTAAGCCACGCCCACTTTGGAGTCTCTTTGGGGGTGTCATTTTGGATGGGCTAGTTACTCGTCTATGTTATTATCGGTCGCCGGATAAAACCGAATCAAGCGCCAAAGTATGAATTTGAATTTATATTGCTCTAAATATTGCCAGAAAATTTGGAAGGAGAAACGAGGTGCTATAACATCGCAATGTTATAGTACCAATAAGTTACATGTTGAATATTTTCCAAGTACCTACTTATATTAGTATGTAAACAGAACCACTGGATTAAAACACACAATCAGAGTAAAATTGATTAATCAATTTTACTTTATCGCTGATGCAATTCGGTGTGAGCGTTGGCAATCAGAAATTTTACGCTGTTTCGATGACAATTTTCATAATACCTACCTTATACCTAGAAGTGTGTATCTGTCGCAGCCGTCTGGTTAAATTAGCCATTTAACAGACGCCTAGGCCGTTGATTAAACGCCGGCATCCAATGAAACTGCTGAAGGACAACAAACACACCAACACATTGGACAGCCAAGTCATTGAGCGCAACGTGGACGGCTAAACGTCATGTCAGCCGTATGGTTAAATTAGACATTCAATTGGATGCCTAAGAGCTTTTGTGTGACTGTTTGAGTGATTGGTAGGTTCAAGGTTATTAGCTATGATTGCCCGTCTTCCAGCGCCCTAAGCGCAGCCACGTGCGTGGGTGGCCCCCACGCACGCATTGCACAGGCCGCCACGTCTGGGATTGCTCAAGTGACTGGTCGTAAGATCGGGTTGCCTGGGGGTGGGCTGGTGAAATTGCTTCGGCAGAGCCTAGGCTATCCCCGCAAAGGGCAGTGAGTTACCGGGAAGTTTTAGTGGGTATTCCCAGTGTCTTTAGCACTGGGCGACCCCCACACACGCTCGTCGCCTAGCCAGCGACGAGTAGGTCTGTAATCAGATTTCTGTCCGACAAAAAAAAAGGTTCAAGGTTATTTTGTTATGACCACTTATAACCGAAATTGTTTTGGTTATATCTAAGTGGTCATAAAAAAATATATTGAACCTACCAATCACACCAAAACTCTTCAGTGCAAGACGATCCGCCTAAGCATCTGATTGGGCGGACTTTCAATTAGCTGTTGTTAAACGTCGAGTGCAGTCTAGTCCAATTAGCTGGGCACTCAGTTAAGAGCCGCATTCGACCAGATGGTGTCGACAGATATGACAGGTATGACCTTTGTGTAGCGTAACTTAACAAACAGCTAACATCAAACAAATAGTAACAAAATATTGACAAAACAAGAACAAAGAAATAAAGGAGATGTTTCATATCCGGTCAGATATATGTACACTATGTCAAAAAATCTCCTGAATCCGGGAAAAATACCAATAATTCGTTTACCTGCATAATTTGTTTGTACAAAAATTTTTATTTTTCGACAATTTCTCCATTATTTAGTATGGCAATATTGCGGGCGACATAGAAGTCAACTAAACGTCACCAAAGTGACATAGGCGCCATGATGAATATTTGGCTGTGTAGCAGTTATTTCTATAGAAATTCTTATTTTGTACCATGAAACAAAGCAAATAAAAATAAAACGGACAATTGAACACTGTGCTGCATATTTTTACTTATTTTTCAGTATACTGTACATACACCTTTTTTTTTGTTACGCTGAGGGGAAGCTCTTCCAGCCTATCCTCCTCTGCCTTGGGGGGAAGAGGGGGGGGGGTCTCGCCCACTAAACCCCTCAGCGATGCACCTCGTTATCTGCTTCCTACCGATGTAACGGGATGGCCCTAAAACATTCACCGTCGTACTGTACATACACCTAGGCGAGCCTCTATACATTTTTGGAACATCTCTTTTGACTCAGTTTCCGCAAGATCTTCAGATATAGTCAAACAAGTGGTGCTAGTTTATCAAGTAAATAACAGAAACTAAACTACCTTAGCCAGTCCTGCGTGGTATTATTTGCATACAGTGAAACACGTATGAGGCGCCTGGCGTAGTGGTTTAAGACTCTCTGGTTTCGATTACGAAAACAAAGCAACTTTCGACATGGTCGTTCCCAGGATGGGTCACGTTAAACCGTTGGTCCCGGCTGTTACTGCAACCGCTTTAACGCACCGTCCTGCATTGGGCCTGCGTGGTGGTGTTAAGGCCAAACTCCTCATGTGATTCTCCCATGTAGGGAGACCAGTGCCCGGCAGTAGGAGGTGTATAGGCTGATGATTTCGATCATGAATTATTCTCAATATAGATACAAAGACTAGTGATTATAGTGCTGTGTCTGTGAGCATCATTTGTACGCTCACATAAAAACGTGAGCGTCATTAATTGTATAATTGTAGACCGCACCATTTGATTAGCGACATTAATTCAACATATAAAGTAGTCTATGATGAATTCTTCGATTTACACTAATAAAATAATAGGTACTACTCAAGTAGGTATGTAACATTTGAGTTCCAAGTGGACAAGGATTCTAACTATTTTGTGGTGTAAATACAACAAACTTTGTTGTGTAATTTGTAAGTAATGAACAGCATCTATAAATTATAAAAAAGTCCTTTCTAAATATAAATTTGGTTAAAAGAAGGTGATTTATAGAATTAAACATCTTTAGTTGTAGATCCTAGACCGATGTTTTTCAACATGTGTAAGTTCTTTCGAGTGGAGAATCAGTCGAGTCTTTTGTGTATGGGACAGCACATTGTGCGTCATCAACATTCATTGTCAGATAGCTTTTTGCACAGTAGATATCCACGCGATTTAAGTATACATAAATTATAAACTGAAAAGAATTCATAGATTGAAAAAAAATATTAAATCATGTGGTTTATTAACGACAAAGGAAACATAGAAAATTGCAAAGGAAACAGTATTTTGAATGAAACTTACAATGACAACCAAAATATTCGGGAAAACAAAGCGGCACATTAGCATTGACTAATACTGAGTATAAATATGAATCAAAATGGAAATTAGATGTTGTAAGTTGCTTTAGAAATACCTCTTCTCTATGATAAGAACCGAGATCCATTATGAACTAAGAAGTGCATTTATTACGCGTTATGGCCGACGGGTTAGGAACAAAGGCTTTATTGCCCGAAGATTGACGCGGCATTCCTGCTTGATAAAGAAATATGTACCACAGGGAAATATTGTGTTACAATAACATATCAACTGTATTAACATCTAGGGCTTGTTTGATTATATTATGTAAGATAATCACATTGTCGAATTGCTTTAAAATTTCCAGAAAAGTATTAAAAAGCACATATATATCTATACATATAAAAACCGACTTCAAAAAACTGAAAAGGATAAAATAATTAAATTTAAGTAGGTACTCATCACATTAATATATATTGCGATGCATCACACTAAAAACATTTTTTTGGAGTCGGTGCTTCACGTTCTATTTTATTTCTGGAAACAACTTAGCACCAAGTGACCAAGTTCTGTTAAAGAAGAGGAAAAACCAGTAAACTACTTTTAATTAATTTATTATTTTACGATAGTTGATGAGAATAATTAACACGTAATAATCAATGAATTAATATTTGAATGTTACCAGCTAGTGGTAAATGTCTATACCAGCGTTGCCAATCTGTGGGGAATTCCCCAAACTGCGGGGATTTTCAGTTCAATTGGGTAATTTGAGGGGAGAGCATTTATGTGGGGAAAATGCGGGGAATTAAGACATTTACGCTAGAACTGAACTTAGAAGTAATAAAAGTAGTATAAGAAGTAAGTATAATTTATAAATTATGTAAGAATATTTAATTCAAGTATAAAGCAATTTCACCGGCAGGAAGGCTTTACAGTTTATTTTATGGCAACATTTATGTCCATCAAACTTTAGACAGAGTATCGCAGAGAACTTTCTCAAACGCATCTGTCGAAAGAAAATTTAGCGTTCTAAAGAATTTGAAAACAGAGAATCGTAATCGCCTGCACAATGACACTGTAGTAGCGCTTATGACCACTAGAGAAGGTATTAAGAAGAAAGGAGGGAACCTAAAATTTGATCCTTCGAATGATATGTTGACAAAACGGGCATAATAAAGAGCTGCAATAAATACCTTGATAAAAATCATTAAATACTTAATAAGTTTATGTAATAAATATATTTGATTTATAGAAACAGTACCTACTTTTATTGCTTTCCTGAAAATTTGTGGGGAAAATGTGGGGAATATTGTTTTTTTTACCCCAAAATTGGGGATTTTCAGTTAGGTTTTTGGGTAATCGAGACCGTGGAAGTTGGCAACGCTGGTCTATACATGTTAAGAGCAGTTGTTTAGCCATATCCTTTCTATGAAAAACTAACTACACTTTAAACAAACTCTTCTCACAATTAAAATCATATAGGTATTTCACAATGTAAGTAATTTGTTTTAACGATTTCGCGATATTTCGGCGCAGTTTGCATGGCGCACGCAACTGCGCCGAATTCTAATGCATGGTGAATTCTTATTCTAATGTGAATAACCATGAAAGTATAAGTGTTTATTGCGTGTAATAAAAACTAGTTAAGCTGATAACCTCCTCCTTTTTTGAAATCGGTTTAAAAACTCAAAATATCGCTTAAAAATTCTGATCACCATAAAAGTCCTAAAGTTTTAAGTGCTTCCGTTCTTTTCATAAATAAAGGAGATAAGTATTGTTTATTGCGTTGTTATTTTGATAAAGATACATATTTGATTAATTTTCATCAGTTCGCTGTGTTTTGGTGTGAAAGAAGGGGCAGCTAATATAAATATAGGGCAAAGCCTTTCATCCACGTTCATAACCAAGATTTCATAACCAGTTATGAATATGGATTTTTTTTCACTGTTTCATAACCAGTTATCAAACAAAACTTTTTTTTCCATTTTTACAACCAGAACCTCCTATTCATGTCTGGTCTCCTGGTTCTTTTCTGAATAATGAGAGTTTACTCAAACATGCAATTGGGTATGAGATTCAGTTAAGTCTTAAAATACAAATTTAATAGAAAAAAAAAACACAACTATGAACACGAAAATAGTTATTTTGTCATTTTGATAAATAGTAAAACTTAAACTTGTCAACTTGAAAAAACAAAACGGCTGCTTCTTCTGAGCAATGTTTTTGAACTTAAAACATAAAAGGTGCAATTATTTCTAAGCAGTGTCCTACATTTATTTCTTTTGCCATTAAGTCTTCTATTGTTTGATCAATTTCTTTGTCGATTTGACGTAGTTATCATTTTTTCGTTTGGTTTTTCTGTGCCTCATTTTAAATTCTTTTTCTAATCTCATACCCAATTGCATGTTTGAGTAAACTCTCATTATTCAGAAAAGTACCAGGAGACCAGACATGAATAGGAGGTTCTGGTTGTAAAAATGGAAAAAAAAGTTTTGTTTGATAACTGGTTATGAAACAGTGAAAAAAAATCCATATTCATAACTGGTTATGAAATCTTGGTTATGAACGTGGATGAAAGGGGGCAAAGGAGTCTAATTAACATAGACCTGTTTCAAAATATAATCGCAGCCATTCGCAGTGGCAATATCGAGTGCATGATGTTCTCGAGTAAGTCTGTAGGCGAAGGTTTCCACTTACCATTGAGCCAACAGTTTGTTTGACATTTTTGACATAAAAATATTAAATATATGAGTCAATAATGGACCTATTTCTATTGTGAAATGTCTAAAACACCTAAATAAATTTTCTGTTTCATTCTTTCATTACAACCTAAAAGGATAAGGACAGAAAGGTAAGATGACGTTATTTGACGTAACTAAAATGGCAGACAAAAATATAACGACTAAAATGTTAAAATTGTATGGATCTGAATGTTACGTAACTAACTTGACGTTTCGAAACACTGAAGAAAGAAAAAAAAGAGAGGCAAATGACGTATTTTAACCCCCGACGAAAAAAAAGGGTGTTATAAGTTTGACGTGTCTGGCTGTGTATCTGTCTGTGGCATCGTAGCGCCTAAACGAAAGGACCGATTTTGATTCGGTTTTTTTAGTTTGAAAGCTGATGTGACTACGATGGTCCTTAGCTATAATTTATGAAGATCAGTTCAGGCGCTTGATGACTATCAGCTCATTTTCTACATTATAATAGGATTTTACTAACTTTTACAGATACGATTAATTGGAAATTTGGTGTACTGTCACTTCGGTGACATTCCCATGACATACTATCCTTGTGCTGAACCTATACCATCAAAAAGTCTGCGAAATGCTTAAGTCTTCAGAAAATTACAGCAGATATAGCGTGTTTGGGCTCTTATGAATAGTCTCAAAGAGATGGTGTTAGATAGATGATTAATGACGCCGGGGGTTACTTAAAAAAATTAATTTTGTATTTTTAATTTTACACAATGACCAAGGAATCAAACAAAAGCATTGTGGACTGAATCTTTTATACTTACTTATTAAATAAAATTATTTTAAAGAGTACCTGGAGTAAAAATCTCAAACTAAGATGTTCTTTTGTCAATAAGAGGCGAGTAGCTACCTGTAATAATAAAATACCTACTTTTTGTAATGACGTGAAAAATCACCTTGAACTAGCGGTAAAAACAACAACATACTATATCCTTCTATTGGCGGAATAAGAGCAATTTACACAGATATGTGGTGGACCTTGTAGATACGAAATACGAATTGCGAATGAATCAATGTGATAGGTAGATAATTGAATAAAAGTACACTGTAGTCAGAAACAAAAACTTGGCGGTCATATCTCACAGTTTCTGATCAGACTTATAAAAACACGTGTATTTATTTATGATAAAATGTTACATCTGCTGTCTAATTTACACTAATAAAATAGGTTTATGAAAACAATATTAACAGCCATTGCGAATGCGTAGAACGACATTGTATAAACATGATAACATTAATATCAACCAGTTGATGTAATCATTATCGGACTAATCATAGCGATAGGTACGCATATGCAACATATAACATGCAACAGCACATTATATTTTGCGTACGATCGCGGTCTAAAAATGTTTATCAGTTTTCAAATTATATTCTCTGTCACACTGGGCCTGGTTCTGAAGACACACTCTAATTCTAAATTTAAGTACAGTATATCTCTTTCTCGAAATATGTAATAAGAAAAAGATGGCAAGAATTTGTTTACAGCTGTCAATTTTTAGATAGATTTCAAAGAAACCATATACAATTTCAGACGACATGTACGGAGGTGCCTCCTAAACACTGCATTTTATCACGTTCAATAAGGTCGAAAATTGAACACACGTTTCTAAATGTCAAATTATATGCCAGCCATCCTTTTCGTATTCATGAGAGAAAGAAATGCACTGAACTTAAATTTAGACTTAGCATGTCTTCTCTAGAAGTAGGGCCACTGTGTACAGTAAAGGCTAAAATGCTAAGCTTGATACCTCATTACTTATAATATTTGTGAAGCAATTCATTTACTCAAAGCTCAGAACTCAAAGAGTTCTGATGACTTTTTGATGATCAAACTCATTTATGAATTTAAAAATTGAAACGTCACTTAAAATAAAATGTCCCAGATTTCAGATAATATTTTGTAGTTTTTTAACAAAAAAAGGTTTTCTATATATCCTAGATAACCATTCTAGTGCGACCGATTTTCGTGTGTGAAAAAATCTATGCCCTATGTCTAATCTAATTATATCATCGACCATAAGGCCTGTGACACAGATTTGTGCATGCAATTATAAACCTTAAAGTGAAAAACAGTTTTAGACCGCGAGTTTACTGCTGCTTTATTTCGCTTCTATATTATATTCAATTCGAGAAAAAATCACCAAAACCAAAACTGTAATTTTGTAAAAATATTTTTTTTACATAATATACAATTTAAATAGCACTAGCTTTTTAGACTCCCGTCTCCTACTAATTGCGAAAGATTGTTTTATAGTGGACAAATATTCTAGGAAAATCATTATAAAGCTGATGAATATTCTTTGTTTCCTTGTAAAAGCTTAATTAAAAATTACCGACTTCAAAAGATTTAAACGCGATACAAATACTGTACCTACCTATTAGATAATTTCACTTTCGCGCTGTCTACACGTAGTTACGGCGTATAATTTGCGACACACTTTTTTTGTCCTTGAATAAGAAGTGTATGCAATTCTATGAAGGACAACAGCAGCCGCGAGTTAACTTCACGCACGTGAAGTTATTTGTGTTTCCATTATGACAGTTTTTTATTCATTCTGACTTTCCCAAAATAAAATTATTTCAGGTAGCGCATAGTGATATTTACTACAGGAATATGAGCGCCAAGTGCCTTCACCACCACCTTACAGAATACCAAATATTTTTTTTCGGACTGACTATTGCTGTTGGCAGCAGATGACCTTTACAGCATAACCGGAGTTTTAAGGAGGCGAGAACCTCGGTAAGTCCTCAAGCCTTAAGGGGCGAATTTGCCTCTGGAGGATTTCTAATCGACAGCCATCACCTCCAGAGGAGCCGTCGCCGTCGACGCGACGCGTGTAGACCGGGTCTTCGCACCTTGTTCGACGAGTGCGATGTATAAGTACGCCCACTGCTGGACATAGGCCTCCCCAAGGATCTTCAAACAGATCGGTCCTGCGTTTCCCACATCCATCGATTTCCCAGGCCACCACTCGAGGACCTTTCCGCCCCGACAGCCGTCGGTCCTTGCAATGTGGCCTGCGCGCTGCCACTTGAGCCTCGTAATTCTTTGGGCTATGTCGGTGACCTTAGTTCTCATGCGGATCTTATAATTTCTGATTCGATCACGCAGAGAAAGAACGAGCATAGCCCTCTTTATTGCCCATCTGAATATAACTATTGATTGTAGATAGGTAGTCTACAGGCTACGGTAATGTGTAGTGTAAGTTTCAATCGAATCGAAACGTTTCGATTGTGTTACGTTCCATAATGATCCATGACGAGCAGATTAGGTGCACAAGATCCAGCTGCGCACGAGCCGAACGGCCATAACTTGCCGCAAAAGCGGTCGGCGAGTGGCAGTAACGAATCAGTTCTAAGACGTATGTTTTGTTGGTTGAAGTAACTTCTGTCGAAGTTATCACTTGTCCAAGTAACTATGTCTTCCCTCCTCACTTTAACATGTTACTCCAAGAAGCGTGAAAAGGCACCTTTTATGCCGGCAAGGTAGAACAGTGTTTTCAACCAACACTAGCTGTCTTCGCATATGGACTCTTCTTGCCGCTTCTCATCAGGTGGTGTTGAGTCATCGGCCGTGCTTTGTATTGTATGATGTGTAGGCTTGTGGCTGGTGTACTGTTGTAAGTATCATACTACTAGAGTAGAGTCCTAAGGTTGATCAGAAGGTTTGGTATAAAACACTGGTTTACGACGAGCGGCCTAGACTAACGAAAATGACAACTGAATTTCTTTTTAACCGACTTCAAAAACAAGGAGGTTCTCAATTCGGCCGGTATGTTTTTTTTTTCTTTTTTCTATGTATGTACACCGATTACGCCGAGATTACTGATCCGATTTATGTGATTCTTTTTTTGTTCGATGCGGAATAGCTGCCCTTTGGTCCCATGAAAATTTTTTTACAATCAGTTGGGTAGTTTGGTTTTAAATTAAAAAAAAACTGGAATCCTTAAGTCGTTTAAGTATGCGAAATTGGGATTTTTTGTGTTTCTATGAGTTTTTAGTGAAACGATACGATGGTAGGAAACAATATAAGTCGACGGTCCCATTTAGCTTCGACCTTAGAAAGTTATCACTAAAAATTGTGAAAAAAAAAAATTAAACAAAAATTAAAACCGACTTCAAAAAACTGAAAAGGATAAAATAATTAAATTTAGGTAGGCAGGTACTCATCCCCTAGAAACATATTTTTGGAGTAGGTGGTAAGTGGTTTCCAAAAATAGTAGAAAGTGAAGCAATAATAGAAAAACTCATGGTTCGGTGCTACTGCAGGCGCACATACAAATACAAGGCATGCGAGAGTCATCACAATGTATGCTATGTGTGCCTACAGTATAAAAGAATGCTGTCCTGTAGAAGCAGTGTAGTGTCAGTTCAGTCCTGCAAATAGTATGGTTTGCAGAGTAACGTCTGTCAAAGTAAAGATGTGTCGGAATAGTGGCTGTTGTCGGAGTTAAATCTTAGAGTCTTTAATTATCGAGAATCGTAGCTTCTGATGCCACGAATAGCAAATTGACTACCGATGAGTTGTAGGTATACCAACGCCTTAGGCATGACGCATGACGTAACCTACTAGTGACTAATCAAATGAGATAAGGAATGCAATTACAATTATATTATTTCTATCCGTAACTTAAAGAACTGAGTGTGTGGAAATGTATCATAGTTATCAATGTTAATAACGGTATTACACCATATAGGTAATTAAATTGAGTACACAACAAATACAATTTTATGATTTGTTAATTGTTTTGATGATCCTTTTTACTTTCAATTCAATATTGAAAGTAAAAAGGAATAGAAATTACTATTTTGAATATAATCTGGTGTGAGCGGTCGAAGACCGAATTTGGTACACCGGGAACACGGTTCCATTAAGTCTTCTGAACCATTCGCGAAAATATCATAATTTTGCGATCAAAAACGAAATTTCCAAGCGATGAAGCTGGTAAGTCTAGCGATACAAGCCGGGGTCTTTTTCCTACGTGTTTCGAACCACCTTTATGACTACTCTGCAACATGGTGGCGAACATAAACAAACGCTATTCTTTATCAAGCCATGGACTAATCAAAATGTCATTTCACGATTAGAGCCTGAACATCCAAGCAAACAAATTATTATTACGCACATTAACACTTGTGTACTATTAACAAGACCCACGGCCCACCTGATGGTAAGCGGTTACCGCCACCTGTAGACACCTGCAATAACAAGCAAAAAATAACTTAGTATTGCAGATGGATTGGATGACAATCATCCTGAGGCCCAAGATGAAATGCCTTCTATGGCCAGTAATTACACTGGCTACCTTACCCTTTAATCCGAAACACAGCGAACTGTTTAACGGTTAAAATAAGAAAGGCAGTGGTACCCAAACGACCCCACATACGGGCCTAATCTATAGTAAAACATCTATGAGCTATATTAACATCTATAATATAACTAGTATTGTCTTATATTTTCGCGAGCACTACACATTTAAAATAAATTAGATGTTTTAATCATAAGAAATCCGATCACAGTTTGAGCCACAATGTGTATCGTAAAGCAACCCATACTGATAGGTACCTCAATGGTGACTCTCATCGCCACCCCAGTCAGTTAGCTACCGTAGGGAAATCTTTGTTTCAGAGAGCGCGAGGCATCAGTGACAACCAACACCTGACGCTGAGCTTCAGCATGTCAAGCATGTATTGCGGGACAACAAACTGCAAATACCACACCAGAGTCATAGAAGCCGAGCGAAGCCTGTCACAGTCGATCGTCAACTTGCTGTACCACCATACATGAAAGGTGTCACTGACAAGATTGGCAACCTCTTGAAGTGTGCTTCAATAAAACTTATTTCCTTCCCCTTTCCTTTCGTTTTTTTGTCCTTCCCCCTTCCTACTCAGGAGCACGCGTGCCGGTCTTCGGAGTCATCAATTCACTGTCTCCAGTTCTCCACCTCAACATCACGCACAAAGAAATTTAGTTCTTCATTTCTTAGTTGTACTTCCAGAACTTGGAATTCTTTGCCTTCAAGATAGACGTGAAAAAGCACCTTTTGGGCCGGCAAGGTGAAGATGGCAGTCTCTGAACTGCACTAGCTGTCTTATATGGACTCTCCTTACCGCTTCACATCAGGTGGTGTTGAGTCATTTGTCGTGCTTTGTAAAAAAAATTCAAGATGCTGAAGTTGATAAACCAATTCCTACCACCTGTCCCTTACAAGATGCGGGCATATACAAGTTAAATTTTGACTGCTGCCTCAAATACATAGGTCAACCAAGGAGAAGCATAGGCAACCGGGTGAAAGAACATATAGCTGATGTAAAACACAGGAGCGAATCGAAATCGGCAATGTGTGAACACGCTCTTGACGGACCCAAATACTCGCCAAGATACAGCAGTGTATCTTGGCGAGGCATTCCTAGTGTTATATGAGGCTATTGAAATAAATAAAAAAATCCTAATTCTAATAGAGAAGATGGTTGGAGTGTACCACCAGCTAGGGATCCCATTATGTGAATAATAAAGTCCCAAGCCCGTCCTCACACTGTCCGACAAACTGACACCATGAGCTCTGTATGTGTGAATTGGATTGCTCAAAATATAACACAAAGTGACAGTGATTAACTTATAAACTTATCAAAGACAATTGACATCTTCAGTATTCCTGTGACCACAATCGCTGCAAAGTAATTGAAGCGTTGGATGTATAGTAATAATGTACAACCGGCTTGCCGAGTGGTCTGTGCCCCTTGCTATATTGTCTACTCGGTCAGGGGTCCCAGGTTCGAATTCCGGTAGGAGCAAATGTTTGAATGATGAGTACAAGCATTTGTTAATAAGTCATGGATGTGTATATGTTTATTTAGTATATTTCTAATATTTATATACATATTATCATCAATATTTTGCCGTTATCTAGTATCCATAACACAAGCTCTTAATGATGCTTACTTTGGGCTAGATAATAGGTGTGAGTGTATGAATATATTATTATTATTAAATTATATTATACTATAATGTAACATCTAATTAAACTTATATCAGTAAATTGGTTTTATTTCAAATCTTTAATATAGTCAGTGTCAGTAAAAGTATTGAGATCTTGCAAAACATTAACAATTATGACTAACTGTTTACAAAATAATTTTACACATCATGTTTTATCAAGAAAGATGACACATAACATAATAGATTGGCTAATAAATAATGGCAATGGCATCAGATTGGGGCGTAAATTTTAGGTAACTAGTACAGCCACAAGAAATTAAAATATGAATTTTGCTAAATTAAATTACAGACATTACATAGTTTATTACCTATGTCATTTACAACTGAGCACAAAAACAAGGAAAATTATCATATAAGTATTAGGTAGATCAGATCAAGAAAAAAGTCTACAAGACAATTCAATATGCTGCTAGTCAATGTCTAATACCTATTATACATAATACCATTGATCATAATAGAAAATTTATATTTAAGTTAATGATCGATCACAATAATTTTCAATAACTAAATATAATAGTATTAATCAAAGTAAGGAATATTTTGATTTATGGCTTGCTGAGTTGTTGTGTTCAGCATGTGTATATGTCAATTATATTTCATAGGAAGGAAGTGGACAACACCATGTTTCTTTAAAGATTGCGACTGGGCTTAATCACCAACTCATTTTGTCAGTTAAAATGATAGCCACAGAGACTTACGGCAAATATCACACGTCAGCATTAGGGGAGGGAGGGTTTCTGTGGCCTAGTGGTTTGAATGCTCTGGTTTCGGTTACGAAAACAAGGCAACTTTCAAGGCAAAGAAATTTTTGCACTCATTATACTTTTTGCTATTGTTATTTTTGATACAATTCTTGATGTAATAAGCAGTTGTCAGTTGACCAATTTGCCCTTAGGATGCTTTGGATTCAATATAAGAAAATACCTTTCAATTTTGCTCTCCACAATAGCTATTGGCAATTGTCGCAATGACTATTGATTTCATTCAGTTATCACATTTCAATGTTTGACGTGGTGCATTTATAACGCCTACTTTATTGTAACAATATAAATAAAGAAAGAAAACAATGAAAAAATATTTGCATAACATTGATAAATTATGCCAAATCAGCGCAGCCGAAAGTTTAACCAATCCCAATCTAAATCTTACTCCTGCACTGACACTCAGCGAAGAATTTAATTTGAATCCCATACCATACAATAGGGATGTTGAGAAAGGGGTTTGAATATTTTTATCACTATACAAGATGGTGCTGTCAGCACCACCCTGTATAATATACCATTTATAATGTTGTTTTGCCTTTTGATGCCTTGATAGTGCACAATAATTTAAGTCGTGTTCAGAGTGAACTAGAAGATTGGCCCCTACTCTTATGAACTGTAGGTAAATATTTCTTGTACCTTAGAAAAGTTTCAGACTAGCATATAGGAATTTTGTTTTTCAGAATGCTCAATGTAATACTAGTGTTCAACCTTTTGTGTATTGTTTATAACTTGATATACCTACTTTTACTATTTTTTTTCTGTATGGCACTGCACAGCAAAATATTTAAATAATGTAACCACAACAATTGTGACTTCATATTTTGAAAAGAGTGACTACACAAGTTTGTTGCTGGAGTCTTCTCGGTAATTCAACTTTGTAAACCGGTGTAAATTTAGACAAGATAGACAGATATACAATATGATATTGTGAGACCATTTCTTAATTAGATAGACATTATTTGTGATTTTTGACGATTTGAAAGAGCTTCTTAGGAGCCTAATTGAATAAACATTTTTTTTATTTTTTTTATTTTGTCCCTTACTGCCTTGCCAGACTTCTGACACTCACACAGTTATTTATTTATTTATTATTCAAATTAAAATTATACCACATGATAAATTTTTACTTGGTAGATTAATGTAACATAATTAGTCATTAAAACAAACATCATCAGCCACAATAACAACTCTATAAAACAAAAAATGTATTGGCATCCTAAATCACTGAGTCTACCTCTAATTACCCTACTACTAAATGTTTGGTGCTTTGTTTACAAAGATAGTATTCAAACATAATGGCACACTTACCAATTGAAATTCTCTCCGTCTGTCATATGCCCTTTTTATGGCTCTGTCCAGCCACAAAGAATGTATGTGTGGTGCATAATGCATGAATAGTCTGCTGTCGAGCGACGATGTGCTGTTAAAGTGTAGTGCTTGCTGGCCCACGTCAAGATTTCTTGGGTTTTCCCACGGTATTGCGAGTTTGTCCCGTGCGTCGACCAACACCTGAATACCTTTGACAATATTCTGGTATATCACATGCTGATACTCTCGCACCAGTTCCGGTTCAAACTTAACTTTGTGTATTATCCTCATCTGTTTCAGGAATGTTGATTTTCCGCTTTCACCCGCACCGAGAAGTAACAATTTAACCTGCCGCCGTAGTGTCTGTTTGTCTTTCTCCAGGATCCTGTCTATCTCTTTACTCCTATATCTTTGTTCTATCTCCTCCGGGGATAATTTCAAACGCAGCCAACAAGTAAGAGCCTCGGTACAACAGGTACATGACCAGAAATCGTTGGCCATTTTGCATGATTATCAACGCCCATATAAATGTAACGTAACTAGCTGTTATACATGTTATTTCAACAGTTTATCATAAGCACATTTTGGCAATAACACAATCAACGCACTGCTAATAAAACTTATTTAGAAAATTAATCCCACAAATGGAAAATATGAAGTAGAAACACACGGAGTATACCCCTCCCAAACTAAAATATGATTGCCACAGATACGAGAATAAAACTTTCCTCATTGAACTATCACGACTTCTAGGGTATGTCTTGTATTAAAATGTTATTTTGTTACAATGAAGTCAGTGCTTGGCCGTAAGATGCTAAATCATTTGCCGTATCATTAATTAGCAAAAAAAAGTTAACCGTTTGTCACTCTGACGTAAAGCTGTCACTAACGTTGTCAGATTTTTTATTTTTTTTTTGTTAGGCTTTGTACTTTTTTTTGTTTTTTTTTTATTAAGTCTTCCTAAAAAGGAAGGCAAAGGAAACTAATGCCCATACAGCCATGTCTTTAGTACTTATTTCTTCTTTTATTGCATTCAAATGCTGGCGTAACACATTTCAATGTTTCTTGGGAGAATTTGACACGAAATATATGATGACAGTCACTTCATGTGCTACTTGATGAGGTGGATAACCACAAAAAAGTTCTCATCGTATTTCACACCATAATCACTTTTATTCTAATAACCTTTCGTCAACATAAACACTTTGTATTTAAAACAACACCACTTTTATAACACAATGTTCGCTCCGACACAATTTTTAATCAATAAAATAAAAATCTTGACCGACGCCATTAAAACCCGCCAAACACTCCTTTTTTTTGTTAATTCTCAATTCTCCCTATAAAGGGAAGGCAAAGGGAACAAATGCCCATACAGCCATGTCTCAAGTATTTCTTTATTACTTCTTTTATTGCATTAAAATGCTAGCGTGACACATTTCAATGCTTCTTGGGAGTATTTGACACGAAATATATGATGACAGTCACTTTATGTGCTACTTGATGAGGTGGATAACCACGAAAAAGTTTTAGTTGTACGTCAACACAAACAATTGGTTTATAAAACTACACCAATTTAAAACTTTCTATGATTAAATTCTCAACATAATATGTTCATATATGTAACTTTTGTGAGAGAAAATAAATAAATATTCTATTCTATATATTACATAAAAATGAAGCCAAATATCCAGCTCAAACAGTCATGTCTGAAACAGGGGTGGCGATTCTGTTTACCACTCTCAATACAATCTTTCTTTACCTAATTGAAACCAGAGGCAGAGGGCCTAGACAAGATGCCATTTGACAATCGCTACCGCTATCGCTAAATGTAAAATGTATGGGATTTGACATTGCAGTTTGGTCGGTGAGAATTTCTACTAATGAAGCTAACATGGGGTTAGTGCAGGTTAATGTAGAATAAAATTCAAAGTTTTATTTTTTAGGTAAAGATATAATTACAGATTAATTAATTTAATTAAGTGGCGAGTTTGTGAATAAAAGCATGGTCTTAACATTTATTGGTCTAAGAATTTTAGGGGGTAACTGGTCGTAAACAGGATACAGGTTGAAGTGGGCAGTTAAACAGGATATGATCGGTAGAACCTTCTTCGAGACCACAATCGCAAATGTGGGACGAGCGGACTTTTATTTTGTGTTTAAGTGGAGTGGGTGTGCAAGCATGTCCCAGCCGAAGTCTACAAATAACAGAAGTAGTTCGTTTATACGCTAGGCCAGTGATCAGCAAAGTGCGGCTCCAGATCCGCATGAGGCTCTTTAGCTCCATAAGTGCGGCTCTGGCACAAATAACCACGGAAGGCGCAATAATATTTTCATTAAAAAAAAACTTAACTTGGTAAGAAAAAAGTCTTAATGATGAGAACTTAGAATCATGCCTAAAATTAAAAACAACATCATAAAAACCTGACTTACTCAAACTTTCCAAGGAGATGCAAGCACATTGTTCGCATTAATAAATATTTATTTAGTGTGCTACTTATTTAGTGTAGTAAAAGTTTCCGAAACCACCTTTCACCTTTGAAAAAGCACCCTTGGAAAAAGCACCTTTCGGGCCGGCAAGGTGGAGGCGGCTAGAGCAGTGTCTGAACTGCACTAGCTGTCTTCGCTTATGGACTCTTCTTACCGCTTCACATCAGGTGGTGTTGAGTCATTTGTCGTGCTTTGTATTAAAAAAAAAAAAAAAAAAAAAAACCAGCAGATTTGGCTCCCAAATTTTTTATTTTATTGTTGTAATGTTCATATTTGGCTCTTTGGCTAATGAGTTTGCCGACCACTGCGCTAGGCGATAACGATAGAGCCAAGGTTTGGTTGGTTGGTAGTACAGGTTGTATGTCTCCATAGTATGGAGACATGCAGCCTGTACTACCAACCTGTACCATGAGCTCATGAGAGTAATCTATATGATGGTCGCTGCATCCTGTAATTTGCTTCTTTTGCCTTAAAGTTAAGCTTATTCTAGTTTTTGTCAACAGAATCGCCAGCAGGGTCTTAGAGCAATAACAGGGTGGGAAATTGTCTATGACAAAGAAATCCTTCCTCATTGGAAATAAATTGTTTTGTCAATGCCAATAAATAAATAAAAAATAGCGATCTGTGGTCAAGAAAGAGTGTTTGGCGGGATTTGGTAGTGTCAGTCAAGATTACAATATTTAAAAATTGTGTCGGAGCGAACTTTGTTATAAAAGTGGTGTAGTTTTATAAACAAGTGTTTGTGTTGACGTGTACGTCAACACAAACACTTGTTTACAATATTATTAGAATAAAAATAGCCCTAATTCCGGCGAACACATGTTAAGTTTAAATTTAATTTCAGTCTATTTCTTTCTCTCAAAATGAAAAAGAAAAGGATGGCAGTCATATTAATTGACATTTAGAAAGGTGCGTTCAATTTTCGACCTTATTGAACGTGATAAAATGCAGTGTTTAGGAAGCACCTCCGTACATACATGCCGTCTAAAATGGTCTATGGTTTCTTTGAAATCTGTCTAAATTTAAGTGACAGCTCTAAACAGATTCTTGCTTTCTTTTTCCTATGACTTATTGCGAGAAAGAGATATACTGTACTTAAATTTAGAATTAAAGTGTGTTCCCAGAATTAGGCCCAGTGATTATGGTGTGAAAGACGATGAGAACTTTTTTGTGGTTATCAACCTCATCAAGTAGCATCATATGGACAGTGTCATCATATACTTAGTGTCAAATACTCCTTATATGCATTGTAATGGGTAACGCCAGCATTTCAATACAATAAATAAGGAAATAAAGAAATACTAAAGACATGGCTGTATGGGCTTTAGTTTTCTTTGCCTTTCTTTTATAGGGAGAATGAACCAACAAAAAAAATGGTCTACAAATTGTGACTACTATTTATGTGATCTGTGATTGTGATACTGTGATTGATACTCTTTGAATTCTTTCTAATCTGTGTTTGTGATCTGAATTTTATAGTAATCTGTGATCTGAAGTGAATCCACATCAAGACTTGTTAGCACGTGCTCTAATTTAAAAATTAATAATTTATCTTCCAATTTCGATAATACTTTAAAACTAAAGTTACATTTACTATTGTCGTGAGTTACATCTACTAGGTAGATAAAAAAAGTCAAAATGTGAATCATTCAGCAGTGCAATGTCTAAAGAAGGTTATAGTGGTGAAAGAAAGGAAGGAGATACAAATAAAGTTGTTTTAGAAAGGTTGCAAACTTATCTAAAAGATAAAAGAAGTACAGAAACTGTCGAACCTACTGTTAGTTACAATAAACCAAGTACGAGCACGAGCTTCGATCAACCAGCGAACTTACCGTTATTCGAAGACAGTAGCAACATTTTGAGAGAAGTTCTGAACCACAAAAAAGCAGAATTACTGCGGCAACCAGAAATTGTAGAATATTTAAAATCGGTGTCGTTGGATTTAAAGAAGTAAAATGGCAGTTACAGCTCGGAAATCAGTTGCATCATTGATGCAAAAGACATTAGAACGTCAGGCTACAGAGGCACGTGTGAAATTTAAATTTAACCAGAATCAAGTAAAACAAATTCTTTTGAGCTACATTAGGGACAAAAATACAGAACCATACTGTAAGCTTTTGGCAGTGTTGAAAGACTACACATTGAATGATGAGAATTACAGGATTCTCTTTGAAGATAGTCTATCATGTATTGTGCTATTAGGGAGAGATTTCAAACAATATGTTGAATTAGTGTGTAATGTAGAGTGGGTGACTAGGAGTGATGAATTAGTAGAAATTTTCAGTAGATTTATATTGAGCTTAGTGACAGCACACACCTACCACTGTACAACAGTTATTACCAGCCTTATGAAATTATTCAAAGGTATGTTTTTTGCTATATTTTCTACATAGTGTAATTCTATTGGAATATATACCATCATTTCTTAGTATAAATATTTCAAAATGCAAAATTTGAATTAAACTATTATTGGTCTTTTTAGTGGAAGGTGAGAACTGGGAAGATAGTCCCTCCCCAGAAACATTGTCTAAGTGGTCAAACATTCACACAACTATTGCACAAGTTGTAGCCATTATGCCTATGTAAGTATTAACTACAAATACTATGTACCAATGATGATTAGAAGTCTATCCTATTACCTATACAAAATAAAATAGCACTTGAAACTGAATATCATGTAATTTTAGCCATATCATGTTACATTTATAGTCTACTACTAAAACATTTGGGAGACATTTTTTTATTTCCTTATGATAACCAACACTTATTTCATGAAATTGGTTCTTTTTGGTCTCAAAAATTATGAAATCATGCAAACTTTTTATCAACATAGGGCTTTAGAAAAAAAAATACTTAACCATAAAACCTAATCTATTAATGTGTTCACAATTTAATTTTAAACTATACAATCTTATGCAAACTTTTTAGCAACTTCTTTTTAGCAGCTTCTGAAAAAATAAAGACAACCATAATAATCTAATCTATTTATTTGTTATCAATGTAATTATAAAGATTGAAGATCTATTGCCTAAAGATTGATCTACAATATTTTAGTAGAATATTAAAAAAGTGCATTCAAATAAGTGCTGGATAACACCACATTATTGAAATTAAATATTGTTTCAAAATGTGATAATCCTGAAGCAGACCCAACTTTGCACTAAAAAGATAATATTCTATATACTTTAAAAACATTTGCTTGATTTATGATACATGCATTAACTAAATGTTACAAACTTTACGCCTATGGAAGAAAGTGCTTAACTATTTGTTATATCATAGTGAAGCTCCTTTGGTGTGAAGTTAAAGGCAGATAAACAATAGTATTCTTATTGTTTCACACACACTTTCTATGCCTTCTCCTGTGTAATGGAATGTAATGTATGTGAGAAAGTGGGAACTATACTTCATCTTGGTTTTAGGGGAAGGTTTCACAATATACAACATAAAACATAGACAGGAATGTTCCCTGCTGTTTCAGTGCATAATGCTAATTACACTGTTTTAACAAAAACTGAAATGAAATGTGAGTAAGTTATTCCTGTAAAAGAAAATGGGTAAGAAAACATTACAATTCAAAATTATGCTTCTAAATTAAGTCTTCTAGACTTGACTTAAGTATCATAGATAATGATCACCAATGATGAATTGATACAAGAAACAGTAGTGGATTAATAAAAGAAGCTTTCTATAGAAGGACAATTTCATGTAAACATTTGTTACTTGTTATGATTGTCTCTATTGTAAATCTGTTCATCAGAGATTACATTAGAATTTAAACCTTGTGTATTCTATTATAATCTTTGATTGTTCAAAAAAAAACAAAACAATGAGAAAAAATGATTGAGAAGACTGGAAGCAGATTTCGTGTTCATGCACTTGGCATAGCCGAATTCCGAGCATTGTTGATAGAATGTGTTTAATATAAATGCAGTAGCATTTATATAAAAATTATATATCCAAACTGTTTTCGGTCACAACGCCTGAAAAATGTCTGTTGTGTTGTGAGCGTTAAAAAACCATAAAATAAGGGATATTAAATTAAAATTACCTGTGATAAAAAAAAACAGAATAAATTACCTAATACTTTTATAAGAATAGATCACTTTAATTATACTATCTTTGAATGAATGACTTGTGGAACAGAAAAATTCAATGCTGGTTTGCTTACAAACAAAATAATTAACTTTCAAGCCCTAAGAACTACTGAATGCCATAATTTTAAGAAAGTTAAGTGAACCTTCAAGCGGTCGCGCGGTATCGAATGTAATATCGTTATTTCTTGTCATATGCACTTCTAATCCCTAGTAACCTGTACTTGTTTCACTGTGCACCAAATAAATAGATGATCTCCACAGCTTGCGGCTCCCGAGCCCCCTAGATCGCAATTTTTTGGTCATGGCGCAGACGTTGAAAGCACGCCACGTGCCTGTCGTCGAAAAGGTTAAGCGCGAGCGCGACGCTCAACGCATTATGCTTATAAATATTAAAAAATACTTTCAAATTAAACTTGTGATACTGTTTCTGTATAAAAATGCCTCTGTGAATTGTGCATTGAAATGACAAAGGAGTATAATAAGCCTTTCAACGCTACGGCGAAATGAATCTTTTACATTTTAATAAAGCTAAACCAAGATTTAAAGAGATGGTGGAAGATTAACATAGCTAGTTCTATAACTCGTTGTGCGAGTGCGAACTTGCATAGAAGGTTAGTTTAGTAAGCGATCACGTTTCACAGTCGTATGTCATCACTGAGAACACAGACTGGTAGAAGACTTTCGACATCAAGCACTGAGCAATTTTGGATGAGAAGATCTTACGCAATTTCCCATCCAAGTTGGATTCCTCGATTTACCTCTTTCTCGAAGTTAGCCCTACCTAGCTGGACCATTTGTCCGAGATAAACGTACTCGTGAACAGAACTTGCAACTGTAACTGGTATAGGTGCGACATGGTTATTCGACATAACCTTTGTCTCATCCATGTTCATTTTTAGACCCACCTGTCGGGGAGTTCTGTCTAGGTCGCCGAGCATTGTGCTCAATTCCTCCAGCCATGACTCATCATCGGCAAATCGAAGAAGAGAGATGTACTTGCCATTGATGTTGATGCCGAGCCCTGTCCAGTCCAGTAGTTTGAAAACGTCTTCCAACGCAGCGCTAAACAGTTTCGGAGATATTACATCTCCCTGTCTTATCCATCTCTGCAGTTGGATAGGTTTTGTTCGTATACTGATTTTATACACGTATCGACATGGTGGCACTTTCGTGCAAAGATCTCATCTCCTTGATATACCGATAGCCAATGTGGCACGTCTAAAGAGACTGAATCACGGCCCTTGTTTCGATGGAATCGAAGGCCTTCTCGTAGTCCACAAAAGACAAGCAAAGTCGCCGACTATACTCCTCGGTCTTCTGTATAACCTGCCGCAACGTGTGAATGTGATCTTCGGTACTAAAGCCTTTACAGAAACTGGCTTGTCATTTAGTAATTCGATTTGTGATTTCCAGTTTAGATTACGATCAATTATTATACTTAGGTATTTTAAAGATTGGACAGATTCGAGAAGAAAATTGCAGACTAAATCATCATGACATGTATGAGCTCTGATACTCATGTTCAATGGTTGCTTGCTGTCGTTGATGCTAAAAGTAATGTATTTAGTCTTATCCATATTAAGCTTCAGAATGTTTCTGCCAATCCACTACAAAATATCCAATTTCGCTAAGTATTTTAACTACATTCCAAAAGGTGCTTCAAATAGCAGAACTGTATCATCAGCGAAAGAAATTATTATACCATTATGTAACTTTTTTGGGTCAAATCGTTAATATGTATTAAAAACCACGTTGGGCCAAGTACAGAGCCTCGCGGTACACTGAAATTCTCCAGCCTACGTGTCAAGATGGGGAGAGAGACAGTATCGAATGCCTTTGCCAGATTCAGGAATATAACTAGACACTACTGTTATTATCGAGTTCCAGAGTAATAATTTGTGTAAGATTCTCAATGGCATCTGATGTTGATAGTTTTTTCTAAATCCATATTGATTAGGTGAAAATAAATTATTTTTATTCAGATAACTTAATTATCTAGAGTTTATAGTTCTTTCCAGTATCTTTGCAAGGGCTGGCAATAGCGAGATCGGTCTATAATTGGAAACTGTCCTAATCCTCGGGTTTATGAACTTGTGTTATCGTTGATCTCTTTAATGATTCCGGAAATATCCCAGATGAAGAAGATAGATTGCAAATATGTGAGATTGGCACGCTAGATAGTCAACACCAATTTTTAGGAAAACAGATGATACACCATCCCAACCACTAAATGATGTAGTTTTAAGAGAGCTAATAACTTTTTTATTTCATTTACATCTGTATGTAGCAGGATTAGAAATCGTAGGAGGCTCGAGCTATTTTAATATTAAGTGCTAAGTTATCTTCATTGGCATTTAGTGATGATTATATTTTATCGGCAAAGTATCTATTCACATAATTTACAGATCTAGATCTAGAAGATCTACAGGCTTCCTTCGTATTCTCAATATTTAAGAGATCCTGAGCAGGCCTTTTATGACTACCAAGGTGGCAGAGCTGTCGTATTACTTTCCAAGTGTTTTTTATTTTTATTTTATGTAATTCTAATCTTTCGTATTTAGTCTTCATGTCGTGTAATTACTTATAGTAAAAGTTTCTATATCTTCTTTATGTAACGCGTAAGATTAGGTTTTCCTGTTCTCTTTTAACTTTATAGTGTTGTCTGTCCCTCCATTTTATACATCGAATTAAGCCTGGCGTTATCCTCGGTTTAACTATGGCCTTTCTATTAAGTACTCTTTGGATAACAGTATGGTTTTCTATGACTTTTGATAAAGTATTGAGAAGGTAACAAGTCGGTATCTCAGGGTCGAAACTTCTATAAATTTCTCCCCAACTGATTTCACTCATTGAGAGCTTTTCCATAATACATTTTTTTAATTAGTTTATGTTTTTGGTGATTTACGTTTACGTTTATGTTTTTATTGATATTATAATCCAGGAGTGATCAGTAATACTGGTTTTGTGTATTACTGTAATCGCTTTACTACCAGTTTTCAAAAAACAATGGTTAAGACATTTTGAGTCACGATTGTGATATACATGACTCGGGAAGAGAGAAATGAGTAGATATATGTATGATGTATAATGTCCATGAGTAGATAAAAGATCAAGATGACCCGAGTACCTTAAATCAGAGCTGCCAACAGTGCCATAACGTTGCAATGTTTCCTGTACGGTAGCTCGCGGCGGGCGGCGAATGTATTAGCAAAGAGTTCCATTATCAAACTTAAAACTTATTTTTTTTACTGTATTGTTTACAAGTAACCAGTTCTAAAAGCTTTCGGTGTCGTCCTCGTATATTTAGGGAATGCTAAATTGACAAAAGTATAGAAAGGGAGATAACTATGATTCAACATTTCATAAAAAATCCATTATAAAATTACCTATTAAATGTTGACAAATTTCCAAACAATTGCAGGTCCAGTGATTTACTCATGCGAACCGTGATTGACCAGTTTCCATATTACAAAGCCGGCACCTACGTTAATAGATCATACATTCACAATCTGATTTGGATGAGCAAGTATATACCACTACTACAGGAACAAATAATTACTGCAGTTATAAGCAGGTATTACTAAAAATAAGTTCTAATATTTAATGAAACACCACTATTAAAGTAAATTTATCAACTGCTACTGCTGGGCACAGGCTTTTGTGCATGGGAGAAACATAATGTATGGGGAGTTTGGGAGATAACACCACCATGCTAGCGCGATACGAGTTGGGTGGGATAAAGTGGTTGCAGTAACAAACAACCGTAACCAACGGCTTAATGTGTGTTCAGGAATCAACGCCGTTTTCAAGAATCGGACCGCACAACCGCGTAGTGACACATTATCTGTGGTTTTTTAATTTGTAGTTTTGTCGTCAATCCGGCTCGAAGGACCATGTGCAGGGATTGAATTTAAGTGTGGACTGTATTTAGATATAATAAATGAAAATTAAAATGAGATGACGCAAAACGCGGCAAATGATACGAGAGTTTCAGCGGAACCGAACATTTTTTTTAAACTACAGATAATGTGTCAGTAGTGTCACTACGCGGTTGTGCGGTCCGATTCTTGAAAAACGGCGTTGATTCCTGAACAATGTGCCTTCTGAAGCATGGAGGAGCCCGAGATATATGTATTTTAATGACCAATCCAAAATAAACCATGGTAAAACTCAAACCACTGCGCCAGCCAACTCCTCACTAATAAAGCTAAGATATTCTCTTCATTGATGTGTAATCTAATATGATTGCCCAATAATTTATGTTATCAAATGTTTTACAGAATGGTTGTGATGGATGTTAATATAGTGGACCGCACAACAAATAAAATGCAAAAAAATACCCTTTATGGGATAGACTCGGAGGAACAAGAGATGGTTACAGAGACCTTAGACTACTGTATGCTAGAAATATTGAAATGGCTCGAAGACGAGAGGGACCCGGCATTAAACATTATATGCAATACCTTTGAAAGAGTGATTCTGCCTACTCATGGTATAAGGTAAGTCAAAAAATAAGTAGATAACAATTGTAGGAGCTCGATAAGATATTTTCTATTAGAACTAAAATATAATCAACAAAGATAAATTGTGATTTTCATACATAATATGGTTTTTAGTGTGTTTCTCTTAATTTATTATTATATTATACATAAATGAAAAGAAAACCTCCTATTTACAGCCGAATACTGAAAAATTTAAGGGCATTAAGCATTGCCAGTTTTTCTTTAAACTCAAATAACGATCTCTTTGAAAATTAAGCAAAACTTATAATTTCAGTGATGTTCAAGTATTCGACTGTTACATTCTTAACCTAAACTGTATGTTCTATATTCCAGATATGTCCAATTCCTACTTCTCTACACGATATCAATAAACCAACAATGTGCCGATCGTATACTCAATAATCTTTGGATCGTAACTGCCGGTCTCCACGGCTTAGGCCCTGGGGCTTTAGCGACGCGCCGCACTGCAGCCAGCCACTTGGCGGGCCTTCTAGCGCGATGTGTGCGAGTACCCAACTCTAGATTGTTCCAATACCTAAAAAATATGGCGGAATGGTGTCACTCATACATAACAGCCACTCAGGAATCACTCACTGCTAGTGACAATATGAAGGTGCATGGGGCGTTCCATTCTGTTTGTCATGCGATCTTCTATCTGGTGGCATTCAAAAACCATCATCTCTTCATGAATAAAGAAAGTGAGTATTAAAATTGCCTTATTTGTTTGTAATGCAGAAGATTCAAAAGTAAATGCACGTGAAATGAGATAAGGTGGATCGCTCCTAAGTTTGGCTTCATCTGCTGCTTGTGATATGGTACAAAACGTTGGTTAGAGAGAATTAATCCTTATTATTGACACTATCGACTGATCCAAGTACCCCTATTCTAGGGTGTTAGTTTGTGTTTGTTTCGTTTCCTCTTCCATTTTTTAAAAACACTACATAATGGGTAATAGCAGTTGCAGTAACAACCAGAACCAACAGCTTAACATACCTTCCAAAGCGCTGTAGAGCTTAAGATTACAAGTTTTAATTGACCCATCCCAGGATCGACTATGACGAATGTAGAAGCGCGCTCAAGCCACCATCCCCTACGCCACCGAGCTTCTCATAATAATTGAGTTATGTTTTTAATTTCAGATCTCCATTTTGTAGATTCGCTGAACTTACCTCGCCTAGTGAATTGCTCCCTAAACCCACTACGCACGTGCCCCTCCCAAGTGACGCACGCATTCTCGTCGGTCACACGTTCGCACCAAGTTGTTTATTGCCAAGCGATCATAGAGAAGAATGCGAGGCACACGCTTCAGGCCGAGCCTGTGGAACAGTTTGAGGAATGGTTCCCGTATGACCCGTACACTTTGACCAAGTGAGTATTATCATCAACCTATGTAATAGGTTGGGGAAAAGTTTCTTCGCATTTTTTAAGAAAATTTAAAACATTTTTTAATATAGTTTATTTACATTTAACTAAAGTATGTAGGTACCATTTTGTTCGATAACTTTTTGCCATCTTGTAGGTAGGGACATGATCCCATTTCTATAGAAATTTTGGGGCTTCTGATCAAAATACCGCGACAAGTGGTTTTGGCAGTCCTCTCGTGATGTTAACCTGACACTGCCAAGAGAATTCTGAAGAGAGCGAAACAGGTGGAAATCTGATGGTGCAAGGTCAGGACTATACGGCGGATGCATTAACACTTCCCAGCCAAACTCTCTTAATTTTTGCTGAGTGGCTAATGATGTGTGAGGTCTAGCGTTATCATAATGAAAAACCACACCCCTTCTGTTGATTAATTCCGGCCGCTTTCTCTCAACTTATTGCTTTAATCTCATCAGTTTTTCGCAGTAGAGTTCAGAATCGATGGTCCTGCCTGGTGGTAACAGCTCATAATGAATAATGCCCTTCCAATCCCACCACACACAAGGCATCACCTTGTTGCGAGTTAACCCGGGTTTCACCACAGTCTGTGAAGCCTGACCAGCCTTGACCACGACCTTTTTCGCACGTTCTTGTCGTACGTGATCCACTTTTCATCACCAGTTATCAGCTTCTTCAAAAATGGTTCGGTTTCATTACGTCGTAATAAAGAATCACAAATGAGTACCTACACGGTTCATTAGGTTTCTTTCAGTGAGCTCGTGGGGTACCCAAATATCAAGCTTTTTAGTGTACCCATTTTTTTTAAAATGCGCCAAAACTGTTTTGTGGTCAATTCCCAGTTCTTCAGCTACGTCGTAACTACTGATATGCCGATCTTTATTTCTATTTTTATACAACTAGATGACAAACAAGCTGACGGCCCACCTGATGGTAAGCGGATGGTAAATTTGCGCAGTTGTGTGGATACGCACGCAAACAATGTGCTTATTTATTCTTATTTGTATTTTATCATTATAATGTTTGATTATAATGATATAATAAAGATAGGAGGACTCCCCGCGGGGGTTACATTAAATTTTAATTTAATTTATTGGTGATCTCCTTAATGTATATCTATTAGAATTAATATCACATAAATTTTGTTGATTGAAACAAATCTTATTTTTCAGGTCAGGAAAAGTAATATGGCCCTTGTGTATTGAATACAAAGACTTTCTGAAAGATAATGACAGCGAGTCACAATATGCAAGTATGAAAAGAAAGTTAGAAGATGATGACTATTTAGTGTTAACAAGTCCTAAGAAATCACCCAAATGTTTGTCAAACACCATTTCACCTGGGTTCAGAACGAGCGAGACTATTTTAACATAGACAACAATTTATGTTTAAATGTAACCATACTTAGCTTTGTTATGTTATGCACTCGTGTATGTGTGCGTCTAATTTATGTAAATGGTTTATTGTTCAGAGTCCAATTTTTAAAGATGATGATTTTCATCCACATCTCAAACTTGGAAATAGGAATTTTGACAAGAAAGATTTTGTTTAGGTGCGTTCTTATTCATAAAGTTTAATTAGTGCCTTTTTATTTTAAATTCACTGTTTTTAATAAAAAATTAGGAAATGTCAATAAATTTGAAATACTTTTGAGCAAAGACATGTCTGTGACAAAACCTACAATGGAAAGGCTAGAACCCAGATGATTTATGTAACCTAACTTTGTTTCCTATGTGGTAGGACAATGATAAATAATAATATTTTCTTGAGTAAATACAACATTATTTATGCTACCTAATGTTCAATAATAAAAGAACATAAAACTATTTATTTGTATTTTTATTTCATGCCTTCATTAACACAAAACAATATTAATCTGCACTACAATCTTGAAATGTCACAATTCACATAAAGAACGTAAACAATCATACATTTAGGTGATTATTAAGTTTTTGAACAGATTAAATTTTAATAAACATTATTAAAATCATTTGTTCAGCAAAATACATAGAAAATATCTTAACTACACATTTATTGTTATAACTTACAAACACTACATCAAGCCACTCCACAATATTACTATGAACACACTCATGACATTCAAGGGATGACTTAAAATTAAAAGATTCATTTGATATAAAAGTAATTAATACTGAGGAAAGATACCTAAAATAGGCTACGAAAAAAATCAACAATTAAAATTACACAGATCAAATGTCACTAACCTGTGTTGTACCGAAACAAATTAATTCAAGACGATAGGGATGTTGACTGTATTCAAATTAAATTATAATTTTGAGGCTTAGTGGTTGTTTTTATAATTGAAATCCTAAAAAACAAAATACTTTATTGTTTTATTACGGAATTCAAAATCAATAAAGAAAATTCAATTAAATAAATCTCAGGTCATGTGACAATAAACACCAATTACAGTGTATGACATCACCTATTGCTAACATCAGACACTGTCAAAAGAAAAACCATGTAAATCACATATTCTTATTTTCCATGTAAATCACCATGTCAAGCAACTTATCAGTGTTGGTAACAGGTGACGTCACATGACTTGTATTGGCATTTTAGTGCGAAATTTGAAACAGAATAAGGTACATAATTTTTCAAACAAGTCATATTAAAATATTATGATAACTATTTTGGGCCGTAATAGGTACTTTATACATGACATGAAACACTTTCCCAAAATTTGTCAACATCACTATTGGTACAAATAATATTTAGATAAAATATTAGTCTTAGGAGAATATTCTAATAAATTTATAACATCTTTTTATCTTTTCTTATGATAAGGGTGCCTTCGTCTAAAAGAGCTGGCTGATTTATTAAGTGGCTGATGTTGTTTAGTTTGATACTGTGCTATAATGGGTGTCTCATTTGCAGCCAATTTATTAATAACAAAATCATCACCAGGTTTTATGTTCTCCATTACTTTGAGTTTAGCTTCTATGGATTGTATTGCGGTTTTTTTACTTAGTTTCAATTCAGGCTTAGCACCTGCCAAAGCTGCTATTCCCAATTCTGGCTTTGGTTTCTCTTGATCATCCTATAAAAGAAAATGGTGTCTTAAATTTGCTCCAATTAAAAACCTTGATAAATTATTAGAAAATCAATAATAGTTATTTGTGATAACTGCTGCCTCACTTTATAAATGTTGCATAATAAACAGGATTTTAAGCAAATACTTAATTAAGCTTGTTATTTATTATGTGTGTAATGACCGTTTTCACTAACATTTGCTTAGCGTTAGGAGTCTCTTAGCAATTTGTATCTCAGTCTAACTAAAGGAGGTAGAAAGAGATAAAAGGATGTTAAGAGTCACCTAAGCAGGGGCGTAGCTACCGCCGTATGAGCCGTATCAATGATACGGGGCCCCCGGGTTACGGGGGCCCCGAATGTGTACAAGAAAAAATCATAAAATATTATTTCCAGAAAAAAAATGTGATCCAAAAGAAAACCACCGATGGGGTACCCAAAGGACCCTCATGTATGTTTTTCAAAAAATTCGTTTTCAAGAAAAAACCTCTTTTTTTGTTACAGGCCTATTTTTTTGTGATTATTATTATTATTGAATTAACTGTAACTGTAATGCTAGATTTTAAATTGATTTTAAGACACTTTTTGTACATTTTTCTTTGTAAATTATCTGTTGTTAATAAGTGAAAAGATTCTTAATAAGTGTTAAAAATTTTAACTAATATTTAAATTTTAATTTCGGAATCCGACCCATTTTAAATTAATAAAATCTCATAATTGGGTATATTCACTTAATGTAGCCGGTTTTTCAGGTTATTGATCCATTAAGTAAACAAGTTTTTGAAATAGATAAAGCAGACAAAAAATAATAATTAATCAAACGTCCAAAAAAAAATGTGTTTTCTCAAAAAGCCATGAGCCAATGGAGGGTCATTGATGGTCTTCATCAAGACATGAAACCCGACACTTTGTGTAATTATCATAGGGCCCCCAAAAAATTTTTGATACGGGGCCCCTTTAAAGCAAGCTACGCCACTGCACCTAAGCCTAGAGAATGGTCAGTAAAAATGGGTATTAGATTATAAACTTACATTAGTGTTCTTAGCAAACTTGACACAAATCTTCTTGGAGCCCAACAATTGGCCATTCAAAGAGTTCATAGCTAGGATTGCATCCTGTCTCTGTTTGTAGGTTACAAATGCAAAGCCTCGAGGTTGTCCTGCATTGGGTCCACTCCGATGAAACAGCATATCAAACTTCTCAATGTTCCCATATACACGAACCAGTTTCAATAATTGATACCGGTAATGAAAAAAAAACAGTTTATTAAACTTTGTTGCACATTCATCATCAGAGAGGATCAAATAACATGAATATTAGACAGAAACTACTTTCACAAAGAGTAGACAACTTTTCAATAAGACCAGCTTACTATCTATGGGTTGGTATGGTTGGCCTTTGATCAAAGTATAGGAAAGGGTAGACAAGGCTTTTTTAAATCGCTGCACTCGCTCACAGCAGATAGTTATACATAAGACATAACTAACTTCAGCTATGGATATGAAAATTATGATACTGAATCCAAATCATAGCCACGCTAAGTGGCACTTGATTTTGGCAATCATACAGGAGCTCGGTCACATGAGAATACTCTAACCATTTTATGCCCGCTATGGATGATCATAAGAGGTACCTAAACTAAAGACTAAAGATTGACATAGATAATACAATATCCTGTTTACTCAAAAACTATCATACATAGAATAAACTGGACAAGAGTAAAAAGTGATTATTTAAAGCCATTCTACCGACAACAATAATAAAAAAGTAGACCTTGGTCAGAGTGTCTTAGAAACACACAAAAAATATTTTCATTTCCACAGACCTTGCCGACCCTTTCCTTTACCACAACTAAATCTTTTCTGTTTACCTCTGAATAGTCTTCCTGACAAATTAACAGAATTAGATAGGTAATAATGAGCACAACAAACACAATTTAAGTACTTTAAATTGTAAATTAAACACTGATTTATAAAAACAACCACAAAGCAAATCACATCATTGTAATATTAGTTGATATCTATTTCAGATGATATATTTTATGTACGTGTTTTAGCAAGGGGGAAGGATGGCGATGGAAATGTAACAAATCAAATCTTTGGATAACACATAATAAATAATAGAAAATATTCATACTCATTAACTCTGGAATCGAGGTTGCCAATCCATAATCTTTTATCACACACTTCACTGTGCTGCATAGGCTCTAGATTTAATGGTATCTGGAAAAAGGCGCATAGTGACGTTATAAAATAATTTAATTGAGTAAATAGAAATAGAACAATATTCCAGGAAGATGAAAGGAATAGTATTACAAACCGTTGTATCATCCATTATTTAAGAGTCAAATTTGTACTTTCTAAATTGTTACAAATTACATGGGACATTGTTTTTTAATCATTACAACACAATAAAATAGTGTCAAAAACAAATAATTGGTCAATGAAGATGATTGATTTTTTATCCAAATAAATAGCCAAAACACAGATTAATGAGCTAAAAATCTCTATCCAACGCACGCACAGATCTAATGTCATCATTAGACATACTCTTTCTAATCTGTGGTCATCATTAGATCTGTGCGTGCGTTGGATAGAGATTTTTACAGATGTATTGTGACAGATAACGACACAGATTACATATTAGTAGCAAGCTAGCCACAGATTAAAATCACAGAATACTTTCTATGCTTATTAATATTATAAGTGAAAATGGTGGAATCTGAGGGCCTAGACAAGATGCCTATCGATAATCGCTATCGCTATCGCTAAGCGGAAAATGTATGGGATTTGACATAAGCTCTCGATTGAATTTCGATTGTAAATGGGCCTAATTCTGGTGGCACACTCTAAGTTTAAATTTAAGTACAGTATATCTCTTTCTCGCAATATGTAATAGGAAAAAGATGGCAAGAATTCGTTTAGAGCTGTCATCTAAATTTAGAGAGATTTCAAAGGAACCATAGACAATTTTAGACGGCATGTACGGAGGTGCCTCCTAAACACTGCATTTTAACACGTTCAATAAGGTCGAAAATTGAATGCACGTTTCTAAATGTCAAATTTTAAGTCAGCGATCCTTTTCGTATTCATATTGAGAGAAAGAGGTAGACTGAACTTAAATTTAATCTTAGCATGTGTTCGCCAAGAATTAGGCCCAATGTCAAATTCCATACATTTTCTATTTAGCGATAGCGGTAGCGATTGTCAAATGGCATCTTGTCTAGGCCCTCTGTAGTTCATTCCTCAGAACATCATTCTCCTACTAGGATGGCAAAAGGAACTAATGCCCATACAGCCATGTCATAGATGGTGTCAGTCGAGATTCTGTCAGACTAGAAACTTCTTGCTGCAAGTAAAGAGACAGAGCTATGCGTAATGGAGAGGTAATTATTTTCCACTCGCTCGTGCATATAGCGCCATCTCAAAAGTGTCAGCAAGAACTTGCTAGTCTAAACCTCGCTTTTTATACTTTAGCAGAGTTACTGCTAGGTATAAATGAAAACCTCGGTTCTTGACTGCTGAATGTGGAATGATTTTATTTGAAACTTATGCGAATATATGTACAAAAAACCTTACATACGAATAATATTTGAACCAATAAAAAAATTTAAATTTAGACCTATTGGTCTAAATTTAACCTCTATTGGGGTTGTGTATAACGCCGCCTCGCTCCCGCCTCGCTCTAGCCATTGCTCTCACTCGGTGTGTATATCGCAGTACTATCAGTACTGCGATGTATAAATAGCCGTCGAGGCGATCGGCTCGCTCTTTTGACCGGCGCCATCGGAGCGACTAGGCGTGTGAAGATAAGAGCGCAAACGACGGCACACGGCGAGACGTGAAGAGACGACGGCGTCCTGGACTTGCAGTTGGTGTTGAGCCTCTTGAACATGTCAATAGATTGTCCTGAAAGCTCTTTTCAGAGCTACTTTCTGTTTCGGCTAGACCAAGTGTTTTTGTTGACGAAAAACTAAAAGATTATTAGGTATAAAAGTGATTACGTTATGGTGTGGAAGACGATGAGAACTTTTTCGTGGTTATCCACCTCATCAAATACCATTATATGGAGACTGTCGTTATAGTTTTCGCGTCAAATTCTGCCAAGGTTCATTAAAATGAGTAACACCAGCAAATGAAGAAATCAATAAATACTGAAGACGTAGCTGTATGGGCATTGGTCTCCTTTCCCTTCCCAGTACAGGACGAATGTATAAAAAAAAAATGTCTGTGTCAGTCTGTGTACCAAGGAGCATATATAATAAGGCCCCTTGCTGTGTACGGCACAGATTACAGAGGGCCTAGACAAGATGCCATTCGATAATCGCTATCGCTATCGCTTAGCGAAAAATGTATGGGATTTGACATAAGACATCGAACGACTTTCGATTGTTAATGTCAAATCCCATACATTTTTCATATAGCGATAGCGATAGCGATTCTCAAATGGCATCATGTCTAGGCCCTCAGATAAGATAATGGCCCTTTTAGAATTGAAATGTGTTCCCAGAATTAGGCCAATTAATAGGAAAATATTAATAATCTGTGGTACAGAATGTCTTAAGTATAAAGTGTCAGACAGATCAAATGATCTGTTTTTGTTATTTTGTTGAATAGAAAATTAGTTAAAACAATTATTGTACAAATAATGAAAAAAACTAACAAAAAAATTCCAGGCGTTTTGCCACCTAATCCGAAAACAGAAGTGGATGGAAAAATTACCGATCTATCATCCAAAACTATTCCCGAACTTTTGGAACTTCGTAGTCGACAGTTGAAACTTCTTAGTAATAAATATTTTGTGTCTAAATTAGCTGATAATGGTGCTAAAATCTCAAAGTTCCATAATAAAATTAACGCTGCACTTTTGGAAAAACAAGAACAAGAAAGAACATGTCGTTTATTTAGTGACCTGAAACTAAATACTGTACATCACGAAGCTGTTGTAGCAGACATAGAATGGAATGGAAAACCAAATAAAAAAAATGAATCATATTTAGATTCTGACGATGACAGTGAACCTGAAGATGTAATTCACATTTTGAGCCAAAGTACTGCGTTCGAAAAAAATGTAAGAGTCTTAAAACCAGAAAAACCATCTATAACTGCTGAAGATTTGATAAAAATAGGCGATCTTCCACACATTAAGTACTTAGTTGAGAAAACTGAAGTAAACCCAAAGATAATATCTACAGGGCAATTCAAACCTTTTAAAACTACAAAATCAGATGTACATGATCCAGGAAAAGAGGTGCTTAGAAAAAAGCATAAATACTGGGAAATAACTGCAGCAACACCACCACCCATTGTACATGGTCCTGCAAAATTAATACCATTGAAAGAATCTTTGAGACTTCAAAAACAATATAATATTCATACAAAAGAAGTGGAAGCTCAGCATGCAGCTGATAAGTTGTTGTTTAGAGCTGGAATCAAAATGGCAGAACTTCCTGTAGATATTTCTAAGTTTGGAACATATCGAGAAGCTGAAAGTGATGTTACAGAAGAATCTGATGAAGAAGGAAGTGATAAAGAAGTGCATGATGAGGAACCAGAAAGAGGGGGTGTCGTTTTTGTCATGAAATGACATAATAAAATGTTTTACAAATACTGGCTTAATCTTTCATACCTGACATACCAGACATGATTATTTTATTTTATTTTTTTTTTTTATTTTTTATTCATAGGCACAATTACAGACAACAGATCAAAACAATTTTACAAATAAAAGTAGCTGGAAGACTGAAGGTGAACCTGAGGTCCAGTTACAAAAGTGCACAGCTTTCAATAAGTACTTTGACAGTAAACAATCAACAATAAAATACTCAAACTTAATAGAAATACTATATTTAACTAACCTATGCGTTATGGAGTGATTGAAGTGATAGCCCTCCTAAACACCTGAGGACTATCGTTAAATATATCGCATTCCGAACATATTTTATTATAGTAATGACACATTCTGCATATAGGATCATTTTGTGATACATTATTCTTTGACAATGGCATATAAAACAATTTAGGATTACGCACAGACCGAGTCGGCACCGCAAAATGCAGCTTCAACAGCAAGCTACCGTCATAAGATCCGTTGGCAATCTGACGGAGAGTACATAGATCACTGACAATTCTACGTTTTTCCAATGAGTGCATATTAAAATGTGTTAGGCGTTCAGAATAGTCCTTTATTTTCTTTCTTATTCCGTTTTTCACACAAAGTGCTCGGATGAATCTCCTTTGAACAGCTTCTATTCTGTCTGTATGAGTACCGTAGATAGGAGACCAAATGGAAGAACAGTATTCAAGAGTACTCCGTACCAATGATGTGTACAATAACACCCATGACTTTGTATCCCTAAACGGTTTAGCATTACGAATAACAAACGATAACATTTTATGGGCTTTATTACATATATAATCAAAGTGAAACCTAAAAGAGAGGCATTCATCATAAAAGACTCCCAAATCTCTAATAACGTCAACACGATCAAGTTTGCATCCAGATATTCTATAATTGTATAATATGGGATTTTTACTTTTTGTAAAGGAGATCACTCTACACTTCTCTATATTTAAGAACATATGGTTGAGATCACACCAACTAGCAATCGAGTCTATATCATTTTGAAGGGCCCCACAGTCACTTAAATTTTCAACACGACGGTATATTTTTAAATCATCGGCGAAGCCTAAACATTCACTTTTGATTAAGCCTAACAAATCATTAATGAATATCAGGAATAAAAGTGGCCCCAAATTAGAGCCCTGAGGAACCCCAGACTTAAGAATAAATGGTGCAGAATCATAGCCGCTCAAAGTTACCAGTTGTGACCGGTTTAGAAGATAGGAGGCGAACCAACGATACAAACTACCATGCACACCCAAGTGGAGCATCTTTGCCAAGAGTATCGAATGATCAACACGGTCAAAGGCTTTGGAAAAGTCTGTGTATATAGAGTCAACTTGTTTTCTACAGTCAAATGAATCACACAAAAACGTTGTGTATATTAAAAGATTAGTTTTAGTGGATTTACTCTTTACAAAGCCATGTTGCTTCACACTTAATAATGGACTGACATGGCTGTAAAGGCGCTGATAAACAATAGATTCAAATATTTTGCCAAACCAACTTAAGACACTAATTGGTCTATAGTTTGTCACATTTTTTTTGTCACCAGTTTTGTGTATGGGTGTTACTTTAGTAGTCTTCCACAGCTCTGGAAATACTCCGTCATTCAATGACCTATTATAAATAATGGTTAAAGGAGTAACCAAAGCCGGAGCACAGAAACGAATGAATATTGGCGGGATATGGTCCAGTCCAGCACCCTTGGCTACATTGACACCCTTTAACTCGGCCAATACAGTGTCTGACTTTATTTGGAATGGCGCCATAGTGAAAGCTGGCGGCTTAAGGCATGATATCATACCATCTGGGCGATAATAGTAATAATAACACAAACAATTATACCTCCATAATATTTATAAAAAAAACCTGATCTTTTGAGTAGTATTGAAATGAACTTTGATTATCATCATGATTGAGTCTATAAATCATATTAATCTTGCATGAAGTAGGATTTTGTGTTTTGAATTGATGTTGTAAATTATTAATTAATATATATAAAATTAAAATTGTTTAGTAATTCCAGCCTCATTAATCATGTATTTAACCACATCTCATTACAACTATTTTTATGATACACTAGGTATATCTGCTATAAATTTCTGAAGAATTAAGAATTCTGCAGACTATTTGATAGTACAGTATCAGCTGAAGGTTAGGATGTCTTGGAAATACCACCAAAGTAACAGTAAATCAAATGTCAAATCAATCGGATATGTGAAAATTGTTAAGACCCTTTTGTCAAGCAGGAAATTAATTGATAGTCATCAAACACCTGAACAGATCTTCATAAATTATAGCTCAAAACCATCTTGATCATGTCGGCTTTAAAACAAATAGAACTGAATCAAAATCAGGCCATTCGTTTAGGAGCCAGAGACAGACACACAGATACATAGACAGACACATCAAACTCACACCCCTCTTTTTGCATCAGGGGTTCAAAAAATAGTCTTGTGCTTTAACTGGACATAATAGATATTATATTGCAAATCGATCCCTGGAGGGCACATAAAGAGGATAATGAAATAATTTTAAGTGATCAATGTGATGGTAAATATACAAAAAAAAAACAATTTGTACTTTATTGGTTTAATAAGAATTAAATTATTTTATATTACTATAGTAAGGCTTCAGATTTTATTTGCCTTTTAAATAATTCGTAAGAAAAATAGGCTGCCTAAAATTATTTGTTTCATGTCTAATGAAATGAACTTGACCAACAGTAAAACCCTAAGTAGTGAACAGTAAAGAGTATTTTAGCATGATTCATTCACCTTGAACTACGGATAACCGCGCACGCAACTTTACAAATTCAGTTTTGTTTGTTTATTACACTCGAAGCTGCAGCCCAGTATTGGCAGTTATCTAATCTATGCTGCGGGCTGCGGCAAAGGCAAACGTCATAGATTAGGCAAACGTCGAACAAAACGCCTTTCATTTCATAAACGCGCTGTCACTCGCGCGCGAAGCACTTATCACAGATTAGACAGCCACGTACAGCAAAAAGACATCGCGAAGACTAGTTTTTTTTCTACGTTCATTATAAAACTATTTTTTTTATTGTGATAATGGCACCAGTGGCGAACAATGTTGTTGGGATCGATGACGATCAGCGCTTCGCTCTCATGAAGGTTAGTATGTGATGTAAATGACAAAATGTAATACCTTCAAGATCCATTTAATCCATTTAATGAGAAATTGTGTCCGTCTGTCTGTTATCTCTTCACGATTAAATCGCTGAACCGATTTAGATGAAAAGTATGGAGATAGTTTGAGACGCTGGGAAAGACATAGGATCCACACCGCTAGTACCTATAATATAGTAAATACCTATTAAAAAAATTGTTCTCTATTGTTAGATAGTTTTACGTCTGCGTAGTTTTTTTAGTATGCTCCAGGGCCTCCAGGGAATTCGAATTAACAATCTCGGTAGGTACACTCACTTTATTTTATTTTTTATCTACTGACATACCTATTCCCAGCACAGTAGCAGCGCTTCCTATATGAGCTCTAGCGACGTTACTCGCCATAACAAAATGGATTATTTCTATCACAAAGTAGTACATTTAGAAACAAAAATTTTAGAAGCAAAAACATTATAATAAATGGTTGAAACATATCTACTTAGATAAGAAACAGTTTATTCGCTACCTTTCACAATCCGAATGTCTATATACCTACATATGCTCTGACCACTGACCTACCGAGGTTTGGGGTGACTCCTCGAATTTCTTCCAGTGTTTGTTTTTGCGTTTATTATTTTTTTATATTAAAAACATACATAATTATACTATACTAGGTAGCTGACCCGGCGAACTTCGAACCGCTTGAGAAGCAATAGAATCTTAATAACGCTATCTAAAAATGAGGGTTGATCGTAGAAGAGTGAAAATTTAGCGTTATGATATTTTTTGACGCTAATATTGATAGGTTAAAAAAATTGACCAATAAACAAAAATAAAATCTGGAGAGGGCCAATCTTACATGAAGAGTATCTATTTATGGATAAGCAAGTTAACGTCCGTACTAGGTTTTTGCTATTATTCTAAGCTTTTTAATTCTCGTCTTGGCGACAAACCACCTTCTTACTAAATAATTTGAGGAGTATCATTTTATACAGAACCTATTCAAAAGAGAAGGCAGCTATTAAAGTTGCAAAATACGAGTTATATTGGTCGACCGCAAACTTAACTTAATGGTCATTGCTTGTGCAGTGGAAAATTATTATCACCAAGTAAGTAGGTAGGTACCTACTTACTTTGATTATATTGAAAGTCAGTTAATTACAATAGCAATAATTAAGTGCAATATTTCATCTTAGAGGAAATATTTGTTAGATTATTTGGTAGATGTGCAGCTTACCGATATCACTATAAATAATATGTAAAATATCTCTGAATAATTAATAAAGCATTTATCAACAAAAGGTATAACATTTATTTTCTGATTTTTCAAAACAATACAACCAAACGTCAATCAATAAAACAGAGACATATAAAAACTTAGACCATCGATGCAAGCTGAAGAAGGAGGATGGTTTCTCAATGTATCAAACCTTAACATCTTCTCTCATTGAGCAAACCTAACTTCTCACTTAGCTTTAGAAGCCTAGGACGTGGCAGTGGTTTTGTGAGTAAGTCCGCCAACTGCAACTCACTGCTCACCTTTTCCACACACAAATCTCCAGCTGTTACGAGTTCCCTTACAAAGAAATGCCTTGTCCGGATATGTTTTGTCCTCCTATGGAACTCTGGATTCTCAGCTAGCTTAAGTGCTGCTTCATTATCAACTTGCAAGACAGGTCTTTGCTTTAGCTCGACTAAACCAGCGAACAATCTTGTTAGCCAAATTGTCTCTCTAGCAGCTTCACTGGCCGCGACAATCTCAGCTTCAGTGGTCGATATGGCCACGCTAGTTTGCCTCTGACTGAGCCAGGAAATGGCTCCACCTGCGTACATGCATAGCACACCTGATGTTGATCTGCCGGTGGAAATATCTCCACCATGATCAGCGTCACTATAGCACTCTAATATTCCTTTCTTATGATCCCGTTTATACAATATTCCTAAGTCTGGAGTATACTTCAGGTATCTAAATACTCTTTTTACCCTTAAACAGTCTATTGCTGTAGGTTTTTCTAAATTTCGAGATGCTACACTCACTGCATATGCTAGGTCGGGTCTTGTACCAACCATAAGATAGGCAAGGCTACCAACTATCTGTCTGTAGTTATCAATAAAGTTTAGATCTACTTTATCTAACTTCGATAGTGCATCTTCCTTAACTATCGGAGTAGTAACTGGTCGACAGTTTTCCATTCCGAATCTATGCAGTATTTTCTGTGAATACGACCTTTGGTGTACTAATATACCGTCTTCTCTACTTGAAATCTCCAATCCGAGAAAGTATGTGGCTGGCTTCGTGGTTATCTTAAACTTCGATCTGAGTTGTTCAAGAAACTCGTCTATAGCCCTCTGATTGGTTCCTGCTACCAATCCGTCATCCACGTATAAAGCTACGATGATCTTGCCACTCTCTGTGATGCGTTGAAACAGACAGGGATCAGCTTCACTAACCTGAAAACCTGCTTTCTTGAAAAAATCAAGGATCGTTGCATTCCAACACCTTGGAGCCTGCTTCAAGCCGTAAAGACAAACGCGTCCAGAACCGTCATCAAAACCTTCAGGCTGTTTCATATATATCTCTTCATTGGAAAGAGATCCATATAGGAATGCCGTTGAAACATCAAACTGACTTAAGGTTAATCCTTCACTTGCTGCGATGCTTATAATTGATCTTACCGTTGCCATCTTTGCCACGGGACTAAAGGTCTGATCGTAATCTTCGCCTTTCTTTTTTCTAAATCCCTTAGCAACTAATCTGGCCTTATATTTGTCAACGCTTCCATCAGCATTCAGCTTGATCTTATAAACCCATTTGCATGGAATAGCTTTTCTATTCTTGGGCAGCTTTTCCAAAACCCAAGTTCCATTTTCACGAAGTGAGTTCATTTCATTTTCCATTGCCTTCATCCATAAAATGTGGTCAGGACAGGCTATTGCTTCCCTATAGAAGATTGGTTCGTACCTCTCAGCATCCATCGTGGCCATGACACAATCATTAAATCGCTTAGGTGGTCGAAGCATAGTGCGATCGCGAAGAACCCTGTCATATACTAGTCTCTCAACATCATGGCTTTCTTTTGCATTTTCTTCCTTTGTTGTTTAGGAATATGCGAAAAACTCACCGAACCAATGATTCTAAAATGTTTCAGTTGCGGTTTTTTCCTTAGCCAAAGTTCGTATGGTGTTTTGTGATCCACGCAAGTTGGTCCTGTCCTGTTTAATATATAAACTGCTGTTTGTACCAACTCCGCCCACAAATACTGAGGCAGTTCCTCATGTGCATACATCATCGCTCTAGCCGACTCAACGATCGTACGGTTATCCCGTTCACTACACCCATTCTGTTCTGGAGTGTACGGCATTATCATTCTCTGTCGTATTCCGTACTTGGCTAACACTTTTCTAATTCCATTGTTGTCGAACTCGCCGCCATTATCGCTTAGAAACTCTTTAATTGAGTGTCCTGTAGCCTTCGCTTCAGCTAACATTTCCTTTAGTTTACTTGATACTTCAGACTTGTGTTTCATGAAGTAAACATAGCGAAATCGAGAGAATTCGTCCTTGAAAAGAACAAAGTAACGGAATTTTGAGTTAGAAGGAGGGAACGGACCACAGACGTCCGAATGTATGCGTTCACCTGGCATTAAAGCTTTATCTCTAACACAAAACTTTTTACGATGTGTTTTTCCAAAAATACATCCTTCACATAATTCGCCAGTCTCTTTAGTCTTGATACCTAACTCTCTTTCGATTAGACTTTTGATATGCCTTTTATTTTGGTGGCCCATTCTTTCATGATACAATTGCAAGGTATCTTGTGTAAGCAGAACACAAGCAACTTCCATGGGTTTTATTGCTAAACATTGCAACTTGTACAGTCCACCATACCTCCGTCTGGTTCCTGTCACGACCACATTTCCGTTAATAACAAATTTGCAGCTATCAACTCGTGACTCAAACAGACTTTCTGGATTATTGTCTTGACCTGCTAAAACTGAAAATAAATTCTTTGAAATATTCGGAACATACCAAACATCTTGAAGAAGAAACTCTTCACCAGATTTGGCTTTCATCCTGATTGAGCCTTTCCCTAAAGCTTCAATCACTTTGCCATCTGCTGTTGTTACTGTGCGACGTTCTTTAAATTCTTGAAACTTTTCATAAAAATCTCCACGCATCGTGACATGGTGAGTAGCCCCGTTATCTACATACCAAGACTCACGATCAACATCACAGTCAGTTGAATAAATTGCGAGAACAAAATTGGTGCTTGTCGTGCCTCTGTCCGAGTTACTTGTACCACCGTCTCTATCTCTCTTCTTCGGGCAATCCTTCTTAAGATGTCCCATTTCTTTACAAATGAAGCATCTACTCTTGGATCCTTTCTGGTATGTTTGTTCCTTTTTGACATGATTATTCTTTGCTTTTAATACTAGCGCTTCTGTAGGTCCACCGTCTTTGTTATTTGCTAGGGCCTTCTCATAGGCACAAATCTGACTGGTGATATTCTCAATAGTTCGATCCTTTTTAGCCATCAACATCCAGCTCGACTTGAAGGAAAAATATTCTTCTGGCAGCGTGTCAAGTATTTTGCAAATTAAAAGGAGTTCTGGAAGATCTTTACTACTATCTTCTTTAGAAAGTTCCGTCTTTAATCTGTGCCATAAGTTCTTCAATTTTGCTATGTGCGATGCGATGTCGTCCGATGTATCTTTACGAAGTTGGAAGAATTCCATACAGACCTCATATAATTTGTTGTCGTTGACACCATCATACAGTCGATGAAGTTCGTCCCATACATCTTTAGGATTTGAGAATCTCATTACCTTACTTAGCGTCTCATCAGAAATATTTGTAGTGATCAGGAGCAAAGCAGTACATTCCAACTTCCTGTACTCCGCTTGAGTCTTTTCAAATTCATTAACTGCCGTAAGTAAACCCGCGTCACCTTCTGCAACAACTGGTCTCGTTGGCGGTTTTGACGTTCCTAGTACGATATCCATCATACCCAATCCACGTAGAAGTGTTTCAATTCGGTATTTCCAATGAATCCAATTATTCCCGTCAAGTTTCATAATTTGAATTTTACTCAGCTCCATTTTCGGTAATCGACGTTACTCTGGGCCCATAACCTGTTAGATTATTTGGTAGATGTGCAGCTTACCGATATCACTATAAATAATATGTAAAATATCTCTGAATAATTAATAAAGCATTTATCAACAAAAGGTATAACATTTATTTTCTGATTTTTCAAAACAATACAACCAAACGTCAATCAATAAAACAGAGACATATAAAAACTTAGACCATCGATGCAAGCTGAAGAAGGAGGATGGTTTCTCAATGTATCAAACCTTAACAATATTGTATTAGAAATAGTATGTATAAAATCAATAGTTTCACAGAAATTGTGGTATGTTTAATGTAGGTATTGCGGCGCATCGTCCAAAAACGCTCCATTGAAAATCTACTGATGTGACCTCACATGTAGGAACTCATGTAACATAGGAATATTGGCTATATTACTAAGAAATGTATGGGCATACTGGAAAAATTAATAATACCTAATAATAGGTATGTAGGTATGTTTTTATTCATAGTTGTCATAATAATAGTTATTTTAATTGATGTCAGCAATCTAAAATCATAAACATTTTTGATAAAGTTTGAAAAAAAATGGCAATTTTTAGGAATTTTCTAAACTGTACAACTTCAACAATATTGCATATCTTTCTAGTTTTTTTTTATGGATGAAAGGAGCACAAAGGAGATTTTTCATATCCGGCCAGGTATAATTGTACCTGTTGAAATTTTTCGTCGATTGCACCGTTATTCAATATAGCATTAAGGCGGGCGACGTTATAGGACGTCACCATGATGAATAGTTGGCTGTGTTGCAGTTTTTTCTTTATGTAACGTAGACCTGCCCCCTTATTCACAACTGTCCGAAAAGATTCGAATTTCGGAAACTCTATTGCTGTCACTTTTTATCACGATGCGTCAAAGCGAGACGACATGTGACTTTATAAATCGAATCCATGATGCGACAGTTTCTGAATAAGGGGGCCTCCATACATTTTAGAAACATCTCTTTTCCGAATGTGTGTAGCGCTATATTCAATTTCATACATAAGCACCATCCCTATTAAAGTGATTTTTTTCTTGTCATTCTGAAGCACGGAAGAGCTCGAGATTATAAATTTTGATTGACCTATTCCGTAATCAACCATAGCAAAAGTTGCTTGGTTTTCTTAATCGAAACCAGAGCGCTCAACAAACCACAACGCCCCCTAGCGCCTCAACAATACAATTTTCTTACCAAAAATTTCCAGCGCAAATAGTTAATCCCTTAAAAAAGTTCCCTCAAATCCTAATGTCTAGGAGGGCTAAGGTCTGCAGTCTGCATCATCACTATCCTACATACGTCCCACTACTGGGCACTGGCCTTCCGACATAGGAAAAACACAATGAGGAGTTTGGGCCATAAAAACACCACCCGGCCCAATGGGGTTGGTGGGTTGAAGGGGTTGCAGTAACAACTGCGACCAATGGTTTAACATAGGTATATAATAGGTAGGTACCTTCCTTATGAAGCAGGGAAGAGATCTAGATCACAAATGGTCTAGCCTAATCTTTTAGGCCACAGGCATGCGAGTTTGTTCAGCTTTCTTGATCTCTCTGACATAATACTTATACCTTCCTGGTTGACTGCAAGAGAATGCCCTTTACTGTTTTGTGCAATAAAGTTTATGAATATTTAATTTCTTGAGCTGCAGTTTGATTTGGACGACTGCTTATTTTGTTCTATTATCACATGTATGCGAAAGATTTCTTAACAGCGCTTCATTGTGTTAAGTTAGCTTAACCTAACCATCTTAGCATAGCTACTTAGAACCATTGAGCAAATAACAAAATCTACATTCGCGCTAACATAACTTTTGTTAACATTGATCGAAACAAATATAAGTTTACAATGGCCATACTTACTGTGGCGAAATCAATTATACCTAGGTATTTGATAAAATAATAAAAATGATATTACCAAGTGCACTTTGAGATCAATGCATAATGTAGTTAGGTAAGTAGGTACCATGGACCAAATATTATTACTTTTATCATCCTTGGTTTGGTACTTAATTTATTTACAAACGCCTTGAATATTTTCACAAGTGAATATTTTCACTCACACAAAATCTGAATTTTTTTTGAGGAAATGCATAGCCCGTGTCTTGGGGATCCAATTAGGTAGGTAGGAATAACATACGGCCGCGTGGTCATAAAAAATTCCTGGCCGGCCGGGTATTTAAGGTTCTGGTTGCATTGCATGCAACTATAGAAGCCATTGATCAGATTGTGATAAAACTTTGGTAGGACCGAATTGCCTTTGTCTCGGACGTCACATTCGGAGCAGGTAGTTCTCTGAGCAAAACGTCCTTACAGGCATTTAGTTCTCATAGCATGAGGCATTTAGTTCTGATACCATGATGTCCGCTGAACAAAAATGCCGCATAGAAGAAATACCAGGGAGCAAATACGGCTGCTTAAAATCAAAACATAGTAACTCGTTCCAACAAGAATGTTCAGGAGAGCCAAAAAACAGGTGGGCTACTTTAATTCGTTGGCCCGACGAAACCAGAAATAGTAGCGATTGGGGTGTTTGACGAAAAGTTTCACTATATTGTTGACTGTAGTTTGTGATACTCGTAATCGTGTTAGAGGTTATGGATACACTTTAATCGCTCACACTCTGTTTTTATTTGAAAATTTACCCAAATATGACTATAAAAACAATATCAAAACTTAGCAAGTCGGTTTACTAGGTTCTCAATTTGATTTTCTGAGGTAAGGTAAAGACTAAACAAACTCATATACAAAGTGTTTCATCATCATCATCATTATTTCAGCCGAGAGACGCCCACTGCCCAGGGATCTCCAAACCGATCGGTCCTGCGCTGCCCGCATCCATCGGCTTACCGCGATCCTCACCAGATCGTCGGCCCACCTTGTGGGGGGCCTACCAACGCTGCGTCTCCCGGTACGCGGCCGCCACTCGAGGACCTTTCCGCCCCAACGGCCGTCAGTCCTCCTTGCAATGTGGCTTGCCCACTGCCACTTGAGGTTCGCAATTCTTCGGGCAATGTCGGTGACCTTAGTTCTCCTGCGGATCTCATCATTTCTGATTCGATCACGCAGAGAAACTCCGAGCATAGCCCTCTCCATTGCCCTTTGGGTGACATTGAGCCTTCTTATGAGGCCCATTGTATGCGGCCACGTCTCAGTTCCGTAAGTCATCACTGGCAACACACACGAGTTAAAGACTTTCGTCTTGAGACACTGCGGTAGTTGGGCCGAGAATATGCTGCGAAGCTTTTCGAACGCTGCCCAGCCGAGTTGGATCCGTCGATTAACCTCTTTCTGGAAGTTGGACTTACCAAGTTGGACTATTTGTCCCAGGTAAACATATTCGTCAACAACTTCCAGTGTAGAGCTTCCAACTTTTACAGGAGTGGGAACGATTTGGGAATTTGACATAATTTTCGTCTTATCCATGTTCATTTTAAGACCTACTTGTTGGGAGACTCTACAGAGGTCGTCGAGCATTGTGCCCAAGTCCTCCAGGGTATTAGCCATGATTACGATATCATCAGCAAAACGAAGGTGAGTCATGTACTCGCCGTTTATGTTGATGCCAAGTCCTCTCCATTCCAAAAGCTTAAACACAATTCCTCCAACGCGGCTGTAAACAGTTTCGGCGAAATGACATCGCCCTGTCTCACACCTCAATGAAGTCGTATTGGTTTCGTTTCTTGATCCTGGAGGCGGACTGACATAGTGGCGTTTTCGTACAGTGTCTGCAGCACTTTGATGTACCGATAGTCAATTTGGCACCTCTGGAGTGACTGAAGCACGGCCCAAGTCTCAACAGAATCGAAGGCTTTCTCATAGTCCACAAACGCTAAGCATAATGGCAGGTTGTACTCTTCGGTGTTCTGTATAACCTGCCGCAGCGTATGTATATGGTCTATGGTACCAAAGCCTTTTCGGAATCCGGCTTGTTCGGGAGGCTGGAAGTCGTCAAACCTGCGTGCGAGACGATTTGTTATAACCCTCGAAAACAACTTGTAAACATGACTCAGGAGCGTGATGGGTCTATAGTTCTTCAATTGGGTCCTGTCACCCTTTTTGAAGAAGAGTGCCACCACGCACCTGTGCCATGCTTTTGGCGTTTTACCCTCGAGCATGATGGAGTTCGAGTATAATGAATAGGTTATTTCTTACCTGCAATCGTTTTCGTTCTGCAAAGCACGCATTATACGCCTGGATCGATAAAATTGCATAAAACTCATTTTATATATTGATATCTTGGAGCGAAACACTCGAGCGACGGTGTCACGACACTCACGACGATTTACTAAATGACATTTCATTGATTTTATAATCGGTGCCAAATTCAAAACATAGCAAGTCGGTTTTGCAAATTCATAACTTAGTAAGTCGGTTGAGTTGCTAGGGTTTTAAATTTGTATTCTGACATGCTATGTTTAGAATTGGTACTTCATGGATTTTTTTATAGTCATGCCAAATTGCTCAGACTTGCTAAATTATATTTTTAAAATTACGTAAGAAACTGGGAGTTTTAAGGTCCACATCATATTGATACTGCCTAGTAAGTCGAAAAATGCCAAAAACGGTTTTTTTTTAAAATCACTTGTTACTAGGTTTTGAATTTGGGCAGCCGAATAGTCTGCAAATGCAAGTGGTCATAATCGATCATTGTCATGAAAACGAAACGTCCTTACAGTCAGTCTGGTTCTAAAAAGAATTTGCAAGAGATCTATAGTAATTTTAATGAGACGTAGGAAGATTATATTCCTCTTTGGAAGACTTAATAGAATATGAATTAAATAAATAAAATAAGTACATAAGTACCTAATTAAATATATCTTTTTATTAAATGCTTTTTATTTATTGGTAGGTAAGTAGGTTCAAATTATGCGCAGAGTAATTTTTAAATTGCGGACGTTTAGCTCCCATGACTAAGTATACAATTTTGGTCGTTTTGAAAAAGGACATTTTGCTTCTTTAATGCAGAAGTACCTTTTAAAAGTTTCAAAACATACAAACTTTCGAGTCGAAAATATTGAAGACGAACAAACCGATTCTAACAAAACATGCCATGCAAGCGAGTCAGAGAGCCTAGACAAGACTCCTTTCGATAATTTAACATAAGACATCGAACGGTTTTCGATCGAAAATGTCAAATCCCATGCATTTTTCATTTACCGATAGCGATTGTCAAATGGCATCTTGTCTAGGCCCTCAGGCTAGTCTAAAAAGTTAGGATTTTTTGAAAAGTCTATTCTTTAATAGATTAATAACATTTTTTGAAAAGTCTATTAAAGATATTATTGGCTATTTTGGGTTTGTATGAAGTATTGATATTTTCGACATAAGAGTTTATATGAAAAGCCACGCGGTGCCCTTAAATTGAGCACGTTTTGCTCCCATGCTGTTGTACGCTATGGACTGAATGATAATGATGTAAGTAATTGTAAATGATGACATTTTGCTCAGAGAACTATCTGGATCCGAATTGCGTTAAGGTTCAGTCCTGGATTATAAAATCTTCTTTTTATTAAGAAAAGCCAACAGTTTTCTCTTTACGAGCATTGCAAAAGATGCCGGGTACAGCTAGGAAACTGAAACTATAAGACATAAGAAAATCTCTTCTTAGGAACCATGTCATCGATTTTAGTAATAAGAAAAATTGCATTCATACATTTAAAAAAACGTGTAAACAACACTGGAATCGTACCCGGACGTTTTGAAAAATAAAATGACACTATTTCTATTTAGATATCGATTGTGTAGGTTAATCAGTAAACGTTACTATGAAACATGATATCTAAAATGAATAAAATGCATTGTTTTCATATCCTTTAATTTATTTTATTACGAAATTACGTAAATTTTTTCAATACAACATTCAACTTGTTTAGGTGCGTAAAATTGTTTCTCTATGGTTGTTTGTATTGTAGCTCTTTGCTGGTGTCGCAACGTTTTACATAATCCTATACTGCTTTACATATTGTAATCTGCGATAGTAATATCTATTATCTATGATTGTAATTGCTTACTTCTATTAATCATACTTACACTAAAATCAGTTGAAAAGCCCACTCAGATTATGTATGTTGATACAAAGACGTGATAAACCTCATTTGAAAATGGAACGTCTTGATTTGACTGGCCGAATAGTAATAAATTATTTTATTTTTCAAAACGTCCGGGTTCGATTCCCGCGCTGAGTACACATTTTTTTTAAATGAAAGAATGCAGGTTTTCTTATTACTAAAATCGATGACATGGTTCCTAAGAAGAGATTTTCGTATGTTTTATAGTAATTAAAATAATATAAAACTAGAAAAAATTAACGTCCTGAGGCGGGAAACGAACCTGCGATCTTTCGCAATCCGGGCGACTGCTTTAACTACTGAGCCACCTAGGACTTGGGATATCCCTGTGAAATTCTTGTAGTCTATCTGTATTTGCGTTTATGAGCTAACCTCCACCCTACAATGTCGAAATGTTCTATTTCAACATCCGAAACGAGTATTTTTACAAATACCTACGATTCGGTTAAGTTGGGGCAGTGCTTTCAAATATTCTTAATTTTTGATTTTAACATTATTATAAATGTTTGAAAAATTACTTAGTAATTAAAATTAATAAAATTCAGGTTTTGGAGTATCCCGCCTCAGGACGTGAAATTTTTCTAGTTTTATATTATTTTAATTACTAAGTAATTTTTCAAACATTTTTAATAATAAAAAAATAAAAAAATCTTTTATTTCAGGCATAGCCCATATCTTTGTTAGTAACAATGTTTCTTAACCTATGTTAGTAATAACTATTAATAACCATATAAATAAATGAATACATTAGGTAATATAAATACTCCCTTACAAGAATAAGGGAGTACTTATATCACATTTTTATAATTAGAAGCGGATGTTCTGGGCGTGTGGTGTGAGATGCACCATCACCCAGTGCCGCAACATGGAGCTATGTTCCCTCACAGCTACAGTGCTCAGGATGCTGTTGGTACCGCCCCGTACCCGCCTCAGCAGGGATGCGACACGCTTGCGCATTATTGCGTGGAAGCCGTCCACTCGTGCTTCAGCAAACATCCCCGAAGCGCTACAGTACCGTGGCAGCGTCAACAGCATCCTGAACCCATTATTATATTGCACGCGCAGAGCGTTGTAGGCTTTCTGCGTATACTTTGTCCATAGGCTGCACGTGTAAAAACACTGGCAGTAAGCCTTAAATAATGTCAGTTTTACCTCCTTTGAACTCCGTACAAATCTACTGGACAGCATATTACATCTTACCGACAACGCTCTGCGTTTTCTCTCTATGTCAAGGTCATCACTAAGGTCATTGGAGACCCAGTGGCCCAATAAAATAAAATCAAATAATAATGTTAAAATCAAAAATTAAGAATGTTTTATAATTTCAGACTTTTCCATACTGACCGAGATCTAAATGTGCGATCCTGTATACCAGAATCTATCCCCGCAAACACAGCAATAGTCAAGTAAATATTTCTATCTATTGATGCCCGTAGAAATTGCGAGTTACCTACTTTTACATCGCTGGTGAATGACCTCACAATCACATGATCATTATTTTGCCACATGCAATGCAATGCAATTGAGATAGAAATCTTTACATATTATTATGTTATATATGGTTAGATATAGATAATTTGGTAGACCTAAATAAGTTGGTAGAGTCTGTAGCAGCACTTTGCGCATAATGCTTAATTTATGAGTTTCATTTCATTACTATATTGAATATATAATTATTATCCTTTCCTTTGTGCTATAACCACTATAACCCTTGCTATAGACCATAGAAATTTATGGCTCAACGACTACCACCATAGACTAGAGATACTACTTACCACTTAACTTTTCCACTTCACAAGTCACAACTGCTTGGCAGTATTTACAAGCTGTTACAAGTAAGTAAAAAATAAAGTCATAATTTCGGAATAAAAGAAAGGTTACCTACCGCAACAAGGTCGATTATGAAACAGTAGGTACCTACGTACAGGTGTACGTATATTTTAATCTGTTGATAATAAGCATATTTGAAGGCCAAATTGAATTGATTTTCAGATTTATAAGTTATAGTACGTACCTATATTATAATAATAAGACCTGAGTCACACGTCGACAAAATAAGTAGTAGGTACTTCTTCGTCCCGCTTATACTACCACAAACAACGGAAAACGGCCTGGCCACGGGAACGGGCGGCAGCGGCGGCGACTCGGCAACCACTGCGCGGTCACGACGACGCGCTGCGAGGCCGACATCGGGACAGCGCGCAGTGGTTGCCGATTCGCGCGTCGCAGGACGCGCGTGCGGTGAGTTCGTGGCCAGGCCCTTCGGGAGATTGTAATACGGCAATAATCATGCCGTATTACAATCTGCCTAGGTAGATCGTGTAGTACTGAAGAATTTTTTTGTAATTAGTAGGTTCAAACCTTAGACCATCCAAAATTAAATGATATAGGTAGGTATCTATACTTATGTCATCCTTCGTTCACGAATATCTTTATGACCACTTATAACCAAAATGATTTCGGTTTTATGTGGTGATATATAACTTACCAATCACACAAACAGTAAGTACTCTTCAGTGCTAGACGATCTGCCTAGGCAGATTGTGAACAATATGGCTGCGACAGAAGTGTACCTACTAAAACTAGTAAACACAGGCTAACACAATAGAAAACATGTTGTGGTTGTGTTTGAAATTCTGAATAGTCTGCATGTATTTGGTTGTTATTGGATGTTGGTAGTGTTGGCACTTCACTGATTAAGTGTTGTCAACTTTTAAAATAAACCACTGTCATTATGTTACCTACGTAATAATTACGATTTATTCCAATAATCCCCACCGTCAAATCCCCACCAGTGGGGATTGTTATTTTTTTCCAGTAATCCCCACTAGTTAAATAAACTAATCCTAGTGGGGATTTTCGGAAAAATAAGTAACATGGTGGGGATCCACCAGGTTTTATTGTTTCTAAATTATTAAACAAAAAATCGAAGTCCTAATTAGAATTTTACATAGAAAAACAAAGGAAGCCAGATATTTTAAAATAGAACACGTATGATAAGGTAGCTTACCGTTTAATTTAATTATTATACGTTACCGATATTTTGGCAAAGTTGCATTGAGACATATGATTAAATTATAAAGTGATAAGCTACGATGTTCCAATCCAACCACAGAATGTCCTGCTCGGAGCTTCCAACACTTTCGATTTCGAGCTCAACGCACCGCTGTTGCGTTATCTATCACTCCCAAGACCTCCATTTTGATGTTGATTTCATTGGTGGACGGAAAAATGCACTAGAAAAAAATACTCAGTTTCATGAGATTTTTTTGTAAAAAATGTATTTTTATCCGTACCAAAACATTAAATTTAAAATAGACCAAATACATAGTTCTGTCTGTGAGCTTAGAATAAAAACAATGTATTCCAAGCTCACAGAACTAGGTATATTAATTGGTTCTATTTGAAAAGTGTTTATTCTAAGTCTGTTAGATACTTAGAATATGATTGTTAGTCCCTATTTTTGATATTTATCTTATATTTGAGTCCTTTTGGCGGTGATTATTTTTTGTTGCGATGTGAGTGTACTTTACCGGTTGAAATGTTGCAAAACTCGCTAGACAAGGTCAGGGATCGCTCAGACTTTACGCAAACACTACTTGATGTCTTTTGTTGCATATATCCAAATCACATGTTTGTAACATTTGCAGATGATCATTAATTTTTTTGAACTCGATTAATAACAAGAAAAGCTGGTAGGTACGAAACGTCATGTGCGTTTATGTAAATAAAGTTAAGATAGAAATAACAATAATGCTACAAAGAAACAAAAAATTCTCAATAATCTTGTTGAGTAAGTATATCTTATCCTTCGAATAAGAAGGCTTGTAAAGTAATCCTCAAAAAACCCCGAAATAACCCTTACAGCTTTCGTAGCAGAAGTCATGAACTGAAAAAAAAAGTAGCTACCTACGTGTGCACTGTGCACTGTTTTGTATCAAAGTGAGTGTTCCATTAAGCCAGTTTATTTTGCGAACTTAGACTATTCGCTTTCACTAAGCATTTCCTAGGCTTAGGTCACTCTTATCGAGTGTATGATAACTCTGAGCAATCTCCATCGGCGCGAAACCGGGTCGAAAGGTCTGGGTCGCCTGGGATTGGCCTGGTGAATTTGCTTCGCAGACCCCAGACCACTTCCGCAAAATGCATGGAAGTTATCCAGGTGCTTTAGCGGGTATTCCCAGGGTCAATTTAGACGTTGGGTGAGCCCCGCACATTGGCGGGTAGGTCTGTCAATGCTTTTCTCCTGGTAAAAAAAAGGTCACACTTATCGAGACTTGTCTTATTCTATCGCTTTTAGATAGACTGACCTAAAAATCAATAAGAGACTCTTATCGCTAAGCAAATGTTAGTGAAAACGAGCATTAATCTCAGTGCACAGACTTTTTATATCCGACTTCTTTATCCCCCCGTCAAAGGTCACGTAGGTGTAGGTCTATAATCTATCTACACTGTTATTAAAAAGTAATTGGAAAAACCTTTACGAACGGAATATCTTGCCTTTTGCCTTGATCTGTTTCACTTCGAACTGATTTATCAGAATTACCTGATAATATAAAATTCAATATTTAGGTATTATATAATATAAAAGTTGAATTTAATGTTGTACCTACAAATATTTATTTTAACTTTACTGTTTTAGTTTAATTTTTTCTGTGGCTAGAGCAAGTTTACGAATATTGCACAAGCATCCAGCGGATGCCTCTTGCAAAATTGGATCTTTGGACCCAATGGTTTCCAGCAGGAATTGGACCACTCCAGCCTGGAAACATAAACAAATCTTAGCTAAAGAACCACAAAATAAGTTCGTAAACACTTAGTTAAATTGTCTATATTCAACCCATTTGTTTGATGGTTTTTTTAAAGCTTTACCAGCTTATGCGCTATCTTTAAACGCTTCCTTTATTTGCATAGCGATAAAATGTTCCTTTCAAAGAATAGGCATTTGCCTTTTAAGAGTTACTTACATCAGAGCTAAAATGACCTACCTCCCTCTATGTTTACACTAAACATTATCATACTTACAGCGTGCATAGTGACGCAATTAATGGAATAGAAGGACAGGTGGTACAATGCCAAGGCTGTAGCTCTGTGCACGCTCGGGTCCCGGGAGGTCATGTAGTTCACCAACGGGGTGATGGCGCCGCGTTTTCCAAACTCCTGCCGGTTTTGCGACCAATCGCAACAGTACGCGATAGCCACGCCTAAGTTTGCTCTTAAGTGGTCATCTGTTGTACTCACTGTAAAACAATATTTATGTAGAAGAAGCAAACCAGTAACATTTATAAAGTTATTACGGAGGCTACCCACCGAGTTTCGAAAGCTTAGACACAACGCCGTGATCCGAGATCACGGCCAAATTCTCGTGGTCTCTTGCAATCGTTGCTATTGCAGCGCACACTGCCGACAAAACGTTGTGATCGTCAGAGTCCAACAGGTCCACTGTCAATTCTAGAGCACCTACAAACGATCGAACCATCTCTCCAGAATCAGCGGCATTTTGCACGCATGGACTGAGTGCCAGAGCTGCATTAGTTTGAACTTTTTTCGAATCGTTCTTCAATAGCGACCAAATCAAACGTACTCCATCCAGCTCGTCAATTTCAGACATACAGCTCTGTTCTTTCGCACATTCCATCAAAACTAATGGTACGTTTTCCAATAAAGGCTTGTGAGTATTGTTTAGATGATGAACTGAAATAGAGGAAGGGTTTTTAATATATCATAATTATAAATGAGCGACTCTTTGTATATAACTTTTTTTTTGCACTTACTGAGCATTGGAATACCGCCAGCAGTCCTTATTTTGTCCCTGTTGGGTGCATATTTAGCGCATTCCGCGAGCGCTCCAGCTACATTGGTCAACACGCCATCATTCTCATCGTCCAAAAGCCGGACTAGTATAGGGACGGCGCCGAGGGCATCTAATTTTTTTACACTGGCATCACTGTTAGCACACTTCCAGAGTGCACCTGTAACAGCCGCCATCAGAGGCTTGTTGGCTCTATTAGTGGTGTCTTGAGCTGCCTCTACAAGCAATTCTAATCCACCAGCTTCTCGAATCATATCCCTCGTTATAGAATCGCTTGCGCATTTGTAAATCGCCAAACTGCAGTAAGTCTGTAAAGTATTATACAAAAACAGGAAGTAAAACGTTATTAATGCGCACCTTACGTATCGTAAAAATGTTAAGCTGTCTATTCAACATGAATATTCTGATCGCGTGACAGTTGCGATCGCAAGCGGTAGTCTTACTCAATAGTGAAGATTGAATAGAGTCCTCGATAATGAGACGCGACAATGTTACCTAACAAAACAATAGTTACCTTCAAATCTTTGTCTTCGTTGGCTAGATGCGTGATTAGATCATTAACCATTTTTTCAGTTTGTATGGCCAACTGAAATGATGTCTCATTTGCGCACATTTGTAACAGACCGACAGCCGGAACTGCTACATCTAGATGGATTGTCTTAAGCATACGTGCTATTAGAGGAATCATGCCATACTTTCTCATCGCTTCACGGTTTCTCTGGGACGATGACATGAACCATAGAGCCTTAGCACCGGCGCGAGCTATGTCTAAAAATTGAAGCTCATCTAGATTTAATTCTCCTCGCGGCGTTACTAAATACCTGTTGTAATATTTTTAACAATGATTCACGCTGTTTACCGTCGGAAATTACACTGTTATTATACGTATAGTACAGTTGACCACAGAAGTAGCTGAACACTTTAGTACCATGTCACACTGACCTTGTGCACGTACTTTATAGTTGCTACCATACTATAATGACGCCATTGTCGTTGTGACAAGGTACTAAAGTGTTTAGCTACTTCTGTGGTCGACCGTACATAAAGCAAAGTTACATAATAAATCTACGAAGAATTTACATACCTTTCCTTTATGTCCAATAAATCAATTAATTTAGGAATGCCGCCGAATTTTCTGCAAAATTTTCTGCTCTTACGAATGCGTCCCAAATTGGCGATTGTTTCGGCAGCTAATATTTGGACGTCTCTAGCTGGATCCGACAGCAATCCTACTAATAGGGGGATTGCTCCCAAGTCAGTTACCTTCTTTCTAATTTCAATATTCGGCGTGATATCTTTTAACACGGCTAGTCCACCCAAAATACAACACAGGTCCCTAGTCTCAAGTAAATTGACAAGTAACTCCAGACCACCTATCTCCTGTATCGCTCTCTGATTCACTTCCACAGTCAGGTCATGGTCTTTGAGACAAGACAACGCCACCATAGTTGCGGTCTGGTTGCCGGCTTTCATGTATTTAACGAGTTTCTGTATATGCCAGTATTCTGGTGGTATCTCCGATGATTTGATGAGATCTGCCCAATTATCCTCGGAGGAAGATGTGGAAGACGCAGACGAGGCTGATGTGTCAGAGCCCTCAGTGACCATTACAATTCTCGGCAGCCCCACAGTATCCTGTCCCCCGTCTACACTAAAAGTCGATATGTTATCACCTTCTGCCATTTTGTACTAAATGATAAATAGAAGTATTAATTCTACAAAAAAGATACTTTCTAAAACTTTGCCTGCTTGGACTAGTTTGCGGGAATTGTTGATGTTTTCGTTATGTCAATATCGTTACATAGCAACGAGCATAGAGGAAAATAATGATTGCAATAAAAAAACGAGGATGGTTGTTTTTTTTACTAGTTTGGTTTGGTTTTTGCTTTTGGCGTCACTTTTGGATGCGTTTTATGTCGTCAGTTTGAGTTTAGTTTTGTCTTTGATTATAAAATATCTATGTTTCTAGACCAAAATAATTAATCACTGATCTGAATCATTGAAATAAGGTCTAGACTAAATGAAAACCAGCAATTCGCTGTACCGTGTAGCTGTCTTGACTACCAAGACGTAGTGTTAAAATAAGCTGAAGCGATCCCAATTAGTAAATAGATTAAAAAAAAATGTTTTTCTATTGATCGTTTTTTACGCACTTATCTTGTGATTAATTATTTTGCTCCATCTTAATGATGATATTTATATAATATATCATCATTAAGCGGAGCAAAATAAATATTATTGATAGATAGATTTAGATATAAGTAGGATTCTTTATCTTACGTAGATAAAATACCTTATTAGCTTAATACTACACACTAGCTGGTATTAACAAATAAATCTGTAATAATAGAAAGCTTGTAAGGATAAAGAGGAGATAATGATTTCTTTACAAGTGTAGATAAACATTATTATCCCGCTGAACTAATATATTGTTTACTTGCCAAGTTGCTACTAGATAATAATCTGTTTCTGAATCTCCCCTACCTAAAATATTATTCACGTATAGGTGCTCCTATACGTTAATAATTATTATAATAATTCAACGCGCTGTGATTTTAAATGAAGCTGTGTGCATCTTAATAACAGCATTTTACGAACCATGTAGATAGGGGTTTTTCTGAGACCTACTAAGCGTAAGCTATATCAGCCGTGTCAATGTTACGGGGCCCCCGGGTTACAGGGGCCCCGAACGTGTAAGAGAAAAAACCGTAAAATATTAGGTCATGCTTTCCAGAAAAAAATGTGATCCAAAAGAAAACCATCGATGGACGGGCCCATGGTCTACCCGAAGGACCCCCAATTATGTTTTGCGAAAGTTTAGTTTTCAAGAAAATAGCATATTTTGTCTATAGTTAGGTACCCAAAGGCTGTCCGCCCACGTCCGATAATCGGTGACCGATTTTTTGTAGGAGAAAAATAGAACGTACTGATAGCAATAGTGCAACGCACACGTCCTACAAAAAGTCGGTCAAAAATTGCTCATAAGAATCGGGAGGAAAAATCGGCCCGATTATGTCCTACAAAAAATCTGACGTGGGTGGACAGCCTAAATGGTGCATACTTTTTTAAATTTCTCTTATTCCACAGGCCTATTTGAATAAGTCCGCTAGATTAATAAATACAGTGTTTAATTCGTTCTAATAATTTGTGGGGAAAATATCAACTTATTTTTATTTAGATGATATTTATATTCTCATTTTAGGAGGTTTTCACTTCAAAAATCACATAACATAAACGACGTACTTTAAAAAAATATCCTTTAAATATTTAGTAATTAAAATATAATAAAACTAGAAAAATTTCACGTCCTGAGGCAGGAATCGAACCCGCGACCTTTCGCTATCCGGGCGACTGCTCTGACCACTGAGCCACCCAGGACTTGGGATATCCCTGTGAAATTCTTCTAGTCTATCTGTATTTGCGTTTATGAGCTAACGTCCACCCTACAATGTCGAAATATTCTATTTCAACATCCGAAACGAGTATTTTTACAAATACCTACGATTCGGTTAAGTTGGGGCAGTGCTTTCAAATATTCTTAATTTTTGATTTAAATATTTACTTATATATTTATATTTTTTTAAATATTTTCTCAAAAAACCATGAGCCTCTTCATCGATGGTCTTCATTTAGACCACATGAAATCCGACACTTTGTGTAATTATCATAGGGCCCCCAAAACTTTTTGATACAGGGCCCATCTAAAGCAAGCTACGCCACTGCTACTAACATAGTTGTAAGTTACTAATGCTACTAACAATTAATATAGATATAATTCCGAAATAAATGATTATTATTAATATTAATACATAATGATATTTAAGTGATGATCACTGAGAATCTATCGGATGCTGCGTAATTTTTACCTGATATAAGGCAAGTATCACAATGACGAAATTATAGTAAAGTGGATTTGTAATTAGTTTGGTAATCATCACTTTAAGGCGATACCTCGAGAAATTTGTTTTTAAATGGCCCCGCCCACTCACCCCCGCGACCCGCAATTTACACTCGTCGCTCGCTACGTAAAATTTGAAGTTCGCGCCAAACGCCCGTCATGGGATCAGTAGGGTCAATGGAAACGAACAAAAAAAGCAATGGAGTTGTATCACACTATTTTGTTGAAAATTTCATTATGTAAATATTCGTCTGTATGAATGCATTTATAATAAAACACGAAAAACTGTATACCTAAATATATATTTTTTTTAATCTATTAAACCCAATACATTCTAACAGTTACTGTTGTATCTAAAAGCGCCTCATATTTCTTTGTCAAGTGGTCAGAGAACCTGACTACTTAGCCAACGGTTCCGGGTTCGAATCCCAGTCGGAACAATGTTTGTGTGATTAAAAAAGATTTTTAATCACACAAACATTGAAAGGGTCTTGAATGTATATTTTAGTCTATTTCTAATGTTTATTTATACCTAAGTCGAAGAATATTATGTAGGTTAAACAAAGTTTAATGTAGGTAATTAAAAATTTATTTGTTACCTATTTCATTAAATATGTTTAATTAAAATTAAATATCCTTACCCTCTCACCTATTACCTATCTCAAAGCAAGCACCGTTAGAGCTTGTGTTATGAATACTAACTAGGTAACGAATAAATTATTTTATATGTATACTTATCACCAGAGATATGTATATAAAAGAATTAATTCGTTACCTAGTTACACAGATATACAGGCTGTATCAGAAATACAAATAAAGTGAAAAGGGTGTAAATGGGTCCCTTGTGTAGAGTTTATTACCAATGTATGACAACTGTAGTCTGACATTATTACATGCTGAAAAATTAATTATTTTTGATAAAAAAATGAAATGATCGACATTGAAGCGCAGCCCCATTCAAAAGTCATACCCCCTATCAGGCGTAATTACCTCCTACTCTCATAAACTTTTCCTACTCCTGGTAGCTAATATTTATTTGATAAAATAATAACATAAAATAAATAACCTATAATTCCTCAATTCTAGTACCTATTTATTTTGTTAGGTTAAGTACAAAAAATATAGATAGATAATAAATAACTTTATTGAATACTTACAAGAGTATAAAGTTGTGAGAATCAAGATATGAGTCAACATAAAAAACACAAATAAAATTATAAAAGTTGTATCTATCTACCTAATTTATCAGATGAATAAAATAAGGGTTTAAGCATTCAACCAAAAATGAAAATAATTTTTATTGGATATGTATCTATCACACACAAGAACCCGTAAGATCGATAAATATGGTTTTAAGTTTTGTCACGGATAAAACAAGAACTTAGCATCATAAAACAAAACTATGCGCAGGCATCCTCACTGACAGAGCTGCAAACCCAGGTGGCAGAGATAAAACAAGCCGTCATCGAAACAAGCGCTGTGAAACCGTCATTCAGCAACGGTCATCGAGAGATTGTGCAATTACCTGCACCTAAAAATAATAAGAAATCGTTTCTAGAGACAAAGTACGAGGCTAAGAAACCGCTGGTAACCTCTTCCCCTTCCCCTGTGCGAGGGTCTCAGCCCAGGGGACCCCAAAGGCTGAGACCCTCGTCATTTGGTGGTAGTTGTTGGGATACCACTACCACCCTCAGGGCGTATATCAAGGTCTCGCATACCTACATGTTCGGCGTTAGCGAGCCACATTAATGAAACGGACTGTAATAGAAATAGCGATATTGAAGATATCTGTAGCACAGAAACAGATGATAGTTTTCAAACTGTGGTAAATAAGACCACCAAATACAAATCTAAAAGAAAACTGAACAAAAATAAATTCGGAAAAGCGACTTTAATCTCAACAACCATAAAAATTGTACCCAAGTTAACGCACATATGCGTATCGCGTTTTGACCCTACTACTACGGAAAAAGACGTCTCCTCGGTGAGTCAGCCAATGCTTATACTTTTCGTAGTGAAGTGAATGGTAAGACGAGCTGGTTAGACCACTGCGTCTGTACGACTTCGGCGTTTGACCTTGTGCAGGATGTTTCTATTTTAAGTGACAATGTGTATTGGTCTGATCATCTGCCATTGGCAGTCAAGTGTAGTGTGGACCTCATTACACCAAATATTGTATTACCTAAAGTCCCAATAAACAAAACGAAAATTGTGGCAGGGAAATGCACTGTGTTACTATTGATGTGTACTATAACAATATAGTGAATGTATTGACTCGGGCGGCTCGTGATACGTACCACTGTAAAGATAAGCATAAAAAATAAATTACTGGTTGGAATTTTCATGTCCGAGAAAGTCATTCAAACGCTCGATTAGCACACCAAGTTTGGGTATTAAACGGTCGGCCGAGTCAAGTACATTTATATGATGAAATGCATTCTACAAGATAAAAATAAATTAAAATGGTGTCTTAATAATGAACATAAGATAAAAATGGATATAATTGCAAAGCATAGATACAATAAGGATTTTTCAAAATTTTGGAAGTCAACTCGTAAATTGAACTGCAAACCTACTTTGCCTTAATTCTAAACAAATGTCAGAATACTAAAGATATAGCTAATATGTTTGCATCTTATTTCAATGTGAATAGCACAATGTCAGAGTGTAGCGGGGAGAAGCCTGTCTGTGGTGGGTCGGCCACTGCCCGCGCCTCCGCACCGCAAATGGCCCGCACCTATGCCAGCGTCCGGAGGTTCGTCTTACTCCCGATAGTATATTTAAATGCGTGCGCGAAATGAAGCACGGGAAGTCGCCGGGCCACGACGGACTTAGTATTGAACATATTCTACACGGTGGGCCCTTGCCATATGATAAACTGTGTGCGTTTTCTTCCTTGTTTTCTCACGATGTTTCATTCACCGCTAAGCACGTGGCAATTCAAACATGAATCCGTACGTAAATTCTAAAGAATCCTAAAATTCATAAGAACTTGTATGTGGACCAAAGTTTTAAATGCGACGTTGCCAGCTCAGGTAAAGAGTAATTCATTTTAGATAAATTACATCTAAGCATTTAGTTTGTATGAAAGTAAAATTGTTAAAGAAATTGGAATTCATAAAAGTGTTCACAGTAAAAAATGATCAATTTAATAGTCTGAATAACATGCCGAAGTCAATGTATAACCTCAGGAAGACGGTGTATATAAATTATAGATATTAGAAATAAACTTACATAAACATATAAACATCCAATACCCGTGAACAAATATCTGTACTCATCACACAAACATCTGTTACGGCCAGGGTTCAATCGAGCCCGGAACCGCTGGTTAAGTATAATTATATATTTTATTCTTAATTTTTTATTTTAACATTATTATAAATGTTTGAAAAATTACTTAGTAATTAAAGACGATATGATAAAGCTATTTATCGCTTCGAACTGTCAAAAATCATTGGATATAACCGCCATCTTGAAATTTTATCGAAACTGCGAACTTGTATTGTATATATACTGTTCGCAGTTTCGATAAAATTTCAAAATAGCGGTTATATCCAATGATTTTTGACAGTTCGAAGCGATAAATAGCTTTATCATATCGCGTTTCGGTGGTCATGCTAGGCGGGCTGCCTCAGGACGTGAAATTTTTCTAGTTTTATTATATTTTAATTACTATATATTTTATATTCAATCATATAGATGGGATGAAAAGCAGAGTGTATTACTCAGTCGCAAAATTATTTTTACCTTGGGCGACGTATATTGACTATAAAGGCGCCCTCGCCGTAAAAATATTATAATTATGTTCCCTTGTGATACAATATACTATTAACTAAGCTAGGAGGAAAATAATGGTAATAAGTAATTATTATTAGAAATAAAAAAAGTAAAGAAACACACGTTCTTTTAAAATTGGTTTATTGAAAGCTTTTTTCTTAATCTGTCAAGCCGCGATATACCACCGGGACAATTGAAAAATCAATTGTGTCTGGAAACTCATGCTTAACGGGTTAAACAATTTTTTATAAATCTTCGAAATGTGGTGCCTCAAATTGTTAAAATATTCGGCGAACTTCGTACCACCCGATCCATATAAAACGTTTCGGCTTTTCTATACTTGAATAATCATGTATAACTTCCTCTTGAATCACTATCTATTGCTGAAAAGTGAATAAAAATGTTCCATAACTAAAAATAATAAATAAGGCACATTAACATGTGTAATAAAATGTATAAATATTAGAGATGCAACGATTCGGTCATTACGGTAACGATTACTATTACAATGTAAACTAGAACAACATCATAAATTTTATTTATTTAATTAAATATAATAAACAAATGATGTCGCAAATCAGTTGTTTTAAGTTAAATATTACGAATAAACATAACGGACACCTTTTGACACCAAATGTTTTGTACCTGTGGTCTGATTTTATAAGTATTAGGTATACTATATAAGTATTAGGTATACCCTACATAATTTTAGGTATACTAAACAAACACTACAAAATGGTCATAATATAGCATATGTACATTGAAATGAGTAAATATTCGGGTGGTTCAGGTACTTACCAACTGGAGGTACCTATAGGGCATAGGGTGTCAGGTGTCATCAGATTGTTTCGTTAAATTAATACCCAGCTTTTATTTCTAATAGTAGTTGGAAATCGCATGTCACATGAAGTCGATTCCATAAGGCTGTGTTCAGTAAAACTTGCTTCCTTGGTTTCTCTTCTGTAAGTTATAAGTTTACATTGATTAAAATGACGAAGACGAAAATTAAAACATCTGATTTTAAGAATTAGAAGCAACATGTAAAATATTTTTTTTATTTTTACTAAAACAGGAAAAAAAATGTTTTAAAAGTAGATATATATACTGTTTATAATCGTCCTTCATGCCAGCAACGTCCAAAAGTTGAAACTTTATTCCAGCATTCTCCATAGCTGTTGTGGGAATAACAACATTGCCATGTAATGATGACTCCACTCTTTTTTGTTCTATGGATTTTTCGCGAGTAAAATTGTCATCACTATTGGTGTCATTTGCTGGATCTATTTTTATCCTGTAAAATGAATACGTTAATTATTTTTAAGAAGTTATATAAATAAGTAGTAATAGTGAAAAGACCACACATCATGCGTAACACATTGCTCCCAAATAAGTTCTTACAACAGAAGAAAATGCTGCTGTAGTAAACGACAAAGTAGGTATTACCTACGCTTGATTTGTGACTGATCGAATGTACTTACTTATTTCACTATATTGGTATTTATTTATTTTACTTTAATCAACACGGTATAGATACCTTACCTACTTAGACTTATTTCCCAACTACGATTAAATTAAATAATATAGGTAATAATAAAAACAAAAACACTAACTAAAATAATAAAATCGTATTGTAGGCACGAGTATAACTGTTGTACATAACTTACTTTTTCCTTTCTCTTAGATAAATCACTGGCTTGTTCCCTTAGCCGTTTCAAATTTACACTTTTTTCTCAACTTTGGTTTTTGTTTATTTCCCATGGTAGAAACAAAATATTATTTAAATGTATTAATTATTTTAAAACAACACGATAAACAAGTTAGTACTTTTCTTTTTAGTAATTTAAGTATGCTTGAGCACAGTAGCTAGGTATAATACAAGATTGTCGATTAAATATAGCACTATCCGTATCCCCCGAGTGCATGTAAGTCGTCGATCAAAGTTCTCGGGCGACTGATTGCCGGCACATGGAGGGATAGAAATATGACTTCTCAGCGCGAGGAAAGAGACAACAATAGCGCACGATTGCCTAAATAAAATGTCGTAAGCGACAAATTGAAAATTATTTATTTATTAAAAAACTAAACGATTTTTGAATAAAATAATCTTGTGAATGTTTACAATAGTCTATTGTCTTTCTAATGAACTAAATTTGGGTTTTAAATATTCATCCATTGGCTTATAAAATCAAAAAAAGTGAATAAGAAGGGTCAACTTTGGATTTATTTTCTATCGAGAAAATTGTTTCCATTCATGTTTTGGCTTTCGTCAATGACTTTATTGATTAGTCAATTATACTATATTTAAAATCGAGAACAACAGAAGTAGGAAAAATAGAATTAAAATGTAATTCAAAATGCTGAGAATTTCAAGGTAGCCCCTTAATTAAACTGTCAAATAAAGTTAGCGAATGAACCGGCGGCGCTGAGCTGATGTATTACTGACCCTATATGTAGCTTGAACTGAGAAACTCGGGTAAAGTTTTGTCTACAATGAAATTTCATTTTTCTCAGATTAGTACCTCAACGGCTGGATTCATAATTTCACAGCCACGATGATTTTTTATGCGAGCGTATGATTTTTTTGGACTGAATGTTGGCGTTGGCTTAACGAGGCGAGACCCTTGGTGAACCTTGAGGGCTTTAGGTGCGAATCACTTCTGGAGAATGTCTTATCGAGAGGCATCACAGGGAATGGGTTCCGATTCGTTTATTAGAGTCTCCAGGGCGGTCGAGTCATGACATGAGCATTGTGTATTTTTTTCCAATCTCAAAATGGATAATTTCGATGTCTACAAAGTGAACAACTAGACTGTTTCTCTCGAAAAGGAAAATAAAGGTGATGATCGCTTCCTGCACGCCGTCTGTCGTACTCGTAGCGACTAGTCACAGACCGTCTGTCGTAACGTGTCGTTGCGACAAGATGCAGATGCAAACGACAGTTCTGCGTGTTGTAATTGCAATTGCAGCACCAGACGCATCATTTGCGGGGTCTCGCGTGGATATGACGTCATCTATACAACTATATCCATCTGGCCCACACTGCCCGAGAAAAATGACATTTCGATGGTAGACTAAAACCTTTCTCGTGTTTCTCATGCTACGCGTGCTGGTGTAAGTATTACATACATATTATTATTATACTTTTTTTTTTTACAACTGGATGACAAACAAGCTGACGGCCCACCCTCCCACTTTCGTGAAAGTTGAAGTGTGCCAGTCAATCATTCTTAAAACCATGGACTTCTATCATCCTTGGTTTACCAAACTGGTTTACTTAAAACTAATCAAAAGCCTTGCATAGAAAGCTTTGGCACCTTAAGTTCTAAATGTTATATTTGTAACTTTGAAAAATTATTCTGCTTACTACGTATTTTAATATGTACGTGGGTGGTATAATGTAGGTACTTTTAACAAGAAACTGAGCAACGTTTTTTCCTTTCTCGCACACATATATGTAATAATAACCGTTAAAAATGTCGTAATCCCTGAAGGTGAGCTAGTGAGCTACTATACTAACTTGTCATTTATAAGAATAATTAAATAGTAGCACATAATATTAAATAGCTACGTTTAGGTACAGAAAAATTAAAAATGATACCAAAATCATACAATATAACTTATCTTTATTATTATATTATTACTACAGGCTTTTTCATATTTTGTCTAGTCTAACATTTTTCTATGACGAGTGTTTAACTCGAAAGAGTATTTCCCGACGCGAACTATTTCGTCTACATTGTTACATTAAAGTTCTAGATGAATGACGTCAACAAACGTAAGTTTAAAATACATAATAAAAACTGGGTGGTTCACACCATTGATATAGACATGGTTTTATATCAATGGTTTATTTATATCAATGGTTCACAGTCACACCACAGAATCACACTCACAGATCGCACATAAATTAACAATGACGCATGTCACGCATGAATAATGAAAAAATGAAAATGAAAATACCTTTATTCAATTAGGCCCCCCAAGAAGCACTTTCGAATCGTCAACAAAAAACCCTTATGTCTATCACATAAAAATAATATTAACTAACTAACTACTAATAATATTAACTAACATACTTGACCGAAATACTAATATTTAATTATGACCGCAATCAGAATAGAACAGCAAATTTAAATCTCAAAATTAAATCATCATCATCATCACCAGCCTATATACGTCCCACAGCTGGACACAGGCCTTCCTGCATGCGAGAAACACATGAGGAGACTGGGCCATAACACCACCAGGCTGGCCCAATGCGGGTTGGTGGGTTAAAGCGGTTGCAGTAACAACCGGGACCAACGGCTTAACGTGCCTTCCGAAGCACGGAGGAGCTCAAGATTATAAATTTGATTGACCCATCCCGGAACCGACCATGGCGAAAGTTGCTTTGTTTTCGTAATCGAAACCAGAGCGCACTAACCACTACGCCACCGAGCTCCTCCAAAATTAAATATTCCAAGCTAAATAATGTAGTTTCGGAAAATTATACTTATTTTGTTTACATAATGTTAAATGTACAGTAATGTGCAGTATGTAGGTATACACTGTTCAGTTACTTTTGAGATCTCGTGTTCCTTATTTTATATTAAAAAAAACATACGGGCCGAATTGAGAAGCTCATCGTTTTTGAAGTCGGTTAATAAGAGCCATTGACTAAAACAAAATGTAGCGGAATTAGTGGAATCGGCTTGCCGGATTTTTTTGCGTCAGGAGAACAAATAATTAATTTTTACTACCTAACTTTTATTTTTAAATACCTACTTGCTTACCGAAACCTACCAAAGGAGATGTTTCATATCCGGCCATGTACCTACACTATTGAAAGAAATAAGAAAAAATCTCCCGAATCCGCGAAAAAAAAACTAATACTTTGGGATATCGCTGTGAAATTCTTCTAGTCTATCTCTATTTGCGTTAATACAGATACACTAGAAGAATTTCACAGCGATATCCTAAGTCCTGGGTAGCTCAGATGGTTAGAGCAGTCGCCCGGATTGCGAAAGGTCGCGGGTTCGATCCCCGCCTCAGGACGTGAAATTTTTCTAGTTTAGATATATTTTAATTAGTAAATAATTTTTCAAACATTTATAATAATGTTAAAATCAAAATTAGGAAAAATATTTTCATGCATAGTTTATTTGTGAAGGTTGAAATTTTTAAAGTTGAAATTTTTCGTCGATTACACCGTTCACTAGGGCGATATGGCGGGCGACGGGCGACAGAGAAGTCAACTAAACGTCACCAAAGTGACCTAAGCGCCATGATGAATTTATGGCTGTGTTCCAGTTTTTTCTATAAAGTTCTTTGTTTTGTACCACGCAACAAAGCAAATGAAAAGAAAATGGACAGTTGAATACTGTTCTGCGTATTTTTACCTATTTTTAGTATAGTGTACATAGACCTGGCCGGGTCTCCATACATTTTTGAAACATCTCATTTTAATGTTGGTTTAGAAATATACTAATGCGATCGGTAGAAGTTTGGGTTTTTGTTTGTAACAACATAATTATTGTAACAATAAAGAAAGAAAACGATGAAAAAATATAATGCTCCAGGCTGGGAACGTTTATCATCCCACAATATTTTTAAACTATTCAAATTCTTGTGTCACAAATTTCGTTACCATAAATACCATACTCCTCCGAAACGGCTTGACCGATTTTCATGAAATTTTATATGTAGATTCTGTAGGTCTGAGAATCGGCTACGATCTATTTTTTTTATGGCAAAACAATGTTTGCCGGGACAGCTAGTCTAATATTAATACAACGCCATATTGTCATATTAAAAAATGGTGAAATCGACTAATTATTTGGATTTTATACAAGTGAAATAAACGTGAAAATGAATAATTTTATTAATATTTTTCACAGATTCAGAACATTTTTTGTGATAGTTTACCTATGTAGGTATGTACCTACTGGCCGAACATGAAACATCTCCGTCCTACCTACATCTACCTATGTAATAAACATTTAAATACCTAATATTTCTGTTTCAGTTTCGTAAAAGTGTGAAGGACATCCTTAAGCCTGAACATAATGATCACTTCCTCCTTAGATGGCTCAGGGGTATGTTGAAAATTTATTAATCCAGCCATTATAGCCAAAATAAATCATCCTAGGTAATACATAGTAATAGTATTACTTTGAGAGCCGTATCGCTTTCAAAGTCGGGAGCGGGACGAATTAACAATATGACGTCATGAACGTCATGAACAATAACTTTTTTATTTATTTTATTTACACTCACAGCTTTTAAAACCATTATGCGTTCACCTCGAAAGTCGGTGGTGTCGTTGACAATTGGAAGACAACACCACTGGGGTTTTCGTTTACAAATGGTTTTTAACCCCCGACGAAAAAGAGGGATATTATAAGTTTGACGCGTCCGTGTCATTAAATCGTCTTAATCTTAATATTATCATAACCTTACCACCGTGGCACCATACCACGTCGTTCGACGAATATTTAGCAGTAAAAACTATACTGTCATGTCCCTCTGCTAAGTACAGGTTTTTCTACATATAGGAAAATCCCGCAAGGTTTAGGCCGTCACAGCATCACCCAAAAAGGGTTGGTTATTCTTGTTTGCTCTTATTATTTATTTAACTTTTTCAGCCAGACAATGGGACGCGGAAGCAGCTGAAAACATGCTAAGAAATGTAAGTTATTATTACGATTGAATACATTTATTATACGAACATTTACCCGATAATCTAAATGGCCTATTCCATAATTCGCAGCCATATGGTTAAATTAGCCAGCCAATTGGACGCCTTTGCCGTTCATTAAACACCGCCGGCATCCAGTGAAATGGCTGATTGGATGAAGGATCAACTAGCCAAATCATTGATGGAAAAATTTGACATAAAGTCTGAACATTGTCGCATCAATCTGGTTAAATTAGCCAGATAATTGTACACCTAGGCAGATCGTCTAATACGAAGAGTTTAAGACCGACCACTTAAAACCGAAATCATTTTGCCTAAAAGTGTTCATAAAAAAATATGAAACCTACTAGGTAAAAATACCTATTTAAACTCTTCAGTTCAAGATGACCTGCCTTGGAGTCCAATTGTGCTGACCTAGCGGCCTAGGCATCTCATTAAATGCCGGCGTGCAATTAAGTAGCTAATTTAACCAGATTGTTGCGACAAATACATTACGTGTACCGCTTTGGCAAAATATCATCTGATTAACCAAAAATCTTGTAAACAATTTTTTATTATTATTTTCGTGGAATTTAAAGTATTTGTTTCTATTTTTTCTTCTGAATCGGTATTTTTTGAAGACTTTTGTTGGTTTTGCCCACATTTGTGTATGTTTTACTTGATAGATTAGGTATAGTTGCTAAAACTAGTAGGCAGGGGTAGATATCAATCTCAAATTTTATCAGAGGTAGGTGTAAAAAAATTGCATGCAGTATAATTAAATTATGTAGGTACCTAAACTATAAAATACTTATTATTAGGTATTTACATTATACGTTAAATATATAAAAAAAACCAGGTAGTCACAAAGCACATGACCCATAAGAAATGACCTGAAATTCGAGTTGCCAAGGTCGACATCGTTAAATTTAGAATTTTTATTAATTACGTATTCTTATTCGGAACTTTATCTTCATTACGAACTATTAATAACTAACCAGTTGTTACATTTTCAGTCAATGAAATGGCGAGAAACTTGGGGAGTTGATACGACGCTTCATACGTGGCAACCACCAGAGATCCTGGTTACCTACTTCCCGAGTGGCAGCACTGGATTTGATAAGGAAGGTTCACCAGGTACTGAAATATTATACAAGATGGTGCCGTCAATAGAACCATAAATTAAAACAAATGCTGTATTTTGAAATCAATTATAATAATATTCATACACTCGCATCTATTATCTAGCCCAAAGTAAGCATCATTATATTACCTATGAGCTTGTATTATGGATACTAGATAACGGATAAATTTTGATTATAATATGTTTATGTATAAATATTAGAAATATACATACTATTAAATAAACATATCAACATCCATGACTCGTTAACAAATGCTTGTATTCATCATACAAACATTTGCTCCTACCGGGATTCGAACCCGGGACCTCTTGACCGAGAAGCCTGCATAGCAAGGGGTACAGACCGCTCGACCAGCCGGTCGTCAATATGTCATGAAATTATCAAATGAATAAGATGTTTTTGTAAGTGGCAAACCATTGCTATGAAGTAATATAACCCATGTTTCAATTTATTGTCGTATTGACGGTACTAACCTGTATAAGAGGCCGCTCAAGATCTGCCGTTTGTTGTGACTTTTAACCCCCGACGAAAAAAGAGGGGTGTTTTAAGTTTGACGTGTCTGTCTGTGGCATCGTAGCGCCTAAACGAATGGACCGATTTTGATTCGTTTTTTTTTGTTTGAAAGCTGATGTGACTACGATGGTTCTTAGCTATAATTTATGAAGATCAGTTCAGGCGTTTGATGACTATCAGCTCATTTTCTACAAGATATTAGGATTTTACTAACATTTACAGATCCGTTTGATTTCAAATTTCGTATACCGTCACTTCGATGACATTCCCATGACATACTAACTTTGAGCTGATCCTACACCATCAAAAAGTCTGCGAAATGCTTAATTCTTCAGAAACTTACAGCAGATATAGCGTGTTTGGGTTCTTATGAAAAGTATTAATGAGATGGTGTTAGATAGATGATTAATGACGCCGGGGGTTACTTAAAATTTTTAATTTTGAAATTATATCAAAGTCATTTTAGTGAACGCATAGAACATATCCGCGCTGATACCCTGAAATGTCAAATATCATTTAACTTTTTGTCTCCCTTTTTCAGTAATAATCGTGCCATTTGTGGGCTTAGACGTGTGGGGCTTGCTCCACACTTTCAGCCGCACTGAGGTGATACGAATGGTTCTTCTGCACTTAGAGAACTACCTTGCCAGCGCGAGGAAGCAGGCGCTTGCCCACGGACCAGCTGCTATGAAGGTATATCATCAAGAGTAAGATATTGGCATACGATAAACAACCTTATTTTTCGCGGAGGAACCCGCCGCTGGCTAAGCGATGGACGTGTGTGGGGGTCGCCCAGTGCCTCGTATGGCACTGGGAATACACACTAAAACTCCACTGCCCTTCACGGGGGTGTCCTGGGCTCTTCCGAAGCAATTTTACCAACCTACCCCCACGACGATAAACAACCTAAGGATGCTATCAACTTTACCGTGATACATAACTTTACCGTGTCCATGGTACCGTAGAGGTACCTAATCAATATTGAAAATGGCCGAAATGACCTATTTATTGCCTCAATAAAAGGAAAGGACACATCACAACTTTGTTTTGACAACTTTATTGTCGTGTTGACGGCACCACTCTGTATATAAACACTTTCCCGGGTCTGATGCTGTCACTTTTATAGGTATTTGCTTGTTCTGAGGGTATTTGTTAAAAGAAAGACAGTAACAGCATCAGTAGACTAGGAACTTTAGTCCGCGTTTTATAATAAGGGGGTTTATGTCTAATATCCTATATTTGATTTTTGAACACTTTTGTAACTAAGTAATAAGTGTTTAAAAACTATAAAAAACGAATATGTCTAAAATGTGTCATCTAGTTGTATAAACAAAAAATATATTAGCCAATTTGTGCAACCCGCCAAATTCACTTTACAAGATCACGCTCAGTGATAGATAACACTTTTTACAATTTGCCGGCGTACGTGCTGGAGGTTTGGTATATTTAAATTTTTAGTGATATTTCTTATTAGGTACTATTATCATTTTAATTTATATTTTAATTTCGCAAATACGTCGTGGATACATTTTGTGGATAGTTAATAAAAATAGTTAATTTTATTTCAGTAGGTAAAATATACAAAATCAGTATTCCATATGTCATTAAAAATATGCTAAGAGGTACCTATTCGCGTGACTATTTTTCCATTGAAAAACTAGTTTTCAAAATTGTGTTAACAGTTTATGAAAAACAATACCTACCTGTTAACATACAAAACACAATATGTGTAAGTAGATACCTCTCTCTTATGTTCTGTGGTAGATACAATAACATACCTACTCGTTATAAGTTTTAGACCAGGGATTCCCAAAGTGATCGATATCGACCCCTTGGGATCGAAATCGGTTTCGCAGGGGTCGACATAAACGGATTTGGCTATGATCTGAGGTATCACGTCATTTTTGAAAAGGGGTCTCTCGCTCAAAATAATTTAGGAATCTCTGTCATAAACGGTCAAGTACTCCGGTCTACTAAGCCAGAGTTCGAATTCCGGTAGGATATGTTTGTATAATGAGTAGGTGATACGAACATGATTCGTGTCATGGATGTTCGTATGTTAATTTATTGACTCGATTTATTTATTTACCTACCTATTAAGGTAGGTAGATAAATAATATTAATATAATAATAATTTATCTAGTATTTAATTTCACAAACTCTTAATAATGCTTAATTGGGGCTAGATAATAGGTGTGAGTGTAAGCACTATTATTATTAATTAATTTTAAACTAAAACTCCTATAGTCTTAGTAACCAATAAGTACGTACAATTAGTTAGGTAGGTTGGGACCACAATTGCTTGGCAAAAAACGTGAACAAAGACAGCATTTGTTTTTGTTTCCCACAACAATGATATTATTTACATATTCAACGTAACTGCCTAATTAATTATGCAGGTATTACAATAGACCGCCACACACTAAAATGTACGTATTCTTTCGATGTGTTTTGATATTTCTTATTTGTTTATTTTTATTTACTTACCTACATATGAAATACACACCAAAGACATGTTTATTACCCTCGTAAAATAATAAAATTCAAATAAGAATTACTTAACTCAAGTTAAAAGAGAAAAACCGCGCCTTTATAGCATAGGTAGTGAGATTCTTTATTGTGCTCTTTATTGCTTTGAAGATTTGAGGTTTTATTCAGATTTAAGTGAATGTTGAGGATGGTTTTGTAATCCGCAACGAAGAAAAATGTTGTCTTCCAAAAGTCGGCAGCTCAATTTTGTAAAATTGAATTTTAGGACTTTGTATTCTTCTCTCGAATTTAGAGCTTTCGACTGAGTAAAGACTACCACATTACAGAAATTTGCATTCAAATTATAGTATGTAGTGTTATGCTTATTATGCTTCTTCGGGGAGAATTGGTGTAGCTTTGTGTAGAAAGCAGGAGGACTTATTGAAAGCAATGGACTGAATGTGGGATAGAGAGTGATAGCTAAATAAAAGGAAGATATTCTGATATAATGAAATAAATACAAAGCAATAATAAAACTATTATCTAACACCGAACACCTCAACCTCCTAGCCGTACGTACACACCATCACCCTGACAACGCAATAACAGCCACACATTTCTGTAGGTTACAGTCACGTCTGAAAAATGTACTTACCCAAAATATTGTATTTTTCCACTTATATGTTATGTTTCAATTCATTTAGGTAACCATACTTTTCGACTTGGAAGGGTTCAACATGCGTCAGTACGCGTGGAAGCCTGCAGCGGAGATGGTGGTCACCCTCCTCAAAATATACGAGGCGAACTATCCCGAAATACTCAAGACTTGCTTTATTGTAAATGGTAATGCATCGCTTCTTACAATCGATTTCACTCTGTGTAAAATTAGATAGCGTTCTATGTTCTATCGTTTATTATGAAACGTAGGTATATATCTGATATATATTTTGAAAGAAATGCTCGTTTTTAATACTGGGCAGACTCGGCGTATTGTCAGGGCGTTTTAGCAATTTTTTGCGTTCTTATCCATACTAACGCGCGTTGTTTATTCAAAAAACTTTTTTGAATTCGCTGTAAAGTCACGAACACGGATAGAATAAGCGGTATAGAAGCACTACAAAACAACTTTTATTGTTCTGTAAGTAACGTTAAGATAAGAGTACTAACTATACTACTAACTAACTATACCAATATATTAGGTTGGGAAAAAAGTCTTCGCATTATAGTATGTAACTTGTAATAAAATCTCTTTGGCTGTACTATTTGTATCTGGCTGGTTTTAGTATTATTAAAAGTTTAGATTTTAAAAAAGGTAATTCCAAATTCAAATTAGGAAAATGTGTGTTTTTCATTTGTTTTTCGTACTGTTAATATAAGTGAATCTAATGAAGAAATTCGATACATTTTAAAATTTTACTACAAAAAAGGTAAAAATGCAACGCAAGCCACGAAAAAAATTTGCGATGTTTATGAACCTAGTGCAGTGTCTGTGGGAGTAGCACAAATTTGGTTTAAGCGTCATTTCGGAAATTTTAATGTCAAAGAAGCACGTCGCTCTGGTCGCCCTATTACGGATAAAAATGATGCTATTATTGAAAAACTGGAGCAAGATCGGCATATCAGTAGTTACGACGTAGCTAAAGAACTGGGAATTGACCACAAAACAGTTTTAGCCCATTTAAAAAAAAAGGGGTACACAAAAAAGCTCGATATTTGGGTACCCCACGAGCTCACTGAAAGAAACCTAATGAACCGTGTACTAATTTGTGATTCTTTATTATGACGTAATAAAAACCGAACCATTTTTGGAAAAGCTGATAACTGGTGATTAAAAGTGGATCACGTACGACAAGAACGTGCGAAAAAGGTCGTGGTCAAAGGCCGGTCAGGCTTCACAGACTGTGGCGAAACCCGGGTTAACTCACAACAAGGTGATGCTGTGTGTGTGGTGGGATTGGAAGGGCATTATTCATTATGAGCTGTTACCACCAGGCAGGACCATCGATTCTGAACTCTACTGCGAACAACTGATGAGATTACAGCAAGAAGTTGAGAGAAAGCGACCCGATTTAATCAACAGAAGGGGTGTGGTTTTTCATCATGATAACGCTAGACCTCACACATCTTTAGCCACTCAGCAAAAAATAAGAGAGTTTGGCTGGGAGGTGTTAATGCATCCGCCGTATAGTCCTGACCTTGCACCATCAGATTTCTACCTGTTTCGCTCTCTTCAGAATTCTCTAGGCAGTGTCAGGTTAACATCACGAGAGGACTGCCAAATTTCTATAGCAATGGGATCATGTCCCTACCTACAAGATGGCAAAAAGTTATCGAACAAAATGGTACCTACATACTTTAGTTAAATGTGAATAAACTATATTAAAAAATGTTTTGAATTTTCTTAAAAAATGCGAAGAAACTTTTTCCCCAACCTATTAGACAGCATTGTTAGAGTAGTAGTAGAATCTAGTAGTTAGTACCGTTTACTCGAACCGTGTACAGCGCCTTAAAAGATACTGTCCACGGGTAGAGTAAACGTCATAGCAGCACGGTAGAGTACTAACTATATCAATGTAGACAGCATTGGTAGAGTAGAGTACTAACTAAAACTTATAGAGTACTCGAAATTGGTACCGTAGAAGCTAGTTGACTCTACCGTTTACCCGTGGAGAGCACCCGTAATGTTTTATCTTTTTCCACATTACAGCCCCGAAAGTGTTCTCTCTGGCGTTCTCCGTTATAAAAAAGTTTATGCATGAGTACACAATCTCAAAGATCAAGATCTATGGCACAGACACAAAGAAGTGGCAGGCGCAAGTACTGACCATTATCGATAAGGATCAGCTGCCAGTGCACTACGGTGGTACTATGACTGATGAAAATGGGGATCCTAGGTGTAGTCTCATTGTGAGTATGATGTGAAACCAGTTATTGATTTTTAGATGCAAAACAACCAATAAATATAATCTTATGAGTAAGTTTATACTATACCTAGTTATATTATAAACAACATTATGTAAAAGTACCTGGGTGCCCACATGTTAAGTTAAAAAAATTTAATTCATGTTCATCATTATTAAAAATTCTATAAAAGAGGCAATAAAATATTACTTTAAAATTAAACCTAGCAAAATACAGGGTGGTGCCGTCAATGCGAAAATAAATTTAAACATGGGCTATATGAGTCCATAGAAATGGTTTGCCTCTTTCAAAAATATCGTATTAATTTGATAATTTCATGACATTTGTATGAAAGAATGCTGCCAATGTTACACTATTCCATACAAATGTGATGAAATTATCAAATGAATACGATATTTTTGAAAGTGGCAAACCATTTCTATGAACTAATATAGCCCATGTTTAAATTTATTTTCGCATTGACGGCACCACCCTGTATAGTTAATACTGAATATGAATACTAATCCATTCTGATTCAATTAGTTACCAGTCCATTTTTCTGGACTCGTGAACTCAATGTAAAGTATATGCAAATAGGTCATAAAAAATGGATAAAAATTTAGGAGTCAATGAGTTACAATAATACGATTTCGAAATCTTATAAAAATATATTATCGTAAATGAATCTGAATATTCTAGAAATTGCTGTAAAGTATTTTTTTGTTGGCAGGTCAAACCAGGCGGTAAAGTTCCTAAGTCGTACTATTTGAAAAATACTAGCAACGAATCTAAAAAAGAGTATCACAGAGTCACCATTAAGACTGGAGACAAACACACAGTGGATCTATTATGTGTCGACCCAGAAAGTGTATTGAAGTAAGTACCTAATAATAATAATAATAATTTATTTATTTTCTGTAACATGTTTTTTTACATTTTACGAATAGTGACCGAAAGTCACCTTTTAAGCAAAAATGCCTGCGCCAGGCGACTTCGCTCTTCCATAACTACTATAATGAAAAGTTCTTTAGGTACTTACAAAAAGTAGAAAATATTAATGAAAAATCAATATACAGAAAAGGGAAAAGTAAAATATAAAAAAAAAAAAAATTATATGTGTAGTGTATACAAGTGTGTGTGTGTGTGAGAGAGAGAGAGATAGTTTGTATGTGAGTTTGTGTGCGTGTGTGTTTGTATACGCGTATGTGTGTGTGTGTGTGTGTGTGTGTGTGTGTGTGTGTGTGTGTGTGTGTGTGTGTTATATGCGTTATGTATATGAGTTGTATTTATTCTGTATGTATGTAATGTTATTCCGTGCGTATTAGTATAGACTCTGTTTCCTCATAATTAAGATGCATTAAAAAATTAGTTATAATTTTCTTGCAGTCGTGTAGTGTTTTACTGTATATCTCATGGATTTTATTTATTTTGTTGTAAAGGTGTGCCGAGCGACTAATGAATTGGTTGCCATCAAAGGTGAAGGTGGTCCTAGTTTGAATAAAGGGAATAACATTTTTTCTCCTGGCTCGTATTTTACTTGCGTCATAAGGGGTGGTTTTATTTTTTTAATGTAGTAGTGAGAATGTAAAGCTTCCTTACAGACATTACTTGACCAATAGCGTATAGATTGTCCGTTGGAAATCTTCTACGTTTAAAGTACATAACCTTCAATAAAGCACGTTTTGCACGTTCAACCCCAATCATCTTTTTTTTACCAGCTCCTCCCCAGATGGAAATGCAGTATGATAGTATTGATTGTGCTAGCGAAGTATAGATATCCTTAAGAACATTTCTCGAGGAGCCATGATCGACCGACTGCCCCGGCACCACATGTCTTAAACTCTTAAAAATCCAGATGAGTTTCCTTACTCTGGTAGAGACTAGTTTAATATGTGAATGCCAGGACAGCTGCTGATCAACCACAACCACCAGTATAGTTACTTACAAATCTTACAATATTAGAATAATCGATATTATTCTAAGGTTTTTTTTATACTACTAGATGACAAACAAGCTGACGGCCTACCTGAGGTTACAATTGATTTTACATTTTTTTATACAAAGACTGGTTTAACACCACGCCTGATGTAAAGCGGTAAGAAGAGCCCATATGCGAAGGAGCTGCCTTCGCATATGGGCTCTTCTGTGCAGCTTTAAGCTTTTAGTGTAGCTTGAACACACTATACTAGCCGCCTCTACCATGCCAGCCTATAAGGTGCCTTTTCACACGTCTTTTAAAGGGACCCTTGCCCTCGATTATAGTCCACCATCAATTTTCTGTACCTACGTCATTCCTATGTGACATCTCAAGAATACGGCTACCAACTAGTACTAGTAGTCAGGATTTTAGGTATCCTGAGAATACTTAACCTACTTATCAGTATAAATTAAAATCGATTTGTTTACTTTTCGTTAAAAATGTCCTTAAAACATAGATTTGCTTGTAAGTTCTCTCATCTTTTTAGATGGGAATTCGGGCTGGACAACCACGACATTAAGTTCTCCATATCGAGGCGGGATGAAGAAGGCCACGAGAGCGTGGTGCACGGGCCGCGGAAGGTGAACGAAGAAGCCCTCGATGTCGGCGTGCTGCCAGTCACTGGACCCGCTACTTGTAAGATTTTTTATTCTCAACGGGGTAGGTGTTGACCTACATCTCACCCGATGGTAAGTGATGATAAGGCCGAAGATGGAAGCGAGCTACACCTGGATTCCTCAACCACAGAGGCAATGGCTATCTTACCTCCAACTGCCGGAACAATGTTGTTAACATTTATTGAAATGGTAGGTACATTTATTGCGGACTTGGTAGGACAGTAGTAGCTAGCCAGGCGGACTTAGAAAAGTCCTACCACCAACCAAACCGTGTTACCCAACTTAGAATCGCCTTCCTATTGTTATGAAAATAACTAGGCTCTAAATATACTGATACGCATTGTACATTCTTTCCGTATTTTTAGAGAAATTTGTAGTTCTAGTAATGGAATAAGATTTGTTCTCTTATCTTACACTGTTCATATTTCGGATCCATGAACAAAATTTGTACTAAGGAATATGTTCATATTTTTTTGGTTCTGATGTTGGGTAATTTGTGTTTTAAGTGGAATGCACTTGAACATTAAAATGTTTTTTAAAATATGAAAGAATAGAATGATATTATATTCTTTCATATTTTACAGGTTTTTACAGTAGGGACATTAAAGCCTCAAGAACATTCGACAAAGTGAAATAGATTTACCTCTTGATGACTGTATTAAACGCATTATAAATGTAGAAATTATGCTATTAATAAAGAATGAATGACAATTCTGGTAAACAAAGTTTTAAGAAACAGAAATAAATAAAATTTTTCAACTAAGTATTCCGTATAAAATGCTGGTTCAACTATTGCGTACAAAACGTTTACAATTAGTAAATCATATATTTTCTGCTTAATATCATTTTTGTTCAAAAGTATTAGATTTAGGAAGTCTTTTTTAATCTAAAATAATTGATTAAATTAAAATACTTAGAACTAAGTATGCAAGAGCAGTTTATGAAATATTTGTTTACTGTATTTTTCTTACACAGATTCCGTTATTTTCGATAACTCCAGCGCATATTTAAGGAGCAAGAAAGTGTACTACGACGTACTTATCTCAGTACCGGAGAAGGATCTCAACACCAGCGATATGCCGGAAGACGAGGGAGCCTCGAGCAGCACCGCGTTATGAAAATAAACTTGTCTTACTTGCTTAAGTTAGCAGTAACAACTAAAAAAAGTAATGTTTTAATGAAAAGGGGTTCGAGCCGGCAACAATTAGTTTTAAGCTCTCAGCTTGCAGGTCGCTCTACGATTCACTAACAGAAACATTCGACAACGAGATCGACGACAAGCCGGTATTGATTGCGACGTTTGAGGACACTGTTGCACGGAAGCGTATTCACAAAAATTTACGTCGATCTCCATGCTGTGTATGTTCGTCGCTGTTCTAGAGATATGACATGAATTATACAATCGATGTTTTTGATTTAGGTAATTTTTCTTGTGTTTAAGATGTATCGTAATGACTTCATTCAATATACATATAATTTACTTTTATCAAAATATATAAAAATAAACAACGCTAGTGTCGCCAATGGTTGTCAAACAAACGCCAAAAGGTATTACAGATCTGCCACAGCGACGAACTGAAGCTTAAGAGCACGGCATACTAGTTGTTGTTACCTTGTAACGAGACTAATAATTAACTCAGTGTAGGCTCTGGCCTCTGGTATTACTCCACTGGTAATAGTAATGGTAACTTAATTTGACTTTTATTATTGCATAACCATTTTGCCGCTCCACACATTCTCGGTTATTGCGCCAATAGGTGGTGTATGGCCCTTTCTCAGGATAACAGCTTAGGATAGAAAACGTAACGGATAGACGGGACAAGTTACTTTTGCATTTATAATATTAGTATGTCAAAGGTGTTTATCTATTACCATTACCAGTGGAGCTATCTAGTTCACATTCGAACCTATAATTTATATAAGTCACTTTAAACTTGGAACTACACTCGATCCCAGATTTCTAGCGTTACAAACTATTATATTTTAGTAACATTTTTAAACTTGGTGACATTGGTAGAAGCAAATAGTTGTAAGTTCATTCTTTAGTTTCTAAGGTTTTTTAAAATTATGGGGGAATCTTGTTTTAGTAATGGTAGACTGACAAAAATGAAAAATGAAGCGGGGTAAATGGTTTTAGAAATAACTAAAGAAACAGTTTTAAATTAACTATAATAATGAGCAATGGAAGGAGTAGGTTGGCTTTTCTGTGATAAAATCGATAACATATAAAAATATCGTGCAAACATACATCTCAATATCAATATACATAAGGCTGATTTTTCAATCCCCAGATAAGATTTATCCAGAGAATAACTTTGACAAGTTGACAGTTAACCTATAGAAAATCTGTCAAAACGTCAAAATTATTCTCTAGATAAAAATTATCTGAGGATTGAAAAATCAGCCCCTAATAGATGATATTTGATATAAATTGATTGATTGAGATTTTGGTATTACTATAAGGTAATACCCATAATACCTACCTGTTAAAATTCTGGGGGTCGAAATCGGTTTCCCATAGGGCTCGACATAAACGAAAACTGATTATGGGGTCGACAAGGTTTAGGAATCGACCCCCTTTGAAGCCCGATAAACCAGAGACAATTAAATTTTAATTGATATGGCAACTTAAGTTGCTGTTTGGTCATTGAAGGATTTAAAAGAAGTTTTTATTTGAAACTTTTAAGATACTGTACAAGTTGTATTTCGTGTACCAACTTCGTGCACCTTTGACATCCATAATAATATAGTTATGCTAATATTTTAGTAGGAAGTATTATTGTTGTACTATTAAAAAACTCAACAAGTCGGTAAATTTTTAAATAATTTGGCTATGGGGGTCTGAGGTATCAGTTCATTATGGAAAAGGGGTCTCTTGTCCAAAATAGTTTGGGAATCCCTGCATTAATCAGTTAGGAAATCATAAAAAATTGACATTATGACAAGTGACTTCTTTTATAAAAATGACCTTTATTACCAGTATGACCAAATTTTGAGGTTTACCTCGACGTAAACCATACACTAGAGTTGACTAGAGATATAAACTATTAACATAAACCGTTAAATCGAGATATAATAATGTCGTCGATCGGATTTCGCAGCCAGTGGTCAAATTCTTGATTTGTCAAATTAGACATTCGTCTAATTCTATATTAGTCATATTCTACTCAAGTCAAAAGCTGAATTTGTCAATTTCGCAATATCATATAACAAAACTTTTTATGTCATCAAGGCATTAAAAAACTAAACATGTAGGTAGGTAATTATTTTTTAAACTTAAAAGTTACGTAACACCTCTTTCTGTTCATCACTCACTTCTAAAAAAGCATAGAAATATGTGTGAACTTTATCCAAAATACTTTTTTAGGCATTGTAGAGTTTGTATTTTGCCTTTTAAAAGGTTGGATTGACATTAAATCAAAGACATGGGACTATATAAATCTCGTACTTATTCGATAAATCAGTTTTTACAAATAATTTGATTTTACGAGTTGTGAAATTGACAATTAAAATTTTTGACTTGTGTAGAATATGACTAATCTAGGATTAGATGAATGTCTAATTTGACAAATCAAGAATTTGACAAGTGGCTGCGAAATCGTCGATCGATCGATAGATCCATGCTCGGAGTGCGCACTCAATTCCAAGTTTACTTATTGTTTTTTTGTTCTAAAAACATGTAACGCATTTTAAACTCTTTTCAGTGTGGAACAGATATAAAATTAGAAACAAATATAAATCTGAAGTGAAATGTTTTTGGCATTGTAGACTATTGATGAAAAAGATGGCTCAATTTAATCTTGTCCTTTTGTAACTATAGATTGTTATAATTTTATTAATAAACATTTCTGTAAGTACCTACCTATTGTATTATATAATTTAAACCGAAATAAAAGTGTTATACTTATGACTACATTGTTTTGTTTTTTATAGCTATTGCTAAAATCAACATTAAATTTGCAGATAGCCTCGCCATTGAAAAAATCGACGTATGATGCACGTAAGGTATAAGTAAGTACCTACTCTTACACCAACATAACTATTTCATCCATAGATTAGAAAGAGTATGTCTGAATACCATCGAATTGAAACGAAAATGTCCGTGGTCGTGATAACCATAGATTATATAGTAGTATATTATATGGTAAAATTGTATGAAAACGGCAGAAGCGCCTCTGTTGTGAATTATTGGAAACAACTTTTTGAATACGGATTTGAGAGGGAACACGACGATGACCGTTTTCTTTTCGGTTCAATTGACACCATTAATCACCTATCTAACACCATCTCATTGAGACTATTCTTATGAGTCCAAACACGCTGTATCTGCTGTAAGTTTTTGAAGCTGCTGCTGTAAGAATTAAGCATCCCGCAGACTTTTGGATGGTATATAGGATCAACTCAAAGTTAGTATGTCATGGGAGTGATACCGAAGTGACAGCTAGTACACCAAATTTCAAATCAATCAGTTAGGTGAAAGTAAGTAAAACCATTTTATTATGTAGAAAATGAGCTGATAGACATCAAACGCATGAACTGATCTAAATTATAGCTAAGAACCATCCCAGTCACGTCAGCTTTCAAACAAAAAAAAAAACAAATCAAAATTGGTCCATTCTTTTAGGAGCTACAATTCCTACGATGCCAGACAGACACACAGATTCACAGACACGTCAAACTTATAACACCCGTCTTTTTTCGTCGGGGGTTAAAAAGAAACCAGTTGCTACTTTCTCTCAAAATTATATCCTCTTTGTTTGGGCGACCAGTCAAGTAGCCACTGAGTGCGGTTGCCGTAGGTCTCAGACGGGGTAGCGAAGTGTGTTAATGGCTTACTTACAGGTTTCATAATCTGTCATACATAATAATTATTTTCTTCTGTGTTATACAATTCAATACGAACTGTTTGGATAGTAGCCGGTGATGCCAATGTCGCCAATTAGTTTTCTAAGCAAAATGTCATCATTGAAAAAGTATTCATATCTTAAAACGGCATGACAGCAAATCGTCCTCAAGTTTATAAGGTGCATTAGAAAATCAAAATGTCTTTTTACAAAATACCTACAAAACGACCGCAAATTACATAGTCATGGGACCTCAACTTCTTCAATTTAAAAAGTGCCTCAAATTATAGTTTGGACGTACCTAAATATTACTGCATTGAATTTAATTAACAAAAATATTTATTTCATATTCTAGTAAGGCTTTCAAAAAGGTTTTACTGTCTTGCCACGACAACGACATTTTGCCCCATGGAAGGGAGCCTCTATTTGAGCGTTATTTTTTCCATGTGGTCATTTTTGTTCAGGGCACATTATGAAGGACGTTATGCTTCGAGAACAACCTGCGCCAAATTGGATGTCGCTATGGGGCGTCCCAGTGTGTTAGTGATCTTGGAGATTGAAAGTTCAAAGCGCATGGTTCTTGTTCGATACAGAACGTCGTATTGCACAAGGCCGTGAATAGACATTAGACACGCAAGATAAACAAAACTATACATAATACCTCAAAACTGAACCTTATAATTAGAATTTATATACACAATTCCATTTATGATACATGCAAAAATATAAGACACTTGGTAGCTTGGCACGTTAAATCTTAGCTTTATTCTTCATCTTCAAACATCATCTGCAAGAGGTCCCGTTTGTTACACTGACTTCCTTCTAGTCTCTGAACACCTTTCCACTTGATTATAGTTGGAATAACCATGAGTCTTGTACGGCTGTCAGTACGGAATGGACATGCCTTATCCTTCCAACTAAAATAAATAAGAATTTCAAAATTAAAAAATCTTTACGACACTATGATACCTACACAAAATGGATACATTTTTCATTTATCTTTTTCTAAAGGCATACAAACAATCATTGTATAATGCCAGCCATGGACATAATATCTGTTTATTTATGTAAATATATATAACTCAAAGGTGACTGACTGACATAGTGATCTATCAACGCACAGCCCAAACCACTGGACGGATCGGGCTGAAATTTGGCATTATGGCATGGTTATGACGTAGGCATCCGCTAAGAAAGGATTTTGATTAATTCTACCCCCAAGGGGATAAAATAGGTGATGAAAGTTTGTTCCACGCGTACGAAGTCACGGGCACAGCTTGTACATATATACATAAACCTTTAATCTCGTATTATCAAGGTATTTCAAGAATATAGATAATCGACAATAAAGGCTTGATTGGTCACACAATAGTGTCCAAAACAAAAGTATTATCTGGTATTGCTGGAATACAATTAATCAACTTTAAAAGGCTGATAACCTGATCATGTCGTACAGAATTATTATGATTATGTAATATCTATAATGTATTATTTTATATCAACTTACTATTCACGGTCTCCAACATCAACATATGCAAAGACCACACTCTTTTGCAGCTCCTCTAGGTAAGCCTTTACAACTGGTTCAGCTGAAACAAATATAATAAATTAATAGCTGTTCAAATCAGTTAATTCCAATTTCTCAATGACTGAACAAAGTACTGTTCTAAAAACAGGTCAACATAATATTAAAAATGATGTAAGTTTAAAAATTATTATCAAATTTAAGACCTCTTTATAAAGTTTTGTTAAATATGAACATAATATGTATCAGCCTCTTTTTGAAGCATAACAATATGACCCCGTATCTTGCTGATCCAGAAAGACCAAGTCCCTGAACATGAGCAACTTACGTCACAAAATCCAACGGCTAATAAATCTGTCATTGATACTAATTATTGTGGAGGTGACGAAAATTAGTTTTATTATAAGATCAAAATATCTGATTATTACTTGATTTTCTTAATTTTTTCATAGAATTTAAGAAACTGGGGGTAGGTAAATATGTTTCAATCAAATGAGGGTAGATACCTAGCTGACAATATATACACCAACTTCTTCCGTTTTCCTTCTTCTTCCCAGTAAATAGAAAATAAACATTTGGGCCCTTTCCTGGCAAATTTTCGACGAATGTACAAAACTCTACATAACTATTGATGTTTTGAACAGAGACTGTACTTTTTACCATATTTTACATTTATTCTTCTCAATCACATTAAAAATTTGAAGACTGTCAGATCTGTGATGTTGATTTTTGTGACTGACATGATAGTTGACCAAAGATTAAGATAATTTTAATTCTTACAAAATAGTCTAACCGTAAGTAGTAAGTTTGCATAGCTATTGTGGTCATGGTGTATATGTGAGTGTTTCGCTCAGAACAATAACTGTGTTTCGTACGTCACCTATAATGTAGACAGCAAAGACTTTCTATACAGGTTGGTGATGACAATACGACAAACAATAAATTAAAAATATGGGCTACATTAATTCTTAGAAAAGTTTTGCAACTTTCAAATACATCTTATTCATTGAATAATTTCTTGACATTTCTATAAAATAATATTTACATTGGCTGCATTATTTATGGCAACTATACGTTGCACATATTTGATCGTTAGTATCAAATATCAAATTCAATATCAATATCAGTTTGGTTGTAATCGGCGAAGTTGTAATATTTTATTAACTCAGGTTTCCGTTTATGGTTTTCATCTTATATGATAACCTAAAATAAAAAATATTTTTGTATTTTATTTTTGAACCAATAGGAATAAGAAATATGAATAAAAATCTTACCTCAGAAAAAATAGTGTAAGTAACTAATCGCGTGGGGTCCACATGGAGACCCCAAACACAACTAAGTATTTAACTCTTTTATGCCTATTTCACACGAGGACAGAACAGTGAGGTGAGGCAAAACAGTGGGACATAACAATTTGGTTTGGACAGTGGCGTTTAGGATAAGGACAGGACAGTTGGTTCGCGTAGCGATGGAGCGTCGACGACGACCACAGCAATATTTACGACAGCTACTCAAAATTGCAGTACAAATAGCTCTGGATGAGCAAAGTGATAGGTATTGTAAAGAATGAAATAAATAGGAAAGAAAAATTTTGAAAACCGATATTGAACAGTGACTTTGCCATATATGTACGCTATTTTTCTTTGTACAGTCTTATGAGTTTTACAGCGAGTGTCGTCCATTGATAATTTAGGAGGTGACATTTTTATATCAAAATACGCCACATGCAAAATAAGATCCGTTTTGCGACAATGAAATACTTAGGCGTACCGTATCTTCCCTTTTTTGTTTATATCAATGGCTGGGTCCCTTGAGTTTCGTTATAAAGAGTTTACACTGTCACAGATCAATTTACACTGTTCACGATCCACCTTTATACAGGAATTTTAAGTAACTGTCGTAAATGTTGCCGTTGTAGTCGTCGACGCGCCATCACTATGCGGACTGACTAACCTATACTTAAACGAAACGCCATTGTCTCTCCAAACTGTTCTGTCAGGCTGTTCCGCCCTCATATGAAACATACATTATGGCGCAGCCAGTGTTTTAGGAAGCTACTAAGCGTGAGAACCGCCTACCCTCAAATTTTGAGAAACAGAAAACACAAATATTTATTGGAGTCCGAATTAAACAAGTAATTAAGAGTTAAGAATATCGCATTTTTGATAAAAAAAAGTGTTAATAATCTCTACTTACACAAAATTTTCAAATATGTATTGCAATTGTTATAAACTTTTCTCTGAGTGAATCCCGAGGACCAAGTTTGCATATTGCAGCTCTTATTTGCAAAATAAAAATTGTATTGATTTCTGCAGTGTAAGCCCAGAGAAGAATTCCAAAAGACATAATAAAAAATAACTGAAGTATACTATTAACTATAACTATACTGCAGCCAAATTCAATGAGGAATAAATGTAAACAAACCAATTTAGGGTCATCACAAAATATTTTAGTAATAAAAGGAAAAAATAAATGAAACATAAATTATTTTTAGTAGACAGCCCTTTAACCAAAAAGAACTCAGGTATTATGAACATTTTCGCACTTATATACCAAGCTTTCAACTGAAGTAGTTAATAAGGTAAATAAGGTAATAATGCATAGATAAATATTATGTAAATGTTTCTTTTTGTATCATAATATTATAGGTTTAATAAAGTACTAAACGCAATAGTATTAACCAAGAACAATTGTTAACAGCCTTTTGTAATAAATAAATGATTGAACCCTGAAATAAATCTATTTTTTATTATTTCAAAGCAATGAGTATTACCCTTGACTTAAAAAGAAGACATTATAATTAACCAATAAACACATTGCTAAAATGTTTATAAAAATTGTATACTGTTGTTTGATAGAAAAAGGTTGTTATTATATGTCTGTCAGTGGTTGCTAGGCCACATTTTGTTATTAAACATTCTTCATTGGATTTGGCTAGAGTATAGATGTATCTACATCAGCGAGTGGTCTGCTTGTCTTAACTTGCTGTTGCGAGCTTACCTGTTTGTGAGCTCCCTTCATAAAATATAAATATTAAAATATTACTAGTATTGGGTATGGCTTAAATCATGCCTGATAGTGATGACCCTTACTATGAATGTACTAAGGGTTACACATCTAACCCAAAGAAGCCTGTTTCTTCAAATGAAGGTAATAAATTTTAAAAAATCCAACACCAAGTGTCAATCATTAAAGGATACTCTAAGTAATGAAATTTTTATTCAAGTCTTCAGAAATTCGGTGATGTATTATGTCTGCTTGCAAATTATATGATGAGCATGTCTAGTATTTAACATCAACATCAGCCTATAAACTTCCCACTGCTGGCCACAAGCTTTCCAACATGGGAGAAAAACATGAAGAGTATTACACAAGATTGAGGAGTAAGTATAAACATGTTATGTATCTATTCATATTACAAAAATCAATAAATACCTTCGACACAATCTGGACACCAGCTATTGCCGTCTGGCAGTTTCGAACCGCTAAAGAAGAAGTAAACCGACGGGCCATTGGCATCAATATTCTTAAAATATTTATCAAATTCCTCAAAGCCCTTAATGCTTACGTATGAAACCATGTTTTTACTACTTGTGAACTGTGGGAATCGTTATAATCTAAAAATTGTAAAAAAGACAATATTAGCTTGTATTGTATGTATGTTGTATTTAATTCTATAGTCTTAAAAAAAATGTAGTAATGTTTTAGGTAAGATGACTTATGACTGACAGCAGTCTAGCGCAAGTTCGTAAGAAGAAAAAATTGTATGAAACGTGCACGCTCAGTAATGGCGGTATAATGCGCCTCAATCCGAAATAAGGCATTATCCATACAATCAATATGGTGGTCGACGCTCTTCATAAACAGGTGATTTATATCTGTCATCTGTCTCTGTCGCTGTTGTCTTGTTTTCAAAGCGTTTGACATTTCATTCATTTAGTTGTGTTGGAGAATTTTCTAAAATCAGAAATTAATGTAAATTATTATTTAAAACGATTGTTTTGCCGCAAGAAATAAGCTTGACCCAAAAAGGATTGTGTGTGATGTGAAGTAAACTAAATGAGTAAACGAATAAGTAAAGAAATATGTAATTTAAAGACACGCCGGCGGCCAATGTAAAACGAACATATTATGTCTGAATTTCCTCTCAATGATGATCGGTAAGTACCAATGACTGTTAATTAGTTCTATTCTAAAGCTATTATTGTTTAAATAGTGATTTTAGTACAAATTTCAGTACATAAAAGTAATATTTACCTACCGACCTAAGTAAAAAATAGTGCTGTCTGTACAATTTTATTTCCCTATCGATGTCGTGCCCATTAAATAAACCACTTTATTTTTTTCGCAGATGTAAACAGTGGGTTCAATTGACAGGGAAGGATTTGGTGTAGGTACCAATCGACAACAAAATCGCGACTTATTTTTGGTGTAGTCGGAATCCAAATCGGAGTTGATGGCCGATCCAGGACGATTCACACGCCTACCGTCAACCTTACAACCTACCATGTTGTCATAGTAGTCAAGCTTGATATATTGTATACTATACTGAATAAAAGTTTTTCAAGTACCATTGTATATTAATTTCAAACACCTCTAACTATCGATAAAAATCTAAAGTATATCTCTAATCCCTACTAAGCACATCCCTATTTTATTTCTTATGTTGGCATTATTGTTGCCAGACTTTTGGCTGAATTTTTATTATATTGGTATGAGTCTGGCGTGCACGTTCTATAGAATTTTTTTTTTCCTTGAAGTCCCGTCTCTTCTAGCGTAGAGTCCGCGCCACCACTCCACAGATTAGAAAGAGTATGTCTAAGACCACTCAAGTCCCATAGCCGCGGCGCCCCAGTAGTGCAACTAAATGTTGCCAATAACATGCCTGATTTCCCCCTACAGGCTTTCAACTCAAAACTAGATATTTTCTGCGTCCTAATAATGTAAATTCATGGAGTATATTATCAATAAAACAACATAATAGGATTTAATTATATTTTATTACAATAATTATGGTCGTTGGCATTTAATTCCTCTATGCCGGACATATCACAATCATTATCACTTAATTCAAATTCACTGTCATGGTCAGATTCAGTGTCGCTATCGCTCTCTGTCGATATTATAAATCTATCCATTTCCACATCAATTAATCCATCGTTTTTAAAGTACTCATCTTCTATATGCTCGACGTGTTCACACTGAATGCTCCAGTCTTCTGATGTGATGCTGGCAAAAGCGGCTTCAGTTAATTCCATAATTTTTTTGGGGTCTTGAGCCACATTTTTTTCAGCGACACGTCTTTTTGCCAGGCTCCATATTTTTTCGATCGGATTTAGATCACAGTGGTAAGGAGGTAGTTTTACCACTTCGTGATTATGTTTTTTTAATAGTTCGTCAACTGCAAAAACTGGCGGTTCTCGGTTTGTTTTTATGATATCATATAAAACGGGTTTTGTCCAGCTGTCTTCAAAGAAAATTTGTTTGTTTCTCAACCAGTCTTGCATATGTGATTTTAAGCATGCCATCGTAGGAGCTTTGTTGAGTTGAGTGCAATGATATGGTGCATTATCCATTACTACAAGAGATTTTTCAGGTAGATGTGGCACCACTTTTTCAGTCATCCATTTTATAAAATTTGTGGCGTTCATGTCGTCATGATAGTCTGCGGATTGCGACTGCGATCTAAAAATTAACAATGCATTGTCTACAAACCCGGCCTTCGAACCTGCGTGTGCAATTATGAACCGTTTTCCAGCTGATTCTGAAATTAACAATCCATGTTCTTCTTCGCTTTGCCAGCAGCTTTTTGCATGATATGTTGGATGAATGTAAGTTTCATCTAAATATACCACAGATCTCTTGTCTATTAACCGGTTTTTCCTCATTCTTTCAATATATTTTGCACGCCAAGCAGTAATATCGTATCTTTCTATCAATACTTTGCGTTTAGACTGACAGCGTTTGAATCGGAAACCTATCTGTTTTAATATTCTTCGCAAAGTTGTGTTACTGCCTTGAAATTTAATTTCGCGTTTTAATTCTAAGCGCAGTTTATTAATTGTTGGCAATTCTTTCTTCACCACATAGAAAAAATGTATTTTTTGGCGTATAGCGCATAAATCAAAATCATCCAAATCAATTTTTTTGCGCTGTGGACGACTTTTTCCAGGAGTAACAATTTTCTTCGAAGTAATCGCAGCTATTTTTCCTTCTTTGGTAATTCTTGACACCGTTTTGACAGAAACACCTAAAAACACATAAAGATATAAGTAACGTAAAATATGATAGCTAATTAGATCGATAATTCCTGGTTGATACATGTATATAGTGACAGCCGAGGAAAGTAAAATAAGAATTTCGTTAAAATAATTATTCTGACTCATTGTTATTATGAGATCTAAGCTTTACCTCCTGCCGATATACATGAGTACTTACTGATAAATTTTGAACGATTTCCTATACGTAATTACATAAAGTAAACCATAATAAAATACTAAACAACTTTTTTGCACAAAATATAATAAAAAATTACACGGACCAAAAAGCAAAACAATACCCCGTTATTAGGCGAAACAACAACAACCCTTGCAACCCTAAAATTTACCTGTCATGGCAGCGACTCTCATTTGAACATTTTTTAGAGGGATCAAAACTTCTCCATTTCTTTGCTCCATTTCACAGTATTCCTTCACTTTGAGAATTACACAGATAATGATAACACAGCACAGATTGATAAAACTTTATCATTTATTTAGTTTTTTTTGTTAAATTCTCCTTATAAAGAGAAGGCAAAGGAAACTAATGCCCATACAGCCATGTCTTCAGTATTTCTTTATTTCTTCTTTTATCGCCTTGAAATGCTGGTGCTATACATTCAATGCACGTTTGGAGAATTTGACGTGAAATATATGATGAAAGTCTTCATATGCTGCTACTTGATGAGGTGGATAACCACAAAAAAGTTCTCATCGTCTTTCAGACCATAATCACTTTTATTCAAAAATCTTTCAGTTGACGTCAACACAAACACTTGTTTTATAAAACAACACCACTTTCATAACACAAAATTCGCTCTGACACAAAAAAAAACCTGAGTGATTGGCGGGATTTTTTTGGTTAATTATCCCTATAAAGAGAAGGCCAAGGGAACTAATGCCCATACAGCCATATAGTTAACGTCAACAGAAACACTTGTGTCAAGGACAGACCTCCGCCGTATTGTAGAGTAGTGTTATATTGTCTATGTCTTTACTCCTAACTCTATTCTTGTCACTTCTGCTTAACGTCTTCTGTCTTACAATGTTGCTCTGTTTTTATAAGTTTATTAATATACCTTTTCCTCCTCAAATCCGCCTTCCGCCGTCCCTTGCTGTCCCCGACAACTTGAATATTATGACACAATTTTTTATTATTGTAATAAAAATTTTCACTGACGCCACACAAAACAGCCAAACTCTCGGGTTTTTTTTGGTTCATTATCCCTTTAAAGAGAAGGCCAAGGGAACTGATGCCCATATAGCAACTAAAAGATTTTTGGAGTTGACGTTGGTCAATACAAGTCCATTTGTTTTGTATTGATATCACTGCGTAATTTACTGATCTATGTTACATTAAATATATACTATATGATTTTACGGTTGCGGAGCGAACCGACTTGCTGGTTGCTGACCGAGAGAGGAAGAGAACGAAAACATTCATAAAAGTATTAAAGTCTAGTTGCCGCAGGTTGGCGGCTTGTATTAGTGCGGCAGCCAATCACAATGTGGGATAAACAAGCCGACAACTTGACGGCTAAGTAAAGCTATGTCTACACACTCTAAATCTTATTTAACTAATATGTAAAGGCTGGTGCTCACACGCCACACCACCCCCCCACGGAGAAAAAAAGAATAACGAAAAGATAACAATAAAATATAACAATATTGAATAAAATATACGAAAACAAAAACTACAGATCAAGGATATCCCTAAATCTTACTCTACGACCTGCTCTCGTAGTTACTGGCTCTCGCAGGGTTTGCGCAGTAGCCGGTGCCTTGGGAACTTGGCCCGATGTTGGTACAGCAGGCGAGGCAGCGGTCGGGGCGGGTAAGGTGGAGGTTGGTGTCGTTGCGACAGGTAAGTTCGGAGCAGACACGGACGGTGAGACGTCGACTAAAGCGGGTGCTGGAGTTATGAGTTCGGGCGTGCTGATGGCACGCGGGGCGAACTCTGGTTCCAGGTGAGCAGGTTTAGTGCGGTCAATACTGACCTCATTCTTCTTGCCGCCTATGTCCAGTGTAAGTGTCTTAGCTGTCCGGGCAAGGATTTTATAAGGGCCCGTATACGGTGGTTGGAGAGATCGACGGACGGTGTCATCTCTCAGGAAGACGTGCGTGGCCGTCGCCATGTCTTTAAAGATGAATGACGAGGGCAGTGCGTGTCTTGATGCGGGTTGCGGGCGTAAGCTTGACATTGTGTTTCGTAACTGTGACACGAAGTCGAATGTGTCGCCGGAGGATGGTTCTGAAGATGCAGGAACAATGAACTCGCCGGGAAGCCTTAGTGGTTCGCCGTATAGAAGTTCAGCGGCTGAGCAATCCAGATCTTCCTTCAATGCGGACCGAATGCCGAGTAGGACTAGGGGCAGTGCTCTGGACCACGTCTCTGCGTGGCACATCAGAGCAGCTTTGAGCTGCCGGTGGAATCGTTCCACCATGCCGTTTGCTTGCGGGTGGTATGCCGTTGTACGGGCACGCCTAGCAGCACAGGTGTCTAACAACCGCGCGAACAGCGATGCTTCAAACTGGCGGCCCTGATCCGTAGTCACTACACTTGGCACGCCGAAGCGGGAGATCCACCCATTTGTAAATTGCGCGGCGACCTCCTCGGCGGTGATATTTGTCATGGGCCATGCCTCAGGCCAGCGGGTGAATCGGTCCACAGCTGTAAGGCAGTAAGAAAAACCATTAGAAGATGGAAGGGGACCGATGATGTCTAGGTGGACATGGCGGAAACGTGCCGTCGGGCCTGTGAAGTTACCCAACGGCGCCGAGACGTGTCGCGAGACCTTGTTGCGTTGGCATGGGACACAGTTGCGGGCCCACGTGTTGCAGTCCTTCCTGATGTTGGGCCACACGAAACGGTCGGCCACCAGGCGTGCGCTCGCGCGCGCGCCAGGGTGGCTTAGATTGTGTAGTCTTTCGAACACAGAGTAGCGGAAGGGCAGAGGCAGGTAAGGTCGCGGTTTGGCTGTTGAGGTATCACATAGTACGGATGTTGATGTGCCAGGGATGGGGACGGGCTCGAGCTTGAGAGAAGAGTTTGTCTTCACCAAAGCGAGCTCAGCGTCTTCTTGTTGGGCTTTAGCTAAAGCAGCGTAGTCCATCTCCAGCGTGATGGCTTCCACACGAGACATGGCGTCTGCGACAACGTTGTCCACCCCCTTGACATGTTGGATGTCGGTGGTAAACTGACTTATAAATGACAGTTGGTTTAATTGGGGTGGTGGAAGTTTCTCGCGTTTTTGAGAGAAAGCGTATAAAAGCGGCTTATGATCTGTGTAGATCGTGGTGTGCTGTGCCTCCATAATGTGCCTGAAATGTTGCACGCTCTCGTACACGGCGAGCAGCTCACGGTAGTATGCTGGAAGGGAGGACTGCTTTGCGGTCAGCTTCTTACTAAAGAAAGCTAACGGTTGCCAGTCGTCACCGACTTTCTGCTGTAAGCAAGCGCCAACGTATGTGTTCGAGGCGTCAGTAAAAAGCCCCAAAAGTGCTGTAGGGTTTGGATGGGCTAAGATGGTTACAGAGCACAAACTCTCTTTGCAAGCCTCGAATTGTTGCAGCAGCTCGGATGTCCATATAAATGGTTTCGCACCCTTGCCATCAATTTGCGTGAGGGCGTCAATGAGAGGAGCTTGGTGGGCGGCGGCATTAGGTAGGAACCGCCTGTAAAAGTTGACCATTCCAAGGAAACGGCGCATGCCTTGGACGGTTTTGGGCGGGGGGAACTCGCGGAGCGATCGTATGCGATCTTCCGGTGGGCGAGTGCCGTCGGCGCTGATGTTATAACCGAGGAAGGTCACCTCACTCACACCGAAATGGCACTTTGAAGGGTTCACCACCACGCCATATTGCCGGAACCTTTCGAACAGCGTCCTCAGGTGTTGCAGGTGTTCGGATGGAGTCTTGGAGAACACCAGGATGTCATCAATGTAGGCCCAGCAGAAGTCGAGTCCCCGTGTGACCTCATCTATGAAACGCTGAAAGGTTTGCCCAGCATTCCGCAGGCCAAATGTCATATACGGGAATTCGAATAGCCCGAACGGTGTGGTGATCGCAGTTTTGCATATATCGTCCGGGTTTACAGGGATTTGTTGATAGGCCTTGATCAGATCGATCGTGCTGAATATAGTAGATCCAGCCAAGTTGTGGCTGAAGTCCGCTATGTGCCTTACAGGGTACCTATCAGGGACGGTCCGGTCATTAAGAGCGCGATAATCACCACACGGCCGCCAGGAGGCGTCGTTCTTTTGCGCCATGTGGAGTGGCGCAGACCACGGGCTGCTAGAAGGGCGCGCAGTGCCAGACTTCACCATGTCGGCGAACTCCTTTCGGGCAGCGCGCAGCTTCTCGGGGGCTAAGCGGCGCGGTCGAGACGCGACGGGAGGTCCGTCGGTGGTCTTTATGAAATGCACCGTATTATGCTTCAGCTCCCGGTGGATACCTGGTGGTATGGTTATATCTGTAAATTCAGAAAGAAGCTTGCTGTAGTTGTCAGCGACACGGATTACTTTGATGCTTTGTTGTTCAGAGTCGCGCGGAACTTCGGCGCAACCGACTGTGAGCTGTGTGGTACCATCTACCAGACGTTTGTTAGCGCAATCTGGCAACAGCTGGTGATGAGCTAAAAAGTCTGACCCAATGATTGCAGTCTCGACATCGGCTACGACGAAATTCCACGCGTAGTCGCGACGTAGGCCAAGGTTTAGTGTTAACGCTATTGTCCCGTAGGTATTAATTGAGGTACCATTTGCTGCGCTTAGTTTATAAGTGGATAGCTGTCTTCGTCCTGGGGTAACGGTTTTAGGGTAGCAGCACAGATCGGAGCCAGTATCAACCAGAAAGCGACAGTTGGTAGTCCGATCTGTCACAAAAAGTCTGTTGGTAGCAGGACGTAAAAGGCAGTCGGTAGCTACCTCTACTGACTGCCGGAGGTGTTTACCGAAGACCAGTTACACGGGGCCACACACCTCCTAGCCCTGTCCCTAAACCGGTTGTGATAAAAGCACAGTGATGTGTCGTTTGCTCGATCGCGGGGCGACGATTTACTACGCGAGCGCGAGCGACCTCTGCGGTTGCTGTTCAGGGCTGATGTTATTTTCGCTACGGCTTTGGTTAAATGATCTATTTGCCTTTCCATGCGGCTCATTCGGTCGGTCTCAGTGGCAGACGTAGAGGCCAGCTGAGGTTGTGTGAGGTCTGTGACTGAATGACAAGAAACAGGGCAAGATGTTACCTCATGCAGCTTGTCAGCCAGGTTCCCGAGTTCTTCGAGGCTGGAGGCTGCCTGCGCGATGAGGATGCCCTGGATTTGGACAGGTAGTCGCCCTATCCATATGGTTTGTAGGAGGCGCTCCGGGATGGAGGGCCCCGCTAAGGTCCGGAGGTGGCGTAGAAATGACGAGGGTCGACGGTCCCCAATCTCCTCTTTCTCCAATAATCGGCGTATTTTTTCTTCATATGATGCTGAAAAACGGGAAATTAGTGTTCGTTTTAGTGTGGAATATGGTTCTGCCTTGGGAGGGTTAGTAATAAGCTCCTCCACCTCCGATGCACATTTGGTGTCGAGTTGTGAAATGGCAAAGTAAAACTTAGTTTGCTCCACCGTTATCTGGTTTAGATGGAATTGCGCCTCTAAACTGGCAAACCACAAAGCTGGTTTATCCGGGTAAAAGGGTGGAACTTTTATGGAAACCCTGTTAACAAATTCCTTACCCGGAGATTCCTTCCCTGAAGTAGTATTGTCATTCTCGGAGTCACTCATTTTAAATATGAAAGGGGTACCTACAGACCGAGCGGCAGAGTAAACAATAGGCGTAAGGAACCTTTAACAAATTATACTTCCGTGAGTGAGTGGTATGTATGCAGCCCCAAACAAAATAATTGGTAAACCAAACGAATACAATTAATTCATAAACAAACACAACTCACAAAATGGTTTAAATAAGGTACACAAGAAAAGTAAAATAGGTACCTACACACAGCACGAATCTAAGAACAAAATAACGCACGAAAATAGAAAATAGGTAACTAAAATGCAGTTATCCAATATAAACTTAATAAATACCTTTTGACAATACACATGAAAGAAAACTTGTAAATAAACTGACTTGAAAATAAACTTGTTCTATAAATAGTCTTTGTTTGGGTTCTTATCACTGACACATTGGCTTGACGTTACTAGGCGGGACAGAAGATGGCGGCTTCCATCTCGGGTGATCTCGGGTTCGTTCGTCCGTCGTCGCGTCACTCGTACCCTCTTTGTCACACTAGATGGCGCATGCGGCGGGGCGGCGAACTTCGGTCCTCGCGCGGCCGGCAACACATGAATAAGGTGCTTACTCGGCTCGTATTACACGTCTGCGTGTAATGTAAACAATTCTCACTGTGCGCACTGAATGTCTTTGTTACCCAAGCGATGATGTAATTACTGGCGGCCCTAAATGTATGCTCGTGGATAAGCAGGCGTAGGGCTTCGTTGCAGGATCAGCGCCGTTCGTCGTCGCAGCAGTCTTACCGCGAGGTGGCGATTGGCTTCGTAGGATGACTCTGCGGCTGGAGATCAGCTCACCTCAGCTTTCATACACAGAAAACTCACTGTCTTGATTAGCTGGCTCAGGTTGCGGCGCCTACGCAGTGATCACGTCGGGGTCACCAATTTGGAGTTGACGTTGGTCAATACAAGTCCATTTGTTTTGTATTGATATCACTGCGTAATTTACTGATCTATGTTACATTAAATATATACTATATGATTTTACGGTTGCGGAGCGAACCGACTTGCTGGTTGCTGACCGAGAGAGGAAGAGAACGAAAACATTCATAAAAGTATTAAAGTCTAGTTGCCGCAGGTTGGCGGCTTGTATTAGTGCGGCAGCCAATCACAATGTGGGATAAACAAGCCGACAACTTGACGGCTAAGTAAAGCTATGTCTACACACTCTAAATCTTATTTAACTAATATGTAAAGGCTGGTGCTCACACGCCACAGATTATTAGAATAAAAGTGATTATGGTGTGAAATACGACGAGAACTTTTTTGTAGTTATCCACCTCATTTAGTAGCACATAAAGTGATTGTCATCATATATTTCGTGTCAAATACTCCCAAGAAACATTGAAATGTGTTACGCCAGGATTTTAATGCAATAAAAGAAGAAATAATACTGAAGACATGGCTGCATGGGCATAAGTTCCCTTTGCCTTCCCTTTGTAGGGAGAATAAACCAAAAAGAAAACAATCGATGGACGGTTGACATGACAGTTGAGTCAGTTGACAAATTCGATTTGAAATTTGTTTTCATACTCTTTCTATTTTATATAAAAATCAAAAGGAATATAATTAAGACAACAGTTTGCATTAACACTACTTTATCAATTTGAATTGTTCATATCGTCATTGTGTATATGGTCTTTCAAACAAAATGGAAACTTCAACAGCTAAAAAACCTCGTACTATGGCTGAACTGTTGCCCGATCTTAGTGGTAAGATTAATCTGTTAGACGACTTTTACCTCCACATAACGTAGCTTTATTAATCGTGAATAATAATATATTATTGCATTTTGGTTTGAAGGAATACTATCAAAAGATGCAATAGAAACACTGACTGCTAAGAAACAACCTAGACCTACGATGGGTCAACTTCGCACTACAGAAGCTATTAAGCCTCTTACTATAGCGGAAATGAGAGCAGATATAAGAGGTAATCATTTCTATAGCTTTTGATAGCACTTTGTCAGTTTTTTAAGTGTTAAATGTATAGGTATGTACCTATATAGTGTTTAATCTCACAACACTTTTTTGTAGCACTAAGAATAGAATCGCCAAGAAGATTTGTTCAAGCAAATACATCTAATAAAAAGAAAATGTGGAATTCATCTGTTAAAGTTGAAAAAAAAATAAGTCATACAGCTGATGGCAATATGAGAAATAATCCTGTTAGAAAAGTGCTTCAATTCCAACGTAATAGTAAATTGGTAAGTAAATTTATTAAATTTCAAATAACGAAAGTAGTTATTTCAAGAACACAATCAGTAACAAAAATGTTTGAAATAAAATGTAAAATATTTTTATTCAATTAGGCCCCCAAAAAGCACTTTTGTATCGTCCAAAACCCTTAAGTCCTACATACATACACCATAGTTTATTATAATCTTCGAGATTAATAATATTCCCAGAGTCATCAATTATGTAGTCCACATTGAGGATCACTAAGTTGATAAGCAGCAAAGGACTCCCAGGAGCATATAATAATTTAAAAACACAGAACAAGTAAATAGCACAGTTATTGAGAATTTATACAGTCACCTTAACTGGAAAACCACATTTACTTTATAAATAACTGTGCTAAAATATTAAGGAATAAAACTAATGAGGATATTGCAAGAATGGTTTATACATTTTTTTATGCCGGGTCGCTCCGTTCCCTATAATATGGTTGAGCGGAGCGATGGCTGGCACATGCGTCATACCTGTGAACAGGTGCTCCTAGTGGAAATGGTCATCTCTAAGCTTCCTTGATTTTGTAATAATTTACATACTTAGACACCAATAGTATCATTTTTGACGGATGTAGGTATATGGCATTATAGGAATTATTTAGAACAATACAATTATTATTGTAATGATGTGGTCAGACAAGTGTGTAAAATTAATGAAAGATGTTTGGCTTTATCAGGCCTTTGTATATTAACTGTTGATCTTTGTGTACTACAGGGTGGCGCAATAGAACGTGCATATTGCATCATCTTTTTTCGCGGGGTAGAAAGTGCGCGGGCGGGGGGAGCCTGCATCGTTGGGTAGGCGGGTTCATGGAGTTTTAGTCACTATGAGTCACTTCGACGGTAAGCGTCGCGCATTTTGCGTGCGCGCATTTTACGAGAACTCTCGTTCATACATCGTTACTAGGCGTTTATATTGTTCTGAATATGGACTACGGCAAATTAGTGAAGCTCCGAGTGCTAATGTAATTAAAATATGGTTACAGCGTTTTGAAGAGACTGGTTCAACGTTTAAACCACAAGCAAAAGGTCGTCCAAGAACATCTAGGACCGACGACAATATTGAGAGAGTTATGCAGTCTGTACGAGGAGATCCACAAATGTCTACTCGCAAGAGATCGTCTGTCTTACACTTATCGCGACGAAGTTTGCAACGAATTTTAAAATTAGATCTTAAACTGCATCCTTACAAGCTGCAGTTAACACAAGAATTGAAAGAGTCTGACTTCGGAGCAAGGCTCGCATTTGCTAATGAAATGCTTAATCGATTTTCCAATTTTGACAATATCCTTTTCTCAGATGAGGCCCACTTCCATATCAATGGGTTCGTAAACCGTCAAAATTGTCGTTACTGGAACAGTGAGAATCCCAAACTCAAGCACCAGAAACCACTGCATAGTCCTAAAGTGACAGTATGGGCAGCAATCTCTGGTAGAGGAATAATTGGACCGTTTTTCTTTGAAAATGCGCGGGGGCAAAACGTCACTGTTAATACCGAACGCTATGTTGCGATGTTGGAAGGTTTTTTGGCTCCAGAGCTTGAAAATTCAAGAACAGTGAATTCTAGGACTTGGTTTCAACAAGACGGAGCTACCTGTCACACATCAAATGACTCCATGGCGGTTGTGAAACAGATGTTCCCTGGCAGACTGATTTCGAAAAGAGGTGATATCCCATGGCCCCCACGTAGTCCAGACGTGACGCCTCCTGACTTTTTTTTGTGGGGATACCTCAAGAACAAAGTCTACAGCAATAATCCGAAAAACATCGATGAGCTCAAGGAGAATATCCGTGGTGAAATGGCAGCAATTACACCAGCTTTACTGAAGAAAGTTTTCAATAACTTCCGTTTGCGATTAGAGGAGTGTCGTCGTAGAGAGGGTCATCATTTAGACGATGTTATTTTTAAAAAATAAACTTCAGTTATTGTTTAAAAATACCTCAGTTTTATTTTAACTATACCTTTTGTATTTATTTTTTAATCAATATTTTAAATATGCACGTTCTATTGCGCCACCCTGTATAATACCTACCTATATTGTGATGGTGAATTGTTGGACAGCCTTTAAATAAAGTAAATAATCTTGTCATCTTCTTGGTATGCTTATATACCTAGTTTGTATTGAATAGAGTGACTACACGAGTTTATTGCCGGAATCTTCTCGGTAGTTCAACTTTTGGAACCGGTGTAAATTCAGACAGACTGACATATAGACAGACAGACCGATAGACAGACTGACATTATAACATTGTTAGCTTACATAGATCCAGACAAGCATTATGACATTGTTAGTTAATATTATTTTATGTGTTAGACATAAGGGTTTTTTGACGATTCGAAAGTGCTTCTTGGGGGGCCTAATTGAATAAAGATATTTTCATTTTTATTTTCATTACAACCTTGCTCTTTTTATTTATTCTTTCTTTTATCCCATAAAAAACATAAGGGACTATGGCGGCAGGATGCACAATGAAAATAAGTTGATTCTACTCACAAAAATCATACATTACAAACAACATACAATTACAATCATACATTATTATAATAATAATAAAGCTTTGTTTTTCAAATCAATACATTTTGTTTTAACTTTTATTTAACTTAGATTATTTGTTAGTAGTGTTCGTGACTCTGTAGAAGGTTATGTTAGTAGGTTAGTTATTTTAATTGATTTGATCCCTTTGTAGGGTAAAAGCCTACTCCAAGCTTTTCCAACTATCTCTATTTTGTCCCAATGTTATCCAGCTTTGGCCAGCTTCTTTTGTTATATCATCGTATCGGCCCATCTTTTTATTGGTCTTCCCACTGGGCCTTTCCACATCATTAATTGTTTTGTCCAACTATTATCTTTTGCTGTGGCGACATGTCTGCCCCATCTCCATTTTTGTTTTAAGGCATATTGTAGAATGTCTGTAAGCTGTGTTTGTTTTCTTATATATTAGGTTGGGGGAAAAGTCTTTTCGCATTATAGTAGTATGTATGAACTTGTAATAAAATCTCTTTGGCTGTACTATTTTTATCTGGCTGGTTTTGGTATCATTAAAAGTTTAGATTTTAAAAAAGATAATTCCAAATTCAAATTAGGAAAATGTGTGTTTTTCATTTGTTTTGCTTTGCGTACTGTCAAGATGAGTGAATCTAATGAAGAAATTCGATACATTTTAAAATTTTACTACAAAAAAGGTAAAAATGCAACGCAAGCCGCGAAAAAAAATTGCGATGATTATGGACCTAGTGCAGTGTCTGTGAGAGTAGCACAAATTTGGTTTAAGCGTTTTCAATCCAGAAATTTTGATGTCAAAGATGCACGTCGCTGTGGTCGCCCTATTACGGATAAAAATGATGCTATTTTTGAAAAACTGGAGCAAGATCGGCATATCAGTAGTTACGACGTCGCTGAAGAACTGGAAATCGACCACAAAACAGTTTTGGCGCATTTAAAAAAAATGGGTACACAAAAAAGCTCGATATTTGGGTACCCCACGAGCTCACTGAAAGAAACCTAATGAACCGTGTACTCATTTGTGATTCTTTATTACGACGCGCGACGTAATGAAACCGAACCATTTTTGAAGAAGCTGATAACTGGTGATGAAACGTGGATCACGCACGACAAGAACGTGCGAAAAAGGTCGTGGTCAAAGGCCGGTCAGGCTTCACAGACTGTGGCGAAAACCGGGTTAACTCGCAACAAAGTGATGCTGTGTCTGTGTGGTGGGATTGGTAGGGCATTATTCATTATGAGCTGTTACCACCAGGCAGGACCATCGATTCTGAACTCTACTGCGAACAACTGATGAGATTACAGCAAGAAGTTGAGAGAAAGTGACCGGAATTAATCAACAGAAGGGGTGTGGTTTTTCATCATGATAACGCTAGACCTCACACATCTTTAGCCACTCAGCAAAAATTATGAGAGTTTGGTTGGGAGGTGTTAATGCATCCGCCTTATAGTCCTGACCTTGCACCTTCAGATTTCCACCTCTTTCGCTCTCTTCAGAATTCACTAGGCAGTGTCAGGTTTATATCAGGAGAGGAGTGCCAAAACCACTTGTCGCGGTATTTTGATCAGAAGCCCCAAAATTTCTATAGCAATGGGATCATGCCCCTACCTACAAGATGGCAAAAAGTTATCGAACAAAATGGTACCTACATACTCTGGTAAATGTAAATAAACTATATTAAAAAATGTTTTGAATTTTCATAAAAAATGTGAAGAAACTTTTTCCCCAACCTATTATGTGCTTCTTATTTTCTGTATTCTCCTAATCTTTAGTAAACTTCTTTCCATAGCACGCTCTGTGTTGTTACAATCTTATTCCTTATTTTATCTGTATATACCCATGTTTATTACATTACAATAGAAAAATCTATTTTAATGGTATAAAAATATATAATCAGTTACTTAATTATGTCCGTAAGATTCAGTTGCGTCAGTTTAGATTTAAATTGAGAGAGATTCTAGTGGATATTTGTTTATTTAATCTAAACGAATTCTTTGACATGAAATATTAATTGTAATGTGTGATTGTTAACAAAAATATTGTATGCCCCATTGAGGTAATTTTGGGAGGCTTGGCTTGTCTATGTTTTCAACAGCTGTAAACCACAATTTCTGCATTCAAGTTTTATTTATGTATTTAGTTATATTTTAGGTGCCACCAAGCTCAAGAATGACTATGAAACCTCTTAATGCTGAGACACCAAAATTTCCAAAGCCTGAGTTCCGGCCTAAGAAATATGCACAAGGTATGAAATATTTTACTTACTTACATTTATTTAGATTATTACAAAAAAAATAAGCCCTTTTATTCCAGGACCAAGATTTGTATCAATAATGAGATTCACTCTTTATAAATGCATATTCTTTTAGTGTGCCTCATCATCTTCCATTGTCAGACTGTCGGTCCTACTGTTAATTTTGATTCCGCTTCCTGTCTATGGATCTGTCTTCCTCAACTTATTTTGCCATCTCTTGGATACCATTCTGTTACTGCCTAGCACCACTTTTCTTTGCTTTTTCGCATCATTTGACCTGCCATTGCCATTTTTGTCAGATCTTGTATATTGATCAATGTGTCTTGATTGTTGTTGTGGCTCACATTAACCACTAAGGCTTTTAAATGATACGATAAATCATTTATAGAAGACTGACAAGTTCTTTCCCCTGTCTAGAAATTTTATATTATAGAGTCCACGCCACCAAATCATTCCTGCGTCGAAAAGATGAACTACAGCTGTTTGACAAATATTTTAGAGTTGATTGGTGTTGCAGGTGCATTGTCATCCTGAGGCCTAAGATGAGATGCCTTCCATGCATAGTATTTACACTGCCAGTGTAAAGATAATTACCTAAATTTTAGGAATATTGGTATTGGTATTAATTTCGTTTTCATTTATTCAACCGTTATGCTTTAATTTATTATTGTAAATAAATAATTCATGTCACCCATTTTTTGCCACCTAATTTCTTTGCTTGAGTGTAGTAAGAAAGGTGGCTAAGGGGTACTAGAGAACAAAAGACCCAATTTTTATATTCACCAACAGGTGCTAGGTCGGCGTAGTGGATTTTGTGGTTCTGAATCAACGATAAATATTTCTCTTACTTTTAAAATCGCAAACTAGTTACAAGTGGGTAGATTAAGGACATGGATGTTGGCATCATTTTTCCATCTGCTAACAGCGCCGCGTCTACCGGACTTCTTTTGTGGCGCGGACTCTAACTCTGTTTTTTCTGCTATCATTTAAATCCTTAGTTAACAAAGTGGTCCAGGTCCACGGGAGACACGACGGAGGTCTACGTTGGTGTGACAAAAAAATTATTTGTCGAGTTTTGGAAAGATGGTAGAACTGTAGCTGTTGGGGGTCCACCTGAGCCACCTGAATTTCGTAAGTGGTCTATGAGAAAAAAGTTTGGCAACCTCTGATTTAAACATGCTTTGTGCACTACAATCTAAAAATTATATTAAGGATATCAGTAACTTTTCTTTCTGATTCTATTCTCTCTGTCTGCAGCTATTATTGCTAATTTCCTTTGCCCTCTTACATGTGGGGAGTTTATCCCTCTTTGATTTCGAGAGAGATGAGGTTTCACATCTGTATGTTAAGGCGATAGCTCAAGAACTTTGTTTTAAGCTGAGACATAGAGAAATATCATAGAGATATAATTTCGTAGCGCGAGAGAAAAAGACAACAATAGAGCACGCGCAGAAAAAGACAACAATAGAACATGCGCGCGTCACGTAAGCGAAAAATTAAATATAATTTATTTATCAAAAAGTAAACTGATTCTAGAATAAAAAAAAAATGAGAATAGTTACAATTGTCTGTAAATAAACTTAGTTTGGGTTTTAAATACTTGTTTGTTAGCTTATAAAACCGTAAATAAAAGGTATGGTAAAGGTGCGTCGATTTTTGGCCAATTATGCCTGCTTTACAAAAGTTAGGTCCGGTCTTGCGTGGAATATTGCTCGCACTTGTGGAATGGCTCCGCCAAGTACCTACTCGATGCCCTGGACAGATTGCAGCGTCGTGCTGTCCGTATCGTTGGCGATGTAGAGGTCACGAACAACCTCGAGCCTCTGCAATTGCGTCGAGACATTGCGTCGCTAAGCGCCTTCTATCGGCTTTATCGCGGAGAGTGCTCTGAAGAGCTTTTTGAGCTTATCCCACCTTCTCCCTTCCTACTCAGGACCACGTGTGCTGGTCTTCGGAGTCATCAATTTACCGCCTCCACCTCAAAATCATGCACAAAGAAATTTAGTACCTCGTTTCTTTGTCGTAATTCCAGAACTTGGAAATCGTCCAGCACATGTGTTCCCGGCTTCTCATAGCATGGGTTCCTTCAAAAGAGGCGTGAAAAATCACCTTTTGAGCCCGGAAGGTGGAGGCGGCTAGAGCAGTGTCTAAACTGCACTAGCTGTCTTCGCATACGGACTCTTCTTACCGCTTCACATCAGGTGGTGTAGAGTCATTTGTCGTGCTTTGTATATAAAAAAAAAGAGAGATGGATCATCTTTGGATTTTTTCTAATAAAGAAAAATGTTGGCATTAATGTTTTGGCTTTTGTAAAACATTTTAATTCAAATCTTCAATTCAATTTAATTCAACTCTTTGAAAACCAGGTTTCGCCTTAAGCATGACACAGTGTAGATATTAAAGGTCTTTCTTTTCAAAAAGTGTAATAAAATAGAAATAACTTACTAGTAATTTTTGGTTAGTACCTATCAAAAGCTAAAAAAAAATTTTAAACAAAAATTAAAACCGACCTTAAAAAAACTGAAAAGGTCCTCCTCTAGAAACATATTTTTTGAAGAAGGAACTTTCTATTGTCTCTGGAAACAACTAAGCGCCAACTCCAAAAAATATATTTCTAGGGGATGAGTACATACTTAAATTTAATTATTTTATCCTTTTCAGTTTTTTGAAGTTGGTAGTAATTTTTGTTTAATTTTTTTTTTCACAAAATTTTGTTGAAATAATAGATATAGTATATAATTTTTAGTGCTTTGAGTGGGGTTTTCTTTGTAAGATGATAAAAAACCGCACAATGTGTAAAGTGAGATGGTGGCCATTATCCTAGATACTTATTAGTATGTATATCAATATTGTCTTGTCTATTGATTGGATTAGAATATGGCCACTTAAAAAAAAACCTTAAAAGTTTTTGTTACATTATTTTATGTCTCGTGGCCGATTTAAGTTTTTTAATTCGATATTTCCGCAACGTTCGTGATCTTGTTTCTTTCGTGTTTCGCGTAGCACTTTTAATACTGTTTTTACACCACCAGTTTATTACATGTTTAGTTCAAAATTTTGCATTCTCTTGATTTCGCGGTCTTATCATAAAGGTTGTTTCACTAGCTTCTCCCTCTTTCCTTCCTCTTATCAATTTTACTGTAGGTATAGTCAGTCGCTTAGTTTTTATTTCTTATTTTATTTGATGTTATTATTAACATTTAAATTGCTTAGAAATTAATGATAATAATCTTACACTCAAACCTATCGTCTAATCCCAAATTAAGAATCATGTGCTATGGAGTTTTTTATACCACTAAAGTGGCAATCAAGCACTATCAGGGTTCTCGTAAATAGGGTTGCAATATGTTAGACCTTATTTAGTTTAAAATCAATTTACCAAAAATATATTTCATTATTAATAGTACGTAATTAACAACGCCGCTCAATAGTATATATTATCAATTGTATGTGTCTTTATTCAGTAGCAAAATATAATTAACTATGTATTGTTGACTAGTGGACATCTAGTTCGTCCGCCGGAAAATGGTAGAGGTGTTTGTTTGCTACACTGTTGTGAGTGAGTGTCCGGTATGTAAAGTCGATACCACATCAAGCGTAACAGATTGACCTTGAGACCGGCCTTACTACGTTCGTAATAGAGGCGGCTTTCGTAGTGCCTTTCGTAGTGCAACTATTACACTTAATGTGCTGTCGTCTGTACACATAATATAGGAGGGTACTTGATTCTCATCTATAAAAAAAAGTATATTACATATCATTAAAAGCCATTTTAGCTTAACAATCGTGGTCCTAACACTGCTGTATATTTTATGAGTTTCGTTTGTTGCAGCTTGTAAAATTGTAAGGATTAGTGGAGTGTGTAATATTCCTGAAACACCAATTCTAGATAAGAAACCGAATAATATAAAGAGAATGACTATAGCTAACAAAGAAAATGTCGCTAATCTGACCAAAGTTAATAAGAAATCATTCCTCTCGCCGAAAATTCTCCATAAGCCACTTTTAAACAAAAACTCAGTGCCAGATACTCCCTTGTCTAATGAATCTTGGAAATCAAGTTGTGACGCGAGTTTCTTGCAAAAAGAAAAAGAGATCAATGATGTCGAAGAGAAAGCCAAAGTTATTTCCGAGGAACATACATCAGAAAACTTAGCAGGAGTATCACCACCTGTTTCAACTCCTTTCAGAGAGTATAGGAATGTAAAGGATTACTTTAATAATTCAAGTGAACTAGAGAATTCAGCACTGTACAATGATAACACCATCATGTGCTTTGACAAGCCGCCAGCTTGTAAAGAAGAGAATAACAGAGAAGAGAGTGTTATAGTGTCTTTGTGCGATTTGCTCAACAAAGCCAAAGTGACCAGTTCAGAAAAAACTAGCACAGAATTGGAAGATTTATTGAAAGTGGAAAAACAAACAGAACACAATATAAAAATGATAGAAAATGGAATTATTACATTGAATAACATAAAAGAGTCTCAAATTAAGTCATTACAATATGTTAGAAAACTAATTTCAGAAAAGAGTAATTCAAAGAGTATTTCTGAAAATAAACTTGATAAGACATTGGATACAAATATTGTTACACCAAAGACATTAAAAAAAGATGTAAAGTCTGAAAAGAGCCCAGTTCCTGGACAGCCATGTTCTGTTATTAAATCAGCATTAAAATCACCATCCTATAAGATACCAAAAAAGAATTTATGTCTGAGGAAAAAGGTATTTCATAAATCTATGCCAAATATGATAACTCCTACAAAGGAAACAAATACCTTAGCTTTAAACATGTATATGCGATTAAAAGAAGGCATGAATTTCTTGAACACTCCTGTTATCAAACACAGTAATGCGGGATATCCTGACACACCAGCATTAACATCACATAATTTAAAAAGACAGCTAGATAAATTATATGGCGGAAGTTAGAAAAGATTTTAATTTTTTTAGAATATTAGGACATAATATTGTATATGAATTAATATAATTTTTTATTTAGTGCCAGTCAAAACACGTAATGCTTTAATTTTTTGTAATAGAATATACCACCGGTTGGTAAAAGTATATTTTCACTAATTTCTAGCTACATAGACACCTTAACTACTTTAACCTATTACTTAGTACAGGGTTACGTTCAGAGGGTACACTTTAAGTGTTAAATTGACACTAACTTATCGGTTGCGTACATTCGAGTGTTACAACTTTGTTAAAACCGTCTCCGATGGTTGAAAAACACTGACGTTTCTTTGAAATTTGCATTGCATCAGCCAAGTTCTTCTTTCTAAATGTGAAAATAAATCCGTCGTCTATATATTTTTCATTATGGAAATCGAATATATATGCTAATTTTAAGCACTAATGGAAGAAAATTACGTCTACATAAATTTGACAACTTTAATGTTATAATTTGAGGTTATCAAATAACTGGGTCGTTCTATCAGTCATTACACTTGACTCACTTGAGGTAAAACAAACGAACAACCCTAAGAATGTGTGTACTTACTCTATGGTGTACCCTTTGACCCAGAAACCCAGTTATTTCAACGTAGGTACTGTTCTTAATGTTTCTATGGTATTTCTCCTTGATATAAATAAATAATTTTTAATATTTGTAAAAGTTTGTAATATAATCTTTAGACAATTATGAATTATTTGATTAAGAAATAAAATTTTAGATTGACAACACTGTTGTAAACTTCATTTTTTTTTTAAATAATTTATTGGCATTTGTAAACTTCATTCATACCAGTGTTGCCAGTATGTTACTTTTGTAACATTTTATGTGACTTTTGACCCTCTCATGTTACACGACTCAAAATGTTACTTTTACGTTACTTTTAGAATTTGAACAAAAGTAGCGAAAAAATTCACAAACTGAGTGAGTAGTCATAAAACTACGCTATTGAGTAGCTTATAATTGCCTTTTTTTTGTTGAATAGTAAGTTTTATGATCTCAAAAGTTATTCCAAGTCTTTTCTAAATAACTTCGAAATAATGAAAATTGAATTCTGAAACATGTTTCTTCAAAATAATAAAAAGGGATTAGGATACATGTTTCAGTATTAGTCTTTTTTTTACCTAAAAAAACTAATGTTACTTTTGACATGAAAATGTTACTTTTCAACTGCCTCGTGTTACTATTGACTATCGGTCACTGGCAACACTGATTCATACTCGTCTTGTAGTTATTGTTGGCGTTGGCGCTAGGATAGAATAATGATAACAATTAATTATGTTATTTCTACGATTCACAAATGAAAATGATGGCTAACAATGTTATTATTGACAGTTTAATTCATAAAAGTGTCTTTAGTTACCTGCTTATGTAAATATTAATGTTTAGAAATTTCACTAAACTGTATACATAATAAAACGGTATTATAGCTACACTCATTCCTAATTTGGTAGCATAACACTCAGCAGATAACCTAGCAACTAAGGCCTACCTACATCATTGATAAACAAAATAATTATGATAAATACTATCAGTTGGCCTCCTGCCGTAATACAATATTGATTTAGTAGATTTATTAGTTTGTATACTGTTGTCACATTGTAGAATAGTGTTATTTTATTAAAGACAATGGCTTTATCTAAACCAATCATGTCATTGATGGCATCATACTTACAAAACCTGTATTTGTACCCTGTTAGAACAAAATCAATCACAAGGTAAGTGTTCAAATTAGACTATTCGCTTATTATTATTAAGAAACAGTTGAAATAAGGCACTTACCTTCCGTAAATGCCTACTAAAAAAAACTATGCAGACCTGCCGTTTTGTAAGAGGGATAATTTTACTAAAAATAAAGCAAATAATCAAAACCAATTTTTTCTTCTAAGTAGTTACTTATACTAAAGCTTTTACTTTTCAAAAGTGGGTGTGTCAGAAAATAATCCAAAAATGCAAATAGGTAAACTTTGATAATTATATTCGTAAATATTTATTTATTAACATTATAAACCCACCATCAACGTTCAAAGTTCAACATTCAATACCTACGTTCTTTGCAAATGATAAAATTTATAGTAAGTAGTAGTTACTTGATTCTCGCACAATAAGCGAGTCGTATATGAAGTTTTATGATTATTTTACAATTTTTTTAATGTTGAAAGATAAGATTGTAGATTTGCGTCGACGCGAACCGCAAACATCTTTGCATAATAATTATTACTACAGATTAAAACGCATGTCTGTATCACAATCAGTGATGTAAATGCTTCACTATATGGAAAGTTTAAAATAATAAAATGATTTTAGATGTAAATATCTACTCTAGAAAAAACTCGTATTTTAGGGCGGTAACGGAACCGCATTTATCAATCTGTCAGGCGGCGATATACCTCTGGAGGTCTATGACGATTGAAAAATTAATAGTGTCTAGAATCTGATGATTCTGATGCTTGACTGATTAAAATGTTAAAAACAAAACTAAGAATCAACAAATATTTTTTTATGTTAATCAAGCAAATGATCCACCCAATGATAAGTGGTAATCAATTATAGCCTATAAACAAATGCAATATCAAGGAAATAACTTGGTAGGTATTGCATGTGCGCTTGCATTGTTATTGTGACGTCATGTAATGTAAGCGGTTGCCGTAGACACGCTTCGTCCATTGCCCTACACGATCAAAATAAAGAAAGCTTTAGGTAAAGGCTAGCATAGCCTTTTCTCAAATACCGTCGGCGCTTTTATTCACTGCAGGAATACACCACTAAAGGAACAGTAGTTATTAACTGCAATCTTATGTAAGGTGGAGGTGCTGCCCGAAACTTCGTAACATACCAAACAGGGAGTTTGGGATGTGAACAAAAGTTTGTATACATTTTGTCTTCTAATAAGTGGACACAAATGGTGGAGAGGGAGAGAGATCTTGGCCTGCAGGTATTTACCACTTCATTAGGCCTGAGTGGTAATACCACTATGCCCTACCTGTATTTTAAATATCTCTTTATACAACTATGTCTGCAGCAGCAAATTTGCCAGTTAATTGGATGCCTAGGCCGTTGATTAAACGCCGGTATCCAATAAAATGACCAATAGTAAATTTGACTAGAATCTTGATTCGATTCAATTGGACGTCTAGGCGGATGGATCGTAATATACTGAAGAGTTTGGTGTTTGGTACGTTCAAGGTTATTTTTATGACCACTTGAAAGTAGTCAAAACGGTGACCTTGAACCTACCAACTGAACGATCTGGCGTCCAATTAACTGGCAAATTTAATCAAATCTGATTAAAGTTGCGCTCAATGACTTGGCTAGTTGTTCTTCAGCCATTTCATTTAATGTCTGCATTTAATTAACGGCGTAGCCATCCAATTAAGTGGCTAATATAACCAGATGGCGGCGATGTAGCTATATTCTTAGACAAACTTGTATATAATAAATAAATGGTTACAATTAAAATAAAATAATAAAATTATCTAAATGTGGCTATATGATAAAGAATATTTGTTGTGAAGGAGCGAGCCCTTTTGGCACAAGTATTGTGGCACTTAGAAGAAGGGCTCAACCCTCAATAAAGTAATGTTTTTGTGCAAAGAATAAATATTTTTGTATAATTAAATTATTACTAGAACATTTACAAATAGGTATACAAGAGAAATAGGGCATTGTGGTGTATTTTCCACTAGGATTTCTGACGTTCAGTGTGGTAGCACCGCCCCCCCTAATAATACCATTTTTTTGTGTTCCTATGGTCACTAAAGTCGCCAGAGCTCATCGATAAGTAAGACGTTATATTAGGTTGCAGCACGTGAGGAGTTCCCAAGGCGCTACGAGCGTGTATAGGCTACGGTAAGCGCTTACCATCAGGCGGGTCGTATGCTACCTATGCACCCCGTTTTTACTTGGCGCTGCTGGATCCTGTCGGCTCAAGATAAATTATAGGTACTAGGGAAAAAAAAGATACTCAATCAGCAAGTTCGTGAAGTGTATCAATATATTGATATTTAGCAAATTATTACCGGAATTTAAACTATGAAATGATCAAGTTTTCTTCGTGATTCTAGCTGTGTATTGGGCACGACAGCCAGTATAGCCTCCCAGTTGATGGCCGGAGATTCGGTGAAGCTCGACCCAGTGCTAGCTTTTGGCTTTTACGGGTAAGTTATAGTGATTTCTTGAAAATAATAGTTATCAAATGACTGTACCTAGGCGATTTGACATGGACATTAAATAGACAAAAAAGATGCAAGAGGGCATTTAAAATATAACGCTATCCCAATACATTTTACGAAAGGGTGATGTATTCATTTACTGGGTACACATGTATGTATGTGTATATATAGAGGTACTATTGTGTATCTATTCAACCATTCACCTCAAATCTCATGATAGGATTTTATATTTTAAAAAATATATTCCAGCGTCTGACGAGAGAACGTTTGCGCCGGCTGGTTGTATCTAAAAAGTTAATTTTAATCGCTCAATAAATTTATATACATACCTACACGTATTTTCAGTAATTATTGTTTGTTAACGGAATTTTGTTTTCCAGGCTGTTGTTCGGCGGCTCTATACCACATTACTTCTACGAAATAATCGAAAGGTTATTCCCTGAAGATGTAGTAGCTTTTCCGTTGGCAAAGAAACTTCTGTTCGAGCGGTTGTTGTTCGCGCCGCTGATGCAGGCCTTCTCCCTGTACACGCTGGCCAGGTTCGAGGGCAAGAACCACGCGGCGGCCGTCAAACAACTCGGCGCTCTGTACTTACCCGTGCTTCAAGCAAATTGGAAGTGGCTCACGTTGTTCCAACTTATCAACTTGGCCTTTGTACCTCCTTTGGTAAGTTTTATACGATCCCCGTTAATTTTCCAATAAATAAGCACAGTCGTACACAAAAGTAGTTTGACACTTTAGTAGGGATCCCGACAAACATCTTGATAATTTTTCTAGATTAAAAAACCTGCTCAGTAAAACAAATTGTACTGATAATTGCAACTGCGCGTGGTTTTTTTTATCAGTGAAATTTGACAAGATGTTTTCCTGGGCTTATATTATGTCGCACCGACTATTGTGTGTACTATACGAACGCCGTAGTATTGCGACGTGGTGCTAAAGTGTTAGGCTAATTTTGTGTTTGACTGTACTTTAACATTGACTGTAGGAAATAATCAAAATAAAATAAAAAAATAGTTAAAACGTAAAACTATGAAAAATATAAACCATATTTTTTACGAAAAGTCAACCACATAAAATAAACTCTTTGTAATAGAAAGAGTTGTTTTGAATAGGTACCTAGGTACTATGTAAATGCTGTTATTTTTTTAACCTTTAACTATTGTTCTGCTCAATATTGCTGCTTTCCGTGAATGCCAACTTCTAACAATAATGACAAAAATTCATTGTAGGTACTAAGTTATAAATTTAAATGATACATTTAATAATTTTCAATATACCTACACAATAATTTCTCAAATCATCGACTGAATACCTACCTTTACGATGTGATATTAAAGTCCAATAATGTTTAGTTTCTATTTATGGTTAAGTTAAGTTAATAATACAATCCAATTATATAATTTATCAATATTATATAAATTATATAATTGGATTGTATTATCAAAATTAATCTAAAAAACATAACCACAAATTTTTATTTCTTTTGCAGCTTCGAGTTCTCTTCATGAACTTAGTCGGATTAGGATGGGCAATATTTTTAGCAAACAAGAGGCGTCAAAATCAGAAGAAAGAATAATTCCAAACTACCTTTGGTGATGGTACTACATAAACGAATTACGTCTCAAAACGTGCTTTGTCTATAAGACATTCCTTAATTTGTAAATAGGTAATAAATTGTTATTACATATATTTTAATAAAGTTATATTGTTATTATGGTTTATTGGGGGCGAGGATACAGGATACGTATAACGTAAAACCAGTTGAATTATTGTATTATTTTATTATTTCGACAACAGCAATCGGTATCCGTTTAAAGTATTTTATATAGTATTCTGTGAAGTGATATCTATTTCTATAATTAGGTACTATAGGTAGTCAAATCAGCGAAATCAATTCATTCAGTTTGCAGTGCTTAAAGAGAATAGGTTTAAAACAGAACTATTAATGTATATATATTTTATATTTTTTATATTAAAACGTGTTTCACTGTTAACGTGAGTATTATTCCATGTCAATCTTCACGTCACATTATTGCTTATAAACCACTATCCGTCTCACTTGTTACAATATCCACTACTTCATAAATATTCAAATTCTAAACATACACGTAATATTATTAGATTACTAGCTTAGTCTTTGTAAATAAATTAATATAAATAAATAGGTTGCGTGTAAATGACTAGGTAACGAGATAAATTATTAGTACTCAATTATTAAATACTTGTCTGTCAATAAATATATTGCACCATTAATCTAAGAGCATTTTAAAACGAGATTACATTTTAGTAAATGAGTATTATAATGTAATAGTAATATGTTTGTAAAAATAAAATTATCAACAAGAATAAAAGACAAATAAAATTAGTAACAAAAAAACAATAGCAATTTCATTATACAGATAAGTTTCATTTGACTAGATTAATACAGCAAGTTCGCTCTGCGTATACTTTGATTGGTAAAAAATTCATGTAACTAAGTAATAATTTGGCGTTTGCTACGGGTATTGATCTAGCGATTGAATAAAAACCAATCGACTTTATATTAATAAAAATAAACTTTTAAAAGTTACATAAATAAAAATAAAATATTTTAAAACAATTTCTTAGCCTATTCATTTGTTTTCACTTATATTGACTAGACATAAATTACTTATTAAAATAGCCGAAATTCTTAATTGATTGTAAACAAAAAACAAAGTGACAATGTTGGAGCAATATTATAGATGACTAGACATACACCGCGAAATTTACAATTGGCGTTAAAACGATTTCTGGTGCTTACTTAACAACTCTGAACATTTACTATACCTATGATTACGTTTGGATTTTGTTAAGCGATAGAGATTCGTTGCTAACGGAAAACATTATGTATTTTTAAATTTAGACGCGTCGTATCACCAACTCAATGCAGGGATCATCTCATTAGATTCATTCAATATTTTCACTAGTATATTTTTATATAACAGCCAAAAAGTTCGCATTGTACGTTGCAGCCGCAATGTACAAATATCCGATTATTTTTACATCGACTGTGATATTTAAAATAGTAGACAGTCGTGATTGTATTCATTGATTCATAATTTTGGAATACCTATTAAAGGCTGATAAATTAGGAGTTACATTTTATAAACTCTGCAATAAAGAGAAAGGAATGTGAATATCGGACTTGTTATAGCTGCCCAATTAATATCAGCGGTTAACTTGCATTGTTGCAGACGGCGCATCTCATCTGCTCCTAGTGTTAAATTTCAATCGAAACGAATCGACTGCGTTGCCACAAATCTACATATAAAAGTAGTTTGGAATACTCCACAAAAGAGGCGCTGCTGTCGCAACATTTTGACACCTGAACGCAATCTAGACGTTTCGATTCGATTCATACTTAACACTAGGCCGCACTAGGGCGTTGACCAACCTCAAAATATAATAGTGCGTACATATCCACCATCCACTCGCGCGGAAGTGCCGATGAGTACGCACTACAGTCGACTACAGAAGTAGCTTAACACTTTAGTGCTATATCACTCACACCGCCTATTGCGCCCATTGTTCCCGTTGAGTCACACCATTTGTTACACTGTTACTCAACGGGAAAAATATTCCCGATGAGTAACACCGTAACTCCATGCTACTATTTTTTCCTGTTGAGTGACAGTGTAACTGAACAGAACGCTGTATTCCCGTTAAGTAACACCTTCTTGGGTAAAATCATTGTTCAAATTCGTATGTATGTAGCTGTATCATCCCCTGAAGTACCAGGCTACCATAAGTATATGAGAGGTTATTTACTGTACCCCTACGATTATTATATATAAATAAAATAAGAGTATGCTAAACATCTACATAGATATGGTAGCCTGGTACTTCAGGGGATGATCCAGCTACATACATACGGGAATAAAATAGTGGCATTGAGTTACGGTGTTACTCATCGGGAATATTTTTTCCGTTGAGTAACAGTGTGACACAAAATGGTGTGACTCAACGGAAACAAACGTATTGCGCACGCAACTAATAGTTGCTACCGTACTATATTAACGCATAGTTATTGTGACAGTACTAAAGTGTTCAGCTACTTCTGTGGTCGACCGTACGTCGTTTTCGTGTGGTTAACTTTTTATTCTACCCTCGGCGATCTTGACCAGCTCCTGTGCGTCGAGTGGCTGCTGTAGCTGGCCGACGACGGCGACGAGGGCGTCGGTCTGCGGTACGGTATCGGCCGCTTCCTAGCGCTGTTAGTGTTATTGTGTTATTAAGCTGTTAGTTCAAGACGCATGCGATGTTAAAATGATTGCAAACTTCAGATAGGAATGTTAGATGAGTGATACCTGGCCGTAATTCTAGAGAACACATGCCAAGTTTAAATTTAAGTTCAATCATATTCTCTCAATATGAATAGGAAAAGGATCGCTGTCATATATTTTGACATTTAGAAACATGCATTCAATTTTCGACATTATTGAACGTGATAAAATGCAGTGTTTAGGAGGCACCTCCGTACATGCTGTCTAACATTGTCTATGGTTCCTTTGAAAGCTGTCTAAATTTAGATGACAGCTCTAAACAAATTCTTGCTATCTCTTTCTTATTACATATTGCGAGAAAGAGATATACGGTACTTAAATTTAAACTTAGAGTGTGCCTCCAGAATTAGGCTCACTGTACTATTAATAGTATTTAAATGTTCATTACGGTTTATGCTGTATCATGATAAAGACATAAAGAAAACTAGTTCACAAGTGGTTAGTTTAATAAGTATTTGAAATGATATTAATGGATTACTAGATTTAATACGTTAAAAATAAACTTATCACTCACCTTGTATTGACATGTCAAAATAACGATTGGAACTTTGTAAATGTGTCTAGTCTACAGCGGCTACCATGCAATAAAAAAACAACTAAAGATTTACAATAAAATTTAATAATGGCATAAAACAAACTAAATATAATTGAAACTGAAAACACACTTGCAATAATAATGTCCATACATATAGCACATGTCTACACCTGGCGCTCAGTAAACTCGATAAAATATTGCCAACGTCTGAGCCATCTCATCTTCTTCTATACTTGTATTTATTCTTCGAATAAGTTAGATCTATTATGGGTGCGCTACGGAGGAAAAATCCACATTAATCAAGTTGGTCAGAAACTTCCACTAGTCCACTAGAATATAAGTAAAAATAAATAATAGCACACCCATGTTAGGAATCCAAGCGAAAATGTTAGATGAACACACATCAACATATAATAGTTGGAGGATATTAAAATAATGGATACAATATCTAAACAAGTCACAGCCAATGAATTTTCTGTTGTTCATAAAAAACACATTTATTCACCTTTATTCTGTGGATTTGGTAAAATTAACAAAATAAAAAGACGTTACATTGAATATCATCGGCATTAGAAAAGGAATTCTTAATGTATATTGAATACAGATATCTTAAAACTAAAATTAATTTCACACTAGCCAATCACTGCACACTAATCGGAGCTACTACTTGAGTCTTCAGAATCAGAACTCGTGCTATATTTTCTTTTTCTATAAAAGAAAAAAACAGAAAAATATGTAACATAAAAGAAAAGCTAAAATAAAAATTACAATATGTCATAATACGAAATATATAGGCCGGCTGATTGGCGAGTATATACCCACACGCGAGCGATGCGTGCAAGAGGTCTGTCTGGTAACTAGGAAGATGTTTGTGTTTTAATGTATATAAATGTTATTGGGCAATGATTGTATTATAAATAAAATTTCTAATCTAGTATTCGTATCACATGCCCTAAATGATGTGAGCTAGATCATTGGTGTGAATGTAAGAATATAAATACGTTTTAAATGCATAATTAGAAATTCAAAATAATATTGGAAACGCGACAAGTTAGTGAAGTATTGTTTTTGTTGTTCGAGTGAATTTCGTCATAATGGCATATTGTAAGCAAAATAAAAGAAGCATTGAAATAAGGTGGAACAAGCGACACACGAAAGTTGTTAGAACACCTAGGAACACTGAAAAAGGGAGTAACATCTGATCACAACTGTCAACTGTCTCAAAGTATAGATAATATAAGAGGTATCAATAAAGTTCTTAATAGATCAACAGGTTTTTTTTTTATTTGCGAACAAATGTTACAATCACGCGGTGTCCAGAGCACACCCTAGTTAGTACCAGACAACACAACGCTTTTGGTGTATTCTATATTTCGCAGAATACATGAATATAATGTAGTCAATAATAATAAAGAAAACAACTTTCAACTAATCCGTTACTAGCGTAACGGCCGAATATTCAATCGTCACTCAAAGGAGAGTCCCAAAAATGTATAGAGCCTACTGGGCGTATACTATTTTTAAACAGCCATCCTACCTAGTCCTGGTGAAAAAGTACATATAATTATTTATACTTTATGCATTTCTGTCACAATGAACTAACTGATGCAGAAAATTATGTTTTGGATGATAAATTGCTCCTTCTTTATTGTTTATTGTCATAGAGAAACTAAACTATTGACATTTCATTATATCAGTATCGGCCAATGCCGTCATTGTTGTCATGTATTGTTGGTAAAAATAGGTAGGTCAATTTAATATACGCGGAACAGAAAAAAATAAAGGTTTTGACAGTGAATGTTAAAATTTAAATTTTAGCAGGATTGTTTCTTGCTCTGTTATGCTGGTAAATTGATTGAATGACTAGTGCAAGCAAAAACCGACTTTAGGGCGACGCACCTCTTCACCTCCGGAGTGTACACTTCTAAAAAACAGGCGAAATCTGTTAAATCCGGGAAAAAATACTGATAATTTGTTTTCATGTAAAGTTTAGTCATTAAAAAAAGGATTCGTCTTTTTCACAATTATCCAATATGGCAATATAACCGAATGACACGATAAACATAAAGAGAATGGACAATTAAAAATGCATTATTTTGCCTATTTTCAGTATTGTGTACTTACACATGGCCGGGTGTCCATACATTTTTGTGACGTCTTAACAATTGTATGAATATTCGTCCGTAACGTACTGAGGCGTTGAGTCGTACACCAAAAGCGGGTGTGTAACAGGCTTCACCTAGTTATACGCCGCCTGTCGAGGAAGCTTGGCGAGCCGGCGCGCCGCGGGATCGACGGCGAGCGAGAGCGCGAGCGCGCGCGCGACTCGCTCGATCTACGGTAATCCGCGTACACGCCAGTCATTGTTCTGTTCACCGTGCCGCGCATGCATGCGTATGCGGGTGCCGTTGGAACAATTGAAACATTGTTAATTTGGGACGCGGGCTTAGTTACGGTGGGACTTTCCGATTGGGTGTTTAGCGTGGACGTGGTCCAGTTTAGACTATGGTCCGATTTTTATTCTCACAGAAAAATTGTAAACAAAGCTATCTCACCTTCAATATATTTCATGGTTTCTCAAGCTAAAGGCCTGCAGAAAGTATCCCACAATTTTACTTAGTTTGGAAATATATATTTTTTATAGTATTGTCTTACTATATCGCAATACGATAACACTACACATTTGAAATAAAACTAATTAACAAGATTTAACTCGCGATCAATTAGATGTAACATTATTATTATTCACCCGAAGTTTCGATTACTTTACAGCGATCGTGGTCACGGGAAGACTGAAGATGTCAAAATTCTCGTAGGTAAGAAATCCATTAATTATAAATCCTTTTCATTCGCGGCAGCACCATTTTACATTTTTCCCGTGAGAACAAAAATCAGACTATAGTAATATATGTACTCAGAAAAATATGGAACTTCATGTCCTGGGGCGAAGACCAATATCGTCGTTGTGAGGGTATATGTTAGACTAGATTAGAAAATGCATAGGGTAATCCCAAGTCCTTGGTAGCTGAGATGGTTAAAGCAGTCACCTGGATTGGGAATGGTCGCTTCCCCGGGACGTGATGTCTTATTGTTAAGTTGTTTTTATTGCCCAAAAATAAATAAGCTACCATGACAATGAGGTGTCATTGTCATAGCAATTGATTAATTTTTAGGTAAATTCTACACAATTACAAATTAATTTTTTTATCGTACTGCATAACGAATTTTCATAATCATTATTGAAAGTTGGATATATCCAACACACTCCACTGATTAAAATCACCTGTCAAATACTGTACTTACATTACAAATAAATTTTAAAAAAATCCAGTAGAAAACTCCCATCATCATGTTTCATATCCGGCCAAGTATGTGCAGTATCTCAAAAAATCAGGAAAAGTCCGCGAAAAATACTAATGATTCGTTTTCATGCATAATTTGTACAAAAGTTGAAATTTTTCTTCGATTGCAGCGTTATTCAGTATGGCAATATGGCGGCCGACATAGAAGTCATGTTGAAATTTTTCTTCGATTGCAGCGTTATTCAGTATGGCAATATGGCGGCCGACATAGAAGTCAACTAAACGTCACCAAAGTGACATAAGCGCCATGATGAATATTTGGTTGTGTTGCAGTTTTTTCTAAGAAAATACTTGTTTTGTACCACGCAAAAAAAGCGAATCAAAATAAAATGGTCAATTTTCTGCATATTTCTACCTATTTTTCAGTATAGTGTACATAGAACTGGCCGGGGCTTCATACATTTTTGAAATATCTCTTTTTATAGTTATATTACCGTGAGGATCTCGTCGACCTTGAGGAGCTCCGCGACGACCTTGAGGAGCTACGACTGCTGTACGAGCTCGAGCGACTCGACCGAGACCGCCTGCAATATTAATGTACGTCATTACTGGCTCGTATTTTTATACAAGCTGACGGCCCACCTGGTGGTAAGTGGCTACCGTCATCTACAGACACCTACAATAACAAGAAAAAAATCACTTGGTAAAAAAGTCACAGGGGCGTTGTCATCCTAAGGCCCGAGATGAAATGCCTTCCATGCCCAGTGTAATTACTGAATGCCTAATTCTGAAGACACACTCTAATTCTCAATTTAAGTACTGTATATCTCTTTCTCGCAATATGTAATAGGAAAAAGATAGCAAGAATTTATTTAGAGCTGTCAATTAAATTTAGATAGATTTCAAAGAAACAATCAATTTTAGACGGCATCTACGGAGGTGCCTTCTAAACACTGCACTTTATCACGTTCAATAAGGTCGAAATTTGAACGCACGTTTCTTAATGTCACGAAAAGGATGATCTTTTCGTAATCATTTTGAGAGAAAGAGATGCATTGAACTTAAATTTAGACTTGGCAAATCAGGATTCGAAACTGGAACATTTGGTTTATTAGAGACTGGCACTGACCACTCGACAAAACGGCTAGTCAAAGGTAAAAATATATCTTGAAGAGTATTCTTACATCATCAGTTATCCATAACACTACAGCATCATATCTGAGTTACAGTCGGGTAATTGAATTCTTTAGCAAGTTCTGAATTTTTTAATTTGTACTACTAAAGCGGCCAATAAGACGACATATTGTAAATTATCAGCTTTCTTGTCATTATACGATTATATTGTCTCGCTATTATACGACTAAATGCGAATATTCGTCAAACCTTTAAATTCCCCGACTGTACATAGTTATATCGAAATTAACACTCAAGCAAGCTAGAAGTAGTGTCTAAGCCACAATATCTTAATAACACACAAACAACATCTATAATATGAGTTAAGTAAGTCGTAAAAAGCTAGTATTCAAATATTATTTAACTTCAGTAGTATTAGCCGAGCCTCAGATAAGGCAGCTTTAACTTCCTTAGGGCTGATTTTTCAATCCCCAGATAAGATTTATACAGAGAATAACTTTGACAAGTTGACAGTTAATCCATAGAAAATCTGTCAAAACGTCAAAATTATTCTCTAGATAAAAATTATGAGGATTGAAAAATCAGCCCTTAGAATTACTGGTGTAATATTGTCCGCGAAATGGACCAACGGACAAAGAAACTCGGTATTGCTGTCCAAAATATCTGAAATACAACTCTATAAAATATATCATGTGTACACGTTTATTCTAATCTTTTATACGACTAGATGACAATAAAGCTGACGGCCCGCCTGACACCTGCAATGACAAGGAAAAAATCACTTGGTATTGCAGGTCCGTTGTCATCCCGAGGCCTAAGATGTAATGCCGTCCGTGCCCAGTAATTACACTGGCTACCTTTCCCTTCAATCAGAAACCGCGAACTATTTTACGGCCGCAATAGTAAAGTCTACTTAAAATAATGTACAGTCGACCAAATTGAATCATGACCCACAAGATCATTTTCCTAGTCACTCTATACAAAGTAGGTTGAAATTCGCTTGAGCATACATTTCTTAAGTAACGAACCTGTTATCAATTTATTAGACACTGACAGTCACTGACAAAGCTATGATCGCTATGATAAATAGAACGGAGTATTTGAGTATTGCATGAAAAAGTTGGCCATTATACGATTTGCTTATAATATTAATTTAGATTTTTATTTTATTCAATTCAATTTTGTTTTATGGCTTTTTTGAATTTATTCAGACTACTACTTGACATCTGACACATGACGTCATTTTATTTATAAATTATAATAGTTTTTCTCAGTAGTGAAAAGAGTTTAGGTTATGAACGACATCTTATCTAAAATTCCAATTGAGACTTTAGTACAGTGATAACAAAGATTAAAATTGCATAGATCTCTGACCCGTAATGACGCATTTTTATTCATATTTAAAACGTACTAAGTGCAACACGCATGATAGCGAAGAAAACCTAACTAAATTTATGATTCTAAACGAATGATCGGCCAAGTGGGTCATGATTCAATTTGGTCGACTGTACAAAAGCGGAACTAGAAGTTATCTACACACTGATAGCATGCAATTACCTTGATGAGGAATAAGAGCGTGACCTGGAGCGCGAGGTGCGTGAGTGGGAGCGAGAGCGCGAGTGCGAGCGAGACGGCGACCGCGACCGCGACCACGACCGCGACCGCGACTTGTCGCGCGACGCCGACTGGCTGCGCCCGCGCTTCCGTCTCTCCGCCGGGCTCTCCTTCCGAGGACTCTTGTCCACCCTAGGACTCTGACTCTTTCTGACTTCCACAGGAGGTGGCTGAGGTGAACTCTCTTTGATTTCGATCACCACTGGACTCTTTTCCTTCTCCTCCTCCTTCGGCTCCTCTTTGGGGCGCTCTTCCCGCGGTCTGGGCTCTTCTCTGGGACGAGGTTCTTCTCTCAGCCGGGGCTCCTCGCGGGCTTGAGATGTGGAGGGCCCGTTGGTCTCTTCAACCCTTTTTCGTTCCAAAACCTTAGTCAGCGTAGCTAGCTTCGCTTTAAGCGTGTTCATTTCCCTTAGATCTAGCTCGTCCTGTCGTAGTCTCTCATTTTGCCCTAGGAAGTCGTCTTCGGAATCTTCCTCGGAATCGTCATTCTCGCTGCAAGAGCTTCTCAGGCAGACTTTCGCCTTTGGCTTGTAGTTAGTCTTTCTCCTTTTCCTTTTCGGCTGCAGATCCGATGGTGATTTTATGTATTTGCGTTTGTCCTTCTCGGGCAGCTTCTCGATAATATCGCGATATCGTTCCGGACTGCGCCGCGCCGGGGAGTAGCTCAGACTGGAGGTACTTCTGCTTTTTTGGACTGAGCGAGATCTAGATTTGGCTTTTTGGGGCTCTCTGCGGTTGCGGACTTTATCCTTATCTTCTCTATCTTTGTATTCCAGTGATGTCGAGCGCCTCTCCGGTGATCTCTGCAACTTAGGATCATCATTTCGTTTTTCTTTTTTTGAGCTTTTCCGTACTGGCGATGGGGATCTTGACCTACTTAGCGATGCTCTACGCCTCCGATCATCAGGTGTAGAAGACTTTTTTCTTGACCGACTTCTGTCGCGATTATTCTTTGAATGACTTCTTTCGCGATCAGTTTTGGAGCGACTTCGATCACGATCATTTCTTGAACGAATTTGGTCATGGTCAATTCTAGAGTGACTTCTCTCACCATCACTTCTGGATAGACTTCGGTCGCGAACATTTCTTGACCGACTTCGGTCGCGATCATTTCTGGAGCGACTTCGGTCGCGATCATTTCTTGACCGACTTCTGTCGCGATTATTTCTGGACCGACTTCGATCGCGATCATTTCTGGACCGACTTCGGGCGCGATCATTTCTGGACCGACTTCGGTCGCGATCATTTTTTGACCGACTTCGGTCGCGATCATTTCTTGACCGACTTCGGTCACGATTATTTTTGGACCGACTTCGGTCGCGATCATTTCTGGACCGACTTCGGTCGCGATTATTTCTGGACCGACTTCGGTCGCGATCATTTCTGGACCGACTTCGGTCGCGATTATTTCTGGACCGACTTCGGTCGCGATCATTTCTGGATCTGCTTCGGTTACGATCGGTTTTGGAATTACTGCGGCTGCGAACTTTTTTTGAACGACTTTGGTCATGATCTTTTTTTGAACGACTTCGGTCACCATCATTTTTTGGACGACTTCTGGCGCGATTGTTTTTTGAAAGACTTCTGGCGCGATCGTTTTTTGAAAGACTTCTATCCCGGTCATCTGTTGGACTCCTTTCGCGCTCGTTTTTTGAATGACCTTTTTCACGATCGACTTCAATTATCTTAGACTTAAATTTATCTAATTTAGTTTTAGGTGGTAGCGGTGATTCTTTTCTTTTATAATCCGGAGACCTGCTACGCCTTTTTTTATCTCTTTCCCTGGCTGGTGGCGATGCACTTCTGTCTTTATGGTATTTGCCTTTAATTTTTTGAACTTTATCTAATCTGGACTTAGGTGGCGGCTCGGATTCAGACTCCGAAGATGATTTTCTTTCAGGTGTAGCATTTTCATAAAACCTATTGCTATTACGAGATTCTTTACTCTTATTGGATCTGGACTTTAGTGGTCGCTCTTTGTATTCAGGCGAGATATTACGTTCATGCCTTTCTCTCACTGGACTTTTATTTTTACGTTGCCTCGGAGCTTCATACTCATCTCTATCTCTACGCCTCGGTTCATCTTCTTCGTAACGATCTTGACTATTTCTTCTCTTTTTATCTTCTTTATCATTCCTGTATGTATCTCCTTTGTTCTTTCTATAATCAGGCGATTCACCTCGCCGATTTGTCCTTCGATCCTCACGTTGCGGACTTTCTCGGCGATTCCTACTAATAGTTCTGTCTACGGGGTTTTTATTATAATAAGTACCTTCGGTTCTTTCATATTCCATGGAAAGGCTCCGGCGACGTTTCTTTTCTGGCGGGGGCGAGAGACTTCTCTCTCTGTTATATTGTTTCTTGTCTCTTTTGTCCGATCGGTTCTTGGATGGCTCATCAGAGTCAGGTGAGGAGTCTCTCTTAGAGCGTTTATCATGTTTGGGTTTATCAGATTTCTCTTTGGAGGGTTCTCTTCTTTTGTTTTCTATTTTAGTGATATATGATCGTTGCCTGTACTCAGGCGAAGACTCTCTATCATCCCTAGAGACGCTACGTTCATGCCGCCGCTTGGTTGCCTCCTGGGGCCGAGTGTTTCTGTTCGGAACCTCTTCCCTCTTCTCATACCTTTTATTTCTGTCTTCACGATCTCTATCTCTTTGTCTGTACTGACTATCATTATCGCGGCTGTCACTTTGTCGTTCGCGCGGACGTTCTTTCACGATTTTTACAGGAGAACTGGAATGTAATATTATTGTATGATAATTTACACTGTCATAAAATAAACATACGCAATCAAATCTTTTAGAATGACAATATAAATAAATTAGCAATTTGTTTTGCTTGTACAAGTGAAAAAGACAATGCACTTAGTGCGTTTAGAGCACAGCTGTCTATAAAATGTGTGTACTACATCCTACATTGGACTGAACAAATTTATGACAGTAAATTGGTCTACACGAAAATTATAATAATATTCATTTAGATGAGAGATTATTTGTCTTGTTACAACTAGCTCGCCTCGTGAGCATATCTCACCACCCGCTCAAATTTTAATATTGTTTTCTATAGATTACGACATGGTGATTCGTTTCAGTTTACAGGAGTATCGTGATATTATACTACTTCTGTATGTTAACATTTCACAATACATTGCAGACGTGACTCATTCAATATACAAATTAATACTTGAACGAATTTCACATTTAAACGGTCAAGGAATAGTGTGTACTACATGAATAATACTGACAATCTTGCGTGTTTATTTAAAAAAGTCTGTAGCCGTATTCACGATTTTCGGAAAATTTTTCGAATAACGTAAACAATTATCAATCGGTTAATCACTTTTTATAGTAATGCAACAATGTGAGACGGCATATGATTTTTCGAATCGAAACTTAGCAAACATTGTGACAATTTAGTAGATATTATGAAAGTTGGTATTTTTGATAATTGACTTAACCTTTTTAACCCATCTATAAATGAAAATCAATACGTAAGCAACTCGAGTGCGAGCAAATTAACAAGTAATTGCAATGTATAACTACCTCTCCCGAGTGGAAGCCTCGCTGCTGCCGCGACGTTTGTTGCTCGACTTTTTCTGTCCAAAATTCAATAAACAAATATAAATATTAAGGTCACTTAGAATGTTTCAAAACACCAGTGCCAATACAGAAGACTATAGTGGTAAAGGCAACTAAATATTAACTTACTAAAATACGTGAAACACTTCACCGACTCAGATTAACTGATTATTCAAAAACTCTGCGTGAAGTCTCCACGTTAACATAATACCACTTTACTCATGCACTCTAAAGAAGGAACCATACAAGTCAAATAAAAGAGGCAAGAAATCATTGAAACTTTGATACTGATAATACGAAAAGTAACATTTAAGCTATCAATGGAAGCAAATATGATAAATAAGTATTAAATAACTTAGATGAATGTGATGTCAAAATGGAATGTTATTTTCAAGTCTATCCATAACATTCTCTTGCGTTTGATATTGATAAAAGAAAATAAAACATATAGGTATATAAGAAGATAGTAACCTAAATAAAAGTAATAATTGATATTTTCTTGGCACCAGTGTGTTCTTTTACATACATTTCTATGTTAATAACACATTACGATATCGATATATTTATTATACAATTAAATAAACGTAATATTTAATAGTAATACACAAAAATCAAATGTAATGAACACTTGGAAACGTACCTTATTTAACAAACGGTGGTGGTATACCATTTAAACATGTGGAGCATCCTTAATTAGTTTTGGGTAAATGAGAAGAGGGAGAATGTTATGGATTAGTTACAGTTTTACAATCAAACAAACTGGGTAAGGGCGTTCGATGTGTGATACAAAAACGTGGCACCTGTCAATAACAACGCGTGTAGACCACGCACATGGGGCTATTCTGTACTATATAAAATTTGCCTCACGTTTTTCTAGTACACACCGAGCGTAACCGCGCACGAGAGCAATGTACCACCATCTGTTTTAAGGACTACAAACACCATGCATGTAAATAACTGTGCACACATAAGACCCTCACAACCGCCCACCGCTCATAGTCCAGCAGAAGTTAGTCACAATGTAATAAATCAAATGCATTAACTGTCACGTGATACGTATTTTAGTATTCACCTAACATAGTGTTCATACTGAGTGTTTATTGTTTTGTGATATACTTACAGTATACGTTATTTCTTCAGATAAAGATGGCTATCCTATGAAATGATGCACAGTTAAACAGATAATTTTTACTGGCTATTTCTTGTATTTACAGAAAAATAAATAAAACAAAATGAAGTAAGAAGACAATAACCACATATAAAAATTTGGATTTCATCGCCCCTAGGAAGTCATTCGAGAAGGCTTATTGAATACCTGTAGGGATGTAGCTATAGACGTTGAAGCTAGGGTTGAACAAACTACTAAGATCATAGCAAACGATATTTCGGTGACAACTACACTGAATTTCAGTAGCTTTCTAAAATTAAAGAGGAAGGGACGACGAAGGTCTCGTTAAAACAACATAATTTACACAAGAATGTACTCGTTTAGCCCATATTAGTCGCAAAGGAGTGCCAGAAATTATAATTGGTTCAGGCCAAATGTGACAAAAATACGTCGTCACTAAAACAAAATAAAAGAAAGCAATGTGCCACATCAGTTTTGTACGGGCAGGTTCGGAAGGGAAATTGAGTAAGGGTCGTGAACAGCCGAGTGTAGTATGAGAGAAGAATCCCAACATCTACATGTAGAACAGGTGTAAGTACTTATTGGTGTAATCCCCAAAACCCCATTAAAATATAGTATTATCTATAACATTATCTTTATTTGTAAATTCAAAGATTATGTTCAGTTCCTACGCAATGCCACGCATTTAAGCGAACTTAGCACAAAATAGGGTAATTAAGTCCATTTTTGTTTGACTGATTATTAACAAAACATGATCTTTGAATGGCACCATTTCTATGAACTTAAATTTAGAAGCTAAAAGTATTGCATCGACGATTTGTCAACATAAAGTCATTATGTAAAGTGATGTAGCAATTACCTTTTTCTTTTTTTTCTGCCTTTCATCTTCCGAGGTCGCGGAGTCACTGTCCTGCTGCGCCTCCGTGCTGCTCGAGCTCCCAGAGTCTGAAGATTTGGAACGTTTCTTCTTTTTCTTGGTGGACTCTTGCCTACGAAATCATTTCCAATGTTAGGACATATCGAATTATGTAAACAGTAAAATGTTCATTACTTACTTTGAAAACTCTGACACCTAGATAAATAATAATATTTTCTAATCTACATAATTAAATACTGCGTTATTTTGTGTGAATTACACACAAAAGCTCTTCTAATACTATGTTGTACTATGTTGTTTAGGGATTCGGTGCAAAATTATTTTCATTTCAATGGTTGTCATACCTACGAATTAAGTTCCATAACATCTTTTTTTCACTGAAATTAGCAACAGAAATATTATACTCAACTTTAAGAATAAGTCGATTTTAAATATTTTTACTTAAAATCGTATTGATACTTGCCTCTTGGACAGTTGCAGTGTCACGCGTCTGTGTTTAAAGGCAAACTATGAGATCTTTTCCATTAATGAATAACAATAAAAACAGCTACTTATGAAGCGATACCTACAAATTAAAATCAACAAATCCACATCAAAACAACACCTACTTTTCTTTCTTATTCTTCTTCGATTTTTTCTTCTTTATCTTCTTTGTGTCTGGTGATGTGCTGAAAGAATCAAGTATACATATAAGTTACTAGACCAATTACTATTACATTAAAATTAATAACCTTTAAGACAGAGCTATAATTGACAAAACATTATCCGTACCTTCGTTTCTTTTTCTTTTTAGAGACGTGCGTGTCCCGGTCATCTCTCTCGTGGCTGGGAGTTCTGACGAGCGGGTACCTCTGCGCGTGTTCGCGCGCGCGCCTCTCGTGGTCCAGGCTGGTTCCCTCCACAAACCGCGGAGAGATGCCGAACGCGTCACGCAACCGCGCGTTCTTCTCTTGTTGTGCTTCCGCGATCGCGTGCGTCTCGCGGACACTGGAATAAAGACCCTTCATCAATAAAATTATCAACCATTCTGAAACTATTCGATCGGCCAAAAATGTCTACACAGTTGTGACCAATATTTACCTGTGCTGCATGCACTTTAGTGCGCTAAAAGTAGGGAAACATTAAAACAATTTAGCCTCTGTTCATTCAATCCGGACGAATAAAAGAATAAATCGAATACGTAAGTCTATTAAAACGAACTAGCTTTCGATAAAGTATGAAATCGTTTTAAATCCAATTAGCACAATTCCTTCATACTTGTAAATTTTAATTAAGGCATTCGCTACATTATGGCGCCTGACGACCTAGATTCCTATCGCACGGCTACTACTGATAGAAAACATGATGCCCACCTTATAACAGATCTCATGGACTTCCTCTCCTCATCATTGGAGAGACAGACCTGCAAATTGTCGTTAGCATTGTTGGAGTGCTGTGAGCAGTTACATCGACAACAGCACGAGTTCCTGAGGCCCGCGAGGATGGTCCTGATTGCGGGCTCGAGCGCGTCGGTGACGGCGGGTCCGGGGAGCGCCATAACCGACTCATTGGGGTCGTGGGACGAGGCGCGTGCCTGCCGCTGCGGGCCCGCGAGGACCGCTTGGAATGTGCCTCTCCAGAGACGTTCGAAAACGACTCGGTTATTTTGTTCGCGACGCGACGCCCTACCCCTTTGCATCTTAACCTAACTTATCTAATGGAAGACTTGGTTTCTTAAATCTAAGTGTTTGTAAAACTAAATCATGGCGGCGAGGCCGATGGAAGACTTATGTGAGGGTGGGCTACATCGTAGAGCGGCCGGCGACGGGCCGGCGGCGCTACTGCCGCTGTCGGCGACGGAAGGAAGTGCGCCGACGCGCGCAGCCTGCGCAAACAACGGATCTCCGCTCCGCGACACGACGCCGCCTCTCAAAGAGACTTTTCCACCCTCGCTCTTTGTGCGACAATCATCTAATCTATCTTGTAACACATTTACTGTGATATTATTTACAGCGCTTTTATTTTTATTTGAGACTTCTATTAAATAATAATAAAGAATTGTACTGTAATAAATAAAATGTGATGATGATATTAAATTTCTCTTGGAAATCATAAACATAGATAATTATTACATATAATTAAAATTAAAGCCAGAATACAATAGTTAAATAAAATTGAATTCTCAATAAACTTAATTATGTATTCTTATCTTCTCTCGATATTACATACATACATCAACAAACAAAACTGATGCGTTTAAGCATCTTACAGATACAGGAGACAATTATGAAGTAGGTACCTAAGTATTTTTATTAACCCGACCAGACTTTAAAATGTTTGAATTCTTATGTGACAATTATTATAAACAACTATCGCATAAAATAAATCAATTCGAAAGCAGTTTAAATAAGACTTCACTTGAACAAACAAACCTGTCTATGCCGGACGTCAACACATGGAAGGTAATTTATTCACAATTATCCCGAACTATCTGATGAAACCGTAGTAACTCCCACACCGGGGCATACCGGTCCGATCGAAGGGATGACCTATTATATACAGTACCTACTTATATTCTATCAATAGGGACCTTTCGTGAAAAGGTCAGAACAACATTGCCGTATTTATTATAACAATAGACAGCGGCAATAAAAAATCATTTCAGTTCTTCAATGAAACATAAGAAGCTTGTTTCATGGATATTTCAAAGCTGTAATTCGTTTACATGTCATATAACATTAATGAATGTTTAACATACACTTCCAGTCTAGCTTTGAAGTGTGAAATTTCGAGTCCATTAATTTCTGCTATCAACATAGACAGCCTATAAGAAATGATTTCACAGAATTGCCACGTGATTAATGTAATAGTGAGAAACGTACGACTCACAAATAATTACAACAGCAAACGAGCGACATAATATTACTGAAGCATAGTAAATGTTACGTTGAATATTCTCTTGTGTGTTATTATTTTAAATAAGATTAACAGATTGATATATTGGCGGTAACATCTGGTGGCAATAATAGCGTGCGTCGTCGTTCGCACCTGCTGCGCCTATCCCCGAGTCTGTTTGTCCTGGCCTCGTCTAGCGCAAGTGGCAAAATAGACCTCGTGACGATAGCCTGTATATTAGAGTATATCACTATCTTTAGACGTACCGCGGTAATCACAACAAACTTTAGGCGCGTCGATGCGGTCTGGCACGAAACACTACACCGTCAGCGACCGATTCACTAACACTGAGGAGGAATCACATGGCTCTGAATACGAAGAACCGGCGCATTGTCCAAATAATTCTAATTTTATAATTGGGATGTTGCCTAAGTTTGAATTTTTTAATATGGCGCTATTCTTCACTAATTCGGATAATTTACGCTACTGTTACCCATGAAATCAATTCAAATTTAAAAGATATGAAATATTGTTGATGTTGTACAGTTTAGAAAATTCATAAAAATGGTTAATTATTTTTTCCACAATTTATCAAAAATGATAATGATATTACACTATTATTGCGACAACTACGAATAAATCCATACATAATACTTACATAGCTATTTTTAATTTTGTCAATATGCCCATACATTACTTAGAAATATTGGAACATGTGACGTCACCTGTTCCGTAGATTTTCTATGGAGCGTTTTTGGACGATGCGCCGCAACACATCAAACATACCACTATATCTGTGAAACTATTGATATTAGATATTCTATTTCTTTTGAAATATTTCTTTCTAAATTATATAATTCTTATTTATGAAATTAAAAAAAAGTTGTCAACTGCCCTATTTATGTGCTAGTTTCTATGTGCGTTTTAAGATTTTCTATTATGACAAAGTGATCATTTTAAAAATAAAGTTTAAATCCGTTTCATTAACTTAATTTGACAAACATCTTAAACCGCGAACATATCATTTTATAAACGATTATTTGACAAATATTCGCTACGCCAATGATGGACTCTGCAAAGGATATGTTCGATATTGGTACTCGAAAGCCCCCCACGATAAATTATATATTATGCGAAAGCTTATGCTCAGAGGATCTTGAATATACCCTTTTTTCATTTTAATACCCCAGCATTTTTGAGTAATTTTGAAAAGTGTATGCAAGAATTCTAAGCTTCTTATCCAAGTTTCTCTGACAAAATATAGTAAAAAATTAATTTAAATCATTATTATTAGTCAGAAACAAGTGCAGAAACTAATTTGCCATGTTCCTCTAGCCTTTACAATAAAATATAATTTTAAAATAGTCGTAGGCTGAACCAAATCAACCCCATGCCTAGTTATTAAAAAAATATTTGACAAGACAATAGACGACATTGACGTTTTATACTAAGTCTGAGATGAGTCACATTTTTAAAATGGAATTTTACATCTCTGGATAACAGTTTTTTGGCCAGTATAAAATGTTATTTTTTATTTTAATGCAGGCATTTAAAATTATAGTTTTTATCTCATAATATTCTTTAAAATATACTCTTTCTTCCCATATAAGTTTTGTCTTGGGGGATAGCTGAGTACCAGCCCCCATACATTTTCAGAACATGTCCTTTGTTGAAATAAATTTTATTTCACCAAATAATTCGTTTGTTTAATTTCTGATTTTACAAAATACCGGTTGATAAATCTTAACCAAGTAAGATAAGTTTAGTAAAAACATAGATGACAGAAGTATTATGTCTATTACATATTATTCTAAGTCTATGGTAAAGGTCAGTAAATCAAAGCCTAATGAGGCCTTAATGTAGGTACATAAAACGCCCGTAATGGCGAATTAACCATAAAATTCACTAGGGTTTGTAACAACGCGTCGGGGCCGAGTCCGTTAATTAATTACATTATATATCTATAGACACATTGTGATGTTTCGGCTATCGCTCCACGTGCACTAATTTAAAAGCTACGTAATTCTGAATACTTTACTACCGACATCAGGCAACTTGTTGATTGATTCTAAATATCATTACTATACGTTTGCCCTGATTTCTGAAATTCCGAAGCGAAATTGGTAAATAAATAGATTTTAATTTAAATAGGAGATAACAAAATGAAATTCAAAATCCTCTTCAATAGGAATGTTGCCTAAGTTTAAATATGGCGCTATTCTTCCAATTTAGATAATATACGCTACTGTTACCCAAGAATACAATTGAAACATAAAAGTTACGGAATATTGTTGAATCTGTATGGTTTAGAAAATGTATAAAAATAGTTAATTTTTCCCAAAATTTATCAATTATGATATTAGATTGCTTTCATCAATTAAAACTATTATAACGACAACTATGAAAAAAATAAAAATACACACATTACTCAGATAACCGAAAAAAATTTTCACCAACAAATTTTCCGAAAAAGATAATATTAATAATAATATTAAAATCATCTTTTTCGGAAAATTTGTATGGAGTGTTTTTAGACGATGCGCTGCAACATATCAAACATACCACTGTATCAGTGAAACTATTGATTTTAAACAAATTAATTCGAAAATTTCTTCTTTACGAAATAAAAAAAAGTTGTCATCTGCCCTGATCGTCACTGTTCCAAATATGCAGCTAGAGTCAATATTGGTATTTACCAATCGTATTTAAATTTTAAATCGCCCTACTGGGGAAGACCTTTTCCCAGAAGATAGCTACAAATCAACACTACTGCAGTATTGTGTTCCTACGGTGAGTAATGTCGCCATAATTCATTAAGAAAGCCTTGCATATGGAGCATGGGAACTTGTCACGTTGTCAACATTATTGTTTACAGTTTTAAAAACATTCGTCCAACAACGTTAGCTTGATAAAAATACGAAGGAGACTCGTGCAACATTTAAAAATAACCAAAACACAAGCGTCTATTTGTAAATAGAATATGTGCCTTTTAAAATTTGCAATATGTACTGAATAACTGAACGAAACGTCTCAATTAGAGCGCGGCATATGTATGTATTTTTACATTAGTATACCTACTTCACTCAAGAAATAATCTCACAAAATGAAACGGAACAAAATAAGATCATGATTATGAGTCTGGCTATAACTACCTTTCAGAAGTTCCATGTATATCGTCAATTAAAATCCAGGAGGTGTTTCAGGACAACCTACGTTCATTATTGAACCAGCTAAGGGTGCATGAACGACATATTAAAATCGCCTCCCTTCTCGCCCCAGTGGGGTAGCGACGTCATGCACGCGATCGATATGACACACTGAACTTGTATAGCCGTACACAAGATACTACAATATAACGTTTGATTTCTTTGCAAAAACAGTGAGAATATTGACTTCTACGATAGTCTTACGTTTATAAACGAAATATTAATGAGGAGCACGCTGGGGCGTAGTGATTTGGGCGCTTTTTTGGATCAAGATAACCAGGGGCGGATTTATAATTATAAGGACTCTTTACGCCCAGGGCCCAGTGGAATAAAGCGCCCCCAGGCTCTATTAAAGACATGGAGAATATTGATATTTTTTTCTTCAGATTATTTGACACTAACAACCAATCTTTGTATTTTTGTCGTATATAGAAAATTAAAGGAGGAAAACATCAAACTTGTCAAAAAGAACTGAAAAGATACATTTTGACTCGCCACCAACGTGTTAGAGGAGGGTCTTGAGGTCTCAAGGGACAATGGCACAGTACGTGCATTGGAGCCCTTGTCCGCAGTAATTATAAAGATCAGAATTACTTATGTTTGATTACGTTTCATATTAAAAATGGCCTTTTGAAGCTTGTAATTATTGCACTTATGTTACTTCTGCTGACCTCTTCAGTTCGTTTAGCATAGTAGCCCTGTAGAGACTTTGGTTGTATCAATCAAACCAGAAGTCCTAAGCCATTATTATGTAAGACATCCGCATGAGTGTCTTTTGAGCAGGTGCATGACCGGGTTGTTTGCAATTATTCCACAGGATTCTAGTCTAATATGTGTTGTTCCCGAGTCCCTGCTCCAATTTATCGGCCTTTTCATTGCCTATGACGCTGGAGTGTGAGTACTTACACACACATAGCCACACACACGCCACATTAGAGTGACTTTGTTAACAAGTCCCAGTTCATATAGGTTTTCCACAAAGTCTTACCAATTTGTAATTTCCATCCGTATATTTTTCCTACCACAAATAAAGTTTAATTTAACTTGAACGGATAGGCTTAACTTGTACAGAATCTTGGTAAATACGAACGGAGAACCAGCATGAAGCTCTGTCTCGACGTCGTAAGTGATAATTCATTTATATTTCTAATATCTATTAACAAATTCGGGTAGGTAAAATCCAGTAAGGCTTTTCATCATTAAAATTTCTTCTTAAGGTTTAACGGCAAAACGATGACGGAAACATCAGAGGTTGTAACATTCCACCCTAGAACAATAGATAGAGGACGACTTCGTCGTGTCGGTATATTAAATTTTCCGAAGATCTTTTACTTGAAGATTGAATATTAACTTATAACTGTTTTTGCAGTGTAAAATATTGTGAATACGTAACAGTTACAGGGATTCTTTAAGCTTTCAGCAATTCAGATGTTCAAGACAACCGTGATTGTGAATGATAACGAGAATTTCCATGACCTAAGGTTTTGTTTTAATTATCTTCCGTTTTAAGTATACGGCTCCAATAAATTAGACGATGGCAATTACAAAGCTCATTCTCTTGTTCTTGTTAATTATGATTGCGAGGGAGGCGATGAGAAATCGATTTTGTACGTAAAATAGTAATTAAAATGCTTGTCAACAAATATTGTATAGCAGTGGGTTCTTGTCGTTTGTCGAGCTTTTCTTTCATTTAGTTGGTATACTTTACCAACAAATACATAGGAATTTAACATTTACACTGCCCCCATGAAATTATTATCTCAAACACAATGGTGTCTTTAAAATTTAAGAAATCAATTATTGAGCAGGAATTTAGATTTTTTAACTCGTAACATTTCGACGTTCAATTTGGACAAAAATCTATCGTTTAATGGGTATCATCTAGGTTTGATATTTTATGTTATTGATATCACTGAAACCCCGCAACCTACTTATTTTACCTAATTTGCTGTGAAACTTGCTGGTGGATAAATGCATGCATAGACTTTAATCTAGTTCGGTGCAGTGCAAGGTCTGCAAGTGCTTCACCAGCAGCTCTCCCTGACGGCCTGGCCACGGAAACGGGCGACGGCGACGGCGGCGACTCGGCAACCACTGCGCGATCACGACGACGCGCTACGAGGCCGACATCGAGACAGCGCGCAGTGGTTGTCGATTCGCCGCCGTCGCCTCCATACCCACTTTATTCCCACAGTAACTGATCATAATACCATAGTCCCATACATAACATTATGTATAGTTTAGAACGTTACATTACATTATACATTCATTAGACGCCGGTGCATGCACGTCACTCGAGCGTCGAAGCGATCTCACCTTACAAATATCTTAAAATATTTATGCAACAAGTGAATTGTATTGTGAATTTAGCGACTGGCTGGAGTTTTCTTTTGTGTTCCATTTGTTACGTAATACATAATTGACAATTCACTCCTTGGTCCTTACAAAGGTTGTTTTAATGTTACTCTACTACCTACTTTAGTTAAATTGATAATACGATAGTTTAATTTTAATTATACCGAATGCACGATTTTTTAACGGTACAACAAAATAAAGACATATATACGTTCAGTTAGTAATAAAAAACATGAAAAACGTGTTCATGAATTTAACTTAGTTAGCTTAAGTGCTAATAAAACGCGATATCTTACCTGCCTACTTTCATATAAGTAATGAAACATTACACGGTTTCCTCATTGATTGCTAGTTTCTCGGTTTAAGATTATAAAACAATCATATTTAATTAGATTACACCTATATGTAGATTCAATTAAATTTACAAGCAACTCATAGCCATTTGATTCGCAGATTTATTAATTTGCAATTTATGTTAAAAATTATGTCTATTAATCTTACTCTCAAACCAAATCTAGCATAATTTGAGCATAATTATTGAGAACTTGTCTTGACAATTAATTTAACGATACTTACCAAATAATTTGGGTTGCTTCAGTGAAATGCTTCCATATAAATTTTTGAACGTAGGTATACTAAGTTCTAATCAAGACTAGGTACCTTAAAACATGATTGTGAAAAAATATATTTATGATACTCACGCGACCCTCCCAAACTCGTCTCTAGGCACGACCTTGTCCCCGCCGCTGGTTTCCGCGAGCTTCGCCCTGAATGCGGCCACCCGCGCCGCGATCTCCTCCTTCGGCAACCTGCGCAACCACACCAGAGATATACTCATTTGAGCACACAGTAAAATATATACAATCAACTACAGAGAACCGCTTTGTGTGAACAAGTGTACGCCAATGAACAATAAAATGTCCTAACGACGTACCAATGCATGGATACGCCGTGTGTTGTAATCGCACAGAATTACTTTTTGAAAACAATAAAATCTGAGCGATAAGACGCTCACGGCGTACAGCCGTAAACTGAACGGGAGCATGTTCAGCACACAGGGCCGGGAGCGGTGCATTATTGATTTGACTCTGGCGCATGCAAGGGTGTCCACCCTTACCGAGGGTGCGGAACGATACTACAATAGGCCATTGGACCCAGCCTGTTGTTTCCCGTCATAAACTCTATGGGGTGTTTTTGTCCAGATCGATAACACATGATCTCAAGCAGACATTAATAACAAGTAGTCGTAAAAAATATCGGCACAGGTTACTTTATTGAAAGCGCAGTGTAAAAAGATTACGGTCCTATTGGGCTTTGCCGCATTCGGGTAGTAAAAAATACAGTACTGATGAAATTAGCTTGAGTAGAATTCTGGTAGGTACAGCAGGTACCAAAATAAGTGTGAAAGGTTGAAAAACTTTCTTTTTTTGTAGGAATTCTGAACTGTCAAAACTGAATACATATTTTGTACAAATAACAGGCTAACTGACAATTACAGCAGACAACTGTAAATGAGTGAAGCCGTCTTTAGATCTAATAAGAATATTCACAATTGTATTGATATGATATTATAAAGGTATCGATTATGTGGATATACTATTGCGATTACTAGCAAATGCTATAATTACTGGTGCATAAACATATTGTGTCTATTCAATAAGCTGCGCCAGTTAAATATAGTGACGTGAAACGACCGATGTATCAGATCAAAAGTAAAACACCATAACAAATGGTGCTGAATGCCGTGGATAAACGCCAATACAGCTTCACTATTGGCTTTTCGCCAGTCATGTAGGTATATCTAATATACCTATTTTATATTTTCAATTGCTGATCAAGACATTAGGATGTACCTAGATGAAACTCAAAACTAAGAGAAATAAATAATTTTCATGATAGCCATTGAAAAAGCCACCAAAAGGACATGGCCAATTTCTGCCTAGGTAACCTTCCAGCACAAGAACACCACTAAGGTATCAAATTATAAAAATAAAATAATGAATTATCGTATATTTATTAATCCTGTAGAACTTAGCAGTTTTTTAACATAAATTAATAGTCCTTCTGGTCTAAAGATGATGCTGTCACTTATATTTGATAAAAGAAAGTCAGTGACAGCATCAGTTTTAGACCACTACTAACTTTAGTCCGCGTTTTATAATAAGAGGGTATTATAAATGTTTAATATTTCAATTATTGATAAATATTATTTTTAAAACATCATTGAATATTAGAAATATTATATCACAAAAAATAGCCGAAATGGAACGGAACTGATAAGTGACATTAGCTGTTAGCTGTCATCATTGCAGTCTCTCAATCGATTGCTCAGTTTAGATGATTTAATATTGTTTGTTTTATGATTACATCAAATGAAACAACCGCGGTCATATTTTGGTGAACATGTTACAAAAAAAATGGCATTTATAATAATCGAAGTGTCGAACATTCATTTTAATAGCAAAGTATAAGATTTTACACTTTGCTTGGTTTTGATTATCATGCATTTTAATAAAACTGTTTTCGGTTGCTATGCCTGTCTGGAAAGTTCTTTGGGATTTGTTTTCATTTTGTTTTAATCTGTAGGTATTCAGTAAAATAAAACGGTACTAAACATTAGTGTAAATGGAAATTGATACCTAGGCAAAGTCACTATGGAATCTTGGCCATGTCTTTTTTCTGAACAAATATACTTTCATATAACGTGTAGTTACACGTTATATGAAAGTATATGTGTTATTAAAAGTTTCTAATCAAAACTTTTTAGTACCTTTTGTAGGGGTATAGTCCAATCCAATACTGAACTATTATATCTTTGCAGAAAAGTCAAACAGTACCAAATAAAAGCCACGTTTTCACTTCTAACGTAAATTTCTTAATGTGCGTGCCCATTGAGGGGCCACATTAGGATTTTTAGTTTTTGAAAAGTAGTAGAAAGTAAAAGTTCTCAAACAATTTAATTTAAACTTAAAAAAAGTAGCCACTGTCCATAGTATAGTGCCATAAACTTATCAGAACCGGTGGTGAAAATTGGAACTAAGCGGCTATTTTGAATTTTTGAAATGTCATTCTAATGTCAAGTTTAAGACGCTTGGTGTTTAATATTTTGTTTAGTAGATTTGGTGACAAAAATAATGCCAAAAGCTCTAACAAGTAATGCGACAAACATTATTTTATAAATGATAACATTCACGCAGGAAGAAAAACGCCTCTAAGCACCTTTAATGTGCCAATTGTTAAGTTGTATGAACGGGTAGCTCGCTATAGGTGAGTGTTGCTAGGTTTTGCCATCAGAGAAGCGCTGTATACATCTTTCAAAAGAAAAGATTTATATAAATCTTTTGATGATAAGATTTAAAACACTCTTTTAAATTTTTTAATCTTTTGTAACTCAGTTGATCAAGACACTTCATATCCATTCATCTTCAAATCACTCTTTTAAATCTTTCAATCTTTTGCAACTCAGTTTATCAAGACAAAATTTTCAATCATCTATATCACTGAATTGTGTTGTGAAAGATTTATTACATCACGGGTCCTGATCATACCCTTGAATGGCGACACAATTTAGTGAATTTTTATATATTTTTATGTAAAGTTTTTTAATGAGATACTTACTGTAACATTTTAGGTAAGTATATACAGGGTGGTGCCGTCAATGCGACAATAAATTTAAACATGGGATATATTAGTCCATAGAAATGGTTTGCCACTTTCAAAAATATCGTATTCATTTGATAATTTCATGACATTTGTATGAAATAATGCTGCCAACGTTACAGTATTCCAGACAAATGTCATGATGTTTCGATTTAATTTATCGTCGCATTGACGGCACCACCCTGTATACGCGAAACTGAGTTTGTTTGTTTGTTACGCTTTCACGCCTAAATCAAGGAAGTGATTTAGATGGCAATATGGCGGCCGACATAGAAGTCAAATAGACGTCACCAAAGTGACATAAGCGCCATGATGATCATTTGACTGTGTTGATATATTTATTCCCATTTAACCATACTAACAATATCCTCCCATAATATTATTTTGTTTGCTCTCAGGTTGCCCGACCGATCACGTGTCTACAAACCGAACATAGTCATCAATCATAGTGTCTTCTCCAAACTCGACACTGGCGGAATTGTCAAGCCTGACATTAGCCATAAACAAAAAATAGAATAGAATAGACTGTGTTGCTGTTTTCTCTACAAAAAATCTTGTTTTGTACCACGCAACAAAGCAAATAAAAAGAAAATGGACAATTGAACACTGTTCTGCATATTTTTACGTATTTTTCAGTATACTGCACATAAGGATGCTGACAAAGTATGTACACGGGAAATCTGTGGGTCAAGAACACCAAAAAATCGCTGGACACTCTACTAATCCAGTACAATAAATGTCTTTAGGATGATGTTAGGCCTTCGAAGCCATAATTCGCAAAAAAACAAGCTCCCTGATCTGCAGAGTGAGAAATAGTTACTAAGGACATTAGCGGACCGATTCACATCGCCACTTTGGAGGTGTTTTGTGCGCAGAGTGACGATGACGGGGACTTACCCTTTCTCATGAAGATCGATATTGAAAATTTTTGTAATCATATACTTTAACATTAATTAATTACAAACACAGTATATAAGTCTTGTAACTAACCCATTATGGACTTTTAAATTGTCTGAATTCAACGATTTTTTTTAAACCTGGCCGGGTCTCCATACATTTTTGAAACATCGTTTTTATTTGGTCACCACCTTCTGCATGCTTGTTCTTTTTATTCAGTTAACAAGAGCTGTTATACTAAATAAATAAATTTCCTGTCTTTTTTATATAAATAGATGATAAGGACACTGACGGCCCACCTGGTGGTAAATGCCTACCATCGCGTCCTTGTCTTTAATGAATAAATGGAATTCAATAGAGCAATATTTGACTTTAAGCTTCTTTTACCAAGTCATTAATAATTGTTGTAAATTTTAATTATTTTGTGTTGTGAGATATGACCGTCTATCAGTCACGAATTCACGATTGAGGGAAAACATTTATCCAATTATAACTTTTATGTAGCTACGTTTGAAAACAAAACGCTGAATTTAGAATTTTCATATCAATGGTATAACGTTAGACCATTATGGTCTAACTTCATACATGGATGGAAAAACAGTACAATAATACTGTCTGGCCAACCTACTTTAAAAAAACAACTCTCAAACTATCATCTGTCATGTTATCTTACAGTAACGAAAGATGTTTCTGTTCCAAATGTTTGTGAGTGGCTTCAGTTGAATAATTAATATATGTATACAACATTTAAAAAATGGTATTACAAAAAGCCTTTTTCGACTATACAAACAAAACCGACGACCGGTTTGAAAATGAAAATGAAAATATCTTTTTTCAATTAGGCCCCTCAAGAAGCATTTTCGAATCGTCAAAAAACCCTTTTTTTATCACATAAAATAATATTATCTAACAATGTCATAATGTTTGTCTTTCTGTCTTGTCTGGATCTACGTAAGCTAACAATGTTATAATGCCACTCTGTCGATCTGTCTGTCTGTCGATCTGTTGGTCATTTAGAGATTCTGTGTCAGTCAGTCTGTCTGAATTTACACCGGTTCCAAAAGATGAACTACCGAGAAGATTCCGGCAACAAACTCGTGTAGTCACTCTCTTGTCCGGTTTGACGACCGGCTGGTCGAGCGGTCTCTACCCCTTGCTATACAGGCCACTCGGTCAAGAGGTCCCAGGTTCGAATCCCGGTAGGAGCAAATGTCTGTATGATGAGTACGAGCATTTGTTTACGAGTCATGGATGTTTAAATGTTTATTAAGTACATTTCTATTATTTATATACATATTATTATCATATATTCTCTGTTATCTAGTATCCATATAACACAAGCTCTTAATGATGCTTACTTTGGGCTACATAATTGGTGTGAGTGTATGAATATTATTATTAATATTATTACAAATAATAAAAACTAGTAAAATTATTTGTAAAGAAAATATGTCAGAAAAATTTATTCAAAAATATCTTCAATACCTATCACCATCTTCAACATCCTATACATATTAGCAAAAGGCCTTCCTAAATTATAATGGAAATCAGAGTTTAGTTAGGGAATCATGCTGGCGTCCGCCATGCCTGTCTATCGCTTCATTTTTTTTGCACTCCCACTGCGAGCATTATAAAAAATAGATGTTGTTTAATACATTATCAATGTGTGGCAGTCAAACATGGGCCCTTACAAAATATGTAACAAATAAACTCGCAACCTCCCAATGCGTGATGGAAACTCTTAAAAATAACACTCAGAAGTGGTCAGCACATATCATTAGAGGCAAAGATAAATGGAGTAAAAGAATAACTCAGTCAGTGGTACCCAAGAGAGGGCAAAAGGAAGAGGGGCAGGTCACAAAAAGATAGATGACGACATAACACAGGTAGCTGGAATAACATGGAATAGGGTAACAAAGGAAAGACACCAATGCTGCCGTCCGATGACTAAATGACTGTTATGTGACATTTTGTCAAATTTGAGTTATATGTATTACACGAAAGCGCAAATCTTTCTCTATCAACCAGTCTGGGTCATATACATAGTTTTATAATTTACAGTTGTTGAGATCCGAAGACTAACTCCACTATTAATGGACTCATTTTAGAATCGAAAAACATGTCTAAAACACAATAAGTAGGTATTTGTGTTTTTTGAAATAAATATATTAAAGCTTAAACTAATGTATGGTTTACACGAGGCCAGTGCTAGCTGCCAATCTCACTGGCAGCCAGCACTGGCTTGGTATTGGGCTCGTATTAAACAGTTTTCAAAGCCAAGCCAGCGCTACCTGAGCACTGGCTAAAATAGAGCGCGCGTCTATTTTTCAAGCCAGTGACCTCCGCCCGCGTACCCCGCAGCCCCCGTACCCCGCAGCCCCCGTGCCAGCGTTGCAATACATGTAGACGCATCGCGCCAGTCACTGGCGCATATCCGTCGAATGTATACACGTGTTACGTTTGTTGAGATTTTCTTTCTTTTAAAATAATGAGAAAATTTACTGAAGATGAAACTTTAAAGTTTATTCAGCTTTATAGAGAGTACAAATGTTTATGGGATAAGCGTTGTGATGCATATAAAAATAAACAAATACGTACTTAGGCACTAGAACAACTACAGGAACCAACCTGTACCCAGAAGGTCGCCCAGTTGTAGTATTTTGTGTGTTCTGTTTTTTTTTTTTTTGTGCTTTTATCATGCAATCAGTCTTGGACTATGAGCAGATGTGTGGAGAGAATTTGGCGTGTAGAGTTGAAGTCCTCATTAGGGCTCCACTCTTTGAGTTACTACAGTCAGCTACAATTACTGACTATCTAGTTCCATAATTTTGCGTCTCTTTAATCGTCCCATGATCTTAGGGATTGTAAGTTGCACTGCTAAATGATTAGGATGGTTTTTTAGCCTTGTTTTATATCTGGAGCTGTGGAGTCTAATTTCATCCTTTACCGTGTTTATATTCAGGTACTTATGAAGCTCATCAACTCTTACAAACCAGGGTGAAATTGCTGAGTGCTTTAAAATACAGTTTTGAACTCTCTGTATTATCATTATGTTTGAGTCAGAAGCTGATCCCCATAATTGGATGCCATAGGTCCATATTGGTTTGAGCACTGTCATATAGATCAGGAGCTTGTTATCTACTGATAGTTTTGAGTTTCGACCAAGTAGCCAGTACAGCCCTCTATGTTTTAGGTTGATCTCATCTCTCTTGGTCTGTATATGCTTCCTCCAAGTCAGCCTTCGATCCAAGTGTATTCCTAGGTATTTCACTGATTCCTGGTGAGGAAGCTGTTCACCACCTAGAGTGACTGGTGGACAGTTTTCCCTTCTTAGAGTGAATGTTATCTGGACTGACTTAGATGCACTAGTTCTGATTCTCCATTGTTTGAGCCATTTGTCTATCCTGTTGAGACCGTTTTGTAAGATTTTGGAAGCCTCCATAGGACACCTATTAGATGCTAGAATTGCTGTATCATCTGCATAAGTTGCTACAGTCACGTCTGGCATCTTGGGGAAGTCGGATGTGTATAATGTGTATAGTACAGGCCCAAGTACTGAGCCTTGTGGCACTCCAGCTGTTATGTTATGGAATACGGATGTAGCACCATCCTCCTTGACCTGGAAAATCCTTTCTGACACATATGATTTTAATATGTTGTAGAAATTGTGTGGTAGCAGTGTTTTAATTTTGCACAGGAGACCTTTGTGCCAAACCCTGTCAAACGCCTGTTGTACGTCAAGGAATGCAGAGGAGCAATATTGATTTTGTTCCAGTGTAGTACTTATTACATTACATACTCTATGGACTTGTTCTATAGTTGCGTGTTGTTTCCTGAATCCAAACTGATGATCTGGTATAATGGACCTTTCAGCAAATGTTTTGAGAAGTCTGTGTAATAAAACCTTTTCAAAAAGTTTGGATGTAATAGGCAGTAAGCTTATTGGCCTATAGGAGGTTACTTCATGGATAGGTTTGCCAGGTTTATGGATCATTATAATTTGGGATACCTTCCATAACGCCGGATAGTAGCCAATCCTCATGATGGCGTTAAAGAGTATGGTCATAAACATTATTCCTTTATGGGGGAGGTTTGAAAGCACTTTCTTGTCTATCAAATCAAAACCAGGTGCTTTACCGTTTTCCATATCTTTAATGCATCTAATGATTTCCTGAGGTGTTACAGTTCTTAGTGGCAATTCAAGTTGAAAATCTTGATTCAAGATGTCATCAACATCAGAATCGTCAATATTGGGGTCAGCTTCATTACACGTGAACACCTCAGCTAAGTGGTTAGCAAAAATCCTTGCCTTTTTCGACTTAGATTTAGCCCATATATTTCCTACTCGGAGTGGTGGTTTGGCGTTTTGTGGATGGTTAAAGTTTTTACAGGCACGCCATAGTGAATAGTCAGTGGCCTTAGTGGCTGTAAGTGATTCTAGGTGGGCTTCCAGAGTGGCATCATTCGCTGCTTTAATAGTTTCTTTTAGATCACGGATAGCTCTGTTAAAAGCAGTTTTGTCTTCTGGATGTCGGCTATTATGCCAAACCCTGCGTAGCCTTCTTTTATTTAGGATTTTTTGTCTAATGTCCCAAGGTACAGTATGTTGTCTAGGCGTTTTGTTAGAAGCATCCGGCGTACTTTTCCAGCATGCCGCTTGAATCGCCGTTGTGAGTTCTCGGGTAGCATTGTCTATATCAGTTTCATTTTTCAGCGATATTTTTAGTTTTAGTGTTTCATCTACCATTTCTCGAAATGAGTCCCAGTCTGTGTGTTTATTGTTTAATGTTGCTCTCTTTTCACTACTGAGAATGGTAGTGCTAACTTTTAAGATAACTGGGACATGATTAGTAGAGCTATCCAAACAGGACTCAACTGACATGAAGTATCTAGATAATCCCTTTTGTATAAAGAAGTCCAGAATATCAGGCAATCTATTGGGATCACTGGGCCAATGCGTGGGTTCTGATGTCGCAATAGTAGTAAGAAAGTTTTTGTCAACGCATTTCTTAAGTTCTCTGCCTCTAGTTGTATTTAGTCTGCATCCCCAGTGAACATTCTTTGCATTCCAGTCTCCTCCAGCTACAAAGCGTCCGCCTAAGGTCTTTATAAACTCAGTAAACTGTTCCTCAGTTATCCTGTGCTTTGGAGGACAGTACACCGAAGAAACATTAAAACCCCCATTTTTATCCTGAACGGCAACGGTAGTAGCTTGGATATGTTGAGTTTTAAACTGTGGGAGCTCATAGTGATCGATTGAAGATTTTATAATGATTGCAGCACCTGCATGAGCAGTTCCATCTGGGTGGTTTGTACAATATATTTTATAGTTTTTTATTCTAACATCACTATTAACAGTGAAATGAGTTTCCGAGATTAATAGTATGTCCAGTTGATGTAGCTGCAGCAGAGTTCCAACCTCATATTTGTTGGGTGCTAAACCATCTATGTTCCAGGTTGCGATTTTAAGTAATGTTATTTTGACATTTTATTGAGCATTGTAGTTATGAGGTTCATTAAAGTACTCATTTGTTGTAGTATTAAATCAATTTTCTGTTTGTTTTATATATATGTCTTCCATGTTTTTCAAGGTTGTTGTGAGTGGATCTGTAGAACAATTTTCATTTTTATTTTGATGTTTTACTACATGTGAATATGATCTTCTGTCTGTATGATTAGCCTTTCTTTCAGCTTCAGATATTGGGTGTAATTTGTCCCCTCCGTCTGTTCTAGTAGTTAATATTTATGTATGGTTTACACGAGGCCAGTGCTAGCTGCCAATCTCACTGGCAGCCAGCACTGGCTTGGTATTGGGCTCGTATTAAACAGTTTTCAAAGCCAAGCCAGCGCTACCTGAGCACTGGCTAAAATAGAGCGCGCGTCTATTTTTCAAGCCAGTGACCTCCGCCCGCGTACCCCGCAGCCCCCGTACCCCGCAGCCCCCGTGCCAGCGTTGCAATACATGTAGACGCATCGCGCCAGTCACTGGCGCATATCCGTCGAATGTATACACGTGTTACGTTTGTTGAGATTTTCTTTCTTTTAAAATAATGAGAAAATTTACTGAAGATGAAACTTTAAAGTTTATTCAGCTTTATAGAGAGTACAAATGTTTATGGGATAAGCGTTGTGATGCATATAAAAATAAACAAATACGTACTTAGGCACTAGAACAACTACAGGAACCAACCTGTACCCAGAAGGTCGCCCAGTTGTAGTATTTTGTGTTTTCTAATATGTATTGTTAAATTTGTCTCTTGTGTGTAATAAAGAATATTTATTATTATTATTCTAATCTAAGTTTTTTTGTTGTTGTATGTTGTAGCAACAAAGCAGAGGCTCCAGTACTGGTTCTATCTGTTATCCATTTTCTTGTCCAAAGTCGTTTTTTCTTTACGATTTCATCCTCTATTCTATTGATTATCTCTTCTAATAATAGTGCAGCGATATTTTTTAATTTATTTAATTAATTATTTTTCAACAGCCGGATTTGTTCCGAAATAATTTTTGTCTCGAATGTGTGCTCACTACAAGAAAAATCCAGAAATGACTGGCCCTGTCTAAACAACATGGGCCAGGCCAGCGCTAGCTTGTCTGTAGGACTGGCGGCAGAGCACTGGCTTCGTGTAAACTTAGCTTAAAGCTTAAGCTTTTATGTCACACAGAAAGTAAGATCAAAAGTTGATAAGTACTTTGAAATAAAACCAATTTACCGGATTTAACTCGCGTTTAATTAGATGTTACATTATTATTATTCACCCGACGTTTCGATTACTTTACAGCGATCGTGGTCACGGGAAGACTGAAGATGTCAGTTGTCTTTGATAAGTTTTAATCTTCTCTATTGAAATTAGGATGTTTTTTTATTTCAATAGCCTCACGTAACATTCTAGAAATAAAAAAACATCCTAATTTCAATAGAGAAGATGGTTGGAGTGTACCACCAGCTTGGGATCCCATCATTCGAATAATAAAGTCCCAAGCCCGTCCTCACACTGCCCAAAAAACTGACACCGTGAGCTCCGTATGCGTAATTCGGACCGCTCAAAATATAACACAAAGTGACGGTAGTTAACTTAAAACTTATCAAAGACAACTGACATCTTCAGTCTTCCCGTGACCACGATCGCTGTAAAGTAATCGAAACGTCGGGTGAATAATAATAATGTAACATCTAATTAAACGCGAGTTAAATCCGGTAAATTGGTTTTATTTCAAATGTGTAGTGCTCGCGAAAATGTAAGACAATACTAAGTACTTTGAACTCACAAAAACAGCTGAAAGTCTATACAAGTTCTCGGGACATCATTTCTCACATTTTTGTTTGTAACTCAAAATTAGGTTTAATCACTTAGCAGGAATGGAAAAGATGACAGGAGCTCTATGCTGACTGGCAAACAGACTTACAGAAGAGCAGTAAACAACAAAATAATATAGAGGACTTTAAAAACCAAAAGTAAGCCAGCAATAAGAAAATTACTGCTATAGTGAATTAAAAAATAAAAAAGTTTTAAGGAGTGATTAACTAATGTAATTTCTGGTTAGGGTGTAGCAAAAGGGTCGCAGGACATATCCAAATTTTCGGAAGCAAAGCTGGAAGTTATTGCTTTGAATATGAAAATATCCTCCACGGCACCATTTTCGAGATATGAGCAATTTAACTTTCGTCATGTTTACAGTAGGTTAAAACAGTAGCCACTAAATGCTTGAGTCAAAGCTCCAGGATAAAACTAGTACCTCGAAACTGATGTGTGAAAGAAAAAAGAACTAGAACCTCCCACCCTAACAAAACACATGAGATTGTGTATGAAAAAATAGATTTTTCTCATTTATCATACCAAAAAGTAAAAATTTTACGTCTTACTTCCCCTTTGCTACTAAGCTGAAAGAAAAAAGTGAAAAATCTACTAATTTCAACTCCATACAATATGAATTGCAAAAGTCGGCTATGACTCGGAAACCTACATATTTTATTTTCAAAACTTTTTTAAAAATATTACTCTATTTATTTCAACAGGTGTGTATTTCATTATTTTGTGAGAAAAAAAATAAGTGTAATTTTAGAGTGACCCCTTTAAAACACCCTGACCTAATTTCTATTTGTATAATTGTAAAGGGTTATAATATTGGGTTATCATGGTTTTTTGACATTTCAATCTATATTTAAATTTTCTGAAAAAAATTGTATAGACAAATGTAATAAAAATAAATATTCATAATGGTTAATTTTTCAAGCCGTGCGTAAGAATCCTATGACAATAAAAAACCAATTTTGTCTGGAATATGTGGCTTGATGGCCTAAATAAATAATGTGTTCATGTGTTTGTTTAACACCGAACTATTAGGATTTTAATATATTAAATTTTAAACTACAAATTATCAGGATGACTCATAAATTATAAATAATGTAAGAAATAGATATTTCATTAATTTATAGATATTGTTTTTTATTTTAGTTATAATGTGGTACACTCATGGAACAAGGCTAATATTACATCACTTATAGTATTATGAGTTAGCTTAGAAGCTAATGAAAAAAACATATTGCCGTGACAAACTTACCCCAGCTCTTCGAGACTGTCTTCTAGTTCTGCACATTTTACTTCTGTCTTCCTCTTTCTCTCATGATCTAAGATTTCGCGGTTAGGCTGTTTATTTGACGCAGAATCTAATTTCGCGATTTCCTCTTCAGTTCGGTAGTTCACTGAATCTTTGGTTTTTCTCACTGAAGCCCAGTTTCTTTGCACAAAACCATTAGTTCCGGATCCACGCGGTGTTGTCAAGCCAATACCATTGTACATTTTGTTATTCTATTTATCTGAAAATTTATTAGATTAGTGTAACTTCTCGGCGGTAGTCAGTTTGAACTTTACGTTTCTTGATAATAATAGATAAATGTTATGATATTATATTCGGTTTGTAAATTATAAATTCAGAACTAACTTTAAGATATGTTAAATCTTACCGTGCTCATCAATAAAAATAAGATTTCGGACGTAAAATAAAACTAGTACACGTCCATTTTGGAATTACGTTCTTTTTTTCATACATACAGACAGAGACTCACAGATTAGAAAGAGTATCACAGACTAGAGATACCCACAGATAATAATTTAATGTTTTTCCATATATTTACTAAGCATAGACGCTTGTTATAGTTCATTCTCCCTGTAAAGGGACGGCATAGGAATCAAGCCCATACAGCCCTCTCAAATATTTTCTCTATTGTGTAATTATTGCACTGAAATGCTAGTGTTAAGCCGGGTTTACATTTATCTGACGTGTCGTGTTGTGATGCTGTCTGACGTGACGGCTACCGTTCACATCTGTATGTCGCGTTCTGATGTCTTCTGACGATATTTTTAATCAAATCACTCCTAGCTCACGGAGAGTTGTCACGTTCACAATGTCTTTCGACGAATCTGCCGACTCCGGTTATGAAGAAGTTTTTTTTTAAATACAACTAAATGACAAACGAGCTGACAGCCCTCCTGGTGATAAGCGATTACCACCGCCTATGGGCAGATATTTAAATTTGGTGTTGGCACATCCACTTAAAATGAAAGAAGGCGAAATGGAAAGAATATTGTGTTGCTAACTGAACAGTATCTTCTTTTTTCCTTCCCCCCCCCCCCCCCCCCCCGTCTGTTACTTAAGCTGAAAAAGCGAATAAACTATTTACTTTAATATAATAAAATATTACAAACACGATTTTAACACTATGGAAAAGCGAAGAGAAAAATAACACAAACGTAAACAACTCTTAGCAACGAACCAAAAACTTCTTCGTTTCAAAGACGCGCGGAGTAGAAAATAAGTAGCATGCGCCACACCTTCCTTGTTTTATTTATAAAAAAAGCTAAAGCGACATTCACTGTCTCATAAAAGAGCTTTAGAACCATCCCAGAAACTTCAATTAGTAATTTTAATCAGGTCGTCCGTACTTTATAGATCTGTATCTGATGAGTCTGATAAAATATGCATATTGTGATTTAATATGATAAAAGGAAATAAAATCGTGTGTAAAATATATTGTTGTTTTAATAAGTAAACAGACAGAAGGTGACAAAACATTCTTAGATTAATTCAAATAACAGATGTCTATATGTGGCCAGTATTAACACTTCACAATACCCCCACTTAATCTAAGATCCCTGCAACCCTATGCTCTTTGAACAATACACCAATTTCAAACTAGTTGTTGATTTAGTGAACATATCAGCTGCCATCACTTCAGTTGGACAAAACTTTATAACAACTTGCTTATTGTTCACTAAGTCCCTAACATAGTGATATTTTATATTAATATGTTTAGAGCGCTTGCGCAAAGCAGCGCTATAAACTAATTTACTAGCACTTTGGCTATCACTAAAAACTGTGACACAATCATTAACAAAACAAAGCTCTCCAAATAAACCTTTTATAAAAACAATTTCTTTAGAGGCTTCACATAAGGCAATGTATTCAGCTTCAGTTGTACTTAGAGCTACACACTGCTGCTTCCGTGCCTGCCAACTAATAGCAGCACCCGCAAAAAGTAGACAGTAACCAGTAAATGATTTTCCATCGAAGCTGTTGCCCCAGTCTGCATCGGCGTAAGCTGTAAGTTTCCGTATGCCTGTTTTCTTAAAACATAACCTATAGTCAATAGTACCCTTCAAGTATCTTAACACACGTTTGAGAGCAGCCATATGTGTACTATCATGATAGCAATTAAATTGACTAAGGTAACTAATTGCATACGCTATGTCAGGTCTTGTGCAGGTAGCCAAATACATAAGAGAACCCACAAGCTCCTGATAACCATCTTCAGCTTCCACCTTGTTGTTAACATTTTGTGTCTTTTCTAATTTAAGATTATACTCTAAAGGAGTGGAAACAGGTTTGCATTCAAGCATCCCTGCTTTCTCCAAAATCTTTTTAATATAACTTTCTTGACTTATATGGACTTCACCCTTTTCTCGGTTTCTGCCAACTAGTATCCCAAGACAATCTCTAACTTCACCAAGATCCTTAATTCTAAATCGTTCTGCTATCTTCTTCTTAAGATCTTTAGCTTCTTTTAAATCATTAGTAAAAATATAGAAATCGTCTACATAAAGTCCAATAGCAATAAATTTCTTATCAATTTTCTTCATATATACACAATTGTCATATTTGGAAGCAGAAAAACCAACATCAACCAAGAAAGTATGTATTTTCTCATTCCAGCAACGAGCAGCTTGCTTTAGCCCATAAATAGCTTTCTTGAGTTTACAAACTTTTCTTTCCTGACCCTTCTTGATAAACTTTTCTGGCTGTTCCATATAAATTTCCTCCTCCAAATCACCATTCAAAAAGGCTGTAGTTACATCTAAATGATGCACCTCCAAGTCCAATTCTGCTGCTAAGCCCAATAAAAGACGAATGGAAGATAATCGTACCACAGGCGCAAAAGTCTCGAAATAGTCTACTCCGTAAACTTGAGAATATCCCTTGGCTACAAGACGCGCTTTGTGTCTCTGAATAGAGCCATCTGCACCACGCTTCAACGTAAATACCCATTTACACTTGACAATGTTTCCATTTATGGGTCTATCAACTATTGTCCAAGTGCCGTTCTGAATAAGCGAGTCATATTCCTCCTTCATCGCATTCTGCCAAAGAGCTCTGTCCGACCTTTCAAAAGCATCACCAATTGAAACAGGATTTGTTTCGTTAGAAGTGAGAAAATTATAAATCATGTCCTTATCTCGTTTAGGTTTTCTCAGCCTCTGTGACCTCCTTACCCCCACTTCTTCAACGGGGTTTGAAGATTGTGCCAGCTCTGGCCTCTCTAAAGCAACAGGAACTCCCTCATTCTCTACCACAGAAGAAGGTCCCTCATTCTGCAATACAGGAACATTTTGAAAATCGTCTGAATCGTAAAAATCGTCTTCTCCGCCATCCGGAACTGCATTCTGATTATTATTATTTAATCTCCCGTCTTCAGAACTAGCAGTTGAAGAACACTGACGACTTTCCGTTGAAGAACACTGACGACTTTCCTTGTTACATTCAAATTGTAAAGGAACTTCTTCAACTTTCACACTTTCTACCGAGATCTTATTAGAAATGTCAAATTCTCCTTCCATAAACACTACATCCCGTGCAACAATTACCCGTTTAGGATTGCTGACATTATCGGTAAATCTATACCCTTTTTGAGTCTCACTATACCCTACCATAGTCATAGTCGTTGACCTAGGATCAAACTTCTTCTTATATTCCTTTACTAGAACCTCAGCTTTACTGCCGAAAATTTTAAGGTGAGAAATATCTACCCTCTTACCAGACCAAGCTTCCTCTGGTACTTTATTGGAAAGGGCCATGGTAGGAGATCTGTTTTTCAGGTATACTGCTGTTAACCATGCTTCTCCCCACCATCTTTTATCAAGACCTGCATCCTGCAACATGCACCTGGTCTTCTCTGTGATTGTTCTTATGGTACGCTCTGCAACTCCATTTTGTTGAGGAGTATAAGCGCAACTCGTTTGGTGAAGAATACCATGCTTGCGTAATTCACCTTGCAACCTTTTGTTGACGAATTCAGTCCCATTGTCGCTACGAACACACTTTATTTTCTTATTAAGCTGATTTTCAACAAAAACCTTGAAAAACATAAATTTATCAAAAACTTCATCCTTTGATGTTAATAAATAAGAAAATACCTTGCGACTGTAATCGTCAACGAGAACTAACGCATATCTTACACCACCCCATGATGGAACTTCCATCGGGCCTGCTAAATCCATATGAACTAAACCTAACAAATCAGTTGCTCTGCTCCCTCTGTTCCTAGGAAACTTTTGTACACACTGCTTACCTTTACAACAAGCTGTACAAGGCATCTTTTCGTAACCATTACTTGTATACGAAAAACCTGATACTAAGGGCTTTAACTTAATCATTTGACTACGTGACAAATGACCCAGCCTTCTATGCCATAAATTGGAAGCAGCAGCTGCATGATCAGTGTCACCTGTTACCGTCATTGCCTTATGATCCGCCGTATCAATTACATATAAGCCTTTTCTTAAAGTTCCTATAAATAAAGGGTTAGCATTAATATTTACAGAGTCCTCGTTAAAAACTTTACAATATTTTCTATCAAAAACAACAATTTTATTATGCTCGGTGATCTTCCGAACAGACAACAGGTTTGTGATCAATTCCGGTAAATGCATCACATCCTCAACCTTCACATTGACAACATCACCATTACAACGAGCCTTAATGTTAGTGGTTCCTCGTAATTTTGAAACTAGCTTACTGTTATTGGCAGTTGTTACGCCATCCAAATTTTTATTATTTATTTCTGTTAATAAATCTTTGTTGTATGTCATGTGAGCAGTTGCACCGGAATCGATCACCCATCCATCATAGGCACCTGTTTGTAAACAAGTCACAACTACATTTGAATCAGTTGCCACACTATCTACATCGCCTACCTGTGTCTTATTCTTCGACGACTTAAATAATTTGCATTGCCATTTAAAATGGCCCTTCTTTTTACAATAGTGACAAACAATTTCCTTTCTGGTTTTACCACTACTGCTACTAGCGCTGACACTCATCGCTGTATCAACTGTCCTACTATATGGTTCACGTCCTTGTTTACGCTGATCTTCTTTCATTAAAGCAGCCATTACCGAATTCGTCGAAATCCTATTGTCAGAATGCTCTAGTGCCATAACTAACGGATTGTACTCATCTGATAATCCAGCCAGCATTATGATCCCTACAAACTCGTCGTCGAGACCTGCTTTAATGGCTATCAACGCCTGTTGTGTAGCTTGGACTTCGCTACAATATGCTTCTATAGTAGGAAAGTTACTTAATTGAACACGGAACAACTTTCGAAGAAGACCTAGTCTGCGGGTTAGCCCACTATCTGCATAAGCTTTCTGTAGACAATCCCACGTCTCCTTTGCTGTTTCTGCATTCATAATCAGTGGGTAAATACTTTCCGAACACATCAAACAAATTTTAGATCGTGTCTTAGCGTCACGCTTTTTGTCGTCCTCACTCACCATCTCCATCGTAATGCAGTCTAAAAGTTCGCACTCCGTCAGATACATTTTCATTGCAAACGACCAAGTTCCGTAATTCGCTTGGCCGGTCAACTTACTAAACGTAGGCGCCTGCATCTTCGTAAAAATAATCACAATTCAACACTCCTATATAATTATCACATTAAATATATCATAGAACCGTTATCTGGGCCCATAACCTGATAAAATATGCATATTGTGATTTAATATGATAAAAGGAAATAAAATCGTGTGTAAAATATATTGTTGTTTTAATAAGTAAACAGACAGAAGGTGACAAAACATTCTTAGATTAATTCAAATAACAGATGTCTATATGTGGCCAGTATTAACACTTCACAATAGAGTCACAGCACAGCACTGAAGCGTGCATACTTGTCTGACGCGACAGCTCCCCCGCCTCCTACGCCTCCCCCATACCCCATGCTTTAATGCCATCGGGATCGCTTCTGATGCGCCACAACAGATTGCATCACGTCACGTCACGACAGAGAAATGTAAATCTCACCATAGTAATCGTATGAAACCGATACCTTTCTGATGCGTCTATCGCTATCGCTTAGCGGAACATGAATGGGATTTGACATAAGACATCGAATGACTTTTGATAGTTAATGTCAAGTCCCATACATTTTTCATTTAGCGATAGAGATAGCGATTGTCAAATGGCATCTTGTCTAGGCCCTCAGAGGTCTAGACAAAATGCCTCTCGATAATCGCTATTGGTAAGCGGAAAATGTATGGGATTGACATAAGCCCTCGATAGACTTTCGATTGTAACAAAATGTAACAATAAGTAGATCCGAATATATTATAAATACATTCGGTGTTCCGCAAGGAAGTGTTCTGGGACCTTTGTTATTTTTGTTATACATTAACGATCTTCCGGATGTAACAAATAACAAATGCATTTTGTTTGCTGATGATGTTTCGGTTACTATACCTTATGACAAAGATAAAGATAAAGCGCATTACGAATTAGAGATAAATAATACAATAAATTCAATAATATCTTGGCTAAATGAAAATAATTTGACTGTAAATTTAAATAAGACAAACTATATACAATTTGGTACAAATAGACATACTAAAATAAATCTAAATATTAACTTTTTGGGACAAGAAATAAAAGAAGTAAAAAGCACTAAGTTCTTGGGTGTTCTAATTGACGATAGTTGTGACTGGAAACAGCACATAGATTACATTAAAGATAAAATTAACCGTTACGTCTATGTTTTAAAAAGGTTACGTAATACTTCAGCATTGTCTACGACACTGGTAGCCTATCATGGCTATGTTGTATCGGTAATAAGATATGGACTTCTTGCTTGGGGAAACTCTGTTGACTTTAGTAAATTATTTATTGCACAAAAAAAATGTGTAAGAGCCATATGTGGCATATCTTCTCGAGAGTCGTGTAGGCCTTTCTTTAGGGAACTGGGTATATTGCCTCTTCCTTGTATTTATATACTTGAGGTGGCTTACTTTGTTAAATGTAACATAAGCCTCTTTAAAAATGCATCTGATGTTCATGCTTGTAATGTAAGGAACTCTAAGAGACTAGTATATAAGACATATCCAAAACTGACATATTATCAAAAGCAATGTGATGCAATGTGTGTTAAAATCTATAATGCTATACCTAATGAAATAAAATTGTTACCTATTGAAATATTTAAAATACATTTGACAAAGTGGCTAAAAGTTAAAAACTTCTACTCTCTAAATGACTTTTTTCTAAAAATAAAGTATTGACATAAGATAATTAGTATTGATATTAGTAAGTAGATAATAAAATGAGAAATGCATATTGTGTTATAAATGACTATGAATTGTGACTTTGAATTATTAATTAATTATTTGCATGCCACATTTGGTGAAATATGAGATACTCAATGTTTTGTTATAAGATCCCATGTACCGTATTTTTGGCGAATAAATTATTGATTATTGATTATTGATTATTGTATATATCAATCCCATACATTTTTCATTTAGTGAAAGCGATTGTGAAATGGCATCTTGTCTAGGCCCATATTTCTCTATGCTGAGCCCTCTGTTGGTTTATTATTACGTTTACGTTTGTTTGTGATGGCTCAAAGTAACCATACCATAACCAGCCCTAAATAATTAAAAAAAGAAATAAAAACTTTGGTTTGACACTCTAGTTTCTTATTTATAATCTGTGAACTTTTGTTTGTTTATTTGATTGAGGTTAATTTTACCTTTACTGTTTTGTTTATTTTAAAATGTTGGACAAAATTTTATATAACACCGTTCTATGTCAAACATATTCTCCATGTGGAAAATATTTAGCTGCTGGAAATATTTACGGGCAGCTGGCCATATTTGAGTAAGTTATATTTTTGTTGGCTTCCTATTCAGCGGCGTATGGTTCTTCGTGTTCTTATTCTTTCAACCTTTCATATATATCCTGTAGTTGTATTCTGTGATTTGGTGATATATTGCGTATTAAGTTAAGACCTGCCTCTCCTATAAACGTCTATGTCCTGTATACAGACATTCGTACTCACTCTACTGATTTCCTCTCATAATGATTTTCTGTGCAAGCATTCTCGCAAATGCAGTTTGAGATTGGATATTGGATTATTTCTTACATTCTTCACATTGAGGTTATTTTACTTGGTAGTGTGTATTAAACCTTTCATAGTTTAATTTATTGTATTTTGTGTCGCACATTAATATGTTTATTTAGTATATTTCTAATATATAATATATGCATATTATTATCATTATTTCTCCGTTAACTAGTATCACATTAAAACACAAGTTCCAAATAATGCTTACTTTGGGCTAGCTAGATAATAGGTGTGAGTGTATGTATATTAATATTATTATTGTTAAATTAACCCGTCAAGCATGAGATTCCAGACACAATTGATTTTTCTATTGTCATCGCCCACCGGTGGTATATTACCGCTTTACAGATTAATATTATTTCAAAAGAAAGCCATCCTTACTAAAGGGTGGTTAGGTTTTTCATTGAATCACATTTTAAAGTACAAATAATTTAGAACGCTTTATGGGACTATATATTCTGTTGTTGAGAAAATACAGGTGCGTTAATAAGGGACAAAAGGTTAAACTTTAATAAGCATTCAGAGATCCACTGTACTTTCAACTGAATTTAGAATCTTTAGCCTCTAATTCTTGTGTATAAAAAAAAAATATATTTTGTTTCAGTCTTGATCGAATATTGAATCCTGTTGTGGAACTTCTTTCACTTGACTACAACAAACCAAAGCATATTCATATGCTAGGATCTGGTAAACAATTATGTAGCTTAGCAAGTACTGAGAAGTTTCTAATTATTGGTTCTTTAAATGAAATTAGTGGTTGGGAGTGGAAAGCTGTTTTGAGTGCTAAATTAAGCAAACCATCATGGCAAATTAATATATCACAACAATCGGCCATCGAGCAAATTGATGTAAACACCCTATGGTTGTCAGATGATGAAGAAAAGATATATGCGGGTTGTGGAGATAATAAAGTACATGTTTATAACTTGGAGGATGGCCGTGAAATAACTACTTTATCAGGCCATGATGACTTTATACATTCTGTGCATGGAAAGTGAGTACAATGCTATGCTGTAATTAATAAAATATTTTAAAAGTAATTACCAACTAGACTTTTTAAATAGTATTTAATGTGTTATTTTTTCTCACAATCTTATCCTAAAAACTAAAAAAATTGTAATAATGCAAGTACTTAAAGAAATATTTTCGGAAGCAGTTATCAATGAAAAAAACTTGCATTTATACAATACTAGCGACCCGCCCCGACTTTGCACGGGTATTATACATATAAACATGTATTATACATATAAACCTTCCTTAAGAATCACTCTATCTATTAAAAAAAACCGCATCAAAATCCGTTGCGTAGTTTTAAAGATCTAAGCATACATAGGGACAGACAGACGGCGGATAGTGACTTTGTTTTATACTATGTAGTGATGTTCTTTAAGAATAATATTCTGTTAATATTTATCTTAGAAATGATCAACTAATATCTGCTGGGGAAGATGGTAATGTCCTTTTGTGGGATCTGAGAACTCGAAAATCTCATAATAAGTTACAACCCCACAAAAACAGCAATGTCAGCCGGCCGGACATTGGCAAATGGGTGGGTTCAGCGGCACTTGGCGATGACTGGATTGTAAGTAATATTATTAGTAAACTGTACAGTAATCTTATATGGCAGTACTACTTATTTACAAAGAAGGTTTATTATTTTGTAAAATGGAATACCCTCTATTTTTATTTTTAAGTTTTACTTATTTTTTAACATGTTCCCTCTGTCCTTATTACAAAAAGGAACAAGGAAGCCCTCTCCAAGCTCCACAGTAGTATGTTCCATAGACTAGAGATATACAGAATGGTGCCCACAATACGACAATAAATTAAAACATGAAAATGAAAATGAAAATATATTTATTCAATTAGGCCCCCAAGAAGCACTTTCGAATCGTCAACAAAAAAACTCTTAAGTCTATCACATAAAACTAATATTAACTAACTAACAATTTCATAATGTTTGTCTCTCTGTCTTATCTGGATCTACGTAAGCTAAGAATGTTATGTCAGTCTGTCTATCGGTCTGTCTGTCGGTCCGTCTGTCCGTCAGTCAGTCTGTCTGTCTGTCCGTCAGTCAGTCTGTCTGTCAGTCTGTCTGAATTTACACTGGTTCCAAAAGTTGAACTACCGAGAAGATTCCGGCAACAAACTTGTGTAGTCACTCTTTTCAATCATTAAGTTACAATGTTTAATTACACAGTAATAGTATTTAGCAGCGCAGTGTCGCACAGAGTATAAAAAAAGGTATATTAAAGTACCAAAAGTACCTAATGATAAGAATATTTACTGTATTTAAAGGCTGTCCGACAATGCACCATCACAATATAGGTATTACAATACACAAAGGTTAACAATTAATATACAAAGACCTAATAAAGCTAAACATCTTTCATTAATTTTAAACACTTGTCTGAGCACGTCGTTACAATAATAATTGTATTGTTTTATATATAATATCCTATAATGCCATATACCTCAATGGACTATATTAGTTCATAGATATGGTTAGCAACTTTCAAAAACATCGAATTCATTTGATAACTTTAAGACATTAGTGTAATTTATAATTTTACATTGACTGCATTATTTCACAGAAATGTCATGATAATTTTAAACGAATAAGATGTATTTGTAAGTTGCAAACCATTTCTATGAAGTAATAAATTTAATTTATTGTCGTATTGTCGCCACTACTCTGTATACAGGGTGGAACATTTAGACCGGTCAGTATGGGAAAGACTGAAACTATAAAAAATACGAAAATCTCTTCTTAGGAACCATGTCATCGATTTTAGTAATAAGAAAAACTGTATTCATACATTTAAAAAAAACGTGTACTTAGCTCGGGAATCGAACCCGGACGTTTTGAAAAATAAAACTAACACTATGTCTATTTAGATATCGATTGTTTAGGTCTTAAGCAGTAAACGTTACTATGAAACATGAAGTCTAAAATGAATAAAATGCATTGTTTTCATATCCTTAAATTTGTTTTAGGAGGTTTTTTTCACTACAACATTCAACTCGTTTAGGTGCGTAAAATTGTCTCTATAGTTGTTTGTACCTCTTTGCTGGTGTCGCAACTTGTTACATACACTGCTTTACATATTAAAATACGCGATAATATTATCTATCCATGATTGTAATTGCTTACTTCTATTACCTAATCATACTTACACTAATAATCAATTGAAAAGCCCACTTAGAATATTTATGTCGATACAAAGACGTGATAAACCTCATTTGAAAATGGAACGTCTTGGTTTGACTGGCCGAAATGGTCGTAACTTCGAACACTTACTAAAATAAACTAAAGGATATGAAAACAATGCATTTTTTCATTTTAGACATCATGTTTCATAGTAGCGTTAACTGCTTAAGACCTACACAATCGATACCTATCTAAATAGAAATAGTGTTAGTTTTATTTTTCAAAACGTCCGGGTTCGAACCCAAACTGAGTACACGTTTATTTATTAAATGTATGAATGCAGTTTTTCTTATTACTAAAATGGTTCCTAAGAAGAGATTTTCGCATCTCATAGTTTCAGAATTTCCCATACTGACCGATCTAAATGTGCCATCCTGTATTATGTTCTATTTATTACTTATATTTAATAATGAACTTATAGCCAGTGGCGGATCCAGGGGGGGGGGGGGGGGGTCATGGGGGTCATGACCCCCCCCCTGGGCTGGTTCTATGACCTAGGTGGACCACCAATTAAAAAATTTAAACATATGTGTTTATACTTCGTCTGGCCATAAATACTGTTACAATAAAAATAAACAAATTGTTACATATTTGAATTTGGAATCTGTCATTTTTATATGATTGTTCATTCGTTTTCTCATTTTGGCGCCAATACATTGTATGTACAATATTTTGCGATATTAAAATGGAGTGGGGTGATAAAAAGAACCGAATGGCTGTGATTGCATTATAAAAAGTAGCACCTAGAACCATGTAGCGTATTTTAAAAGATGACTTAGGACTTGCAGCCTATAAGAGACTTACTGGTCATTTCTTAACTGATAAGCGGTACGCAAAGGGAGGTCACAGAGAAATTTTGTTTACGGATGAGAATTTTTTTACAATTGAGCAACATTTTAACAAAGCTTCCCAATTAGTCAAACAAGTGCAACGTAGGCACTATCCGACTTCAATGATATTTTGGTGGGGTATTAGCTATGAAGGAGTGACTGAGCCATACTTTTGTGAACAAGATATCAAAACATCGGCACAAGTGTATCAAGATACCATTCTTGAGAAGGTTGTGAAGCCCCTTAACAACACCATGTTCAATAACCAAGATTGGTCCTTCCAGCAAGACTCGGCGCCGGGTCATAAAGCTCGGTCTACGCAGTCATGGTTGGAAACGAACGTTTCGGACTTCATCAGAGCTGAACACTAGCCGTCGAACGTCGAAAGACATAATCAGTCAGTTTTAGAGAGTACGGCTTGCTCTAAACGCCATGATAATTTGGAGTCCCTAAAACAATCCGTACGATTGGCAGTGAGGAATTTTCCCATGGAAAGAGTGCGTGCTTCTATTGATAACTGGCCTCAACGTTTAAAGGACTGTATTGCAGCCAATGGAGACCACTTCGAATAAGCTTTTTTTATTTTAAATTGTTTTATATTTATGTATTAAACTAACACACTGTAAAAGTAATAATGTTATTTGCAATAGATTTTTTTTTCTTCTTTGTTTCAGTATGGCAAGACTAGGTATATTTTTTGTCACAATGTAGATTTTATTTAAGTACTCTCAATTTTTAATTAATATAGATATAATATACTTTGTTTGACGGCAAACGCATTATTCAGGAACTAACGCATCAAAAATTAGAATATTTCCGCGCCACTATTTTTTTTACGGCCGAAAAATGCTTTACGCATACCCCGGTGCATGTAAGCGACTCCGAGGCTATGTGGGAGTCCTCCACCATAATCCACGCAGTGATTGCGGCGGCCCTATCCACTAAAAACCGTCTCTTCTTCTGTCAGGAGGCTGCTTACAGGGACCGGACACGAGGAACTTTGTAGTCGTCCGCATCCGCCCCCGCAGCTCAGCCATTTTTGGATGTCACCAATTTCCGTAGGGATAGGGTACTGGCCCAAAGGCTTTCCCCCCGCATGAGGACTTTTGTGAGGTGGCGAGGTGCCCTGCCCTTGCCACTGGCTTCAGCAACTCTAGAATGCTTGCTATCCTACGACTCCTTCATAGAGGGGAGTCCGCTGGTCCTGAGAAGGGACAGCAGAGAGTTAGCACTCAGATTTGCCGTCTATGACGGAGTCTGCTTGTAAACATTTCTGCAACATTCTAGCATATCCAACACGGCCACATAAGGCCGCCCACCAGCGTGGAGGCCAGCCATCCACCGACCCTTTCTCCGGCGCGGACCCTTCGCGCCCCTGAATGGGGCTTCAGCAAAGGCGCCGAACGCCATCGGCAGTCCACACAAGCTAGACTGCCGTCTGCTATCTGCAAACTTCCAAAGTTTGGTCTGCCGTACTACCACAACGTACAGTCCGCCATACACCGAGCCACAGGGCTCCCCGGTCCTGAGAAGGACCTTTCTTCCCGTCGGCCTTGAAGGCCAGGCATCCCACATTCCCAAAGGGACCTCTGCTGAGGCGACCAATAATGTCATGTAGGGTTGAGACTCAGCGGGGCATCTGCCCGGTGCTGTCCATTTCATGACCGGTCCACCCCAGCACGTCACACACCACTGGACAATGAGGGCCACGGAGGAGTAAGGTCTCCTACGGGTCTATAGGCCGGTGCCACCCAGCCGCGATCAGTCTAGTATCTTCGCAAACCTAAAGGTCATTCACCGACCCCGAAGTGTCCACTGCGTTTGACCTGCTAGACAGATGTGAGCGGGGCCTAGGCTGATAAGGAGAGGACTTAGGAGCTGGAAGAGTAACTACGCAAATCTCTTCCGAGCGTTGCCCATCCCAGGCTGTCCCCTTAACCATCACGCCGCAGCAGGTCCATGACACACTGGACATTGGAGGTCACAATGTCCCGCCCGTCAGAGAACACCATCCCTAACGGACAACTCGAGCGAACAAACCATCGCGACTTTTTAGCCCGTAGGGATTTAGAGGTGACGGGATTTAGAGGTACACCTTGATTGACATGGGGCGACTAACATAAGTAAGCAGTGACCCGGGATAATTCAACGGGGGCTGCTTACCCAGCACTGGTGCCAAAACACTGGTGCCCCTACACGTCCCAGCCTCGAGACTGGTTCGCCCTCGACAGGACATGACACCCGGACACTTAGGACAAACAAACCACCGCGACCTGTTAGTCCGGGGGATTCGGAAGAGAAAAGGCTTAAGGGAAGACCCACCTTACCCAGCCTAGAGACTGGTTCGCCTAAGCATACCGAAGACATGCACCATCCCAACCTATAGAAGGTTCTCCAACCGCCGCTAACCTTAGAGGTCAGCCATTCTCTGACCCACAAAGTGGTCCACTGGCCCTGAAAAGAGCCTTTCACATGGTGGGGCAAGAATCACAGGACACTCGTCCCACCCGGCAGGAACCCACAAGGGCTGATTTGAAGAGCCTACTCTAGTAACCTACCCTAAAATCTTAGATAAATTCACACAGTGAAAATAGGCGTACCTTCGTGACTATAACTTCTTGTGACTTGACCACGACTATGTGACCCCCCCTGGCGCCAGAGCTGGATCCGCCCTTGCTTATAGCGGTATCTCGTGAACGTTGTTTAGGCCGAAGCAGGCAGCTTTTTTAGAGCGAGAGAAAAAGACAACAATACAATACGCGTATAACGTATGCGATACAGTGACAGTAATTAATCTTTTGAGTTTAAGTGAAATATTATAATGCCCTTCGTTCTAATAAACTTAGTTTGAGATTCATTCCCCTTTTGATCGAGTTACCTTAAACGCAAGATGCCAATGGAGGTGTTATACCTAAACATGGGATTTGCCTAAAAAGCTGTTTGCCCTAAATGAGAAATGCCTATGAAGTAGCATGCCTGAAATGTGAAATTGACTAAGAAGCAGACTGTCTGAAATACAAGATGACTGAGACTAGGTATGTTATTCACTAGTGTGTGAAATAGAGAAGGGAGGAATGGCAATCCACGTTATTTCTCTTAAGACAGTTGTTGTCTGTGGAAAATTGTTTCTTATCATTATTTTTGGTTGACATAACAAAATAATTATAAAATTGAAAATTTTAGGTAACCCCCAACCAAGTCATTTATCTAACACCATCTCATTGAGGCTATAGGTACTTATGACCTCAGACACGCTATATCTGCTTTAAGTATCTGAAGAATTAAGCATCCCGCAGACTATTTGATGATACAGGATCAGCTCCAAGTTAGCTTGTCTTGGAAGTACCACCGAAGTAACAGTAAATCAAATCAATCGATCTGTAAAAGTTATCAAAACCCTTTTGTCAAGTAGGAAATGATCTGATAGTCATCAAACGCTTAAACTGTTCTTCATAAATTATACCTAAGAACCATCTTCATCACAACAGCTTTCAAACAAAAAAAAAGAATCAAAATCAGCCCATTCGTTATGGAGCTACGATACCACAGACAGACACACAGGATACAGACAGTCAAACTTATAACTCCCCTCCTTTTCGTTGGCTAACTAGAGCAAGAGTAGTAAGAAACAGGATTGAACCAGTGTCCCCGATAGTATAGTCGAGCGAACAGTTTGACCTTGAGATCACCTTTAGCGTGTTCATAATAAAGGTGGTTTTCGTAGTGCAACTTTTACATTGATGTACTGTAATGTTACTGAGCCTTATTTTTATTTGTTTAAGGTTTGTGGCGGAGGACCTCGCCTTTCCCTCTGGCATTTGCGTTCCCTAGACGCTGTCACAGTATTTGATCTACCGGACCACGGGATTCACGTCTCCTTTTTCCATGATGATTGCATAATAGCGGGAGGCACAGCCAAGCACTTATACCAACTAAGTTACTCCGGGGAAGTCAAAGTGGAACTGCCCGTGTCAGCAACCACAGTATACTCTGCAATATTAAGAACCGACCCTAAGGTATTGGCAATCGCTGGATCTAGCGCTGAGATAGATTTGTGCACATCTTTCAACTATAGAGATCAAGTGTTGCATTTTAGGTAAGTTGTAAGTTTAAAATTTATATTTTAAGGATGAAGATAACAATAAATGACACAAATAAGAGATTATCTTTTTATTACTATTGCAAGTTTAAAAGTCACACTGACACATTGTAATAAATATATTTAAATGTCCACAAAAACTTAAGCCTAATAGTTAGTGACGAACATACAGCGCGCAGAGTAGTTGGGAAGCAGTATATGTGTCGCAGCCGTCTGGTTAAATCAGCCGCTTAACTGGACGGCTAGCCCGTTGATTGAATGCCTGCATCCAATCAAATAGCTGAAGTACAAGTAGCCCAAGTCATTGAGCGCAACATTAAACCAGATGGCTGAACGTCATGTCAGCTGTCTGGTTTAAATTAGCCATCCAATTGGACGCCTAGGCAGGTCATTTTTTATGACCACTTAGAACCAAAACGATGTCGGTTATAAGTGGTCATAAAAAAAATTTACCTTGAACCTACCAATTGAACCAAAACTTTTCAGTACAAGACGATCCATTCAATACGCGAAGTCGTTAAACGTTAAGTAAGTATAGTTCAATTAACTATCGGGCTAGGCATTCAATTGGATGCCGGCGTTTAATCAACGGGCTAGCCGTCCAGTTAAGCGCCTGATTTAACCAGACATATGCAACATGAATAACATGATACAGTTTATTTTTTTGTGGTGGCAAACAAGCAAAGAGTTCGTTTGGTGTTAGTGGTTACCGTAGCTTCCATCTTTTGTGACTTCATGGAGAAATATGGACTTAAATATTTGTTTAAATATTTTAGTTAGTAATTGTTTCATATCCCACAAAAGCATCGGCAATCAGTTTCTTGCAAATATTAATCGTTTCGGATGACAAAAAAAATAATTAAGAAATGCATTAAACATTTCTACCAAATTGATCTAAAAATAAATTAAACCATAGAATATTACATTCAGCCTTGTTGACAAAAGTTCATATATATCCATGTCCCGCAATCGCTGCTGGAATAAAACCTTGGCTTCCATCTTTCTTCTTCACATAAAACCAGTCTGCATCCACGTCTGTCTCCACGCCCGTACCTTGCAATAGCACGACCACATCACCTTTCTGCACTGTCAAAGTTTTATTCATAACACTCCCCTTGTAATCACTATTCACTACAACCAACGTGTGTCTTTTCACTGTTAATTCTTTTTCGTGCGCTCTGTCTATATGACTGGCGGATTTAGTCTTTAAATATAACGTGTCAAAGTCTCTTTCTGCGCACGAGTTCTTGAGTCTTCTTTTTGTGTTCCGAGGCCGGTAGTGGCACTCGGAGCGGGTCCTGCCGCGAAGCTGCTCCTTCTCGGTGTCGGTGAGGTTCCCACAGGGCCGCGGGTAGATGTCGGTGCTGCTCTCCCAGCAGGGCGTTTTCTTTTGCGGTGTTCTGGAATAATTTACAGTACCAATCAATAAAGAAAGAAAGCGTTTATTGGCCAACACATCAATACAAATATAATAAAAGAAACTGAGAATAACAGGCCAACTAGGTCTCTATACCTACCTGGTCTAGGCCTAGGTCAATATTATACTTACGGCCCGGCCACGGGAACGGGCGACGGCCGGCGACGCGACTGGTGGAACAAATATTCGCCCGTCGCGAATTTCACGCTATTGCCAGTCGCGCCGCCGCCGCCCGTTCCCGTGGCCACGCCGTTATGGGTACATTGACCGTATGTTTTTTTTTTCATTAGAAAAATACTATTAAATTTAGACATTTTATCTAAATCAGAAAAAAAACATGATGTGTCCAAAAACATTTACAGAATCATATTTTCAAGTCTCAAACATAACGTTTTGTTTCTTTTCAAACGGCGATTTAGCTTCATTTGTTCTAAATATTCTCGACGCAAAACATTAGAATATTTTAACTAACACATATAAACTAAATGGTAGAATCAAATAGCTTGTTGCTCTACCATTCCTCAATACTGTTTTGGTAGAGGAACTATCTACAATATTTGTTAGTAGATTAATATTTAATCTGTGGTAGAGTTAGTCGCGATGAGATTTTATCCTAAAAAACCGCTACTAATCTACTGAAAAAACACTACTAGCCTCTGCAGAATAATATAGTGGACAAAGGGTGAGATAGGCAAGTGGTAGAGTAACTTGCCACCAGTGCTTTTAGCTACTCTAACAAATCTCGGTACTGTAATCTACCAACGCGGTCTACATTCAAAGTCAAAATGACTTATTTAAATTCCTTTATAGCCCGCGGTCCACCCATGTTGTTTTGGTACGGTCAGCAAAAGTAGTACCTACTTCTTTAGTACCTTTTCATAATAACATATTGGCATACTCTTCTAAAGGACATAGTAAAAGTTTCTATGAGATTTGGGCTAGCTCATGAGCACCATGTTTTCGTACAGTTATTTTTGTAAGAATCCATATTATCTTATAATTTCCATAAATCTTGCCTGTTAGAAGCAGCAATAAATTATTTTTAGTTGCTTAGAAACATCACAGCGGTCGCCATTTTGAAGAAGACAAATTGTTAATGTCATACCTAATACAATTTAGTTTTTTACAACTTTACGTTAAATACTGACGTTTTGTTTCTTCATAGCCAGGTTACAACAATTTTGAAATCAACTAAAACACTTCAAGCGCATCTAAAAATACACGATTGTAAATACGAATGTCAATTTTAATAAATGTAAATATGACACTAAAGTCAACTTTTCAATAGCGCTATTGTGGCTACTATGCACTTTTGGGCATTTTTATGACTTCTATGTTGCCATTTTATACAATACTGATTTTATTTCGTTTGCAATAAAATAAAAGAATTTTGTGTTATTTCGTGGAAACCGTGTTATTCAGTACATTATTGTCTACAATCTGGAATGGTGCTCATGAGCTGGCCCAAAACATTACCATCTCCTTTCTATGAACACTGTGAATGACTAGGTGGTAGGCCCGTATGTACTAGGTGGTAGGCCCGTATGTAGGGTCGTCTGGGTAGGTACCACCGCCTTTCTTATTTTAGCCGTGAAACAGTGCGCTGTGTTTCGGATTGAAGGGAAAGGTAGCCAGCTTAATCACTGGGCATGGACGGCATTTCATCTTAGGCCTCAGGATGGCGACGCACCTGCAATATCAAGTGATTTTTTCTTTTTATTGCAGGTGTCTATAGGCGGCGGTAACCGCTTACCATCAAGTGGGCCGTCAGCTTGTTTGTCATCTAGTTGTATAAAAAAAATAGCTTTAAATAAAAAAGGACACAGTGACATGGTATTAAACAGGTAATCGACTTCTGTTGCTGACCGTACCTACATTACCCAAAAGCGTGTCCTTTGTAAACTCGTCATAACAGTTAATTTGTCATAAAAAAATCATGTGTAAACTCGCAACAGGTAGTTTTTTTGTTCTTTATTATTTTGATTTATTGTAAATTCGCCACACCTAAGTTTTTTCGTAAGGATTGCACCCTAGTTTTAAGGGGAAGGGGGCTTAAACCATCCGGTTACTTTACCGGAGTCTTATTTTGAAAAGAAAGCCTCAGCAAAACCTTAGCAGGGGTTCTCCCTCCTTTTACACGTTAGTATATTTTGTTTTAGAAAATTCACCTAAGCATTGTGTGTTATGGCACAAAATACATTGTTATGGATACAAGATAACGAAGAAATTTAAATAGTAATATGTATATAAATAAGAGAAAATAATATACTAAATAAACAAACCAATATCCATGACTCCTGAACAAACTAATGATGACAACTTAATGCCCCTACCGGGATGGCTGTTGCTGATTTCGATGGGTCCCTGGAACACTACAGCAATAGCCATTGCAGCGGTTTTCCGATTAAGCCATTTTCGTAATCTACATACTCTATTACACCTTGTGAATTTTTTTCATACATTTAATGTAAATACTGGCTGATTTAGCAAAATCACTATGGGGATAGACTTGCTATTCCCCGTTCATTAATTGAATTTTATTTACCGGAATAATAGTGCTATGTGAAATGATAAAAAAAAAATTCAACATTCTACAAGTAAGGGCCATTGCGGTTGTGTCCCTCGAAATAAACTTTGTATACTGATTCACAATAAACATTGCTTTACACATTATTTAAAACGTTTACGAGTAATAGTAATCTTAGTTTTCTTCCGTGAAATAAAAATATGTCGATTGATTTTTAATGTTGTAAGTATTACCTACCTACCATTTTTTTTATAATAATTTTATAGAAGTTTATCAGAGTACCTAGTCTTGAACTATAATAAAAAATATAAAAAATGTACCTACTTTTATGTATAAAATATTTTAAGTGTTCTGAAGTTTTTTGAAAATGAACTTAAGCGCGCAGTTTTAAAAATATCATTATATTCAGAAGGATGTCCCGGACAAAATAAGAATAGATTTATATTTGCTCTGCATTTATATGCGGCCTCAAAGTTTGGAATGACAATTACGCATAGATTTTTCGAAACTGGACATGGACAAAATGAGGGAGACCCAATGCATGCTTGCATCGAGCGTGAGCTAAAGAAAAATAAATTTCTATACATGCCAGAACAAATTTATGCCGTGGCAATGAATGCCAAAGTAAGTGGCGAGAAATATAATGTAATAGAGATGAATCAATCTGACTTTGTCGATATAAAAATGCTTATTAAAGGCCGAAATTGGATGCATGACTCAGAGGGAAATAAAATATTGTGGTCCAATGTTGTTGTAGTGGTCGCGAGTCATACTCACGAGGTTATATTGAAGTTAAAGTACAGTTTTGAAGATGATTATATGGAGTTACTCACTCGTGATCTACCAACTAGATTTCCGTCTCGCGGCGCCCGAGTACGAGGTGGACGCGCACGAAGTGGACGTACACGAGGTGCACAAATACTCCGTGCTGCAGATACTCCTACTGCTGAAATTCCAATCGATTCCGAGCTACAAAAAAGCTTACAGTCAACCGTTTCCTGTGCCTAAAGCCTTGCACTCAGACTTGTTCAGTTTTTGTAAAACTCATGACACAACGCACCTGCAATATCAAGTGCTTTTCCTTGTTATTGCAGGTGTCTATAGGCGGCGGTAACCGCTTACCACCAGGTGGGCCGTCAGCTTGTTTGTCATCTAGTTGTATAAAAAAAATAAAAAAAAATCCACGCCACTACCATGGTTTTTATGAAGTTTTGGTATGCGAAACTGACGAGGATGTAGTTGCAGGACATCTTTCCCAGGAAGACACACCACTTCCTTTTGAATAATGTTTTTTTTCTAGGTACCTATATTGTGATATTGTTTTTAGTTTCATTTACTAGCAGATAGACTTTGATAATAATAAAAAACGTTTAAATTTGTATACTTTACATACGTGTTAAGATAAATATTTTTTAATAATTTTATTACCTATGCAAAGTGTTTAAACATTAAGTAAAAATACTGTTGTGTATAATAATTACTGTATTTTTTCATAATGATCAAATTGAACTAGTTGATTGCAGTGATTTTGTTTTATTTTTACATATCTCTAGAGAAATACATAGCTTCAAGTTAACTTATTCAAAATCGGCATGATCGCTTCTAGTTTCAAATAAATGCATAGGTACTCCTACTTTTCAATCTATGGCAATGAAAAAACTTTGAAGCATAGATAATGCAGTAAAAAGCAAGATAAATAATAAGAAGTGCATACAATATAGTAAAAACAATATACGCGTGTGAATAATGTACATAAAATTATAAATACACCTATCAAACAATACCTACTATATATGGGACATGGGTATAATAAAATATTGTTATGATTATTTACAAATGAATTCCAATACATTAAAGAGATATTTACGTATTATATATTAAATATAAAACTGTGTACCTACCCATTCTTAAATAGACAACTATATTCATACATCGTACTTACACAGTATTGACAAGTACATTTTCCAAGTCAATCATTGATTCATTGTAATATCACTGCAAAACGCTATTACTGTATTCGCCATACATCCTTTAGATCGATGCATAACGTTGCAATAGATTATTGCTGTTCGATTTTTTCGCATTTTTTACTGGAATAAAACCACAAAGGACTCTTAACGTAAACGCCTTTTGATGTACGAAGTGGCAATATGTTTTTTTACCCTTTTTTAGGTATTTTAGAAGCTTTACATGTTAAAGTACATTAAATGTCACTTCATAAAAAAATAACGCATCGTTTGATACCCAAACCGTTTTGGTACGACTCGTAGTTTAGTAAATATTTAAGATTTTCATTAAATCTTTTTTGCTGAACAATTGTGTTTTGTCGATTGCTGTAGTGTTCCAGGTACCCATCGATTTGTTCGACAGGGTATTGACCAGTCGGCCAGGCGATCGTCAAAGTTAGTAGCTTACATAGATACTATGCCATTCACTGTACTCGTTTATTTCCGTCTTATAAAACAAGCCCAAGAATATCTCTAGAAACTTACTTGCTAGGCAATATCCCCAACGGCAGACATGCATTATACATGACGTATCCCTCTTGCGCGTGCGGCGTCTGCACGTACAGCCACTGCAGATTCTTGAACACGGCGTTGACGACTGTGCCCAGGGGTAGGGTCAGTTCGCGCTGCGTGTCCCGCCCCGTCTGGTACAGCGTTGTGGGATACGCTACCACCACCGGGATGTTGCCCGGCCGGTCTAGCGACGCCTAGAACGAGTGTCAATATAACTTTATCAAACAGTATTTTGATATACGCTTGGATTTTAGGACACAAAATCATATAAAACCTGTTAGTGGTGTTTTTGACAGTATCAAAAGCACCACCTAAATCGTGTGAAGCTGGTGGTTTCCAATTTCTTAATGTAGTATATTTTTACTGAGTTTGAAATTATTCAACAAGAAACGTTGTGAAGGTAGACTTAACTTATAATATAGACTAATACACAGAAAAACTACAAGAAATTCAAAGGGTTTTCTTAGGATCTCGATAAATTATAGCAGATTCCCAGATTGTGAAAATTCTTAGGTTCTCATATTCGCCTTTTTGAAACTATTTTGAAAATAAGGTATATCTGTACCCTGTACTGTATACTACCTGCACAATATTTTAAGATCAGCGTCACCCTATGTTTAATAAGGAAGGAGAAGGTTGTGCTGTAATTTTCATAACTTTTTGAACTACTCGGGCTAAGAAGTTTATCGTTCTAATTTAATTATTAGTTAACTTGTGGTTGTAAAGTTCTAACCACGCGTTTATTATAATTTATGGCGTAGCTCTCCCATTTCAATTCCTTGATTAATAATTACTCTACGTTAATGGCTCGAACGTTAAGTTTTACAGCACTTAATACACGTCTGACAAAATTATGTTCACATGCAATATCGCATTCCGAAGTCGAACGAATTGTAATTAACACCGCAACGTTTGACCTCAACGAAATATATTGTTGTTTTAAATAAACCACATTGATAAATGGCCCTGTCCACTTAAAGATTAACGTTTACCTTGCCTTTGGACAAAACAAAAATAGTCCGAAAGTTCATATTAATAAGGATTAAAACGGTAAACACAAACGACCCATAATGATCCGAAACGTAACTATTAAAACCCTTCAAAAGAATTTCCAAAATGATGAGCAATTTGTTGCACATGCAATTTTGCACCAATTTCGCGGCTTACATTGTCCGACACGGCATATACTCCAAGGTACCCAAGGCACAAAAAGCGGGATGTATGCCGTAATGTCATAATAACATCGCAGAAAATGAATAATGGTCAAGATTTACAAGTGCATATAAATTCTTTTGTATGGAACAGTCGTTAATACAGCCTATAGAACACGCCGAAATAAGATGAATGACTTAACTCCGAAATTTAAGATTGGTTATTTAATGCTTTTTAAAATGATTTTAGCGTTGTATCTTTCCGGTTCATAGATCATTATTGATCTTCTTGTGTTGTCAAAAAAGTTAAAATTAACATTAGGATTATAAATAGTGACTTACTTACCTCACTTAGGAAGCCATCCAAATCTCTAATGTCATATCCAAATTTTCCGTTGCTACTTTTTTTCTTTCTCCTATGGCGATGCCTGTGCTTCTTCCTTGTGTACTCTTCGGTGGCTATACTCGTTTCATCTGAGTAAGAGTCGTGGTCATTCACGAATCCGTCGCACGTGCTCCGGAACTTCAAATTATGATAATACTCGTTGCGACCCACGACCCTCTCTTTCACTTCTCTATACTTGCACTTTCTATAGCGTTCGTTTTCATTGAACTTCTGGTTGTGACGTTGATGTCTATCTATGTTACTTGCTACTGTTTTCCTATTCTTATCTGCACTGTGTGATTTTTCTGGAATGGGCATTTTAGCATTTTCTAAATTTTCTTTCAACACCCACGTCAATGATATTTTAGATTTGTGTTGGCGGGCCAAAGGGGTGGAGTGCCAAATACCCATTTCTTTAATTTCAGCGTATTCGACGTCAGATTCTTGATTATCATCAGATTGCGACGTTATTTTACAATTTGCTAATAAATCGAGCACTTCATATGCGGGGACGGAAACCTAAAATGAAATTAGAGTATAATTACCTGCTAAACAGATTACATGAGCACTCAGTAATCGTAATTCCTGCATTACTCAGCATTCCCAGTATTCCCAGCATCGTAATTAATTTACATACCTGATCATTAAACTCCCGTCGGTGGAGTCCGCTGTTATCAGTCTCCCGGTACGGCGGCGGTAACTCTTTAAACGCGATCTCTGAAGCGAAATGCAACCAATTAATCACAGACCGTACAACAATCGATCGTAACTCCTCAGTGGTCGCGATTAATGCGGGTGTTATTACCACAGTCAGCTGAGCGGATTATTGGGCATAAATAATAAAGGCGCAGTCAAAACAATGTAAGTGGGCGAGTGGTGCGTTCGCGAAACAATGAAGTGCCGGGGGGATGGTGGCTCCCGTGGCGGGTGCCCGCGCCGCCCACCGTCCGCGGCCGCGCGCCCAGCACTGCGGCCCTCGCTGCCGCTGATACGCTATCGACGCCACCCTCCAAACCTCGGCCTCGGCACATTCTCACGGCGTGCCTACTCACGCGGCCGGCTACGTCCAATACGCCTCGGGACACGATTCACGGCAGACTCAAACCTTCGGGTCACGAATGCGCGTCATTATGCATTCGCTTGAACCCGCGTGTATGAACTTGATTGCTATAGGTAAGTGCGTTCGATTTTGATGTGTTATTCATCATTGTCAATGTCATATTAGCTTTTGATTTCATTGCAACATACTTAACTGTTTTACTAAATTTTATTGTAATTACAATTTACAACACACATTTACAACATGAATAAGGATCCGTATTATTCAATTTTTATAAGCTCTTTCTCTACGATTTAGTGAAATTAACTTTTCATACTTACACCCGGTATTAGACGCATCTTTTGTAAATGTTTTTTTTAATAGAAAATAAATAGCTCAGATTATTTTCAAATGCGTCTTTACTTTCTAAATCTAATAATTTAGTCGACACAACATTGCAGTACGCGGCAAGAACAATTATCACATTAGACTCAATAGTTACGTAAGAGTAATTAAGTGCAAACAGTTTAATTAGTCACATGCAGACAAACAATACGTTACGACGACAGGTAGACGCCGTAGACGTTTATCAATTCTCACGGTGTTCAGGGTACGCTAATTTCCTTATTTCTATGATCTGAGGCTAATTTCCCTTTGAGGAGGAGTGGCGCATGGCGGTATTGCGACACTATTGTGTTTGACTTTTTGAAGAACCCCATGCTGTACTCATTCGAGAAAACCTCTGCAGGGAGCTCATTCCACAACTTGAGCGTACGCGGGAGAAGTTTCTCTGAAACCGTACAGTACGCGACCACTTTGGTTCCAAGTTGTGAGGATGAACTCCCTGCCGATTGCGAGCGGTGCGATGACAAAAAGAAGCCGTATTTTATGTAACATGTATTTGAATACCTACGCTTATTTATAAGCTCATGATGTCATGATTTAGGGCAGAAGCAGTTCCGTTTTACGGTTTCGGTTTATTTATATGCGCGACGTATAAAAATTTCGTTGAACCCAGTAAACTTTAAGGTTTAATCGTTTTTGGAGCATCAAATATGGAATTTATATCGTTCTAGAAAATTACGATCGTAATTAATAAAACGTATAAAATCATCTCATAAAAATGCGTATTTTAGCGACATTACTGTAAAACATGGAACAAATAAAAATTTTGTTTTGTGACAGGACCAAGGATTGCTTACAAAAGCTCGAATAGGAATTAAAATTATTTAAGACATATAATGGGCCTAATTCTGGGAACACAGTGGCCCTAATTCTGGTAAACACATGCTAAGTCTAAATTTAAGTTCAGTGCATTTCTTTCTATCAAAAGGAATACGAAAAGTGTGTTCCCAGAATTAGGCCCACTTTAATTCTAAATTTAAGTACAGTATATCTCTTTCTCGCAATAAGTAATAGGAAAAAGATAGCACGAATCTGTTTAGAGCTGTCACTTAAATTTAGATAAATTTAAAAAAAACCATAGACAATTTTAGACGGCATGTACGGAGGTGCCTCCTAAACACTGCATTTTAGCCGGATTTTAGCACGTTCAATAAGGTCGAAAATTGAACGCACCTTTCTAAATGTCAATTTATATGACAGCCATCCTTTTCTTTTTCATTTTGAGAGAAAGAAATAGACTGAACTTAAATTTAAACTTAGCATGTGTTCGCCAGAATTAGGACCAATAGAACCTCCTTTATATTAATGAGTTTTGTAAAATGAATTAAGGACTTCATATATTATGGCCGTAAGTATTAAATGAAAAAGAATAGACTTAGTTATCAAAATATCTAGAATATAAAATGTTATGTCCTGGGGCAGTGGACTTACCTCAGAAATGAGAGAAAAATTAAACATAGGTATAACATAATTAATTAATAATTATATTCTCACACTCTTCCTTATTATCTAGCCCGAATTAAGAATCATTATCAGCTAGTTCTATGAGAACTAAGGTAAAGGAGAAATATAGTTTATAATACTATTTGGTCTATGATAATATGATAATTTCATAGTATACTCACAACGTGTAAATTAATTGGGCAGTAATACTTTTGAGGGTGGATCTGACCATCAAATTGAACAACTTTCTATAAGGGACCAACGTTGAAATCGTAAAAAAAATCAGCTGTCCGTCCCATACAAAACATCAATACCTCGCGTATGTATTCATGTTTTTTATGGGATAGACGGCGATTTTGAGTATGTATAAACTCAATAAAATTAGCAGTTTCATTTTCAAAATTTAAACTAGTTTTTTAATGTATTTTTTTTTGTGATTTTCGGCCAAAACTTGTTTGTGCACGAGCTAAAATTAATTTACGACAATCGTGTAACATTTAAGTGTATTTTAAATTCCTCAAAATTGGAAAGTGAGACAGAATGGCGCAACTGTGCACATTCGTGTATTATTGTTCGACTTTATTGCTATAAATTAAAATTTTATTACAGTCTTACGTTTTACAGCGCACTGCAGTAAGAAATTATAATAACACTACAAAAGTAAGTAATGCGAGAAAAATCTTCACAGACTCACTACGCTTGTAACTTGCGACAACCAATGAATGGTGTATTGAACAATTAGACAACGTTAATTCAATTTCAATTCAATTTTTGTTTTATAGCCTCGTCAGATTTGACAATTTCGCCAAGATCCAGTTTTGGAAAAGACACGAGACTGTAGGGAATTATTAACCAGTTGGTTAACCTGTGGACAAGCACAAACAATAAGTTGGTCATTTATTATTAATTGTAACTTTTGACGTAGTAAATGTTTGAAAGGTACTTAGAAAAATAACTAATTCTAAACTAGGAAAAATTTGCGCCCCTGGGCGGAAAGGGAACTAATTTTCTTTATTTCTTCATTTATTGCATTATAATGATGGTGTTACATATTTCAATGCATCTTGGGAGAGTTTGACGCGAAATATTTGATAACAGTCTCCATAATTATATTGCTACTTTTATAAGGTGAATAACCACGATAAAATTCTTATCGTCTTTCGCACCATAATCACTTTTATTCTAATGATCTTCCAATTGCACGTCAACATAAACACTTGCTTCATAAAACTACACCAATTTTATAACACAACCTTCGCTGTGACACAATTTTTAGTAATTGTAATAAAAATAAAATCTTGACAGACACATTAAATCCCGCCAAACACTCATGTTTTTTAGGCGAAATCTACTGTAAGCTCTGGCTACCTAGCCTACCTCACAACATTGCGGTCTTCTGTAAGTTTGAGGTACATACTCGTACTTGACAGATGCGCGCTCAAACTCGACTATAATATCTACCTCTCGTATCCAGAGAATCTTTCTCCCCTTCTTGTGGCGGACTAAACTTTTTGAGCCGTAGTGATCTGATTGTCAGTTGTTTTAACAGGAATACCAAAGCTTTAAGTACGTATACCGGGTAGTGCCGTCAATACGATAAAAAATAACAATAAATTCAAAAATGGGCTATTTTAGTTCCTATGAATGGTTTTCCACTTTCAAAAACATCGTATTCGTTTGATGATTTCATTACATTTGTATGAAGTTATATTATTTATGGCTGCATTATTTCATAGAAATGTCATTAAATTATCAAACGAATAAGATATTTTTGAAAGTGGCAAACCAATATTATGAACTAATATAGCCTATGTTTAAATTTATTGTCGTATTGACGGCACCACCCTGTATAACTTAGTACGCACAGACACGTTTGTGCAGCCACTGAAAAGGGAATAATAATGCAGATATATTTTTAAAATACCATTAAGGTAGGTGCATTAATAAACTGAAGTGGTGAAGCGGTACTTTTTCATTGGTAGTTAATTAATGTAAATTGCTTTTATCTGAAGTAAAGGATGTTACATTTATTTTATAGTACCTAATTGAAGATAAAATGTTGAATTAGCAATAATTAATTATGTTTGATTGAGTAGGTATGTAGCTGAATTTTATTGACTCAAATAACATTCATCGCGTTTATAGATAAAAAATATAAATGTAAAATATGTATAATCCGTGTAATAAAATATTGGTACTTAGACTAACTTTAAAAATTATCAAAGAATCTCTGAACATTAAGCACTGGTTATTTAGGTAGATAACGACATCGGTAAATTATTGATAAGCATCAGACTACTGTGAACTCGTATCGAGTTGGTAGTCCCTCTTCACATATTCTAATACCGAACCGTGAAACTTTAGACAAAGCATCTAACCCGAACGCACGAGCATATCGCTATGACGAGAATGTCTCGCACAATGCGTCGGAATGCGCGCGAGTCTCACGAACCGCCCAAAACGTGCGTACCCGCGTACCACCGTGACGGCAATGCGCACGCGCGCCCTCTTTGACAAATCCCGAAATTAGTGTAATATTTGGAATTCTTATTCTGTATACTAATACTTTGTTTCTACTGAATATAATTAAGTAAAACAATTAAAGAGGTAGAGCTTTATCCATTTTACGGTCAATTTGAGCTCTAGAAAAAAGTATATTGTTCGGGCTACGCAGAACCAATATTTAAATAATAAGACCAGTGAAAAGAAAGAAATATATTTTGGAAATTAGAATGACACTGACTAATTATCTATGTTAATGAATACGAGTACGTAGCTCTTTTGAGAGTCAATTTCGCACTAAAATGTAATGAAATTAATTTATAATAAAATAATGACAAATGAGGCTAAGGCGAAAAGTGATTATTAGGAAAAAGTACGTTGCATGCTTGTACATATATTTTGTTGGTAAAATCTCATAATATAATAACAGTTGCTCATATGTAGGCATCTCTACTACGGTGTACCCACAAAATCCATTTGGACGAATTCGTTGCCTACTATGGGTATTTTTGTTAATATTATGTGAGCAATGAATGTTAAATTAATTTGTGAAATATTGTATTGGAATTTGTGACCAGTTTCAAAATCCCGAAACTATCTTCAAATAAGACTTATATAAGACAGTGGTATTTGTAGAGGCTCAAGGCTCTTCCTGGTTTTACATCGCTAATGATACGGATAGCGCGACGCTGCAATCTGTCCAGTGCATCGAGGAGGTATTTAGCGGAGCCATCCCACAACAGGCATTATTGGTCAGAGGCGAAAAAAATCTGACTTAATCACGGTTTTGATGTACTTTATGGAGCCGCGTGCTGAAAGAGTTGTGCCTTGTGGCCTAAAGAGAGGGAAGGGGAAGAAACGGCGGTATTTTGACTGTAAACACGCACACCTTCGTTTTCTCAGTTTCAACGCGCCCAGCCCCGGGTGTGCAATGTACTGTCTTCCGCATAGCAATGAGAGATTCCAAATGGACGCATGTCATTGATATGAAGAAGAAAGAGTACAGTGACATGAACCGCAAAGCGCATTTATCTTCGAGGACACGAAATCCCTTCGGCTCCGTAAAATTTAACGGATAATGCAAACCCTTATTGGTAGCAAAGGGACTTGTCGAGTGGTCAGTAACTATACACCTGTCTAATATTAAAACATGGAATTGTTTCAAACAAACAATAATTGCAATCCAAATTCGGCACACGCGACGGTGATAAATTTCTAAACATTGCTTGCATAAATTCAATGATTCAATTTAATAACGGTGATAAAACCGAAACACAATTAGTTTTCTATGAGTTGCGGATACTTATCCGACCTTTGAACCGGCTATTAACTCTAAACATGTTATTATGATCACTATCGATAAGTCATAATGGTCCATGAAATATTTTTTCGTAACGCCCACTGAAGTTAGATGAAACTATACCTAATAATTATCGAGTTATATCACAAACACCTTTGCCATACAAAGTTGTCTAGGAATAGCGCCTCAATATTATTAGATAAATTCCTATTGTTTATTATAGTAGACTCTCGCTTGTATTTTTTATCTAATTTTACTTAACATTAGAGACTCGCAATCAAAAGTCGTTCACTTGGAAAAATGTGCAGATTTTAACACTGGCGATGGACATTTTTAAACTGAATTTTTAATAATTAGTTACATAAATTTTACAATTACAAACCGAACTCTCAGCTAAAGACCCTGGAATCAGTGTCTGAACTGGTAAGCGATTTGAAATTAAGGGTAAGTGTAGGTAACCGATAATTGCACCGTGAGAACGTGCCCGAGGCGCTGCCTCGCTGCGCCCGCGCCGACAGCACAAAACTCATGCGAATTTGATTCTATACTTATTGGTTAGTGAAAGTATTTTTAATATCGTATTTTAATACACGAACAATATGATCGTGATGTAACTTATGCATAATAGTATTAATAGAAAGGATACCTATGCACAGTATTTAATTAAAAATACTACACGATATTCGAATCATGCAACTAATCGGTGCCAGTATGATTGCTTTACGTTTTTTTGCCAATCGAGTAAAAATATAACGACGAGTAAAATATTAGATTTACTTAATTTCTTTAACTGGCGTTCAACATTATACTATTTTTCATGTCAAAGATTATTTACGCGATTAAAATTATATAAAGACAATTCCGAATAAAGTTCCTGGAGTCGCCATCAAGAATATAAAGATTAACCTTTACCTCTAGGTATAGGCACTTGGACACGTAATCTATGTTTAATGCGAGGAGTCATTAGGCATTACCCTGCCGACCCTACTTCCCCTATGCATCGACAGAGCATTGCACGCAGCAATGGGCGAAAAGGTAAAATTGCTGCGCGGGCGCATTATATCCCGACTGTTCCTGACTGACTCAGTATGCTACATACACGCCGCCCGTTTGCGCAAGCTGGACCACACGACCAAGGGAAGAAATCACTGTAAGTAATATAAATGTACCTACATGCAGTATTTTGAAATATGTTACATAATATGCGTGGTTGAATAGTCTAGAAAACGTATGTTTTTATTACTTTCCAGTTCCTTGTAAATCGGTAGCCAATCAATTAATTATTGATCTGTCATCAAAGTTATATCATTATTAGGTGATATTATGGCATAGCTATTTTTTGCTCTAATAGCCGTATCAGAAATACAAAGTGCTGTAACTAGTTTAATTAACTATGGAAAGCGAAATTAACCTCCGAGGTCAGTGGAACGCTTTCCTCGCAAAAGTTACTATGACTGTGACCAATAGTTAATCAACAACTTGCCTGTCGATTCGTTACGGGTGCCCGCTTCTAGTGGTGACATCTCTACAGAATGGGTGAATAATGTATGGCACCTCGCGGATTCAACTACGCTAGAAATACTTTTGGATGCTAACTTAGATGTTTATAGACTAATTGAAGAAGCAAAATATGTCAGATCAATATCTGATCTGATCTTAAAAGTGAGATTACATCTCTAATCTTCTATTAGCATTAGCATACAACTTATGGACCAGGCACGCTTATACTAACACTCATAACAGCTCACCAAGCATTTACGTATTCAAGTTCAGTTTTATGATAAATGTTTTATCACGAAAATATTTTCTACACTAGACACTGATAACAAAACAATAACACGCCCATGTTGTCGTATTCGAGGAATTTGTCTCTTCCAGTTTATTATATATCAATGAATACACTCTAATCACCTCGGATTACAAAATCTTGCATAGTTTATCTTAACAGGGAATGTAATTTGAGAAGAATGTTACAATCTAGACTTGCTGTGGTCGTTACAATGGTCTATGATTCCTTTATTGCACAACATCAAAGTTTATAAGTTGGTTTAGTCACATTTACCTATTTAATATTAAGCTCCTATGCAGCTCTTTCGCAGAACATCAAAACAATCTATGTAAAAATATATTTCTTTTGCCTAAATGGTATTTAGGAATATCAAAAAGTTTAATTATTACATCTGTGAGAAGCTGAGAACGTATCATTAACAATTCGACGCAGCCGATGGTATCACCGCAGTGCGCGTTCATCGCTTGTTGGCTGCCTTTCGGAACCCACGAAGGTATTTCACTACGTCGGCATTCGGGAAACCGATTAAAATTTCACAAAAAAGAGCTTTACGTTCAGTAATTTAAGGTCAAGAGGGAGCATGATCTCGGCGGTGAATAAAAATTATTTATTTGCGTGGGGCGCGGCAATTAGGGGGGCGGGGCGCGTCTGCGTGCGCGACCTCTCGACCCGCGTGCGCCCGCGCCGGCCGTGGACACTCGTCCTGTCACGGTGACGGCCCAACTGAAGAATTTCGAAATTGCAACGCCTCGAACGTGGGCACGACCTCACCTACTTTCGTATAATCTTTTGCCTTTTTACAGTAATTATAAACAAAGGAAATTGTAGAAATAGGTGTCATGTTAAAACGACTGTTGCATGCACGGGAAATGATGGGAAACGCGAAGACAGCTAGTGCAGCATAAGACACTGTTCTAGCCGCCTCTACCTTGGCGGCTTATAAAGTGCCTTTTCACGGCTTTGAAGGAACCCATCATGTCACAGTAGGCAGCTTAGATACATACTCATAGGATCGAATTAAAGTGAACAGGCGAATGCCAAAATAGAAATTTGGGTCTAACGTCGCGCCCCGTTTTAGAGCGTTTTCGCCGCACGTCATTTCATACAAACAAGTCGAAAATCTTGGAAACGTACAAACCGATTCTAATAAATAGTTATCAGAGGACTTTTCGAAAAACAGTCTTTTGGTTGAGTTAGAGCAACTTTTAGCTTTTCATACAAACCAAAATTCGCCAATAATTCCTTTATCAGATTTTTGCGAAAAATCCTCTAATAACTTTTTAGACTAGCCTGGCTTCTTACTTTAACTTACTTACTTTTAACTTTTTAGACTAGCCTGGTTTGTTAGAATGCGTTAGTTCGTTTCTAATACTTTCGTCTTAAAACTTCGTAAGTATGAAAAGCCGTGCGGCGTAAACGATCTTAAGTCGGTAGGTACTAATATGCGCTAACCTATAAAATATTTTTTATAAATTGCTATTATATTTCAGCATAATAGGAGAGACAAGTTTCTCCTTACCAGCCCAAATTAAAAATTTTGCTAACGAGGGAATAGTTAGCCAACATGATATGATAGCAGATGTCGCTTCATTCTCAATCTGTTGACTGATAAATCTACTCTATTAGCCCGTCCGCGCCTCCTCGACACAAATTAGTGGTACCTTATATGAGCTTCATTTTGAAAATAGGATGCTCCCACAAGTTAATTACATTATTATTATTAAAGTAGGTAGGTAGGTACTGCCCCCTAACCACGAGCCTCCATAACAATCATGTTCCACCACCTACTACAAAATTCGAAATAGAGCTCGTTTTTCAATAGTTAAGTAAAATTTTTAACTAAATACCTACGGCGAATTCAAGGATCCTGTACCATGCTTCTGTAAGGTGTACTCGGTAATGAATTTCCGTAGCTGATACATTTTCTCATCCATAATATTAGAAATGCGAAAATAAATCTGCCTGTCTGTTATCTTTTCGCGCTGGAACTGTTTTAGATGGTAAGAAAGAGGATGTTTTTGGTCCGAACGAAAGTTATCGGCTGGTTGAAGTTTAGACGTAATAGCTAATTCATTATTATGAAGGACGACAAATTAAGTGAAGAGCTTGGTGGCGTAGTGGTTGGTGCGCTCTGGTTTCGATACGAAAACAAAGCAACTTTCGCATTGTCGATGCTGGGATGGGTCAATCAAAATTTATAATCTTGAGCTCCTCCGTGCTTCGGAAAGCATATTAAGTCGTCGTTCCCGGTTTTACTTCAACCGTTCTAACCCACCAATCCGCATTGGGCCTGTGTGATGGTGTTATGGCCGAAACTCTTATGTCTTTCCCACGTAGGAAGGCCTGAGACCAGCATTAAGACGTATATAGTTATAATGACGATGAGATGCGGCTAACTGGTTATTTCACTTTCGTATTTAAGTCAAAGTCCTTTGCCTTTTAGCCATAACCACCGCAAAAAAGAACTGTCACCGCTGTTCTATTAGATTTCTCCACCGGAGCGCTTTATTATTACGTCGACCATGAGATGCAATTATCGATACCTCGAGAGACGATTGGCGCACTCGGGCGCAATAACACGCACAAACACGCATCGGGACGCGCTGCGCCCGCGCCGACGAAAAGAGGGCGCGCCCTAAGAAATTAACCCGTGTCTATGCGTATCTGATGCGATGTGCTCTTTAGCTTTGTGAGCTCTTTTTGTTTTAAACTAGCCATGAAAGCGATTAATTTTCAAGATACATGCGTTCTCGATATTGAACAAGTTTTTGTCTAAGTAGCTATTTTAATAACCAAGTACAGGTTGCGCCAAACTGTTAGTTCGCTCTGAACACAAGTCGATTCGCTGCGCACTATAATAATATCGAACATCAATATAACTAATTGCTATAACTAATTAGAAATGAGTCCCTTAAAAAAGTATAGTTACGAGTGATTTTTCCGAGTGAGAAATAGCGAACCAAAAATACAGAGAAATAATGACAGTGACCAATATCATTGATTTTAGATAAACGATAAAACCTATCGTATTTATCGTAATACTCATATCAATTAGCACAATTTATAAACTTGAATAAACTGTCATTTAACACTTATCTATCAAGAAATTAGTAATGACGTGATACATTATACGACTTCAATCTTTATAATAATATCGCCACACAAAACGTCATAACATTTTGTAAAGATATCTAGTTTCCAATTAAACGAGGCAGAGCTTTGATCGTTTGGAGTTTAGACTTTTATCCACCTTGCCACTATCTCATCTCGATGCCGCGATAGTCGCGAGAGCTCCGAGAGTCAATGTCTAGAAATTCGTCCAGTCAATTAATCAGTGCATGTACACATTCAAGATAACCCCGGTTAAAAAATAAATCTTAACTGTGCAGGAACTAAACCTTAATTGTGCACTATCCAACTAAAAATGTCACTCACTCTCTTTGAATCTCTTGAATAGTCTCTTCATGTTGACTGCTAAATGTCCATTTATTGTAGAATAGTCAGGTGTTTCTCGGCACGCGCGCGCCACAAATGCAGTGGCTGATAATAAAGTGGAGCCATCGTCACGGCTGGCCGCGCGCACCGTACCGTCCAGGGGTGGATAAACTCCGCATCTTGACAGCACAATGCACATCCCGACCTGCGGATTCGGTCACTGGGTACGGCATAAAACTGTGCATCGGCTTGGTAAATTGGAGGCAGGGGCGAAAACATTTCGCCGAAACCAGATTAAAGACAGATATGCAACTTTGTTGGTGCTCATCAAAGGTTTGCCTATGAAACTAAATGAAGCTTTGTAAGCGTTATTTCAACGATAGCTATTTCTTATAAAAATTTCGCTTGTTTGTTAGAAAAGAAAACCTGTTACTGTGCCTTTATCTTAAAAACAACTTATATTTCAGATGCCACATATATTTATACGGGACCCTATGCTATTAACATTAAACACTTTAGTGTAGTCATAGCGTTACCCTGTAATTAAGTATACTCAGTTGAAGTAACGAGAGAAGCCTTATTTACGAACGGATGTGCGCTTGGCTTGGCAAAGCATCACACCAACCGCGACGAGCGCGTGGTGCGTGCGATATGCCCGCACTGAAATAACTTATTAGGTAAAAATAAACCAAAAAGAACTTCACATGATTATGGTATACTTATATATTTATAAGTAAGATCAAAGAAGTTTGTCAAAAATGAAGTTTGTATATTTACAAACTTCATTTTTGACAAACTTCTTTGATCTCATTAGTTGAGTAACCTACGTCGATGTCAATAATGACTATTTATGTCATCTTATCGTAATGTTTTAGGAATATTTGGTAATATTATAATACCTTTAATTTAGGTATTTCATGTAGAAAACATTTTTATTACAGGCATGTCTACCCTACAAGTAGTATCAGCAACGGGTGCCGCCGAAAGTTTAAATATATCGCGAATAAGTTTTGTAGATGAATCGGAACCTAAGGTCAATAAACTAGCTGTTAGTTTTATGGAAAATCGCCAAAAGTACCGCGTTAAAGTGGACGATGTCGACTACACGCCTGACAGTATAGTAGACTCCACTTTTATTACAATGGAGGATACATTTACACATGCCGCCTGGGAAAGTAAGCCCAAGTATAAGAGTGAAGTTACTCTCAAAGAATCCAAGTCCCGAAACAAGTCCGCCACTGACACCGGAATGAAGGTATACGCTACTACGATCTCCCTTGACGACATTCATATCGACCACACGTACAACACTGAAGAGGGATACGTTCCTGATGACACTGATTTTGAAATAGCGCCGTCCGCGTTTTATTTGCCCAAAGTATACCCAGTCATGTCCTATCCTTCCGAAATTTTTGTTTCCCTCAAGGAAACTGAAACAGTTTTTTTGTTTGAATTACCCTCCTTTTCGTATGAAAAGGGTACAACAGAAGCCACCGTTGTCGAAGAGGAAAATGAACACTATCAATATATTACAGTGGGTAAAGGCAAAAATAGAAAAATGGTTGTAGAGGAAACTCAAACTAAAGAATGCGTTACACAGACGCGACACACGCTCGCTACTAGACCGCAAAAGAAAAATGCTATGACATTCGCGTCTATGTGGGATATGCATGACACATACGCGAGACTTGCTCAAGTGAGACCTAAAGAAGAACCGGATGAGATGGTAATGTACCAATCGGCTGAGCCCACTTTACTGCGCAAAAAGAGGGCAAAATCTGAAGTTATTGATTTAAGAAAAGGTAAGTCTTTAAACGAAATCGCTGCCACTCCACAATTTCTCGACGCCGTTCTTTTAGCGGAGAGAGTACTCTCCAGTTTGAAATATACAGATGAGCAGAAAACGTTCCGAGGTCTCGTGCGCATGGACCCTCTGTCTTTAGACTTGATATACATATACACTATGAAACCACTGTGGACTTTAGAATGTGAGGAATCGGCAAATCGGCCGATTACAAGTATTTCATTCAATCCTAGAAATGAAAATATTTTAGCAGTTGGTCATGGAAAATTTGGTTACGCTGAGAACTTTGACGGAATTGTTGCTATTTGGTGTACGAAAAACCCTCGTAAGCCAGAAAGGATTTACCACTTTGAAGATCCACTAACAGCTGTCGCTTTTTCGGAGAGTAATCCCAATTGGATGGCGTGCGGTTTCTCAAATGGCGACGTTCTCATACTAGATGTCACGTCATATCCTGTAAAGAAGATCGCGGAAAGCAAACGAGATACTAATCCTTGTTTTGAACCAATATGGGTGACTTATTGGCGATCAGCGGATTCTTGTTCCGAATATGTAATGACGGCGTGTCAAGACGGAAGAATCAATAAATTTACAAGCACAAAGACGCACGATTTTATTTGCACTCCCATGATGCGTATATCCACGGTGGAAGGGAAAATGAAGGGACTAGAGACAGCGAAGTCTTGTTTGAAAGTGGATGTTCCCATAACACGTTACGCGGCAGCTCTGTGTATGAAATGGCATCCGACTATAAGTCATGTTTATTTGGTGGGGACTGACGAAGGTTGTATCCATAAATGTTCAACGCATTACCTAAATCAGCATGTGGACGTGTACAGAGCTCACGCCGGGCCCGTTTACGGGATGGAGTTTTCGCCATTCATGAAAACTTTGCTAGTGTCATGCGGTGCAGATAATGCTGTTAGGCTGTGGTTAGAGGGCATGGACGATGTTATAATGACTTTAAACTGTCCCGCGGCGGTCTACGGTGTGGCATTTTGCCCAATAAACTCTACGGTGATCTTATCGATCAGTGGAAACGTGTTGTCTATTTGGGATCTTCGTCGCAAGACGCATATGCCGTGCACCGAGTACACATTTCCGAACAATGTAGTGTTGACGTACATAAAGTTCTCCACGTCGGGAGACAACGTGTTCGTGGGGGACAGCGCGGGCCGCGTGCACACCTTCCACTTGGAGGACACTCCGATCCCGCCATTCTACCAACGTCAATTGCTCGACGAAGCGATCAAAAAGGCGCTCTGTACGAGGCCACAGATGTTGAAGCAGCTGGATAAACTAGAAAAGTTTCAAGAGAAATATGCCAAAGAATCCTAAAATCATGTGACCTAATAGTATATGTATACTTTTAACCCCCGACGAAAAAAGAGGGGTGTTATAAGGTTTACGTGTATCTGTGTCTCTGTCTGTGGCATCGTAGCGCCTAAACGAATGGACCGATTTTGATTGTTTTTTTTTTGTTTGTAAGCTGATGTAACTACGGTGATTCTTAACTATAATTTATAAAGATCAGTTCAGGCGTTTGATGACTATCAGCTCATTTTCTACATGATAATAGGTTTTTACTAGCTTTTACAGACGACCGGCTGGCCGAGTGGTCTGCACCCTAGGCTACTCGGTCAAGAGGTCCCGGGTTCGAATTCCGGTAGGAACAAATGTTTGTATGATGAGTACGAGCATTTGTTTACGAGTCATGGATGTTTATATGTTTATTTAGTATATTTCTAATATTTATATACATATTATTATCATAATTTCTCCGTTATCTAGTATCCATAACACAAGCTCTTAATGATGCTTACTTTGGGCTAGATAATAGGTTTGAGTGTATAAATATTATATAAATATTATTATTATATAATACAGATCCGATTGATTTGAAATTTGGTGTACTGCCACTTCGGTGACATTCCGATGACATAATATCCTTGAGCTGATCCTATACCATCAAACACTCTGCGAAATGCTTAATTCTTCAGAAACTTATAGCAGAGATATAGCGTGCTTGAGCTCTTATGAATAGTCTCAATGAGATGGTGTTAGATAGATGATTAATGACGCCGGGGGTTACTTACAATTTATAATTATGTATTTTATATTTTTTTACAAAACTTAATAGATATCCGGGAACAATAAACGCAACAAAAAAATTGTAAATAGCTTTATTACCTGCGTATACCTAGCGATGGTACAAATTCAATGAACTTACAAAGTACATAAAAACAATAAATGCTTTAAATATTAAATATTAGCTTTAACTTATCTTACAATACATGTGAATGACTAGGACTTGTTTGAGAGTTTCTGCAGTTGGAACTCTTTCTTCAGTTCTTTAAGATTTGCTTCTAATATAGCCACCTGCAACAAGAAACAAAATACTTAAATGTACAATTTTTACTTTTTCTTCACTACTGCTCTCACAAATTAATTAATTAGGTTCAATTAGTGATTAACACTTGGAAAGCTTTCCAAATAATCTGTAAGGCAAGGTGAAAAGGAAGAAGGCGAAATGACCCGAGAAAGAGTTCCTTTGGCGGACGCCATCCGTAAACTTAGAATCGGCCACAGGCGTAGAGCTTCCGACAGTGTGCTGATTCTATAAAGTGGGCCCTTGGGAGACGGGTGGGGAGCCCCGTTACCCGATTTGAACTGCCCGCAATCAAGTGACGTCACAAGGGTGCTCCTAGTGACGTTATAGAGCGCTAACATCTTTGTAGAGTAGAGTACACACACCATCGCAAAACAAAAACAGAGATAAGGGAAACTGTTGCCCGATATTCTAGAAATACAAGAAGTTGGAGCATCACAGGGCCTAGACGAGATGCCTTTCGATAACCGCTAAGCGGAAAATGTATGAGATTTGACATAAGCCCTCGAACGACTTTCGATCGGAAATGTCAAATCGCATACATTTTCCATTATGCGATAGCGATTGTCAAATGACATCTTGTCTATGCCCTCAGGGTAACGTTTTAGTGGGTAGTCTCGACCTATACCATCTTTGGTCGAAGAGCCCACATATCCCTGTACCTCTCTCTCCCCACATAGTGCATAAATGCATTTTTTCCCCGAAAAAAAAGATCTAATTAACGACTGCTTTGTTCTATTAATGTTATTATCATGGTAAATATCCCGAATCTAATTCTAATTAATAACTAAATTGGCTCAAGAATAGGTTATTAATCAACAATAAGACGATCGATGATCAGTCCAAATTGATGTCTAAGTAAATATTATTTTCTACTTTCTTTGTAAATTAAATATTTTTTAAATTCTAACATAGGCAACCCTCGCCTTATTTGCTGTGTCCGAAAAGGGCGACTAAGTTTTTAAGTTCCATTTATATTTTAAGACCAGTGTACACTTGGTTGTCAATAAAGATTTGTATTTGTATAAAGATATAACCTCTTCAAATCTCAATTCCTTTCTGGCCTCCTTGATATACCCTCTGATGATGTTCATCTGCTCCAACAACGGGTCGTCATCGTCTTGGGTCGTGTCTACGGCGCTGGCCCCCGAGGCAGGGTCTGACCCCGCCACCATCCCAGCCGCTTCCATCCTCTGTCTCTCCATCTGGATCTGGCGCTCCGCTCGCTCGTAGCGTTGACGGCGCACTTCTTCTATCTGGGCCTCAGTTGGCAACTTACGGAGAGATAGAAGATCCTCCTGGAGTGTACAAAAGGCTTAGTTACAATCCTCATTAAAAAAACTCAATATAAGATTAATAATATTCATACAATCTGAGGAGCTTGGTGGCGTATTGGTTTGAGCGCTCTGGTTTCGATACGAAAAACAAAGCAACTTTCGCCATGGTTGGTCCTGGGATGGGTCAATCAAATTTATAATCTCAAGCTCCTCCATGCTTCAGACAGCACGTTAAGCCGTTGGTCCCGGTTGTTACTGCAACCGCTTTAACCCACCAACCCGCATTGGGCCAGCGTGGTGGTGTTATGGCCCAATCTCCTCATGTGTTTCTCCGATGTAGGAAGGCCTGTGCCCAGCAGTGGGACGTATATAGGCTGATGATGAATGATGAATGAATATTCATACAATCACACCTATTATCTAGCCCAAAGTAAGCATCATTAAGAGCTTGTGTTATGGATACTAGATAACGGAATAATAATGATAATAATATGTATATAAATATTTGAAATATACTAAATAAACATATAAACATCCATGAGTCATGAATAAATGGTACTGATCATACAAACATTTGCTTCTACTGGGATTCGAACCCGGGAACTACCAACCAAGTAGCCTCTATAGTAAGGGGCACAGACCACCCGGCCAGCCGGTCGTCAATATTGATAAATCATGAGATTAATTTCACTAAAAAAGGTGTTTGGTATATCAGCATATGCTCGTTTTCACTAACAATTGCTTAGCAATAAGAGTCACTTAGCGATTTTTAGCTCAGTCTATCTAAAGGAGATAGAAAGAGATAAATGTCAATAAGTCACCGAAGTCTAGGGTATGGTAAGTGAAAACGGGCAAGAGTTTCTGATGATGTGTCAGAAGAAAGTGTCGCAAATGCACACAATATTGTTGAAATTGTAAAAAAATATATTACAGATATAAATTATACCTTAATATAATGAGCTGCAGCTTGCCTAATAGCAGTCTGGAGACGGGCCTGCCTGGTGCCAGGATCAGCAGGGAAACTTGCAATCTGCTTGCTTAGAAGGTCTATACCTTCTGCTAGTTTGCCAATGCGGCCTCGCATAGCATTGACATCAGATAGGTTATATGTAGTTTCTCCATCAAATAAACTTGAACACATCTATAAATCAAAAATGAAATTTTTAACATTTTTAATTATAATTAAAATTAAAATTATAGTAAGGGATGAATGACTTATACTGTGTTCTTGATACTTTGTTTTTGTCGATGTGATTGATATACACAAGACAGCACATGAAGTGTCACAGTTGCTCTACGAAAGTCACCTCTATTGCAAATGTAGTAAGGGTAGTCTCGAGGTCATATTGTTATGTTTGATGTGCTGTCAACTGTGTAATGAAGTTATAAATAACTAATAATAAACAAAGAATTTCTGCAAAAGGACAGTGAAATGAAAAGGCTCTTTCTCACTCTGATAATATTAACAGCCTGCCAGGCAACTGGTCAGTACTTCTAACTACAGGCTACTCAGTCCCCAGTCCGAGTTTAGGCCAGATGGGGCAGATGTTTTTATGACAATAACAAGCACAAATATTTGTTCTCAGGTCATGGATGTTTATTATATTTATGTAGGTATATTCTAATATAAAATGTGTATATATATAAAATATGTGTATATAAAATTAAATTAATAATATTAAAAATGTTTTCCAATATACAGGGTGGTGCTGTCAATGTGACAATAAATTAAAACATGGGCTATACTTTAAATATTTGCCACTTTCAAAAACATCTTATTCATTTGATAATTTTATGACATTTGTATGGAATTATAACATTGGCTGCATTATTTCATAGAAATGTCCAGAAATTTTCAAAAGAATAAGATGTTTTTGAAAGTGGCAAACCATTTCTATGAACCAATATAGCCCATGTTTTAAATTTATTGTTGCATTGACAGCACCACCCTATATATCTCGTATCAATAACACAAGCTCTAAGTGATGCTTATTTTAGGCAAGATAATAGGTGTGAGTTTTTGAATATTAATTTGTCAAGCAGTGTTATCCCTCCGGAAGTTTATGAAAATTAAAAAATCTATTGTGCCTGGTATCTGATACTTGACAGGTTAATATTATATTATTATTATAAATTAAAATTAATAATTAATATTATTATTATAGTGAAAAAATGTAAACTAACCTTTTCATACATGGCTACAGCAGGTCTCGATTGGTCCATCAAACTTCTCATCTGCTCATACGCAGTCATCAGAACAGTCTTAGCATTCCTGCTATCTTGAACTTGCTTGCGCAGTTCAATGAGGTTATAGCAATGTTCACATAGTCTTAACCCATTCTTCTCCAAAGATTCTTGGTCAGGTTCTGCTGAAGTATTTGGTACTGAAGGGTCAATTATAGCACCTGAAATTAATTAACTTGATATGAAACCAAGAACAGGCAGGTACCAGTAGCATTGTGACCACAAACACCACTGGGGATCAATTTAAAAAATACTTTGCTCTGAAATCTATTAAATTTTAGAATTGTTAGTCATTACTGAATTACAAGAAGAAAACAATTTAAACAACCTAATAAAAAATATGTACAAAAGATGTCACTTTTATAAAGCATACATTGTAATGGGAGTATTACATTATGTACAATTAAAATACTTACGGGCAACATTTAAGTCTAAGTATAATGAACAGTCATGACATAAAATGGATCCACAGAGTCTACAGTGGTGTTTTCTCCTAGTTAGGTTAAAAGCCTTTGCACAATTTGGGCATAGTTTCACTGAAGTACCATCTAACCAAGGAACAACCTTAAATAAAAAAATGTCTATAAAGTTTCAACTAATTTTGTTAACACACATTGTATTTCAATACATAATGACATTTGACCTTTACCACCACCCCTGTGTCTTTGCAACAAAAGAATATAATTATTGTGTCTGGTTTTGTGAGTACTTCACAAATTAACAAGAAAACTACACAAAATGATGGCCAGTGTGACTGATAAATACATGAATAGATGATTACCTCTTGCTCATGCTGTTTTCTTAAGTTTTGGTCACTTGGCATATTACATACTAATTTATCTAGTCTTATCAACAATTTATTAGTCTCCGTAGCATATCTCTCCAGTCTAGCTGATCTAACTGCTTTGAAATAGTCAGAAGAACTACGTGACACGCCTATGACTTGTTCCTCTGAGTAATAATCTTGCTCCTGATAATTAAACTTAAGAGCCCGATCGAAAGTTTCCTTCAAGTCTGTGTCATCATTATTGAGTATAATTTTCTTCGCTTTTCCAAATATATCCTTAAGGGACTTCAGAACATCCTGTTCTTCTTGGTGAAGACTTTCAAAATGACTTGTAAGTTGCGTAGCCGATTTCAAGTCCGCTTTACATATTGGACACAAGAAACCCTCCAATATTTGATCTTCATTAGCAGTTGCCATTGTTGAACAAGTAGAATTTCTAATAATACATCGTCAAATTCTCATCAATTAAAAAGAATAGAGAAAACTATAGCCACAAACACTAAAAACTGTCCTTGGTGCTTTCATCAAAACCAAAATTTTCACTAGCCACAAATGACAGTGACAGTTTTATCGATAATCCTTACGGTCCTAAATACGCAAACAGTGCATACGTTACAAACAGTGCAAACGCCTTGGGCCGAATTGAATACGGTGCGATGTGCGCTGAACTGCGCTGTTTGCGTGCAATCAATTCGGACCACTTTCGCTTATTCGTGTGTAGGTACTCTTGTCAATGACCCTAACAAAAACTTTCTAAGATTATACGTTTTTAATCAAAGAGTAAATTTTTAAAGTATTTCTGGCAAATTAAATATGTTTAGAAGTTTTTATCAATTCAAAAATAAAATATTAACAACATTTTCCACAAAGTCTAGGTCTTAACCTCGAATTTGACATTTTGACATTAGCGCACATACTGCACTACTTTGGCTGCGGTTCGAAAACCGTTAAAAGTAATTATCGGCGTCTTTGAGCTCGCTAATAGCGCTCAATTGCGTCACGAAATGCTGTAAGCGCGCTAACATAAGCCGGGGGTGGGGAACCGCGTGACGTCATCGATGACATCATAGCACACTTACAGCGCTAATGTTCTCGAGGAAAATCACTGTGAGCGAACTGTCAAACTGTGGTTTGTTTATTTATTTTAGGTTATTTATGGTAAGCGGAATTGTTGGTGTCCAGGAAAGAGAAGTTGTATCGTTAAATTAAGAATTCACAAACACAAAAGTAAGTACTCACTACACAGAACAGTTCTGTAAGAAAATTAATAACTTTGTATATGCACTCAAACAAACCAAACGTATATCAAGTTTAAATACAGCTCGTACGGCATGCTATGGATTTGTTGACTCCATTTTGCGGTATGGAGTTATATTTTGGGGTAATTCCACAAATCGAGAAATGGTATTTAGGTCACAAAAGCGATGTATTCGTGCCTTAAGCAGCATACAAACAATTGACTCCTGTATAGAATACTTCAAATCTATAAAAAATCTGACACTTCCATGTCTATATATATTGGAATTAGCTTTATTCGTTCATTATATATTTATTCAAATCAATCCTCATTTATTTGTAGCCGCAGAGACTATAAATAAAATAAACTTAAGAAATAAAACGAAGCTTTACATACACCCTTCAAAAACTATGCTGTATCAGAAAGGTGTTCTTGCTATGGCTATTAAAATATATAATCGATTACCTGACAGCCTGAAACAGCTACCAATACATTTATTTAAAAATCAGTTATCACGTTTGTTGCTGGACAGGGCTTACTGCTCGGTTGCTGAATTTATTAATGACAAGTCTGTGCGCCGCTAGTTTTATTTTCTATTTTTATATTTTTAATAGAATTTTAATTTTAAATCCCTAATTATTTGTAAAATTATATTTATTTTTGATTCCACTTTTATTTTATTTGTTGACATGTAAAATATTGTAATGACATTGTTATTAATGTATCGTAATTAATGTATTATGTTAAATATTTGTATGCCTACAGGCGGGCCATAGTCTCGAACTTGTAAAAATTTATACATCTATATAATTGTATCTACCTATGTGCCACAAATAAAGTTATTATTATTATTATTATTACTCAGATTACACTGTTTTAGACTCGAATACTGAAATGCAATAGAATTGATATGAAAATTGCCATTTGACAGGTTGACACGCTAAAACACTGGTCCGAAATCGTGAGAACGCTGAAAGCTCTGCGAGCACTTTTATCGCGAATTTTATTTCGGACCGGGCGATTATAATATCTAGCGCTATGAGCCCTGTAATCTGTTTCGGACCGTAGCCTTTTTCGTGAACACCATGAGCACGGATTCATGACGTCACAATAATCTCAATGGCACAAATACGTTCAATTCGGAGCGTTTGTAAGCGCGCTATGTGCGCAAATGTTTCAATTTGGACCGTAGGGGAGCACTCCTTGCACGGGCGGTAATCTCCCATACAACGTATTTGTTCTCTATGGAAAGAGGCCCTACCAAGGAACTTATGTTAAAAGTTCCTTGGGCCCTACATCATTAAATGACAGATAACACCCCCCGCCCTCCTCCCGCCCCACCTCCGTCAACCAGTGACAGACTGACGGTAGACGCCATTACACTTTTTGTGTTTGTTTGGTTTGAGTCACAGATCACTTAAATAGTGTTTGAGTGTGCTTTTTAGTTGATTAATTTCCGACCATATCTCCACAATTATCTGTAATATCTGCGGTATTTACATTGTGCAAAATGTATTATTTCTGGTCTGTTAATGGGTGTAATAGTATACGACAGGACGTTTATCTTCACCGTTTCCCGGTAACAAGTGAAAAAAGAATCAAGAAGTGGTTACAGTGAGGGAGTAATACACTTCAACGTTTGAGTTTATATGAACTCAAGAATCACTTCGTTTGCCATAAGCACTTTGAGAAACGATTCATCACGCCAAAGAATCGCTTACTGGCTACTGCATATCCAACTTAGTTTACAAATGAAGAGATTTCCACTGGCATACCGTCCATGCAGTTAGAGGTTACCGGTAAGAAACTATAAATAAAGATAGATTTTCAATTTGATATAACTTTACATAAACATTATACGGAACTAAAAATTAAATAATTAATCAGTTTTATCATTTATATCGATAATGGAACACTTTTTACCTAGCAAACAATGACATTAAAACACTTGATGGTTATCTGTTACCTATCCAGACAGATCTGTGTCTGCATAAAAATAAAATAATTACGTATAACTATATTTCGTGGATTAGCTAAAATATACAGCTTAGACTAATTTTAAACTGTTACAGAGAATGCTTATCAAAAGCACAACTATTTCCGGCAAAGACTTTAGACCATAATTATTGCAAGTCTGATTCTGCAGCACTACGGGAGATACCTGTGAATACATTAATGTCAGCAATAAATGTACAGGAACAAGGACCTGTAGCATCAAACCCAGGTTTGAAATTAAATATTATGTGAAACAACATTTTCAATATAACAATTCCAATATGTTTTTGTTCAAAGTTTGTAATACATTTGAGATATAATTATTGGTAAATTGAAATATAATTATTTATTCTTAATTTTTGATTTTAACATTATTAGAAATGTATAAAAATATAACTTAGTTATTAAAATAATATAAAACTTGAAAAATTTCACGTCCTGAGGTGGGAAACGAACCCGCGATCTTTCGCAATCCGAGTGACTGCTCTAACCACTTAGCCACCCAGGACTTGGCCAGCCTCAGGACGTGAAATTTTTCTATTTTTCTAGCTATTTTGGAAGAATTGTAAAAGAGACAAATGAGTATTTGGAGGAAAGTAGACATCAAAAGAATGTTATAAAAAACCTAAAAGATATTTTTTTATCCAAATACTCATTTAGTTTCTTAAAATGTGAAGCCCATAAAGAAAGTATCTTGCATTGTTTTCTTAACATTTCTTAAATGTTGTAAGTCTTTAATTGGTGCAATACAATAAATAAAATTGTTATGGGAACTGATATTTCTAGACTAGATGATGAAAGTTTGCCTCCACTTCAGGCTAAGGCTTTGTTAAAACATAAAAGATATTAAAAAATAAATCATTGAATAAATAAATAAATTGTTTCATTTATTAAATTTAGCTACATAAATAAATGGTTTCCTATAATACAAACTGCGCTGCAAAAAATATTATGGCTGTATATAAAATTGACTAATGCCTCATTAGTTTCACATTTAAAAAAAAAAGAAGCTGTCATGTATCATTTCAGTATTGACAGCTTTATTTTGTGGTACAATTATCTGTATGCGAGATGTTCGTCTGATGCGTAGCATCACTATATCGTCTGTGACTCCTTGCCATGTTTTCTTTTTTTAAAATTCATTCTCCCTGTAATGGGAAGGCAAAGGGAACTAATGCCCATACAGCCATGTCTTCAGCATTTCTTTTTTTATTGCACTCAAATGCTAGTGTTACACATTTCAATGTATCTTAGGAGTATTTGACGCGAAATATATAATAAGTCTCCATATGATGCTACTTGATAAGGTGGGCGCTTTGTGTTCACAGACATATTACTTGATAATGAATAATGCAAGCATCTTGTATTAAATAAGTGTCAAACAAGCTGCGGATGTGGCGTGAATACGAGTGGCGTTAGCATATAAATTATAACAGAGGGGTTTTTTTTTTTATCAAATTTGAATCTGTAAAACTTAAGTTTATATGACATATGACGTCATATGCCATACTTCATAGCAAAAAGTTAGGCGCTCGCCCTGCTGCCCTTCTAAGTACGAGCGATGTGTCCGCCCAAATTATGCTACTTTTTGCGCACTTATGTTGAGTAACTCTGTGAGCTATTTTAGTGAATTTTTAAAGTCTAAGGCAGTCGCTTTTAAATTTAGGTGTAGATAAAAATAAAACAACACACTACATAATAGACTTCATATATTCTGTTACATTATTATGCAGTTGTCTCAACTCCTCGACGGCGTCGCTTGTTTCGGGCCAGCCTTGTTTCTCGGCGGCCCGAAGCACCGCTTGGCCCGTCAGCCGCGCGGACGACATTTGCTGATCGCACTGAAGCCTGTCTTTGTCCTCGGCTTCTTGCCTGGCCTTCATGGAGAAGTCGAGGAGGGTTTGGGCCAGCTCGACCACTTGCTTGCAGGTTTCTGGGCTGTTCGACCAGTTGCCACTCTGCAAGGGAAATGGTGAATTTTGATAATAATATTCATACACTCGAGGAGCTCGGTGGCGTAGTGGTTTGAGCGCTCTGGTTTCGATCACGAAAACAAAGCAACTTTCGCCATGGTTGGTCCTTGGATGGGTCAATCAAATTTATAATCTTGAGCTCCTCCGTGCTTCGGAAGGCACGTTAAGCCGTTGGTCCCGGTTGTTACTGCAACCGCTTTAACCCACCAACCCGCACTGGGCCAGCGTGGTGGTGTTATGGCCCAAACTCCTCATGTGTTTCTGCCATGTAGGAAGGCTTGTGCCCAGCAGTGGGACGTATATAGGCTGGTGATGATTCATACACTCACACCTATTATCTAGCCCAGTGGTCGGCAAACTTATTAGACAAAGAGTCAAATATGAACATTACAACAATTTTAAAAAAATGGGAGCCGAATCTGCTTGTTTAGTAAACTTTTATTACACTAAATAAGTAGTACATTAAATGAAAATATTATTGCGCCTTCCGTGGATATTTGTGCCAAAGCCGCACTTAAGAAGCCAAAGAGCCACATGCGGCTCTGTAGCCGCACTTTGCCGACCACTGATCTAGCCCAAAGTAAGCATCATTAAGAGCTTGTGTTATGGATACTAGATAACGGAGAAATAATATCTAAATAAATATTAGAAATATACTTAATAAACATATAAACAGCCATGACTCGTAAACAAATGCCCATACTCATCATAGAAACATTTGCTCATACCGAGATTCGAACCCGGGATCTCTTGAGCGAGTGACCTGCATAGCAAGGGGCACAGACCACTCGGTCAGCCAGCCGTCAAATAACAGGATGCTGAGTTGCTAGATCACAAAATAATTATTTGATAGAAAGCTATGTTTATTATGTTACATATTATTTTGAACAATAACGTGCACAAAGAGGTATACACTTTTGACAATCCGTGACTCTTTATCAATCTCACCGCCTATTTACGTCCCACTGCTGGGCACAGACCTTCCTACATAGGAGAAGCGCAACAGGAATTTTGGGCCACAATACCACCACATTGGCGCAATGCGAGTTGATAGGTTAAAGCGGTTGCAGTAACAACGGGCTGGACGTGCCTTTCGAAGCACTAAGGTTATAAATTTGAATGACCCATCCAGGATCGACCATGGCGACAGTTGCCTTGTTTTCGTAAACCACTACGCCACCGAGCTCGTCAATGTTCTTTATGCACGTGATTAAACATCGTTAATTTAAATAATTATCTCGCGAGATTATTAACCGTCGAAAAATTTACGTCACATACTTGGCCTGATTCTGAAGACACTCTAATTCTAAATTTAAGTACAGTACATCTCTTTCTCGCAATATGTAATAGGAAAAAGATAGCAAGAATTTGTTTAGTGCTGTCAATTAAATTTAGATAGATTTTAAAGTAACCATAGACAATTTTATACGGAGGTCCCTCCTAAACACTGCATTTTATCACGTTCAATAAGGTCTAAAATTTAACGCACATTTCTAAATGTCAAATTATATGCCAGCCATCCCTTTCGTATTCATTTTGAGAGAAATAAATGGACTGAACTTAAATTGAGACTTCTCCAGAATTAGGGCCACTGTCGAAAGTGGGTAAATATAACAGGTTCTTGTCACTAATTGCAAGGCAATAAAGATTTGTTTTATACAACTAGATGACAAACAAGCTGACGGCCCACCTGATGGTAAGCGGTTACCGCCGCCTACAGACACCTGCAATAACAAGGAAAAATCACTTTATATTGCAGGTGCGTTGTCATCCTGTGGCCGCAAATGAAATGCCGTCCATGCCCAGTAATTACACTGGCTACCTTTCCCTTCAAATTCAAATTCAAAATTATTTATTCGCGAACATGGGTCATATACAGGTGGTGCTCAAATACAAATAAAGCGCTTGGAATCCATATTCAGCCTTTTGGCAAGCAAAATATTACATATAGGTGTAGGTAATTAACATTAACATTAGAATCCATTATTATTAATATGCGTATAACAATTACATTATTATTATTACATTATTATTATTATCATTATTCTATTATTTTTAATTATTTCAGTCTAGTTAAATATCAGTGTTTATCCAATCGAATCCTAAATTATTAATAACATTAAAGACAATAAAATTAATTAAAATACAATTTTATCCGCTAGGTATTCTTTGGTGGAATAATATGCTTTGTCTATGAGTAGTTTGTTAAGAGCTCTTTTAAATACAGTACACTGATCTATTCCAGTTATTTCCTTTGGAAGATGATTATATAGGCGTGGCGCCATTCTTGGGTTTTACTTGGGCGAAATACAATTTTGTGGTTACGCCTTTCACTTTTAAAATTTTCAAATAAAGATAATTTTTTTTCACAAATAATATTGTTTCAAATATGTACAAGCATGGTAACGTTAATATTTTTAATTTAATAAAATAAGGCTTGCAGCGGTCAGTCTGTTGTAGATGACATATCTACCTAATACACCTTTTTCAATCCGAAACACAGCGAACTGTGTCACGGCTGAAATAAGAAAGGCGATGATACCTACCCTGACGATCTTATACAGGGTGGTGCCGTCAATACTACAATTAATTAAAACATGGGCTATATTAGTTCATAGAAATGGTTTGCCACTTTCAAAAACATGTTTATCATTTGATAATTTCATTACATTTCTATGAAATATTGCAGCCAATGTTATATTATTTCATACAAATGTCATGAAATTATCAAATGAATTTGATGTTTTTGAAAGTGGCGAACCATTTCTATGAACAAATATAGCCCATGTTTCAATTTATAGTCGTATTGACGGCACCATACTATATACTCGGCCTACTACCAATTGAAAGATGTTAAAATGTCAAAGTGGGTAGATATTATTTATTAAGACCACTCAACCAGCCAGCTGTCAAATTTTAGTATTAATATACAGTATAAATTTCAAGTTATTTACCAGCGTATATCCTTTATAAGCCTTTAATAGTCGTTGCGCCTTCAGTAAATAGGTAGGGCTTAGATCAGAGTACAGTTGCCATATCTCAGGTTTGTTTTGAGTGATTGAAGTGATTCTGCCAAACAATTCCAGTACTCGTTTTGTCAGCCTGAAATAAAAGATTAAGATTTTTTATATAAAAAAATGAAAAGTATATTAATGACATCTAGCAATAAGAAAAGAAACGTGTGGCAAATTAATCTATTTTGGGCAGACTTGGACAGTTTGGTGTTTTTTCGTAAATTATGTAAGTATTTCGCTCATAAGTACAGACGGGCGCAAAATCAACTTAACAGGACAGTTGGAAAACGACCCTTAGCCCATTTGCAGCGTCAAACGCCGATCGGCGTTAAATGGAAATTACTCATAACTTTGCCAAAATAAAATCATAAAAAGAATGTTTTCAATATGTGTATGTCATTTGATAGTACGACAGCCCTATGATCACCGTTTCAGGAAAGGACAGTTATGAAAATATGGTGAATTCAGTAAAAATGCACATTACGGACCCAAGATTTTGGGGGTTTTGGTGGAGAGGGAAATTTGAGGATAAGAATCAACAAAAAGTTTTATTTTGTGCAAATTTCCAGAATACCAACTTAAGTAATATTATTCCACTTAAAATGTTTGCTAGTGTTTACTTGTGAATTGGGCATTATTTACAAATCTATTACTCGGTGCGGAAAACGCTTATCGGTGTTTATTTTATCCATATATGAGGTGCGGCTCACGCCAATCGGCGTTCCATCTGTAAGGCTGTCCGCCCACGTCCGATAATCGGTGACCGATTTACTGTAGGAGAAAAATAGAACGTAGTGATAGCAATAGTGCAACGCACACGTCCTACAAAAAGTCAGTCAAAAATCGCTCATAAGAATCGGGAGGAAAAATCGGCCCGATTATCTGTCCTACAAAAAGTCTGACGTGGGCGCACATCCTAAAACAGTCCGCACCCATGAAATACAATCAATTTTTGTCGCCGCATTGAATGGGTAATACAGAGGACCACTAACTTCAAAGTGTTTCGTATGTAAAACTTTTTCCGTGATAAATTTATGCCATAGTAACGTCGCTAGTTCGAGATTTTGCTGAGTAGGCGAAAGAATTAAGGTCCTTAAATTTTTTATTGATTATTATTGACATCAAAACTGATAATTTCGGTTTCCATACCTCGCAGCACTATGCCCGTCGGCATCCTTATAATCCTGAAGCACAGCCTTGACGAGAAGCGAAAGCAGCTCGACGTCGTCGAACTTGTTCAGTAAGTCCAGGAGGCGATGACAGCCGCGGATCACGTCCTCGAAGTGGCCAGTGTCCATGCTCACTGTCAACACGTTCTCCCAAAGCTGAAGGAAAATCTTATATATAAAATTCTCGACTCATAAATTTAGTTACCATATTCCTCCGAAACGGCTAGAAACTTCCTGAGAATCAGTTAGGTACTAACAATGTTTTTTTTGTCAAATTTTTTTTTTTGGCTAAACAGGGTTTAACAGGGAGGAGCTCGGTGGCGTAGTGGTTTGAGCGCTCTGGTTTCGTTCACGAAAACAAAGCAACTTTCGCCATGGTTGGTCCCTGGATGGGTTAACCAAATTTATAATCTTGAGCTCCTCCGTGCTTCGGAAGGCACGTTGGTCCCGGTTGTTACTGCAACCGCTTTAACCCACCAACCCGCATTGGGCCAGCGTGGTGGTGTTATGGCCCAAACTCCTCATGTGTTTCTGCCATGTAGGAAGGCCTGTGCCCAGCAGTGGGACATATATAGGCTGGTGATGATGATGATGATGATGAAACAGGGTTTTCCCGTCCAACTAGGAATTTAATATACTACATTCAGTAGGTCTGAGGATCGGCTATTATCTATTTCTTATCCTGGACATTTTTTTTATGACAATACAACGTTTGCGGGGTCAGCTAGTATGTAATAATAATCATACACTCACACCCAATATCTAGCCCAAAGTAAGTCCTTAAAAGCTTGCGTTATGGATGCTAGATAACGGATAAATATTGATAATAATGGCGCTTGGCATGGCTAATAGTTTAGACTAAGCAATTATAGAGAACACATGCTTAGTCTTAATTTAAGTTCAGTGCATCTCTTTTTTCAAAATGAATACGAAAAGGATGGCTGTCATATAATTTGAGATTTAGAAACGTGCGTTCAATTTTCGACCTTATTGAACGTGATAAAATGCAGTGTTTAGGAGGCACCTCCGCCGTACATGCCGTCTAAAATTGTCTATGGTTTCTTTGAAATCTATCTAAATTTAAGTGACAGCTCTAAACAGATTCTTGCTATTTTTTCTATGACTTATTTCGATAAAAAGATATACTGTACTTAAATTTAGAATTAGTGTGTTCCCAGAATTAGGCCCAATATCTAGCCCAAAGTGAGTATCCTTAAGAGCTTGATGGATACTAGTTAACGGAGAAATATTGATAATAATATACAGGGTGTTACGCCGCGTTTACATTTATCTGATGCCTTCTGACGTGACGCGTTCGAACGGAATCGGTTTCATATCTTTACTTAGGGGGACGCTCTCTAATATGAAGGCAGGTGGTAGTGCTGGTCACCCTAAGCACGACTTGCTAAAAATAAATTTGAAATCGCGAAAAAAAAAATAGCTGTTTCATACAAATTGTAATATCTACACGGCCTGTTTGTATCGACCAGGTAATTATTTTACATTAGCCTTACTATATCTTTAGGCAGAAAGAGCCTGTAGTCCTCTGGCTTTGGATATACAACTTCCAGAATCACAATGACATAAGAGATGCTCGACAAAGTTGTGTTGGGGAGAGTTGCATTTTATGTAGTGTGTGGTTAGTAGCAATCAAGAAGCGAGATTTTGTTCTACCGTTTGCGGTGGCGTCAGTTGTATTATTAAGTTTAATTTCTTTGTTTGATGGCTAATACGGTTACTACCCTATCCCGTATTGGCACAACCTACATGATGCGCGCGAGTGAGACAGCGCTCGCGCTTCTTGTTTTTTAAATTCCTTCTCCCTGTAATGAGAAGGCAAAGGGAACTAATGCCCATACAGCCATGTCTTGAGTATTTCTTTATTTCTTCCTTTATTGCATTGAATTGTTGGTGTTACACATTTCAATGCCTCTTAGGAGTATTTGACGCGAAATATATGATGACAGTCTCCATATAGTGCTACTTGATGAGGTGAATAACCACAAAAAACTTCTCATCGTATTTCACACCACAATCACTTTTATTCTAATAATCTTAGTTGTACGTCAACACAAACACTTGTTTAATAAAACAACACCACTTTTAACACAAAGTTCGTTCCCACACAATTTTCAATTATTGCAATAAAAATCTTGAGTGACACCTCAAAATCCCGCCAAACGCCCCCGCGCTTCTTGTTGGCTTGCGCGGTTGCTATTGCGCATGCGCATGCGTGACCCGTGAACGCGCGCCGAGCGACGAGCGACAGTCAGTCTGAGAACGAACGGTTTCAAGTGTATGTGAAAACCGCACCGCTACGTACCGCCCGCGCTACCATCACTGCTGATCTCCACAGCGTCAAGGTATTGTGGCTTCCCACCCGTTTAGCCGCAATATACAGTGCACTTAATAGGGTAGTTGACAACTTTTTTTTTATTTCATAAATAAGAAGTTTATAAATCATAAAGAAATATTGCAAAGGTAATAATATGTCTAAGATCAATAGTTTCACAGATATAGTGGTATGTTTGATGTGTTTGCGGCGCATCGTCCAAAAACGCTCCATAGAAAATCTACGGAACAGATGACGTCACATGTTCCCATATTACTAAGAAATGTATGGGCGTACTGACAAAATTAATAATAACTATGTATTAAGTATGTTTTTATTAATAGTTGTCATAATAACAGTTGTTTTAATTGATGTCAGCAATCTAATATCTTTAACATTTTTAATAAATATTGAAAAAAAAAATATGACCATTTTTTTCATTTTCAAAACAGTACAACTTCAACAATATTTCATATCTTTTAAGTTTGAATTGTTTTTATGGTGAACATTTGCGTACATTTTTCGAATTTGTGACAAATAGCGCCATATTCAAACTTAGGCAACATCCCAATTGTAAGATTTTAACGCCAGTTGATTACCAGCCTGTGGCGTAGCTTGCTTTCGATGGGCCTGTATCAAAAAATTTTGGGGGTCCTATGATAATTACACAAAGTGTCGGGTTTGACGTGGTCTAAATAAAGACCATCGATGGAGGGCCTCATGGTTTTTTTGAGAAAATATTTAAAGGATAAGTTTTTAAAGTATGTCGTTTTTGTTATGTGACTTTTCGAAGTGAAAACCTCCTAAAATAAGTATATAAAATATCATCCAAATAAAATAAAAAGTTTATATTTTCCCCCACTAATTATTAGTTCGAATTAAACACTGTACTAATAATCTAGGGGACTTATTCAATATACACATTTAAAAAATTAGGCCTGTAGAATAACCGAAATTTTAAAAAGTATGCAACATTTCATAATCATAATCATAATCATAATCGTTTATTGTTTCCATTGTTTGTTTGGTGTCATCATGAAAAAAGTATACAATCATGGAACCCCGTTAGGGCACTACAATTTGTGGACTTAAACTAATTAAATTATAATTGAATTAAATTGTACAATGTCATATAAAATTCAATAATTAATAACATATAACTGAATACAATAATTAAACACAATAGTCAAATTTTCATAGGTTACTTTACAAGTCATATCAAGCATATAATAGAAATAATAAAATCATTAGGTATATAATCATGATGTCACTATTAAAAAAAACTCCTCTAGAGTATAGAATGATTTTTGTATAAGATACTCTTTTAGTTTTCTTACAAATGGTTCATACCTGACTTCCGACCTAAGGCAAACTGGAATTCTGTTATATATTTTAATAGACATTAGCTTGGTACTGGAATTAAAAAGCTGCAGTCTACTGACTGGTAGAGCAAGATTTCCTTTGGAGCGGGTATTTAAGCATGTATCGCGCATATCATCCTTTGACTGAAAATAATTTGGGTTTAGCCTAACGAACTTGCAAATTTCAAGTATGTACATACTGGTCAGGGTTAGGATTTTAAGGTCAACAAAGTGCGGTCTGCATGTTTCAGTCTGTTTGATGTTGACTAGTATTCGTATGCATTTTTTTTGCAAGATAAATAGGTCTTTGGCGTTAGTGCTATTTCCCCACAGTATGATTCCGTATTGAAGCCAAGATTGAGCGTATGCGTAGTATGCAGATAAGGCAGTTGGTATATCAGTACTCCGTTTAATCTCCAACAGGGCGTATAAAAAACGAGACATTTTGCTTTTTATGCGGTCAACGTGAAACTTCCAAGTAACATTAGTGTCTATCTCTATACCAAGTAATGGGACGCTCTCTACCGATTCTATAACTGTATTGTCTATAGTGAAGTTAAAACCTTTAATTGCAGTTTTTTGACGTGGTCTGAAGTGTATTAACTTGGTTTTTTTTAAATTTATTTCCAAATTGTGATCCCTAAGCCAGTGTAATACATTTTCGAACATATCTGAGAGCCTATTATGAAGTTGGGAAGGAGAATCACACGGGATTAATATTGATATATCATCAGCAAAAGCAATCGAGTAATCATATATTATTTTCAGCAAGTCGTTAATATATATCAAAAAAAGTGTACAACCGAGCACAGAGCCTTGCGGGATTGAATTCGGCATATAGCATTCACTTGATCTACATGTTGTAGTAGTCCCTGTTTTTAAGTCGCAGCTTGCTATCTCAACATACTGCTGTCGTCCGGTCAAGTAAGACGAGAACCAGTCATGTGCGATCCCTCTTACACCGATGCCCTGTAGCTTCAACAGTAGAATTTTAAACAACACGCAATCATATGCCTTGCTCAGGTCTAGCAGAATACCCACTGCGTAACGTTTATTATTTAAGTACTCTAGTGCTTTTTGTATATAGTTGTACACTGCTAGAGTAGTTGAACGGTTTTTCCTAAAGCCGAATTGTTTTTTATCAAACAATTGAAACTTTTCGCAAAAGGTGGTCAATCTCCTACACATAGCCATCTCGAATATTTTAGAGGCAGTCGGCAGTAGTGCAATAGGGCGATAATTGTTAGGGTCAGTTTTATCCCCTTTCTTGTAAATAGGCTTTACCACGGCTATTTTTAATTTATTTGGAAAAGTTCCCTCTCGAAATGACTGGTTAATCAGAAGTGCGAATGGTAAAGTCAATTCATTTGAACATTCTTTCATTAATACGGGGGGCACCTCGTCTATTCCAAAGCTGCGCTTATTTTTCAGGTTTCGTATAATAGAAGAAACTTCCTGACTATTAACTGGCCACAGATACAATGATTGAGTGGTTGGATTAAGGACAGGTCTGCCTGTAGGCAGGTTTCCCTCTGTTTTCCCGCCCACTGCTGAGAAAAAAGTATTAAAAGAATTTGCTATCTCTGATGGATCGTTGCAAATTCTGTTGTTAATTTGTAGTTCAATATTTTGGTGTGATTTCATCCTTTGTTTATTTGTCTTTTCTTTTATAATATTCCACATAGTTTTTATTTTATTGGTAGAGTTCTTCATACGATTCATATATTGCTGTTTTTTTGATGTCGTTACAGCTTTTTTTAATATTTTTTCGTACGTTTTATAATGTGAATGTAAGATAGGATTATTAGTATGCACCAAAAATAATTTTAAGAGACGTTTATGTAAACAGGACTTTTTTATTCCACTTGTAAGCCAGCCTTTGTTACAGTTATTTTTTATTTTCATTTTTTTCATTGTTATAGTCTTATCTAGGATATTTGTCAATGTATCCTGGAAAGCATTATAGTTTTTATTTAGATCTTGATCTTCCCTGATAATTTCATTCCAGTTAAGTTTTTGAAGCTCTAGTCTAAATCTGTTCATATTTAATTTATTAAAGACTCTTTTCTCTATCCATCGTGCTGTCGAAGATCGTGGGAGAGTTGCATTCATAGAGACAAGGATGCTTTTATGATCAGAAAAGCCATTGTCTTCGACACAAAGTACCGTCTGCCTATGTCGGAAATTAGTAAAAACCAGGTCCAGACATGTTGCGCTATGCTGAGTTACACGCGTAGGTTCGCTATTTAGTTGGTCAAAATTATAAGAAAGCATTAGATCTAGAAGAGTTTTTGTCTTTGTTGTGTTTTCCAATACATTTAGATTAAAATCGCCTAATATTATAATGTCATTTTTGTTGTATTTTATCATTAATAGATTCATAAGATTTGTCAAAGAATTGAAAAATGTGTCAGGTTCTCTATTACTATTTGGCCAATATACAACAATAAGTAGTAGATCATTTATGATAACAGCACATATTTCGAACACACATTCTATAGACATGTTAACAATTTCTGTACGCTCACAAAATTTCAAATTATGTTTCAACATTATACAAACACCACCACCTTCATGGTTCTTACGACAATAGCATGAAGCCAACTTATAACCACTTAGTTTTAAAAGATCTAATTTGCTATTTGTCAGCCAAGATTCTGATACACATAATGCTCCTATATAAGGTTTAGTATCCAAGTATGCTTCAAGTAAATATTGTTTATTTTTTATACTACGCATATTTTGGCTCAACATTGTAAATCTGCTAACGAAAAAATGTCTTGTCCGGAGACAATTTACTCTTAGAGACATTCAAAATCAAGTTATCATTTGTGGTAGAATCGATGAACAGGGCTTTTTGGTTGGGTGTTAAATATTTAAGTAAGTCAGCTATGATACATTTTAATCCTTTTCCGTTGAGTTTACCATTAACATATGAGAACATGTCCATTTCTAAATTACAATTTGAGTCCAACAAGTGAGCATATTTATGGTTATTGACATCTAAAAATAATAACATATTAAAGGTCTCGACCCTACAGTTATGTAACATTGCTCCACATATATAAGTAGGTGCACATAAAATTATATTGGTATTTTTTATATTAGTTAGGGTATCTCGAATATATGAAATCAATTGCAAGTAGTCTTTAGATTCCTCAAAGTCAGCTTCTCCAATCATTATTATTACATGGTCCGCCTTGGTGAAGTGTTGTGTCCTTTGCTCGATGTTTTGTAGTAATTGATGTATTCCGCCGTTGGGGGTCATGTAGTGACAGAAATTAAAGAGTGTTGGAATTTCGGTGTTTTCTATTTTTTCCAACAGTCTTGTTTTCTTATTACTGCTAATAATCAACAGATTTTCTTTTTTGTGACAATCTTTTTCTACTACTACTACGCCATCTAGCGGTATGCTTGAGGTTTGCTTAGTATTAGTTTCAATTTCATGGCTAAAATTGAGACGATTTTTGTTGAGATTCTTTTGGTTACTTTTTTGTGATCGCTTTTTGACGGTGGATTTGCATATATCTTTTAAATTATTTACTTTACTTTCATATATTTTTATTTCATTTTTGAGCTGACTATTTTCCAAAAGTAAGTTTTCTATTTCATTTTCCGCAGAAAGTAATTTTTGTTGTAGTACTTTAACTATTTCTGCCATTTCTTCTAGCTTTCCCTGGTTTGATCTTAGCTCTGGACAGCTTCTATTCAAAATATCCGGGCTTTCGTATGTGGCTGAAGAGTCATCCAAGCATTCCTCATCGGTTTCAAGGGATTCAAATGAGTTTTCGGTTGGAATATTTATTTTAATTTTTTTCCTATGTGTCACGTTTTTATTTTGAGTGTCAGGCGTTACGTTAAATAGTACATTACAGTTCTGGGTGTTATTCAGACATGTATGACATTTCCAGTTAGATTTATTTTCAGTGTCCATTAGGTGAAATCTCTTTTCAGATACGTTAGTACAAAAAATATGGTATGAATGTTTACAAACTGTACATATCAAATATTGTCGGGTTGTTATGCTATCAGTACATTTCTTGCATTGCGAAGTCATCTCGTACACAAATTAAAATCCTAAAAAATTACAAAATCACGCCCTCTATCGGGTAGTAGATTGACTTGCTTTTTCGTAGTACGGATACAGAGTAATTTTGCCTTTTTACGCTAGATGTCACGTTCTGTGCTATCTTAATCCTTAGTGTAATAATGTTTAACTTAACAACTGTCAGATGTCAGCACGTTAGTTTATGGAATGTCAATATGGATCAGCTGATTGGTCAGCTGTGGTGTCTGTGATCACTAATATGTCTTTTTGTTGTTTACATACCTCACAAAATTATTTAAAGGGCTACCATATATTCCTGATGGAGTTAATGGTTTCAGATCGTGCTGTTAGATAAATCAACTTTCTATTTAGTGAAATGTGGATGGTGAACTGTGTTTACTCACAACAAGGATCTTCCTTTGATTCGCACACTTTACGCAGGTAGGTAGGCAAACACTCCCTCAGAATCACTTGAACTGTTAGTAATTATTTTTTCATTGCAGCACGCATATACTTTTCGCAAAAAACATTGTTACACTGCTGTGACACTTATACTTGTAAAGTACCAATGATTATACTTAAAATACTGCGATACTTTATTATTTAGAAAAAAAAAAAAATACCTTTTCGGGTACCTATTTTAGATAAAAAAAACTATTTTCTTGAAAACTAAGTCGATAGGCGGCGGTAACTTACCATCAGGTGGGCCCTCAGCTTGTTTGTCATCTAAAAAAACCAGTTTGCATAGATGTATTGACTCCATCCTCCTACTTCCTTCCCTAGGAAGGATGTTTTTCAACTGACCTTCCAATTGTCGTAGTTGAACTTGAGCGCCTCCATGAGCGCCCTGTACGCGCGGCCGTTGTCGGATTGGTTCACGTACACCTTGGCGAGGTTGTTCCACGCCTCGAACGAGTTCGGCTGCAGGTAAGTGTACCGGCGGTACGCTTTCGCTGACGTCTCCCAGTTTTCTGTCTTCAGTGCTGCGTATCTGGGGTATTAATTATGGGAGTATAGTATTACTGGGTGGAACTCGGATAGGCTATCTCCTTTCTGAGGATGTAATCAGGTAGATCATACCAAATTTTATCTAAATCAGTTCAGCGGTTTAGGCGTGGAAAGGTAACAGACAGACAGAGTTACTTTCACATTCATAATATTAAATATGGATTCACATATGGTCGGCTGATGATCAAATTGCGTAACTCCCAAAACATCGAAATAAAACCTTTAATGCCGCCTAGTCCTACAAATGATTCTAAATTTTCACTCTTAAATACATGCACATACTTAAAACTCATACCAAAAGTAACTATATATGTCTGTCTTTCAGTCAGACATAGTTAGTTTTGTCATGTCAGATGAAAAGAAATGTTCCAAAACTGTATGGAATTCCGGCCAGGTCTATGTACAGTATACTGAAAAATAGGTAAAAATATACAAAAGTGTTCAATTGTCCGTTTTCTTTTTATTTGTTTTGTTGCGTGGTACATAACAAGAATTTTTATAGAAAAATCTGCAACACAGTCAAATATTCAGCATGGCGGCTATGTCACTTTGGTGACGTTTAGTTGACTTACATATTGCCATATTAAATAACGGTGAAATCGACCAGAAATTTAAATTTTTGGATAAACAGACTATGTATAATAACGAATTATTAGTATTAGTATTTTTCCCAGATTCAGTAGATTTTTCCTGGTTTTTGTGATAGTGGACATATAGTACATACCTGGCCGGACATGAAACATCTCCTTTGGCATGAAAATAGATAACATCCTGAGAAAGAATATAGAGTAAAATCATAAAAACATACACAAACAGGTCGTAAAAATTATTGACATTTAATAAATTTCACTTTCCTTTATGTCATTGTACCCATCCTATCTGAAATTTGATTTCGCTTGAAACATGTGATGAATAACAAATATGTTAAAAATATTAGCATGTTTTTATTTCTGTTCCTAAAAATAGGTACAGTTATTATAATAATAAGTTATCACGTATATTTGTACTATGTCCATAGAAATCATTCTGTGTGCTATATTGTGTGTGTTTGTCAGTGTCTGTTTTGTCCTCATTCCAGGTAACCCTAAACATCTCTCCTGTAATAATAATAATAATAATATTCATACACTCACACCTATTATCTAGCCCAAAGTAAGCATCATTAAGAGCAAGTGGTACCGGGATACGAACCCGGGATGTCTTGACCAAGTAGCCTACATAGCAAGGGGTACAGACCGCTCGACCAGCCGTTTGTCAGTGGTCTGTGTGGCTATCATCACCGGTTATTCCCCTATACATCAGCGTTTTTCCTAACTTGAGCTTAGCAGAAATGGTTGTTTTGACTACGAACAACCAATTGTCATAATTTGAAAAAAGTAAAGTTGTATAATCCTCACCCCAATCTCAGCCAAACGCTTTCTTGTATAGAGTTGATCTCGACTGACTTCTCATAATGTGGTATGCACTCTTCATACTTCTTGTGATCGAAGAGAAAGTTGCCCCAATGTCTTTGTGCTCTACTGCTCTTGAAGTTTGAGAACTCCCACGCTTTCTCATAATAAGATATGTCATCTAAAAAGTGGAATAAGGAAATTATACCGCTTTAATACAAAGAACCAAATATTTTACTAATAAAAATCTAAACTAGAAAAATTTTACGTCCTGAGGCGGGGATCGATCCCGCGATCAAATATTGTGAAGTTTGGCAACGTTTCATACAATTAGAGGTCAGTAACCTGGCAGTGACAAGTATTACAAGATACAGCGTGTAGAAAATGTTTAAAATTAAGAAACAAATCCTGTGGCTAAACTATTGAATATAATTGAATGACTTTTTGTACGGTATTTATTAGCATTAATATACATTCGATGTAAATTTAATGTCGTATTGGCATCACCAGCCTGTATTTGAGAAGCTCGCTCAAAATTTGAGCGCTGTGATTTTGTTTAGGAAAACAATGCCACTTTCGCCTTGTTCGATTCCGGGATGAGTAAATTTTGTAATCTCGAGCTACTAAGCTTTAGAAGGCACGCCAAGCCGTTGGCCCCAGTTATTACTGCAACCGCTTTGACTCACCAACCTGAATTCCTCATGTGTTTTCCCATGTAGGAAGGCCTGTGCCCAGCAGTAGGACGAATTTACTTGTATGATGATGATGAGTAGGTTCATTGTTATTTTTTTATGACCAAGCGGAGTCGGATATTATGACTACTTTGTCAAACATATACAGAATGTATATTAGATTTGTAGACGAAACGTTTATCGACGAGAAATTCTGGGAGCCCCTTTTCTTGATTGTTACAGGGTAGGCAATGCGAGAAGTGTTATCATCATCACCAGCCTATATAGGTCCCACTGCTGGGCACAAGTCTTCCTACATGGCAGAAACACATGAGGAGTTTGGGCCATAACACCACCACGCTGGCCCAGTGCGGGTTGGTGGGTTAAAGCGGTTGCAGTAACAACCGGGACCAACGGCTTAACGTGCCTTCCGAAGCACGGAGGAGCTCAAGATTATAAATTTGATTGACCCATCCAAGGACCAACCATGGCGAAAGTTCCTTTGTTTTCGTGATCGAAACCAGAGCGCTCAAACCACTACGCCACCGAGCTCCTCGAGAAGAGAGAGAGCTCCTTGAGAAGTGTTATAGAATGTAATATTTCGAAACGCTAAACACTACCAAACATAATTGACAGTTTCACTGGATATATGTAATTATAAAATTGAAAGTAATGACAACCTGTGGCATCACCAAGGAGACAATATAACTTCACCGTTGGTTGTATGTCAATCTGTTGTTGTATGATTTCTGCGGCCTGAAATAAAAAATGATTTATGTTTTATAACTGACAGTAGGTAGAATGGAATAATAATTAAACATAAAAGATTCTGTATTGTTATGTTATGTGAATGCTCTAACCATCTGAGCTACCAAGGACTTGACCCTGTGGATTTCTTCTAGTCTATCTGTATTTGCGTTATAAACTAACATATAACCTCACAATGTTGAAATAATAAACAAATTAGTAATACCGTGTACAACATACCGTCTACGGCATATCAGTCGTAATTTATTATAGGTTGCCTGTTTGACTAACTTGAGATGCCATATTAAATATTTTTAAAAAGTTTAACTGATAATTAAAAAATGTTACTACACTATTCACTTATTAATTGACTATTTAATACAATATTATTGTAAATAATTATACAGTGTGACCCTAGATAAAGTGCAATCCTAAAAGGTGGTGAAACTAGATCATAAATTATTGACAAAAAACATAAAAAATGATCAAAAATTGTAATAATAATATTTTTATAAATTAATATCTCTAAACCTTATATTTTTTTCTTCTATGTTTTTGGAACTATGTACAGATATATTTATTCCTAAAAAATTGTTGTTCTATCTCTTTAAAATGAAAACAAAAATTATGCCAAATACTTTGTACTGACGATAAAAAAACAAATAGTTCACATTAAATTTATTAAAATTATGCCCTGTTACCATACCATTTTATGAATTATTCTGTATCTCTATACTAAAGTAGTACATATGTACTACTCTAGAATGTATATACTAGTGATGTTCCGGAATCCGTATCCGTGTCCGTATTCGTGTCCGTATCCGTGTCCGTATTCGTGTCCGTAACCGTGCCCGTATACGCGGATACCCGAGGGAGAAGAAAGACGTATCCTTTACTTTTCTCGCGGATCTTTTACCGATCTTTTACATTATTTTAATTTTCAATTTATAGCATGAAGTCCAATACAAGGTGTATCAGAATCAGCCAAAAAAAAGAAATAATTTATCAAAAACTTAATATGAAAATGTCCCTACTCTAGTAATCTAGCTGTGAATGTCATTCAACCTAAAATTACTAGAGTACAACCTAACCTAGTAGGTACAACCTAAAATTACTAGAGGTCGATAACTAGAGTAGTGACATTTTCATTTTGAGTTTTCGATTAAGTATTTCTTGTTTTTGGGTTATTCTGATATACCATAGCGGAACCGCTCCTCAGGTTGGATGCTCACGGGAAAACATTCAACGCGACCAGCGATCACGCAATGGATCCGACACACGGGGAGGCTCTCCAGCACCACACCCCTCGTTTGAAGAGCCTAAGTTTACTAACTTAACCTAAAATCTTAGATAAATTCACACAGTGAGAACAGGCGGTTTTTTTTTGTCTATTTTGTTATATCGTATAACTAATAGTATAACTAGGAGGATAGACCCGTATCTACGTGACTATAACTTCTTGTGACTTGACCACGCGTATGTGACCCCCCCCCCCCCCCCCCCCCCGGCGCCAAAGCTGGATCCGCCCTTGCACGCAATACAAGTCGATGCCCTGCCTGTCGTTGCGGCGGGCGTGACGTCAACAATCGTTTCAAGGTCTCGCGCGCCGACACCGATTGAATAAGACAATAAAGATCCTTATCTGTGTCCGCGGATCTTGACACCAAATATCCGTATTCAGATCCGTATCCGCGGATATACATTTTTAACGATCCGGATCCGTATTTTTCACTAGTGAATTCTACTTAAAACTGACTTTCAATACTACATGCTTATGTCACACAAATTAGTAATTAACTTTGAACGCTCCTAACCAGTGCGTTTTTAAAGTAAGAATCTAGATTTTCTTGTTAGCTAGAGAATAATAACTCAAAAAAATATGGTAATAGGGGCATAATTTTAAGTATTATTTGTTATGCCTGCCTGGTTCTAGAATGATTTGTTTAGCTTAAGCCATTCAACACCTATATAACAATGTGAAATGAAAATAAATAAATTGAAATTAAAATATTCAATTTTAATTTATATTTCAAACATTTATTACAATGTTAAAATAAATTTAAAATTATTTAGATAACATTTGGTATGTAGCTAGTTACTTAGTAATTAAATTATTAAACTAGAAAAATTTCACGTCCTGAGGCGCGCGGGCGGAATTAAGAATATTTGAAAGCACTGCCCCAACTTGAATCTTAGGTATTTGTAAAAATACTCGCTTCGGATGTTGAAATAGAACATTTCGACATGTAGCTAGTTTTTGATTATTTAGATAAAATTTTCTTTGATATGTCAAGCTGCAGAATACCCTCGGGGGGCTTATAACAATTAAAAACCAATTGTATCTGGAGTCTGTAGCTTGACAAGTTAATTTGATCTAGATAATAAGTGTGCGTGTAAGAATATTATTATTATTACCTTATGCCTCAGTTGTAGCATAGTGTAACAAACAATGACATCTTCCCATAGTTGCAACTTTTTGTACTCTTCTAAGGCAGCCTTGACAAGACCTAGGCTCAAGTAAAGGTCTGCTAGCTGTTGCCGCCATGTCCAAGCAGCCGGCAAGCCTGTGGCCCATAGGTAGGATAACCTAGAAATTACATGTAGTAATTGAGTAGATAATTTAGGTATTTTGTACTCAAATTTTTTTGACCTTGTAATTTTTTTAAAAATGAAAGAGTTGCATGGAAAGAAAATATGATGGTGAAAACGTCAAGTCGGCAATTGTGGCTTATTTTGACACCTACGACAAACCTTTTTTTAGATGGTATAAACAAAATAATTTTAGCGATTTGAAAATTGTATGTCATTCTTACATCTCATTCTGTGAACTTTTGACCTGTTTTCGTAAGTTAGAAATTAAAATAATCATTAAAGGAAGATGTTAATTTGCAATATACATTTGAGTTTGTTAAAAATACTAAATGAGATGAATGAGAGGTAGATGTTAATAATCAAGAAAAGCTGACTGAACCAATGTATGGCAGCAGTCTTTATCATCTAAAGACATCATTAATAAATGGTCCCTTTAAAGCGAAAAATTATGATGACCATATCTGAAATAAAATAGTTAATTTACACCTATTTGACTTAACCAAAATGTGCCCTAGGTTTATATACTCTTGTCGAAATCTCTGTCTTGAACTCCTTTAGATGAATAAGCTGGGGAATGGTTTGTTACACTGAGCATAAGAGCTGAATAATAGATGAATTTAATTTGTCAATTAAGCCACACATTCCAGACACTTATTGGTATAAACTGATTGAACTTAAGTTTGGTTTGTGACATAACATTGTCATATTGAATTCAATATTGCCATTTACTGATGTGTGAATGTCATAATTGAATTCAATATGACTGTGTCACTGTCTTTCTTTTTCATCAGTTTTTGACCAGGTCTAATTTTAGTCTGTGTTTTATTAAGGAAGAATGGGTTTTTAATTGTCACAAGGTAAGGAGGTAGTCTTACACGGCGTAACAAATTATAGTCTATTTATAATTTCTAAGATCTACCTATCAGTAGAAGCAACACCCGTCTTGTCGTTGACAATAGTCTCACATTGCAACATGGATCGTTCCACTGTACGCTTGTGGTTGGCCTCCAGCTTGCATCGGATGAGCAATGTTGCTACCCTCGTCGACCAGGGACCTTTCTTCTGACACAGTATTGCCTCAATGTATGGTTGTAATTCCTCTGTCATCAAATCATCTTTAGGTTGGGATTTTTGAAGATATTGTCTGAAATAATTATTGGACCCAATAGTGGGTCTATGTTACTGGTGATAAAGAAAGCAAACAAACATAAATGGCCTGTCTGATAATAATTGATTATGGATGCTTGTTTCTAATATAAAGTGTACTAGAAAAAAGTCTGTCTCTTCTAGTCTACATTTCTCTAAATAAAGTTAGAACTTTATTATTTGTTTGTTATAAAAATATTTATGTACAATAAAAAGGTGTTTATTAAATATTTTTGGGCAAATATTAAAAAAATATTTACACAGTCAACAAACACAGAGTTTGCTCCAAGCTTGGCAATTCTGATTGAGTGATTTTTTCCAGGTAATGAATCTTATTCAGTCTCACATCATCTTGCAACTCAATATCCAGAGGAAGCACAGAGCTGCCATGGCTCTCCTCTGCCGAGGGGCGCTCCACATTGGAGTCCAACTCACTGCAAAGAGCTAATTGTGGTAATGATTGCTGCTGGAACTTTGTTCTTTTACCTAAAATACCTGTAAAATGTTTAAATTATATTAAGTATATTGTAAAAATAATATCAATGTCATTGTGTAGGTAATGAAAAAATATTTAATATGTTCTTGTGTTTGAATATTAATCTCTCAATGTTTACAATAGTTTACATTATTGTTAATTAAAATGTCTGTACATAACACTAAAACAAGATATTAGGTAACAGCATGTTTATTGAGCTAGGTAGCAAAACATAAAGTGAAGTTACAAAACTAACCACTACTTAGTTGATCTTATATCAAATTAAATAAAGCTTTAATTAGCCAATCTTAATTTTTATTACATGACTATGTTATAAAAAGCACAAAAATATTGTCATCAGAAGTAATTAGAAAAATTGTAAATAATTACAAATAAAGAATCAAAATATTAAAATGAGAAATTATAAATTTTATTGGTATTAAGCTGAAAACCAATTAGTGCTGTTCAACCCGAGGCTATTCATATTTCACTGTACACTATACATTTATTTATGAGAAAAAAATGTCTTTGTTGTGAATATTTTCAAATATTTTTTTTTTTTTCAAAAATTGTATAATATTCTAATGTATAATTTATTAAATAATATTTGATTAAATAACATACCAGTAAGTTCTAGCTTTATTCCAGCTATTCCTCTTGCTTTTATCAAGTATTCCTCAACTTTCTGAACTCGCCCATACATTAAATAAGCCTGTCCTATCTCCAAACATAACAATATTTGAAGTCTTGGTTTTTCATTTAAGTTTTGTAACTCATTGGATAGTTTGGCTATGATTAGTTCGAGTTCTGCATACAGTGTTGCACTATTGTCTTCTAAAGCTCTCTGAAGCAACACTTTACTTCTAAAGTACCACCACAAATTAACCTGGAAACATTAGGAGTATGTATTAATAATATAAATACTAGTAATTTTTATTCTTACTTTAGTACCTCTAGGATACCACCAATTTACTTGTTTTACCATATTAAATACATTATCCTTTGTCAACTTACCAGGCTTTGTTCTACTGAATATAATGCATTAAATAATTGATGTGACAGATATAATAACTCTGGGTGAAGTATGTTTCCATATAATGGTTCTGAGTCTCGCTGCAGGCTTTGAGCAACATCAATGCTTTCTGGCCATTTTAAGTGAAGGTACTGTTCCAAGTCCAATTTAATAGGATGAGGATTCCAGTTTTGTTCACAAAAAGTCAAAAGGGACTTGATAGCCAAATTCAAAACAGTGTGTAAATAGTTCGCATCATCCCGAGACCTTTTTATTATATTTATCAATTCTGATTCCTGATCCGATATTATTAACTCCTTAGACAGATTAATGTTTTTAAGAGACCAATCCCCGGACCATAAATTATTGATATAATCGTGATCTAAAATATAAATATTAGACTTATTTTTTAAAGGTTGACTACGTAAAATCAAGTAAACAAAAGTGTACGGTCATACCCGTAATGACGTATTGGTCATCAAAATTACACAAACTTAGAATAGTAATAATGTCGCTCATTGTAATAAAAAATAAGGCAGTAAAATGTAAATAATTTAAATGAAATATTCAAAATTAAGTCCAGATTTCTGAAAACAAATTACAGAAAGGGAAACGGTGGGTTTGACATTGACACTAGAGATTTTTTTTTTATATATATTTTTTTTACGGCTTTGGACGTTATCCATTAAGCCTGTCAATTTTGTTTTTGTTCAGATGATAGTATGAGTCGAATGTACTGCTTTCTGGGTGGTCCGAGAGTGCAGATGTCGCGAAAAAAGTGTTGAGTTGGATTTTACCAAAATTACTGTGTTACCATAGTCTGCAATGTTTAAACGGAGAAATTTTACTAAAGTTAGTATTCACTGATCATCACATATGTATGATAGCGATGGCCGTTTTATAAGTTTCCATATGAAGAATTTATATAATTGTAAATGGCTTCATATGTATCATAGTTTCCAAGAATAGATGACAAGAGGCGGGGAATTTCTTCATTTTTATAGATCTTCATTAGGTTAGAGATTATTTTATTTTAACATTGACATTGACATGTTAGGTTAGACAAAGGGAACTCGGATACCACAGGCGTGTTTTATAAATATTACGACTATGACTGAAACAGCTATGCATGAGTCTGCATGACGAATTAATAAAATTGTTTTTGAAGGGTTGACATTTCCAATTTGAACTTATGAGATTTATGCTTTTCAACTAGGCGAGACGGTAATTTATGAAACAAGTTTCGGTGTTGATATGTAATTGGAATATCATTATAAAAAAATTGGATTCGATGGGAAAGACTAAGAATTTTATCGTGGTTGTTCACCTCTTGAAAGTAGCATCGTGAAGATTGGCATCAAATAACAGGCACTAAACTCTACCAAATGCATTGAAATATGTTACACCCGCACTTCAATGCAATATGTGAATAATTATTTCAAGAAAATATGTAAGTATGGCTGTAAGGGCAATAGTTCCCCATGCCTTCTCTGTAATAGAGAGAACTTAAAGACAACAAAGACGACACAAAAATCGATGTTTAGCGGTATTTTGTGAATAAATGATGAAATAAAGAATAATACTTAAGTATAATATTAAGTACTTACTTAATATTATTACCTTTGCCTTCCCATTACAGGGATAATGAACCAAAAAAAATGAGTGTTTGGCGGGATTTTGTGGTGTCAGTCAAGATTTTTATTACAATTATTGGAAATTGTGTCGGAGCAAACTATGTGTTATAAAATTGGTGTTTTTCTATAAACCATGTGTTTGTGTTGACGTGCAACTAAAAGATTATTAGAATAACAGTGATTATGGTGTGCAATACGATGAGATTTTTTTGTGGTTATCAAGTAGCATCATATGGAGACTGTCATCATAAATTTACGTCAAATACTCCCACGGTGCATTAAAATGTGTAACGCCAGCATTTTAATGCAATAATTGATAAAAAATGGAATTCTGAAGACATGTCTGTATGGTCATTAGTACCCTTTGCCTTCCTTTTATAGGGAGAATTTAACAAAGAAGACGGTGTTTGGCGGGATTTTATGGTGTCAGTAAAGATTTTTATTACAATAATTAAAAATTGTGTCGGAGCGAACTTTATGTTATAAAAGTGGCGTAGTTTTATAAAATAAGTGTTTCCGTTGATGTGCAACTAAAAGATTATAACAAAAGTGATTATAGTGTGAAAAACGATGAGATTTTTTTTGTTGTTATTCACCTTATCAAGATCTTATGGAGACTGTTATAATACACTCGTGTCAAATACTCCCTAGATGCATTAAAATGTGTTACACCAGTATTTTAATGCAATAAATGAAGAAATAAGAAATGGCTGTATGGGCATTAGTACCCTTTGCCTTCCCATTTCAGGGAGAATGAATTTAAAAAAAACAAAATAGTCTTTGAGAAGAATAATAAAATTGTCAAATCACAAATGTCAATTTTGGGCGTGCTTTTAGGTTAGGAATAAATTATGTATTTATAAAATAATGAAAAGAACTCAAACACAATGTTGAAAATGGAATTAGTTCTTATTACTTTAACGGCTATTCTATGTGGTATATTATTCATGAAATTACTGTATAAACTGCGGTAAGTAAGCCGAGGTTATGTCGACCGCTTTCCCGCCTGCAAAGACCAATCTAATAATGATTGTTATTTTTTTTAGATCGAATCTACCGTGGCGTGTTAATTGTTGGTTCTGTAATAACAATTTTTGGATGAAATATTTACATCGTAATTGTTGGACCTGTCCAAAGTGTGAACAATATAATGGATTTACAAAGGTGAGAGTGTCGAAGTTACAATAAATTTGCGGATTTTTTTAGTATATTTTAAAAATAAAAAAGATACGTGTATAATAATAAAAAAGTCATTTATGGTCAGAGTGTTATATACTTTTAAACAATTAATTTCTTAATAAAATTTCTTCTCAGGAAGGAGACTACAACAAAACTTTATTTAATATGTCAGACCAGTCTATTAAAACTCCCAGAGTATTCAAGAGAAGTCCACCTAGAAATGGTCTTTGCAAAATGTGCAATATAAACCAACAACTCAAAGTGGTGCAGTTAGCTAATTTTGTTCCCATGAATGAAAATAACTTCAATGAAGAAGTAGAATCATATAAGTAAGTATAAGTAATAATAATGATACTAGTAAGTGCCTAATATAAATTGTCAGTACATTAATTCTGTTGTATATTTTCATAGTGACTTGTTATCTTTATCACCCATTCAAATAAAGAAAGGGATTGTTTATGGCATATTTCCACCTGAATGTAAACTATTTTCATTTGTCAAGTGGCATTATACCTCTGAAGGTCTATTCTATACTATTCTAAAATATGATAATTGAAAAATCAAAAAATCGAAAAATCAAAGAATCGAAATTTTGTGTCTGAAATCTGATACTTGGTGGGTTAGTAGGGTATTGGTCATTTTTTTTTATTTCTATCTAATAGAATGTCAACAAATATTTCAGAAGCTAAAGTACTTATATCTGCAATCAATAGTTTCTTAGTTGATTCGTTTGACAAGCTGTTACAATTTATAAAAAAACAGCCCTGAAAATCATGCTGAATTGTAACATCAAACTTCAGTAGAGGCCATCAAATATGTATGTGTCATAGACAAAATTAATGATATCTTGTTTATTTAAACTCTATATTAACTAGTAGTTAACATCCATATTATGATGAGATGTACAACTGTACCAGATATAAACTTTATAAACTCACCATAGCAAAATTATAACACAACTTTTTTTTATGAAATTATGCTCACTACCTTTCTAAATCAAAATGAATTACAAAAGGTAAAAAATATGTTTTCTGTTTCCAGAGCACAGTTAGAAAAGGCGTACAAATTGTGTAGTCCCTGTAAAAAGGTCTTACAAATGAAATTACACAAAGAAAAGGAAACACTATTAGGAACAAAACTTTTGGAAAACAGGACACCAGACAAAAGAAGCCATAAGAAAGATAAACAATACCAAATATTAAAATCTGCCATTAATAATACTTCCATGTTTATTGCATGGATATTAATGTTACTAGTGTCTGTGGAATTGTATAATAATTTGACAACATACAACAATTTGCCCAGTACTATAAGTAATTTAAAAGATGTTGTATTAGGCCTTGTAGACAGAATTGTATCTATAACAAAAATGAAAATACTTTTGGCATTCCCAGACTTTCAAGGATACTATTCCAGTTTCACCAAGGTACTTGCTTTGGAGATGGTGCCAAAAATCTTTTCATATCAAGAAGTAGAACAAAACCTCACCCTTATTCAGAAAACTTCAGGAGGCTTTGTAAGTTTAATACAAATTATTGGACACATATGGAATGTCAACAAATTGAAATATTCATTAATCATTGACTTGCTGTGGTCAGTATTTGTAATGACATCTGTAATGAGCTACCCTGAAACAATAGATCCGACATTTATAAGCCTAGTAAAGGTAAGTTCATGCTGTTTTGAAAAAATAATTTATTAATGCTTTGTTGTGGATCTCTACTATATATATGTTTTTATTTCAGTTGACAAGTATTTTAGCTGTACTACTAGTCTACAAAATGATTAGAAATAGTAAAAAAGTCCGAGAAGCTCCAAAACTTATGACAACTCCAAAAAAAATGAAGAACCTTACCAATGGGTCCATTAACTGTTTAGCTGACGAAGAAGATACAATATCTTTGGATACTGATGATGATGTCTCTTTAAGCAAATTTGGATTACATAACTTTTCAGATTCATCACATGAAAATACTAACCCTCAAACAAATAACCTTATCAATGGCAGGACTTTCACGCCCCGAAGTGACAGCATTTGGAAGAAACCCCAACATAATTCTACATTTTGTGTGAATTCAGTAATATGTAAAAGCCCAAGTTCAGTGTCAGACAGTGTATTTATTAAGCCATCTTTTAATAAATATCAAAAACTTAGTAAAGATGATTCAGACTCAGATTTAGATGAAAGCATCAGTTCTTTGTGTATAGGCAGTCCAAAAAAAGGAAAGAATGGTAATTCAATATTTTCCTTAAAGAAATTTAATGCCACTCCATGTTTCGTAGCTCCAACGCCGTTAAACAGAGCGAGGCCTCTTATATCCCCTAGTAAATTGGGTCACAGTACATCGTGGGTTGCGGGAGGTTATTGGGGCTCTGAGGGAGAACGTCAAATTTTTAACATTGATGGCAGTCGCTCCTCTAGCCAAAGTTCAGGGTTTGAATCTCAAGCCTCCAGTATGAATCAACGCAACCTGTTTTCGCAACCCCCGTCCCGTGAAGAGTCCGTTTGCGGGGAGCCTATGGTTGTTGATAATTTTCGCAGCTGTAACCCAAGCACCTTCAGTGGTCATCAAATGCCACAGCATTTCTCCCGTATAAGTTCACCAGTATTTCCACAAATGCAATATAACAGTCATGTTCAAATACCTCAGCCCCGATTTGTTCAACAGAGTATGGTGGCACAGAATGTGTTCAATCGGCAACAAAGTTATGTACAAAGTTACAAACAAAGTGATATATTCAAAATCCCTGGGGGGTCACGACTGATAAAACTGCCTCAAGTTAACTCTGTCTCTCAATGAGTCTTACTATTGTTGAGTTGACATTTCATTTACTTAAATCTTTGACTCCTCGTTAAGTTAATGCTTTTTATTCTTTGATACTTTTTCTAAGTTCCAGTGAACTGCCAATGTTATTTAAGAAAATATTGTTAAGTTATATTACGTAATAGCTGTAAGTGGTTAATAGTTGTAATGTTTGAGACTAAACGTAGAGTTAAGTATATTTTGCTGATCTCGTGTTGGTGCCAGGTAATGGCTCTATGAAAGCATTAAGAATTATTGTATAGTTACAATTTTATACGGACGTCACTGTCCTCTTCTCGAACAAAATGTGATATTGTAAAGACTAGTATTTTGCAAAAAGTGAAGAAAAAATGATTCTTGATGTTATCATTGTTTTGATTTTGTCATTTTAAATCGGAAACTTTTTGTGAAGCTCCTGCAATAAAGTAAGTGAAAATTGTAATAATGTTTTTCTTTAACATCTATCATTTAAGTACAATAAAAACATGGTAAGCTGTGAAGAACGAGTGTGAAACGCTTTGCCGATAAAATTTTCGTCTACAAATATCAGTCTGCTTGGTAAAAATAACCATTAACCGACAAGTAAGTTCATGCTTGCCATTGAATCATTTCAAGTGGTATTTGTAATAGTAACGATCGCGGAAACGGTTTTCGACGAAAACATCGGGAAGCGTTTCACACTGGTGAAGGCCCATGACCCACATATCAGACAATAGATTTTCTATTTATTTCGACGGACGGCGTGATGAAAGGATAATAATTCATACAAAGAAAACAAAATGCAATTTACGCTCCCCTATCATGGTGTGTTAAGGAGTAAAAAAAATTTTTTACCATAAAGTTTTAATAACTCACGAGTTTCGGGCTTTTCTCTCACATCGCTGGAGATACTGGTGAGGTCGAGGAGGCACGAACGTGTCTTCGTATAAGGTAGATGTGTAGTCTGACACATCGGTGCACGCCCATTCGTATTGCTTGTATTTTCTCAATCCCCACTCTGTTAAATTTCCCTGGATAGTAGAGGAATTATTTTTGATAATCCTTTATTTTTTTTAAATACATTTAAAAGCGCTAATCCACGGGAACGGGCGGCGGCACGACTTGCGAGGTCGTCGCTAAGCGTGGCGTGCTTAGTAGGATATTGCCATACATTTGTTTTCTTTCGGGCTAATAGAAGCGCGAATATTCGCCGCGGCGAATTTCCTGTGGCCAGCCCGTAAAGGACTTATTTACTGCATTAGTTTAGGTATGTACAGACTAGTGAATAGGCGAAATGACTAGGTCTTGGGACACTCCAACTCATAAGAAGCATTTAGGTAATACCATATCACACTATACTATAAATACAACTATTCCGATCGTATGTAGGCAGGGTACTTACACCTACTACTAATATCAACGCAGTAATTGGTGTGACATGGTACTAAAATGTTATGCTACTTTCTACTGCTACTTCTTGTTAAGCTGTGCCCGATCGTAACTATAAAAAAACAATCTGGATTTAGTAGGTAAAGGATTTGACACCATTATTAATAGACGAAATACCAAAAAGTTTTACGCTTCTTTATTATACGTACCTATTCTTATGGTTAGTACGTTACCTCTTTACGATCTATAGGTACTTACGTACTAGATAAACACATAGTAAACAGGTACTTGGATCATACATAACACTGCATATGATCCGGCTGCGGGTAGAACTGGTGGGCGCTCCTCTTGTAATAACGTTGGATAGGACCGCACAGGGGCTTCGGCAAATGGTTGTACACGAGCTCGTTGGTTGTTACAAAATTTCCACAAGAATCATGGCTGTCTTGGCGAATGACGGAGTGTACATATCCCTTGAGAAAATTCCGAAAAACATAATTTTTACATTTTCTAACTAATACTTATATATTTACAAAGACTTACCTATCTTACCTACCCTGAACCTACCTATAGACGATACCTACAATAACACAGGTTCCGGGTTCGAATCCAGGAAACCAAATCCACCTAAATATATGTTTTCTTTTTCGGCTCAAATCTAAATACATAGGTAATATGTCAAAAAATGGGAGAAAAAAAATCTGTACAGATTTGATAGGACTCTTGGTGGGATACATATATCTCGTGGATCGGGATGTATCATTATCCAACCTAACCTACATAATGAATACCCACCGGTATTCATTTCGACGACCTCCGTAGAGTCTTCCAACAAGTGGGTCTTAAAATGATGAATAAGAAGAAAATTATGTAGAATTCCCATGTCGTACCCACTCCTGTACCTATCTAAAGGTTGGAAGCTCTACACTGGAAGTTGTTGACGAATATATTTACCTGGGTGGGACAAATAGTCCAACTTGGTAAGTCCAACTTCCAGAAAGAGGTCAATCGACGGATCCAACTCAGCTGGGCAGCGTTCGGGAAGCTTCGCGGCATATTCTCGGCCCAAGTTCCGCAATTATGGTAGGTTAAAATTTGATTGTACAGGTACCTCTATGTAATATTGAACTACTTCCTTCCCTTAGACCTTAATGGTCGAAGTTCCTTCCATAGAAAGATGCACCATAGTGACGGATTAAGACTAGGCAATGCTCGTTTTCACTAACATTTGCTTAGCGTGGGTCTCTCAGCGGTTTTATTTCTGTCTATATTAAGGAGGTAGAAAGAGACAAAATAAATGTTGTTATGAGTCACATAAGCTTAGGGAATGGTTAGTGAAAACGGACTTAAGGACTTACTCTTATTTATTATTTTACGGAAATGTTATTTTCTATTAATATAGAATTTTTTATATCATCAACAATAATGCGCTGTTACCTGTAAACTGTTTAGCTTATTCAGGCGAAAATCCGGCTGTCTCGATTCTGGTTTTAACTTTTCAAAGTCGATTTTTGCTTTGGGTGGAAAATATAAAGTGCCAGCTTTAGGACACTCGATTCTGTCTTCAACCCAGTTACCTAAAAGTAGCATATTTAGGTAGGCTCACGCTAAACATCTAGTTCGCTTGGACTTGCATCGCGCGCGGTATTGTGCCATACGTTGTGTCCACCCCGCATTGTTCAAAATTTTTATAGTGCGCAGAAAAGTGAACTAGAAGCTTGGCGCTAAGTGAAGAGCGTAAAAGGGTTTAACTTATAATATCCTCCCTCGTCTCCTAGTCAAAGATCTAAATATGTTAATTAATTTGATGACGGTTTATAGACTTATTGGACCGGCAAGGTGGCGGCGGTTAGAGCAGTGACTAAACTGTACTAGCTGTCTTCACATATGGACTCTTCTTACCGCTTCACATCAGGTGATGTTCAGTCATTTGTCGTGCTTCGTATAAAAAAAGACTATCTACTAAAGGTAGGTACATAGGTGTTTGATAATTAAATCATAGGTGCACAACATACCTATGGCAATCATAAGATAATAAAAAATAGTTACCAGCCATTGTTAGTATTTATAAACGCACCTAGGCCAATTTACGAAATGGCGTAGATATTTGGGTTGATCAGAAAGTCATCAACGGCAAGAATGATTTGATTGACCTAGTCACTAGTGCATTGGCCCAACGTATGATAAGTAACAGTATTCTGGCATGGCCCAGCAGTACCTATTCTGGCAAATACATAATAAGTATTCGTGCAACTTAAACATACCTACAGGGAGAGAAAGCTTTTTTTTATCATTATCGAATAGGTCTCCCAATGGATGGATAAACAACCCTGATAAGGATAGCAGCTTCAGCAACTCCTCATTGGATACAACCAAGATACAAGCACCTACACCTCGTGACTACGTCTGACCGCGGCCTATTCTTACATCGCGTTTGTAAACTTATCGAACGCGACATACCTCCTCACACATACTAATACTTCCCTAGTATTTGCCACTTTCTAGGTATAAGTCTCGGTTGCTCGCTGCAATGCAATAAACCTCAGTGTGTAATCGCTATAAATCTGCAGTGAACATGAGTTCACATTTAAATAGCTGTAGGTAAAATTCCTTCGGTAAATATAAAAAAAATAGTTTAATGAGGAATTTCGAGAGTGCTGTTTTGTTTCGTGGAATAGCTGCTTTACGTTCGTAGCAGAGGAGTATCTATCTTATACGGGGCGTCTAACCTGTATGGGACCCTGGGCCATGGGTACTAGCATAATGGGGCCCTAATATGACAGAAGACTGTTTTACTAGCAACAGGCAATCGCAACTGTAGGCCCCATGGATCGCGGGGCCCTGGGCAGTTGTCTATCGTGGCTAGTGGAAAAGGGCCTGGGTGCAAGAGAAGTGGGGGCTAGTAGGTGCTGAATCAGCCTTGCCCACAGAGTACAATGATGCGGACGCTTTAGGGAGCCGAAAAGAAGCTTCGCACCCCAAGCGCCAAATAAGAACTTATATTATTTCCACAACGCATGTAGATATAAGACTTGCCTAAAAGTACTCCAGTGTTGAAAACTGGGCCCGGTCTTAATGCTTTGGCAATAGCCTCGGCCCGTGTTGGTGACTTGGCTCTTGTTGAAATTGCTGTCATTATTATTATAGTAAATACATTTTTGGTGTAAATAGTAAAGGGCTCTCGTCAAAATGATTTGTAAATATTTGACATGACTAGGGTTGACAGTTTTATGAAGTTTTTGAGAGATTAGAAAATTGTGAAGGTCAAAGGAAACAAGCGTCGATACATAAATCACTAATCTGTGGAAACAAGTATCTGTGTTGAGGAGCGAAATGGAGAATCTTTGAAATAAAATGGATTGAAAGATGTTGTGTTGAGAATTTAATTGTGGTTATCCACCTTAGTGGATTCTACTATCGCACTACTTGTGCGATAATGAAGACTCGACCTTTATGCATCGAAGATACAATGAACTGTGTGATTCTTGTTTTTCAATGCAAATATATAGAAATAATAAAATTTTTCTTAGTACACATCAGATATGGTTGTATGAGCTTGACTCTTTGCCTTCTTTTTAATAAAAATCTTAACAATGAAGCCAATTTTAAATGATCTACCCTAGATTTTAAGCCTTAGTTCACAAATTGGTCCAGTTGGACACCCAGGGGTCCACAGAAGATACGACGGGGGTCTACGTTGTCATGACAAAAAAAACATTTTTTGTTAAGTTTTGAGAATATGGAAGAATGTAGCTGCATGGGTCCACTAGAACCAGCTAAATTTTGAAAGTGGTCTATGAGACAAAAAGTCTGGGAACGTCTGATTTAAAGCAACAAAAACAAGTATATATTTAGGCTACATGATTATACAGTTTCAAGTAATTGAACAGACCTAGTGACTTTTGTTTAAAAATAATAAAGAGATGTACTTTTCATTTCAGGTTCCATTTATTATTACTATTATTTCACAGCTGGAATCGGTTGGTATTTAAGATTCATGCAGAATAAAACTATTGTTTTTGTTCTGATTCATAACTGCCATGGATATGATTTCAACTCTGTATGGCACAAAAAGAAATTGTGTATTTTTAAATTTAACAATCATTCTATTTCCATTGGTAAATCTTTAAGTGGTTTTGGTAATGTTTGAAGTAATGCTGATAGCTGGCTTTCTAGCGGTCCTGCAATTTTAATTAAATTCTTGAAATTCTTTTCAATTTGAAGAATGTCTTGGTTGATTATCTCCATGCCCTGAAAATACATATAAAATTTTATACTCTTAGCCATGTAAATTACTTGAAGATATTTTTTAAAATAAATAATAAAATTTGACCTTATAAAATGTGGCATACTCAAAAATGCATCACATATTGTGATGCATTTTTGAGTATTGAATTGTGTAATTTAAAGGTATCAAATATTACTAAACTTAAAATTCATGCAACTTTTGCTGTGTCCAGTGTTCACTTCAATGACAATTGCCATAGCAAAAGTTGCTGTGTATGCTTGTTTTTGGATGTCGGTTTAGTTTAATACTTTAGGCTACGCCACTGAATGAAAATAGAAATTATTTGTTGTAAAGAAAATTTATTCTTACCTCAGCCATAGACGTGTAAAGAAATTTAATATCTTTGCTGCTGTAGCGTATAAACCCACTAACATTAGATTCAGAATCAGATGGGGCTACGGAAGTCATCTTAATGGAATTAGAAACAGGTGTACCTAAATCACTTATCTGTAATATAATTATAAATTTAAAATTACTTTGTTTATTTCGTTATTTGGATGGATTAAATTTAAAATTACTTTGTTTAATTCTACAAAATTTCAAAACTACAACAATATTTTTTGTTGTTGTTTAGTTTTTTTTTAGTTCCATTCTCCCTATAAAGGGAAGACAAAGGTAACTAATGCCCATACAGCCATGTTTTCAGTATTTCTTTATTTCTCCTTTTATTGCATTGAAATGCCGGTTTTGTTACACATTTCAATGCATCTCATGAGTATTGGACGCGAAATATAAGATGACAGTCTCCTTAAGATGCTACTTGAACTTGAAAAGGTGGATAGCCACAAAAAAAATCTCATCATCTTTGACAACATATTCACTTTTATTAAAATAAGCTTTTAGTTGCACGTTGTTAAGAACACTGCGGGGTAGATAAAGACAACTTTTTTAATATTAGATGTCAGTAGAATCTGTCTGTAAAATTTTTAAATAAAAGAAAGTCTTACTTTATCAAGCTCGAATATTTTATTTAAGTAAAGTCTAATGCGATTCTATCCATCACATCTCTGCATCCATTCTATACACACGTCAACACAAACACTTGGTTTATAAAACAACACCACTTTTATAGCACAAAGTTCGCTCCGACACAATTTTTAATTATTGTGATAAAAATTTCAACTGATACCACAAAATCCCGCCATTCCCGCCGAACACCCCCCTTTTTTGTTTTTATTTGTTGATTCTCCCTATAAAGGAAATGCAAAGGAAACTAATGCCCATACAGCCATATCTTAAGTATTTCCTTATTTCTTCATTTACTGCATTGAAATGCTGGTGTTACACATTTCAATGCATCTTGGGAGTGTTTGACGCGAAATATATGATGCCAGTCTCCTTAAGATGCTACTTGATGAGGTGGATAACCACAAAAAAGTTCTCATTGTGTTTCACACTATAATCAAATCTTAACCGACGCCATTAAAACCCGCCAAACACCTTTTTTTTATTCTCCCTGTAATGGGAAGGCAAAGGAAACTAATGCCCATACAGCCACGTCTTCAGTGTTACTTTAATATTTCTTCATTTATTGCATAGTAATATTAGTAATGCTGGTGTTACACACAAAGAGTAATGGTTACACATTCCAATGCATCTTGCGAGTATTTGACGCTAAGTATATGGTGACAGTCTCCTTACGGTAGTATTTGATGAGGTGGATAACGACAAAAGTTCTCATCATATTTAACACCATAATAATCACCTCTATTATTTATAATAAATATAATCTTTTTGTCCTACTTATATTAAACTATTTCTGAACGCTTCTGAAAATGTCAATGTCACTTTGTCACTTGAAAGAAGACGAAATAATTTTGTCTGCACGAAAAAGAAAAACCTGAAATAATGTTTTCTTTCTTGAAATAGACTTATGTTTTTATTGCAAACTATTACCTAATAATGTGTTAAAGTGATATGAAAAATACCACATTCTTTATGACCACACTGCTTTTAGTTTTTGATTGAAGTGAGATTGAGAATATTATCGATTTTGTTTAGTGCAAAAAATATTACCAAGTGGTGGTAGTTTATATCATGGAACCTCCCACCATAAGTTCTCATGGGCTAAGCATGGAATATGTTCGTTAAACAAGCATTTTTTGTTTTCTGGGACCAGTTTTGGTAATAGGTTGTCCAGAAAACCAGCAGATTTCTAATTGATATATATACCTATCACATCAGCTGGCAGGTAATGTTGCATGTAAAGTGTAAATAACATTAGGATTACTGTTACTGCTAAGAAATGGTGACTAAATGAGAATGTGTATAAAAATGTGTTCTAAAATTTTTAGTTTAAGTTTTTGTAATCTGTCATGCATTGCATTTAAAATAAACAATTATTACAAACAGTTATGTATGTATTGTTATGTTAATATACACAAAAAAAAACAGAATGAGGGATTTTTCTAGTTACAAGAGAAATTGAGATTACAAAGAATTTCCTTTGGGGTCCATAGCCAAAATGGTACAAACTGAATCTTTTGTTCCTTACCAGTTCACCAGCATCACTTCAATGATAGAAAACCGATTGTGTGTGGTTTGGGGTTACTTCACTAAATATAGTTAAAGAAATTATTTTTTCATAAGAATTTACAAAGAGAAAACTTAGTATGTAAACTTACAGATAGTTCTGTTGACAAGCAGTGTTCGTAGCTTGGTTTCCAAATATTGTTGATTTGGACAGTATCCTGTGAGTAAATAAATTCACTCACTAGGACAACACTCACTAGGACAAAAATTAACTGGTAGTTAGTGAGTTTTATTAAGAGTTTATGTTGTGAACCAGATAGACATACATAATCAATATCAGAAGTACCTTCGCTAAAATAAACACAAAACAATGGGGTCTCCATGCATGCTTTGCATAGAGGACTGTCCGTGATACCTAAGTTAAAGAGGTGTCTGTTAAAATTGCTCTGACCAGTCAACACGCCCGTAAAGAATTTGATCATTGCAACATAAAATCTGATTACTCCATAGGTGGTTGTCAAGTTTTAATCATGCTATGTCTGTCTATCATCATCATATCAGCCGGCGAGGGGCCCACTGCTGTGTGTCTATAATTTATTACATATTAAACCTGCTTGGCTCTTTCATATGAACTATGTGCATTGCTTGTGCACATAGCGTACATATATTAATTAGCTGTTTAAAACTAAATATGAGAACATAAAAATTAGCTTTATGATTTCTATTCCTCTCATACAAGGAAAGAAACATATTTTGTTTTTCATAGCTCCTTATTCAAAATGGCTCTTGTTTTTCATAGCTCCTTATTCAAAATGGCTCTTGTTGAATTGTTCTCTAATATAATAATAAACTGAAATTGACTTCTTAACCACTTTTGACTGTATTTTAAGTAGCAATCATTGAACAATTTTGAGCTAAAGCCCCTTAAAATGTGTCCGATCTACTCATTTCATTTCATTTCATATGAAGTCACAAAAATACCTGAATGCATGAAAGTTGCAAAAGATAGACTATTTGTCAAGTAAAATACTTTGTCCTATCCTGTAATAAAGAGTTTCTAAGAATTTTGCTTGCTACTTTGAAGTCTAAGACTTCATTTGGATATTTATGGTATACTTTTATAAGTTATGCAGGAGATACCTAGATTTTTCTTAAACATTTTTATTCTTAATTACAGATAATCATTTTTTTACAATACTGCGGCTTTATTTTACCCTCACCCTGGTTGTATAACATGCTGTTTTAACTTCAGGGTTTGAAAGTATTTTGTAGACTTTCCGTTAATATCAAAGTACTGTTTCAAAGTTCAAACAATTATATTTTGGTTTACATGATCCCAAAAATGTCCCAAAAGAAAGTTCTTTTTTTGTACGTATTAAGTATTAAAGTGAAACATGATTACATGTATAAGTACATGAATAGAGCGTATTAGAGGCGTCTGTCGGTGGCGGCGGCGGCGGCGCCGGTCGGGCTGGCGTCGCGACGTCGCCGTCGCGCCCCCCCGCCGCGCCTCACTCACTGGCGGAGGGTCTGCCTCCGCACTACTCTCAAACAATCTTATAACCACTAACAGACTTTTAAGATACTTACCTATTATATTTTAATTTACCTACTACAGGATTTATAGGAATAAAATGAGTTCTTGATAATTTATACAATTTACTTATTTTTAAACTCACTTCAGTCAGAAAAGAAAGTGAAAAAATTACCAAAGTATACCTGTCTATTTAGTTACGATGTGTACCTAAGAAGTGCGTGAGACATGTCAGAAGGCTATGCTACCGATCACGCCGAAAGTGTTAGATGTAATGACAATGAAGAAAACGATGTGAATAATGATTCAGAAGAAGCAGCTGCTAGTGTTCACAGCGGTGGCGGACAACCAAGTGCCAATGTTAAAAGTAGAGGTAGTGACATTACTGTCAAAGAAAACATCATCAGTGAAACAAACGAAAAGGAATGTGTGTATGGTGCCAATGATAGTGTAAAAATTAATATTGGATGGACACTAGAAGGGATACAGTTTACTGTCAAATGGAGTCTACCAGAGCAGCCTGCTACAACCAAAGACTATATCGCGCTATGCCTTGCAGGTAAGGATCCAAACTATTATCACTACAGAATGTCAGCACACCATCCCAAAAACTCAACATGTTTTCAAGGCGTCAATAACATCGTCAAGTCAATGAAATTCACTTTTTGCTTAGGAGTTTCTAGTACTTATTGCATAATAACTAGCTTATTATTTGTTGTTTTAGTTTTTATTAAACTTTTTATTACACTAGATACACATAATATGTTACTTTGAAGTGGCAGTGGAAGGACTCTTAAAGTTTTTGATAAAAGTACCTATTTAAAAAGTCATGATATTTAGAATGCCTTGTAATTTTTCGATGTGGATACCTGCCCATCATCATCATGAATGAGCGAAAACTGGTGCCTTTTCTAAAGGACCAAAAACGGAAGTCATTAGTATTTAATTATCTCCAATTTTGTTTATTTCGTCGACTTTCTTTACACCTACATTGTGCTTCGAAATCGACAGATACCTGTTAATAAAGCAGCGAAGCGATAATTATTACCTTGTGTTTATTCGACATTTCGACATCTTCCGGAATTTCTCGTAAATCCTACACTAATATCACTGGTAGACTGGTAGACGTCTGGAAATTGTAAATTGCGATCAAATGCAAGCTCTTTAGAGCTATTATACAATATTTGCTTTACTATAATAATTGCGTTCGGTACCTAACCATATCTTGGTTTTACACAAAAATAACTAATTATTAAGACCATCTATAGCCGCAGAAGAGGTAAAAAACTTTCTAAAACATAATATAAATTTATTTTGTGTGTAGAGGTCGGCAATGCGCAAGTGATATCCCTGGTGTTGCAAGTGTCCATAGGCTACGATAACCACTTACCATCAGGTAGGCCGTATGCTTGATTGCCACCATAGTGGTATAAAAAAAGCCATGTTAAAACTTTTTTAATAAGCTTATTATAACCAGCCGAAAAGTAAATTTGATTACAAATAAAAAATTAGCTCGGATAATAATGAAATATCCCTCATTATAATTCAGAACACACCCCGTAGAACACAAATACACGTGGATTATGGAGGAAAAATCTTGGACCTTCATTATCAGGTCAGATTGGGTTCAGTAGCGCTCGTGAGCTCAGGATCGTCGATAATTCTCGTGTCTTTGAACCGCGTCAAACGTGTTTGATAAACCAATAGGAATGTTGCCTACGTTTGAATATGGCGCTATTTTTCACTTCTTAACTTCTTATTTATAAAATAAATAAAAATGTTGTCAACTACCCTATTGAATTAGAAACTTATTGTTTACTCATAAATATATGACTGACCGGAACTGGAACTCAGTGAAGTTCAAATAATCTAAGAGTAAGAAACAGCGATATTATGAGTGTGATATAAAATATATTCTTTTCCGATATCGAATGTATCCCAATTTAAATAAATTATCTCATCCGTGGAAGTAGCGACTTGATAAAGAAATAGTGTAACTGTGTAACCTAAACATGTAATTTGACAGCAAAACGCAATCGATATCCACATGTTTCAATTATTCACGAGCACGCCATTTGGCTCGGGCGTGCCAAATGGCTTGCCCGCTCTCAAAAATCCGCTCGTGACTAGGATTAGGACTTACCTATTCACAGACCAAAGTTGCGAGTTTTATTATCAGAGGCGGAGACTCACGCAATCCTAATGGGTACCTACGTGAGTGAGGTATAAATAAAAAAAAACAATACTAGGAGCACATCAAATTGGATAAAACAATTTGAAGGATGGCGATTTGTGAATCTGATAAAAGCTGTATAATTCACTAAAACTCGGATTACGATACCTACTTGTGCTGTAACTGTAACCCAAATCTGTAACAAATGACGTACGATTATGAATTTCCTGTTATGCGATTGTCATTCTCAATATTGTGTAATCGTTTTCTGAAACAGGCATGTTTCACCGTAACAGGGTGTAATTGCTGATGAAAGTCTGATTCGCGCCTACACACTTACTCTTTAATTATGCCCACACCTATATACCCACGCAAACAGTAACAAATAACAAATTCGAGTAAGTATTTATAAATATAGGTTACCTACCTATAGTTGGTTATTTCTTAATAGGATAAAAAAAATTAAAAAAATTATTGACAGGTAGTTCTACTTACGTTGTGACACGTCTTTTGTAACCCGAATTTAGTTTATTGGTTTTTAATACATTTTTTTTCCGACTACTGAGATCATACTGCCACCTACAATTATTTCCTAAAGGTAAAGGATTTCTATATCGCAATAAGTGGACTCAGCGCGGGGCACGTGCTATGCAAGCGCGTTACATAAACAGCTGGTGCACTGCAGTTACCTATTTAAACAGCATTTCGCCAGCAACGGTTCATGCAATTTTCTTACTTTTATAGCCGTTATTACTGTAAATCAGTAACATCATTAACTATTCACTCGACAGGTTTTCACAGTCGTTGTAAATGGTAAATTTGTTGTTATTGCTAACTCCAGCATTTTTATGTAATATTCTTTATAGTTATATTCAATTTCCTGAATGTAATGATATTATAGCAATGAAAATAATTAAATTGCACGATGTAGTATTAGTTAATTTTTTTTCTTGAATATGTTTTTGCAACTCGCCGTAAATAATTTGGGTATAGCAAAACATTCATATCATACTAAATCATGTAAAAAAAATCAGCGTGTATCAGCTCGTTATTTCTCAATCAAAGTTTAGGCATTCGTAGTGCGCAAATGGGCAGGTGATCAGGTGAATGCCGCATGCCGGTGATCGTATGAATGAGCCGCGACCTAGCTGGGGCCCCGCGCCCGCAGCCTGCCCCGCTACTCGATTTGTGAATGAAGTCCCCACGGGCGCGTGCCGCCTCCGCCAAGTTCGCCGCTCACGCTCAGTCGCGCCGTTGATCAACGCGCTAACACGCGAGCGCATGTTTCGGTTTCAACTTTGACGTTTCGAAATTTAAATCGTGCTAATTTGATTGTGCAGTTGACATTGAGTGCTTTTTACAATTGAGATTGAGATGTCATTTTCGTAGTGTCCCCAGGAGATAACAGGAAATCGTAGCAGAGGAAGTTCAGCTTTTGGCAACAGCCATATCGCCAAATACAATTTATTGTATACGGTAAGTGGATACCTGTATAATAAAGTCCTAATATTGGTATTTTATTCCTTTGGGACTAATCGCGCTGCATTCTTAATTAGAATTCAGAATGTTTTAAATGAAATGACACGTAGATATTGTGAACGACATAAGTATATGGCAGTGGGTTGGTTTTGTAGGTGGGTGCCCACGTAAATTAAGTAGGTAGGTGTTGTTGGTACAACTTCACGACATCTTTTATAACTAGCGCATGTCATTATGTTTAAGCAATAACGTTATTCTGCACCAATTTTGTTAAAAACGTAACCCAGACTTTCACTAAATCCAATTATGTACCTACCTTTAAATAGTTTCATGAAATCCTAATAAAACTTTCTTTTTAGACAATTTAAATCATAATACCACTTACATGAAGTAACTGAAATCCTACAATTTCGCTCCACTAATTTAAAGTCCGAGATATTCAATAAATCCTAATCGAACAGATGGCTCTTTTTTGTTTTCAATGTCCTTAGAAAAAAATACTTTAGGCGCCGCTACCCGTCCGAATACAATGCACCATTTAAAAGGCGCTAAGCAAAGCTCTACCTGAATTATAAATAACATAAGTAGGTAAGGTAATTATTGCGAATACGTTTTTGTTCGCCATATGACGGTGTACCTAGCTACCTACTTTATTTTAATTTATTACATGTAGAAACACTGCTACTACTAACTAGTATACCTATTATTTAATGTTCTAAGTATCCAAGTCAATAAAGCCGCCATCCATAATGGTTGACAGATTATAAATTGACCTTAACTCTTCGGTAGGCGGAACTCATCCCATTACTCTGATATTAACACATCCGATCATCTATTCGATGAAATAGCTCTTATCTCAATCGTTTTTATGTATATTCCTTTCTCTGTGTAATCCATATCTTGTAAAAGAAATTTCGCGTACGATGTTCGACAAAACCCACACCGTCCTAAAATTATAATGTATTTATTACGTACTTAGAATTATAATTCTAAGCCTATCTATCTAGAAAACCAAGACAATGTGACAAAATAAGGCTGTTTTATCACAAGATCTGATATCTATCTCCCACACATGACCCAAAAGAACAAGAGTTTGACTTGATATTGCAGGTCCGTTGTCATCCTGAGGCCTAAGATGAATAAATGCCCTCCATGCTCAGTAATAAGACTGGCTACCTTTCCCTTCAATCCAAAACACAGCGAACTATTCCACGGCTGAAATAAGAAAGGCGGTGGTACCTACTCAGACGACCCTATAGGCCTACCACCTAGTTTGTTAATAAATAAAGAATACTAGGATTATGTTACAGATTTATATTAAAAAGTCAGGCAATATTGGCCACAGCGTGTTCTATCTGATGAACAGTAATTCATCAACAGGGCTCGAACGTCGGCCAGCGGAAATTAAACCGACACGCCTTCGTTTCTCCGTAATCTCGTTTACGCTAGAAAACCTTTTATCACTAAGCTAAACTGTAAATTTTCAAGGATAGTTAATTATTTATCGTGCGTTGAAAAGGCTAAAAAGAAACGCATAATGTCCACATAGTGTTTGTAACGAAGTCTACAGAAGTCCCACAAAATTACCAAAATCTATCTACATAAATGTTTGTATTGATGATTTGTATTTCAGTTTACCTTAAATATTAGGCCTACACCTAATATTAAAGGTAAATTGAAATACAAATATTTTTTGTAAAAGTTAAAACAAACCAAACACAACTAAATTAGAGTTATATACGGGATATTTACCATGTAATTTCATTGTTAGGAGTTCCCGATATTTATTATCCCGTATATAACTCTAATTCAAATGTTAATAACCATGAAAGTATAAAGTGCAAACAATTAATTTTGATTGCGCGATTATATTTGCTCACCAAGATTTTTCGTTGCATTTTAACAGGCGCTATTGTATACAGTCTTAAATAATTCTCACGGAGTTTCGTCGGTGACTTGAACCGTCAGTCAACTGCTGTGTTGCGACTTGCGACAAGTGAAAGAAATTGTGAGACCGTTTCTCACGAGCCGAGCTTACCAAGAAACAAGACAGGCGGGATCCCGCTGTTGGCTTTCAAAGTCGGCTTTTAATTAAAGTAAATTGATTTTTTTTCTTAATTTTTTTAATCATCTATGCTTTGTGTAAAAAAACCATAAGAAAATTAAGCACTTACTGGAAAGCCGACTTATTTTTTTTAATTATTAATAAATTATGATATGATAAAGTAAGTCCGCTTAATGGCTGCTCGTTTCATATTATTTAGACATGGACGCAATTAGGACAACTTACTTCAGTCCTCACATTCAGCGAGCGAAGTATTGTTGCCATATAAAAAAATTGAGAGGAAGTGATAAATTTTGTTCGAGGTATATACGATCGACCGGTAATGGGCGCGCGTAACCTCGTAAAGTAGCCCTTCAATTAATGGAATTACTTGACTTTTGACTACACTTTCGTATCCGTTCCGTCTGAGCTTTTCTTTTAAATATTATCTACGTGTTTCTTTCATCCAATTAGCTACATCAAGAATTGTAAGCTATTTATACATTGTGATGTTTAGTACCTTTCTATTGCGATAACCATAGTGACACAGGATTGGTCAGCAAATATTTGGGTACTTTTTGCAATAGTTTTCACCCTTTAACACACACATGGCGTTCAGACTCTCACGGTGTTCAGTTCCTTGCGTAGGAAGGCCCGTGGCGAATGGTAGGGTGTGCTATAAACTATTGATGGTTGATAACGATACGAAATATTCTTAATTTTTGATTTTAACATTATTATAAATGTTTGAAAAATTACTTAGTAATGAAAATAGAATAAAACTAGAAAAATTTCACGTCCTGAGGCAGGAATCGAACCCGCGACCTTTCGCAATCCGGGCGACTGCTCTGACCACTGAGCCACCCAGGACTTGGGATATCCCTGTGAAATTCTTCTAGTCTATCTGTATTTTTAGTCTCTGTATAAGCACTGCCCCAACTTAACCGAATCGTCAGTATTTGTAAAAATACTCGTTTCGGATGTTGAAATAGAATATTTCGACATTGTAGGGTGGACGTTAGCTCATAAACGCAAATACAGATAGACTAGAAGAATTTCACAGGGATATCCCAAGTCCTGGGTGGCTCAGTGGTCAGAGCAGTCGCCCGGATTGCGAAAGGTCGCGGGTTCGATTCCTGCCTCAGGACGTGAAATTTTTCTAGTTTTATTCTATTTTAATTACTAACGATACGTAAATCATATATTTTTTAATATGACAATGGTGGCAATTCCAAACAAGCGTAAAGGGCATTCACGAGCGGCTTCTGGAGAGTTAGTGAGCCATTTGAAACGTTCGAGTGGCACGCCGGCCGAATGGCTCGCTTATACTCTCAAAAATCTGCGCGTGAATTCCAAACGATTGAAACACCAACTTGACGCGCCCCGGCCAAACGGCACGCTCGTGAATGAACACCAATTTAGGTCCGCTTGACGGTTATCGTAGCCTATAATTGCAAATAGTTAACTATTTGAACGTATTTAATTTGATGGAAAAGTTTTCATTTCGTTATTTGTGGGACATTAAAAGTGTTTTTGTACTTTGGTACTTGGAAACAGTCATCTCTATGGGGGACTCCGTTAAAGCAAAAGCGGAAGTAACATACATCCGCCATACTTTGGTCCCCGTAATTGGTGGCACGGGCTGTGCTTCCGGTTTCTTTTAAGGGGCTTTAAATATAGATTTAATTGTTTTCTTTAGCATTGCATCACAGAGTAAAGAATATTATTTATTCTGTGATTGCTTGCCGTTACCGTTTGTTATTATAATACGTAGCTAATTCACAAAGGAAAGATATGCAATGTCTATTTTTATATTTATAATAGTGGCCGCTCGCGGCTCCGCCTGCATGGATGTTGGCTATCGCGCGAAAAGGTAGCCGAAGTCCTCATAGGATTGTAGTCATCTCCATGTCAAATTTCATCTAAATCGGTTCAGCGGCTTAGGAGGGAAAACGTAACAAACAGAAAGACAGCTAATTTCTTGTCTAAGTATTTTTTGGTGATTTTAATATGGATAAAAGTTGTAGGTGAAGCAAGTATTGAACTCATAAGCAGTTGATTATGAATGCTTATGAGTCCAAAATCAAAATAGGCTCCAATGCTGGAGACACACCTTTCACTATGAGAGCAAGTCGCGAGGGTATGGGCCATCATAACACCGTTACACCAGTGCCCCTAGTGTAAGTTTCCATCGAATTGAACCGAAAAAGTTCGTCGTGATATCTGTCAAAAATTGTATGAAAACGACAGCAGCGCCTCTGTTGTGAATTATTGGAAACTATTTTTTATAATGGTTTTGAGAAGTGAACACGACGATGATCGTTTTTGTTTTGTTTCGATTGAAACTTACACTAGGGGTACTGACCAAATGCGGTTTGAAGGGTGAAAGCGTTAGCAGTAACAACGGCTGAGCACGGAGAAACTCGAGAATCTCGAGATTACAAATTTTGATAGACCCATTGACTACCTATAGAGAATTAGTTTTTGTAAAATTAAATAAATAAAAAATCGAAGCGTAGATAAGCGTTTAACCAATTACGCCAGCGAGCTCTTTTTTTCTTGTTCTTCATTCATAAATTCATAATAACGAATGTTTTCAGTATTTATCATTCCAAAAACATATATACAAACATCAGACCTGTTTTCGGCAACAACAATTTCAAGACTCCAACACGTGCAAAGGACTCCAACTGTAAATACAATGACGCCATTTCTTCCCTTCAGCATACGATTATCCCAATTATTGTGTGTTATATACATATATCTATATATAGATTTCGCCTTCGGACTCGAACATGCAGTGAGTTAAACGCGTATTGAATACTATTTACACTCATGTTCCCGGTATGGTCATGTAGGTAGACTCGGCATGTTTTATTGTCCTGTAAGCCATAGATGACTCTGGAGCTAAGTAGTGAAACCAAGGACGATCGCTTGAGCAATCCGGTCAATGAAGTCACGTAGTTGATCAATCCGTCCATTCTGCGTTACCTCAAACAGGATGTGACGATCTGACTGCCGGAATTTTTGCTCTACTGTGGATTTTTGGAAGATGTTTATAATCATAAAAGATTTGTGAAGGGTGTAGGTGTTAATGTATGTGTGCGCACGTCCGGTCCGCCGCAGGCCGTTAATTGATCCGCGTAAAAGGGATATCGTGTAACGTGCCCCCTGGCTTCCTGTCCTGGGTCCCAGTCTGCCACCGCATGGCAGCTCTAAATCGTGATTTGGTAAATTACCAAACAATAATAGCAAAGGCATCTTATAACAAAGATCTTACTTAAAATCGCGTATAGGTACTATTACAATTTTCTACAAAATTTATTATTATCGTTGTTTGAGAATTGCTAGGCATCCCGGAAGCTTTATATGGTCTAATAAAATAATGAACTTTCATTTGCCATTTCGGGAGAACGGAACACTTTCACTAAGTTAATAATATGAAATAAAACATCAATCTTTTCAATAGTAAAATATCCTATAATCCTTAGTTACAGATTTTCGTTTTCATCGGATATGCCTAGTTAGTTGATGGCAAGAAAATCGTATAGAAACCGAGTTCGAGCCGTTATAAAAGATTCGATCTTTGTTATGCAATTTTAAAAAGGAATCAATTTACATTAATAAACTAAGTTTCGAGGGATCTAGGTGCATGTTTATCTGTCTGTATAAAAATCAGTGTTTGTATGTTTGTATGCGTTCCGAAACCATTGATGGATCAGATTGTGATGAAACTTTAGTTGAGTATTCTGGAGACGCCCGTGAATCCTGGTGTATAAAAACTTTGTTTATTTATATTTAGGGCTCCGTACCTCAAAAGGAAAAAAACGTAACCCTTATAGGATCACTTAGTTGTCCGTCTGTCTGTCCCTCCGTCCGTCTGTTTGTCAACAAGACCCTTTATCTCGGGAACGCATGGAAGTATCGAGTTGAAATTAAAACCATATATTCAGGACTACAGTCTCTTGAAGCTGTGACAAAAGCAAACTTCTAACTTAATGTAAAAAAGATATGGTCTTTTATGCCGCAAAAAACGTACATTTTGACACTCTCAAGGGAATCAAAATTTATAGGGTACTTTCCGTTGACCTAGAACTATGAAATTTGGCAAGTCATATTGTCTTATACTACAAGTGCAGAGAAAAATCTGAAAACTATACATTTTTAATCAATCATTATGCGCGGTCATAACAGATGGGTGACCAAATCATTTTGTATATTTTTATAAACGTTTACTGATTTGTACAGAAGTAGATTTGTACAAAATACAGTCTTTATGCAATGGATTTTCAATTCAATTTTTTTTTGGTTCAATTTTCAAATGATATATAACCATGTCATGTGGGGTAGAATAAAAAAAACCTTTTGCCTTTTTTTATATGTTTGGGTACCTAATTAATTTGGTGTATGTAGTCCACTGCTATGCGTACCTAACAACTTAGTCCCGTTTTTATTTTGTAGATAAACACAATCCTAATTAGGTACCTACCTACTTAAGTGTGTTGTACCAAGAAGTATTATACATATTAAATTATAATAGGATATTAAACAAACATAGGTAACATTCAGTTTAGTTTAGTTCATTCATTTTTTAAGCCTTTTAGCTTCAACCCTCGAATATGTACGGTCGCGGTCAAAAATTCTTATGGCCTTTGACTGTACCTACAAACCTGTACGGAAACCTCGGTGGGCGAGTCCGTCTCGCACTTGTCCGGTATTTTTTATTATAAAATCTAACAATTTTCTCTTTACGGGCGTTGCAAAGCATGCCACGTGCAGCTAGTCTATCTATATAAATAAAAATATATATTCATAATGAACATGTTTTCTCCATGAGTTTCTCTGCAATTAATACATATACCTGCGAAGTTATTGACCGTGGCCTCGAGTTATACATTACCATTCATAAACTGGGCATCATAGCAAATTCCCATGACGGTTTTCTCGACTGTGACCGGCTACGGTCTATAGCACCTCCTCACGATGTTTCTGGAATATTTAAATGTAGCAGATTATAAAGTGGCTTTATTACCTAAAAAATAAAGGAATGACAATCTTTTGTAAAACTATCTAATATTGTATTAACAATAATGCATCCATTATAGCAAAGGTCTATGCAATTTTTCCTATCGTTTTCAACATAAAGTCCCTTGTTAACCGCTTTGTCAGCTATGAGTACGGTTAATGTATATAAATAAGAGATATTCAACTTTGATGCTGCCGTCCTGAGAATTAAACAATACCTTGAGTTCCTAGAGAAGTTAATGGGTACTTTAAGTGCATGGCATGGTAACATATATCGACATATCGGTCGAAACAATAGATACTAACTTACCCATCATGAAGGGGCTACAAAAGGAAATACTACCAATTGCCTTTTTATTGATTTATCTAACTTCTTTTACTTCACTTTTCTTTCACTTTACGTAGTTTTATGGTTATTTATTTTTTATGTTACTGCAGTGACTGTCTATGTTTAATCTTACTTTCACAGTGGATTCTTTGTAAAGATTAGGTAGATTCGTTTGCTGTGAGCTGTCTGCAGCATATCCATAGAAGACTATAAAACTCTACCGTTTGTTGTACATTCGCGAGAATTGCAGCCGTAGTAGATTTTTTTAATGCTTATGCTCATAATACATAATCATATCTATTACTAATTATAATTATGCAACCAGTTGTGTTGTACACAAAATAATGTATATAAAATTGTAATGAGTGAGAAGCAGAACAATTATAAAGATACACAATCACTAAGGCGAATCAGTAAGACTAAATTAACAATTGTTAATTATATCGCTAATCATTTGAAGTTTTACAAGCAATTTTGATCTAGATTGTCCGCGAGGTAACTGAATGCCTCGCGGACAGTTAAGATCAAAATTGCTTGCTCTCAGATCTGTAGATGGTTGTTATTAAAATATTTATTACATTGTACTTTTATTGTAAACGGATCATACATTGCTGCGATGGTTTAATATTTTGTCTACATTTTTTATTATTTTGTTTAGCTCACTGTACATTTGTTCAGTTAACTATATGTAATATAATATTGATGTCAAAATCAAGAACTAGAGAGAGTTTGCTTCTAACTACTAACTATCGAAGTACACGGCGCGCGGCGAAGAGAAAGAAGCATGTAAGTATCCCGAATATAATTCTAATTTAAAGTACTTAATCATGATATTATGTCCATGTTTGAAGTCTAAGTACCTACCCAGAAACCCATAGTTTAAAAAACATTTTGCGTTTTTATATAAATAAATACTTAAGCTAATTCAATGGAAAGAAAACAAAAGCACATTAATAACAATTAATAACAAAAATGATACACAAAACTATACTTACATAAGAAATAGTTGTTCTTAATCTCTTTTTGCGTAATAACTCAATAGCAAATTAAAAAAAAATGGTATGACGTCATAAGCAAGGTATGAATGGATGAATGATTGAAATGATATAATCAAGTGATTTAATGTGGTGGTATTTACACTAACTTAAACACTTCGATGACTTGATAAATTGTTTACTGTTAGCAATTAATTACCTACACATATTTACACGAGGCAAGATTGTTTTTCTCGATCATTCGAGATTTCAATATAATCTTGCGCGATTATTTACGGAGTGATTTTGTAGATGCTGGGGAAATATTATTAAATTGAGGGAATCCCCCATCCCCCAAATAGCACTGCAATTTATATATTCTGCAAAAGTTCCACATAGTAAACTGAGAGGATGTTTCAGAATTTGAATAGCTAGTCGCACAAGTGATGAACGGTGTGGCCCATTTGCGCTGTGTCGACCGCACTTTTTACAATCCGCTTTTATCGCACGCACTAAAAAAATAGTTACGCAAAATACTATACACATTTACTTTACTCGACGTAGTCGTTCGCAAAATTGAAACTCTGTACGAAATTGCCATTCTTATTCGGGAGATTAACATGTTATCCTTACTAAGGATTTGTACAGACGACAGCTCATCAAGTGTAACAGTTGCACTACGAAAGCTGCCTCTATTACTAGAAGAGTAAGAGTGGTCTCAAGGTCAAGCTGTTACTCTTGATGTGCTGTCGGTTGTACATGTACCTAGGCATATTTACGTATTTTTTCCTTGACATATAATTTGGTAGATAGCATTCTCATGTTGCTCCCTAAGAATATCTTGATATCATTTTAGATGGTACTCGTTGTTGGTCGAACGGAAGTCATTATGCGTTTTCCGTCGAGCAATGTACTGCTGCCCTGTAAAAATGTATTCATCAAATCAGCGAACGTTGGCGGCTCTTAAATGATCTATGTTTTACATCAGAGGACGGTTGGCTATTTTCCTTTTGGTTATTTTGGTGTCAAATAAATTTAAATAGGGTAGGGTAGTTGAATAATTATGATGATGATGATCTATTGAGTAAGTACGGTACTCCAGTAGTATTATTCGGCTACAATTTTTAAGTTTGAGGTGCTTCCTGTGGGCCAATTCTGCTGTTTATTTTCCTAAACGGATCGACAGCGGATCGGTGGCGTTAGTAATGCAGTTGTAATACAAAAAGGTATTCCACTAACATTGCATAAAATGCCGGAACGCTAACGAAACGCTCCGGTTGGTTCAACTTCGGCAATATTGCAAGAAACAATTATAGTGTAGCTCAGTGAGTTGACAGTTTTTAATCAATCTTTCGACAGTTCAACAAAAGATTTGCGTTACGTGTTTGTAAGTAGAATACCAAACTGATGCGTTTCGGCTACGTTTCGGTTTCGCTGAGCTAGCAGATAATACGAAATTGTTGTAATTAAAGTGTTTCTGATTCATTTCAGATCAAAATACAATAGCAGAATTAGGTGGCTGGTCAGGTGCTCTAAAATCGTGTATTTTATATACACTATTCTGGATTTTTTAATCTTGGATTGGTGATAAATACAATCATATACAGAATCAATATTTTAATAGCACTACTAGCACGTACGTGTGTTGTACATGTGCATACAGGCGCAGCATTGTGGTGCAATGGCGAACCGTGTGTACCGATAAGCCTCGCTTGTGGGCTTGTGCCTTGTGGCTCGCCGTGATAACTACTGTCGTGTTTGCTCTAAACAAATCTGTTTGCTTACTTTATGTCCAGAGGATTGCTGGTGTGCTCCGCTAGAGCTTGAATATGTGCGTCCTCACGTTCTATTTACATTGATCATAATGGATCGCATAGATATTTGTTGTTCATATACTACCTATATTTAGGTTTTTTTATTGAGTAAGTGTAGTTATTTTGTAGGCACGATTATAATGTAAAATATTTATTTGGTAGCTAGAGATATTTTGATATTTTCTTGAGATGAAAGCTAATATTTTTACTTTAAATTAGGTCAAATAGGCACTTGTAAGATTTATTCTGTTACCATAGTTACCAAAGTATACTTGAATAAATTCAAGTAAACAAGTGGAGCCCTTTTATTAATTTCTCAACCCCCTCGGAGTCTTAATTTGAAGGGCCTCAACAAATCATCTATAGTGGCGGTCAAGGTCTTTTCGATGTTTACGAATCTTTTGTGGCGTAGTTGTTCCGAAACGTAGTCCTTGACGATGTTGCTTTATATGAGCGAGCGATGCGCAATAATCATAAGTATGAGAATGAGTTGTATCAGAAATTATAATATAGCGTATAGTATCGATTGTTCAGTAAGTGGCGATTTAGCGGCGTGTTGCAAATAGCTAACGGAAACGAACTGGCGTAATGAGCTTCGGATGTCGCTCACCTATTGTGCCGAGCTAATAGATATCGACTTCCTTAGTTCAGCCGCTGTTAACACTCATAGCAAGCTATAATGAGGCATTGTTTTTGCACGTCGGGAAGTCTCCCTAACTCTGTTTTCAGGACACATTTTGCTATGTGATATGATCGTTAAATCGTCATTTTGGAGCGCATTAATAAATGCAATCATGTACACTCGAGCTCAATATTTACGAATCCAGGCCAATGTTCGTTCACGGATCTGCAACGGCAATTCACCCGACAAAATGATAATGGCTTTGGCATTTACGCCATGCGCTACTGAGAATTCGAATTCGTGCTTGACGTTTGACTCCAGAAATTCGTAGCGCACTCAATCGAAAATCACGTGTTTAATTCGTCTTTCGTCTCCGTATTGAAATGACTGGCGGTAGTTGCGGATTTTGTTTCTATGATTTTGTGTCAGACCATTACCGATGATCATACCATGACTGTAACCGTATCAATCAACAAATAATATTATTAATAAGAAGTTATTTTTGATGATAGCTAGAGCTACGTGCATTATCTTACCAGAGGGCTTCGACAAGATGCCGTTCGATAATAGCTTAGCTGAAAATATGTATATGGGATTTGACATAAGCCCTCGATTTACTTTCGATTGTAAATGTCAAATCCCATACATTTTCTAATTAGCGACAGCGATACTTAGTGATTGTCGAATGGTTTCTTGTCTAGGTCCTTAGATATGGTTCTCTTACTTTTGGACACTAATTTTTGTGCCTAATAACAACAAAGCTAGAGTTCGAACTTTTTCTTATTATAACAACTCAAATGGTTCATGTGCTCGGGGACGTGGATATAGTCATAATCATCATCATTATATCAGCCTATGATGCCCACTGTTGAACAGTACAATTTCGTTCCGAACTATCCGATAGCACTACATCTCAAACACCTCCTTCAAGGACCATGCTTCGAAACCATAGGTGACGACATGCCAAATGTAGCATAATAGGATCCTAGCTCGGAGGTTTAGTCTAGAAATTTCTTTTGCGACCAAATCTGTTTGTTGTCAGTCCTCTAATCGCACAAGACTTGGTCCTTTGTCGTGATATGTTTGCTTTGGCCTGGCCATTTGGCGTCAGTGATGCCTAATATGTCTATCTGTAGACGCTTTACCTCCTTCTTTTAGGAGTTTCTTATCCTTCTTCAAAATTCTCGCCGAAGCTTTGATTGGCCTTAAAAATCTGAACTTTCTTTTACAGCTTTTGGGCAGTGCAAAATTTCATGCCCTGGCGAAAAGATAATAAAAAATTGCGTCTTTTGCCAACTAACTACCGTCCAATAGCTGTTAGTTCTTTGCAAGTTTTTGGAATGGATCATAAATAACCAGCCGATCCAATATACCTAGAACTTTTAAACAGTATAGTAATAATTATGTACGATAATGGCAGCCAGCGATGCCTTTAAATACAGAGGTCATGTCGTTTTTTTGCTATTGTGAAACTTAAACGAATTAGAAGATTAAGCTGCAGTAAAAAATATTATGGAGGTAAGTACGGTTCTCTGCCTTTTCGCAGAAAATTGTTTGACATATTATCACTTGCCAACCAACGTTTCGCAGAATTTTATTTCGCCGAATAATCATTTGCCACCTTATCACCTAATTTGTTTTATTTCCCAACCTAACATTTGCCAACTGTACGTTTGGACTGCCTTTTATAATGACACTTTTCAAAAGGCCAACTTTCAAGTAGCGAATGTTTCAGTTAGAGTAATATCCATTTAGTTGTATATTGTTTGTAGCACATATTCAAATGCCCTGTGTATTGAAACAAAAGCGATTTGGTCTGGCACTTAGCCGGCCGCTGCCGCGGCACGCTCGCTTCGCTCGCTCGGCTCGTATATTGTTGGTCGCAATTCTAACCTAACCTAACCGATTCCCTTCGATTTCACCTAAACTTCGTTCCGTCGTTTGAAGATTTAGATTTAGTTGTATATTGTTTGTAGCACATATTGAAGTGCTCTGTGTTTCACTACTGAAACAAAAGCCATTTGTTTCTGGCACTTCTGGCATTTCAGGCAAGTTCAAGACCATTAGTTTATTTTTTATCATAATATAAATGGGAACTGTTACACGAACTTTTAGACGAAACGTTATTCCTCTAAAAGTTGTCTGGCCTAGTGAAGCATTTGGCAAATGATAACTGCCCAGAACGTGTGGTGTCAATTTAATAATCAGCTTAACAATAATTCTACCAAATGAAACGTTGCCATACAAAAATTTGACAATCGATAGTTGTCAAAGAGAAAATTCTGCAAAACGTTGGTTGGCAAGTGAAAATATGTCAAACAATTTTTTGCGAAAAGGCAGGATCCCGGTAAATACACTTACACTACTTTTGTTTAATATTTCAAATTATCTTCAATATTTTGGTTATAAACAAATATAATAGAACAAATAAACAAATATAGGTCTTAGTATCAATTTGTGCCAAAATTTCTTTTTGTTTTATGGTTGGGTGCGTAGAAATTTTTGTGGCGTAACATTCTGTCGCCTTCCGCGCGTTCCGCGGCTTGCCTGAGAGCCGGTTCTGTACGCAGATAATTGGTCAACAACTTAGTTAAAAAAATACTTTGCAATTAATATCTAGTTTTCCTAGAGTTTTTGGTATGCTCAGTTTTATTGAAACCTCGGGCTTTGGTGACCGAAAATGACTAGAATTGTTTTTATACACGGTTAACCCCTTTTTAAAATTATAAGTGAAATTTCCAGAATATGTACTAGCCTTGAATATGAACTACTTTCACTCTGAGACCAACTGTAAAATCCCAATGTAAAATCTGCCCTTCCATACATTTTGGTCGAGTACCTATTGAACTTGTTGTATGAAACTTCTGATTTTTTCCTGATTTCACAGTTGGTCTCATAGTGAAAGTTGTTCATATTCATGAGTAGAACACACGGTGAAAATTTCGCTCAAACATAAAAAGTAACCTAATATAAAAAAGTAATATCATAAAACAAAGTGAAATCAGAACTAAACATTAGACACTAAACAAACAAAGATCTACAGTGAATATCTTATTTAAATAATTTTCATCGATATTAAAACAATGACAGCAGATGTCTAGTGTGTAATTAATTTATTAACCTATTATAATATTAAAGCTCGCTCTCTAATCTCTCAAGCGCACGCGCAGGCACGCACCGTTAAATGGGTTACCATGTCGCTCCTAGCTATAATCTCAAGGTCAATTATGTCCTCTAAATTGGACTTTCATTTACATATAGGCTATCTACAGCTTCTTGACGACACAATGTTGTTATGAAAATAAATATTTTAGTATTAGAAAGAGCATTACAGTATATTTTTAATGGTTAGTTTAATGAATGGTATCACGATCGCGAATAGTTTCAATGTTACCGTCCTTGATACTCGTTTTACTTCCTGTTAAGAAGCGAATTGTACACACCGAGCACGTCACTCATTCAAACTAAATCAAAGGATCGTGAATGAGATGTTTACCGGTAAGCGAGTAGGTACATTTATATGTTCATATTACGATGAAGAATTCAATCATTTCCTGTAGCTTGTTTACAACCAGATTATTTAATATATCCACAGTTACTTACTTGCTCAGTTTTAATCTACGAATAACATAGATTTCAAGTATCCTTTCTCCCGGTGCCCATGCGCCATGCACAGGTAAATGTTTTTATAATTATGTGTAACAAATAGTCTTAAAAATCGGTTTACTATTTTACTGGTTAAAGAGTTACTTTTGATACACCCATCGCACAACTATAATAAATTGATTGAAGTCCCACTGAAGAGCACAGACCTCCTTGCATGGGAGAAACACATGAGAAGTTTCGGTCATAATAATGATAATCTAATACATGTGTATCACGCTAGCCTAATGCGAATTAGAAGGTGGAAGCGGTTGTAGTAACAACCGATACTGGGTGTCTTCCGAAGCCCAGACGAGTGAAAGATTTAGGATCAACCAAAGTGAAGGTTGCTTTGTTTTTGTAATTGAAACCAAAGCACTCAAATCACTACGCCACAGAAAGCTCATCATATATTTAGCAAATAATACAAAAAAAATAATCCAGAGAAAATAACTTTAGGCACATAATAACTTTACTAATAGTACCCATAGGATAAACAGATTTTGAAATGTTTTAACCCCATATTGTCCGATGATCGCACCTAAAACTTGTGTGGATTTTGTGGAGGAACTTGAATCCTTTACAACGACATAATTATTATTATGTAATATTTTCTGGAAAAGGTAAATGGGTAGCTGATTGAGCTAAATACAAAATACAAAATGCAAAAGCATTTTGTTAAATAATATACAGACAGACATATTTTGGAGCCACTAATTAAACATTGTTTAGTCGCCGCTCTTGTTTTTGTTTGTAATTAACGTATTCTGGCTCGTTTATTGCATTCTACTATGGATAATTGCTCGCAGGGTGGTAGCATTATCTACAAAAATGTCCGCGAAATTCACAGACATTGGAACTTATTACTTAATGCCTTTTAATCGAAGGTCTTAGGTCTAGGTAATGGAGTGAATAGATCTTTCTTAGATGGCTATGATGATAGTGGGTACTGGGAGGCTTCGGTGGGTCCTACCAAGGCCATCGAGTTCGTTAGGACCATTCATGGATGCCTGCGCGCACCCTCCCGCCACCCCGCGCCTTCCGCCCCGCCACGCTGCCACACGCTGCAGTGTTACCGCGGCGACAGGATATTCTCCTCGCCCGTGTGCTATGCTGTCCGATTGATCGGTTTCTTTTTAGAATCTGATCGAGAGCAAAAAGACGCCACGCGCAATCGTAATTCACCGGATGCACTAACGAGTGTAAAATTTTTTAAGCCTTGCCATGCAGCAATAGTTTGTTTTTGTTGAACGCCGTGTTTCCGCCATGACTTTATTCATTACAGCATGCGGACACACGTACGGAAAGTGCGGCTGCCTATCATGCACTTGGGATATTGTGAACCTGAATGAAAGAAATACTTAATCATTATCATACCGAAAAGATCAGGTTACGTCATTTAGTGTTTCAGATTTTGCTCGTACATTTAAAGAGAAAAAAGAAAAATTCGCATCGATTGATCTTTTTCAATCCGGTTCGATAGTGGTATTTACCTACAGATTTTATGTCCATAGGTGAACAGAATAATAGGAATTCACCTGAAATGTGCGCGGGCTATCATCTCGAAATAAAATATTAATGAGCCAAACAACAACCTCTAGCAATGCGCGACCATCTCAACTTTTGTGTCCATATCGGCGTAAGGATAATGGCTTCATTCATGCCGATTTGGTTCTTATGTGGGAGGAAATTGGTAATGAATCATTTTGATTTGTACCGTGCGCGCCAGGAGCCCGGCGCGCGGCGTATTTCGGACGTGCATTGTGGGCAATTCGTCATGATTTGCGTATGTAAATCAATGAAGTTTGGATGTGCGGGTGTAACGGTATTTTCGTCGGTCCATGGCAGGAAGGCGGATGCTATAAACACACTTTCAGTAACCATCGCAGTATGGTTACGGCCAGGCCACGGGAACGGAGACAGGCGCCAGGGCGGCGGCGCGACTGGCGGGTCCAATATTCCGCTGCCGCGAATTTCACACCCCGCGCACAGTGGCGATAGACCGCCGCGATCAGTATAGATAGAACGAGAGCTTGAATGCATTTATCGACGTTGTTTCGACGCTGTTTAGAGAGTAGCCCAAGACATTATATTTGGAAGAGAATGTGGAGTATACGAATTGCATAAGATTCGATGCACAGATAAAGTATTCTATAATTATTATTATTTTTTTCAATAAAAAATGCGAAAAGTTTAAATAATAGGTATATAATAAAAAAATAGCACTAGTCTGTTTAATAAGAATCTACAACTGAATGAACTCTTGCCTCTTAAATAAGAACAGCCGGCGAGCTTGTTCTTCTGTTAACTATTTTAACGCTAATAACATACCTACACTTATTAACATACATCGAACAATCGTGTTCATTTTTATAATAAACTGAATACAAATCTCAGAAAGACGTTTTTGCTCGTTCGCTAGTCGCCGCGTCTGCCACCCGACGCGCCGTGGCATGCATAGTCTCGTAATTTTGTTTTATTCGCCAGTTCGCAGTTCGCGAGCACTATTCGCTCGGCTAATTTCGCCGGTCGCCTCGCCCCGCCCGCGCACTATTTACGTGTGGCATGCTTAGTATATTTCCATACAGTGGTTTTATTCGCGCGAATATTCGCCGTAGCGAATTTCCCGTGGCCAGGCCGTAAACAGTACTCAAGACAGTATGATTAATTAACTCATGGTAGGAAGTTCCTTTAGCAGTGTTTAATGAACACACTGTGATCTGCCTTGTCTTGTACACCCCATATGCAGGAGTAATTTGATTAAATGAATGTAATTACTTTATGGAAGCGGAGTCCATTTAATTTAATTTAATAAGGAAGGTACATACTTATTTAATAAAATATGCGGTTAGGGAAATAAATAAACATTTCGACCGCTAGAATTGCAATGCTTACATTCTATAAATGTAGTTAGGCTAATAACTTTGACAAAATAGGCATTGATGAAATTGGTGAATATAACTATAGATACAATTACAACCCTTCACATTCCAATGAACTTATTACTTACCGCCACTTTATTCGGGTCGTCGACATCGTGCAATGTGGGTCTCTGTGAATTATGACTTATGACATCTACGACACAAACTGTAACTAATATGGTGCGGCATGCGTGGCACGGTGAAAGTACAGCGAGGCGTGCGGTTGACGAACCGTTCCTTTGAGTTTACTATGCTCACAGGCAGCGCGGTGTTTTATTTATTACTGTAATGAATTATTGGCATGAACATGCCAATCCAAATCTAAATATAGAATAAGCAGTGCCTTGGAAGTTTAAGGAAGTTATTTATAAACATATCATAATTATGCATAATTATATAGTTCCGGTATAACAATTGGGAAAATGCAATACGAACTTATCTGTGCTCAGTGGGAATGTCAGAATCATCTGTGATGTGAGCATTATCTCAGTTCTACCCAACAAGCCATCTATCTATCTCGTGTGGTGACTATTATCTTTTGCCCAGTAGCACGAGGAATTTGCGAGAAAATTGTTGTCTTCTTCTTTTTGTTATTTTTCTAGGATAGAGACCCCAGTACCTACTTTAGCCTGAGAAAAATAACATTCCGGCTTAGACAAACTTCTCTGGAGATCCACATACTACGCGTGCCGGTCTATCCATCAATCAACACTCACGTAAGATTTTAGAGAACTTGAGACTACCATTAGGAGCCAATACCTTCTCCTCATCATCATTATCATTTCACCCGAGAATCCACTGCTGTGCTCTAAGGATCTCAAAAGCGATCAGTCCTGCGCTGTCCGCATCCTTCGGCTTCCCCCGACCCTCACTAGATCGTTGGTCCACCTTGTGGGGTGCCTCCCAACGCTGCGTCTCCGATACGAGGCCATCACTCGAGGACCTTTTCGCCTCAACGGCCGTCAGTTCTCCTTTCAAATTGTGAGCCTTACTCATCTGCCCACTGCCACTGCCACATAAGTGAGGCTCACAAATCTTTGGACTATGTCGGTGACCTTAGTTCTCCTCCGTTCCTGCGGATTTTATCATTTCAGATTTGATCACGCAGAGAAACCCCGTGCATAACCCTCTCCATTGCTCTTTGTTTGGTTTTGAGCCTTATTATGGACATAGGCCTCTCCATACGAACGCCACTTGGCTCTATCCATGGCCAGCTTTATCAAGTTGATGCCAGCCACTCTGCGGAGATCGTCACTCCACCGAGCTTGAGGACGCCCCACACCGCGCTTGCAGATCCGTGGTCTCCACTCAAGTACCCGCTTACTCCAACGGTCGTCAGTTCTGCGGATAACAGGCTATGTATAGTAGGCTATGTCGTTGTCATTAGTTCTCTGTCGGATCTATTATTTTATTGAACTAAAATATTTGTGAAAGCAGATTTTTCACTGAAATTATTATGTTGCTTGTTCGTATCCCACTTTAAAATATTTGAATCAAACGATGAAGGCGTTTGCGTCGGTGTTATAACTTCCGTCAGAAAGCCTCGATTGCTTAAGTTAACAATAATACAAGCTCTTAAGCCGGCCTTACACGCTACGTTATGGCTGATTTACACTTGCATTAGTACAGTAGCGAGTTAACTTGCGGTCTTGGCGAGTTAAGTTCTTAACATTGTTTGGACGGGAATTTGCTAGTTAAGTAGTAACTTAACAATTACAACGACATATTACAAAGAATAGAATGATGTTCTATTTTTTCGGCAAGTTAAGTGCAAGTGCACCCCGCCCGTGCGTCTTCCTCACCCCGCCAACTAAACTCGCCGTGTCGCCGTGCGTGTAGACGGGCGAGTTTAGTACAGTTCATATGTGGACAGGTTGCAACGACTTCTGTTTGACTAACAAAACTGAACCAATAGCTGTAATCTTAGTCGCGGAACTGACACTTATAACTTAACTCGCTAAGCCAACGTTTGGACGATACTTACTACTTATGACTTACTGCTCAACTGTCCGATTACTAAACTCGTTACTGTACTTATCGAAATGTAAATCAGCCTTTATACCTGACAACGATTGCGTGGTGTATGTCACCTGTGGGGTATACCTGTGCAGTTTAACTGTGCAAGGAAAATTGATTGTGTGTGGCGGTATTCTCCGCAGGCGTCAGTTGTCTGGTGATTCATGAGGGGAAGGATGTTCAGCACTCTACTGTATAGGTACTATATGGCGTCTCATAATCGGAACTCAGTCATGGAGGATTTTATAGAAATAATAAATTGGAGACTGTCATTGGCGCGTAAAATCTAAAAAGTATCATGATAAAAATAAAGAACGGCACCCTATGAAAAACTGACAGAAAAATTAAAGGAATTGAAGCCTAATGCCACAACAGACGATGCAGTCAAAAAAATAACAATCTGCGTTTCAACTGAGTTTATAAAGGTTAACCGCTACGTGTATGGTCTCTACTCAGCCCAGGTTTGCCTATACAGATACAGGGAAACTTGTCTGGTATACCGTAGCGTGTAATGTTAATATGCTTACTTTGAGCTAGATAATAGGTGTGAATGTTCATAATATATGTATCAATTAGTTTTGTCTATCGTCTTCGAAACTTACGAGTTTATTTCTAGTAAATAATGAATGAAAAAAATTTGTTTCATACCTTACCTACACCTAAAAATGATTGTAATTATATCGTTTAGATATAAGATAATAACGGGTCATTTACTCACATTAAGTGCTATATTTCACCTTCCGCATAAACGTAATTCACCGTCACTTTCTGGTCGCTGACTTCCCGTATACCGTGTACCGTAATACCTGCTAATGCCGTCGTGTAGAGTTGCATAAAAGTATCATTACCTTTGCACCATAGAAGTCTGTGTAACAAAAGCCTACTTAGTAAATAGAGCTCCATCACCGCCTTCGTATTTAATGCCCACCATAGGTCGAGCTGGTATTAACTAACCACGCAATCCACCCTACGTATATCATGAGCTTACATAATTATAAACATTAACTAAACGATTAAAAATAATCGGATGTATAGGACACTTGAAGACCTGTAATAATTTTGGATCAGAGACAAGATTTATCAATTAGGAAGGATCGATTGAACGAAATCAATAAGTATCGAGAATGCAGTGGGCGGGTCGGTCGACGAACTGCGCGGGCGCAGGCTGCCGCTGGTGTGCTCTAATTCAATTTAACGACAATTCAGTGCACACGACCGACAATTCGTTTCGCTGTCAATAGGTGTTACTCAATACTCAACTATTGTCAAGATTAACATTTCGATTTATATAATTTACTTAAAAATTGGTAGTGTAATAAAATTTAATGTGCCATCAACAAGAATCATTTCACTTCAACCTAATTTTCAACTTTAATGTACAGTAACGTTTATCTAGATTTTTTGCCTTGACATCACTCAACAAATTTGAACACTGATCATTTTTATATTTTACTGATCTTATAGTCTTCCAATATGGATATCTATTTATGAAATTCATAATATTATGGTTCTCGGACACAACGAGAGTGGCCAATATGCGTACAACCCACCTGATGGTGAGCGGTTACACTAGCCTATAGACGCTTGCTTGGGCACCAGTCGGGCGTTGCCTACCCTGTAAAAATCAAGAGAAAGAGCTATGTTGGCCGACAGCATAGGAGACGAATCCTGATGCTCTCAACATAACGTTTTTGACGACCGGCTAGCAGAGTGGTCTGTGCCCCTTGCTATACAGGCTAGTCGGTCAAGAGGTCCTGGGTTCGAATCCCGGTAAGAGTAAATGTTTGTATGATGAGTACAAGCATTAGTTTACGAGTCATGGATGTTTATTTAGTTTATTTCTAATATTAATATTCATATATTATCATTATCTCTCCGTTATCTATTGTCCATAACACAACCTCTTATGATGCTCTTATGATCTTTAATGATGCTTGCTATGGGATAGATAATAGATGTAAGTGTATGAATATTATTATTAATAATGAGCTGGTGACCTTAGTACGGTAGCAACCTAAGATTATAGAAATAAGGTAGCAACTATTAAGTAACGTGCGCAATATTCGGTGTGGTTAAGCTACTTCTGTGGTCGACTGTACTTCCCCAGTCGGTCGCTCAAAGTTCGAGTGGTAAAAACTACTGTGCCCTATCTCTCTTAACTCTTAATCTGTAAAAAAAACAACACACATGATTACTTAAAATAAGATATGGGCATGGGTCTTTGAAAAAAATCTCTTGTATTGGGAGTGACAATGTTGACTTCGGTTCGGACCGGATCTGCAAGGATGGCTTGTGTCACCTTGAATGCCGGATGCCGATATTCTGAGGAGCTATCGGCCGTCAATCGTGTGAGCGTCTCGCCATATATTAGAGTCGTCTGTATGTCTTTGCGGCTGCCTTTTTATTTTACGAGCATCGACGTCCGCCGCTTGAGACCTCCACCAAGGTCGTTTCTTTTAACTTTATGATCTACTGTAGTGGAATTGTAACTTTATATCTCGGCATACGTGATAGATTATTATCGAAATTAAAGTCTCATTACATGATAGATCTTCAATCAGTTGACGTATTATCAGTTGTATTTGGTATTCGAAAGGATGAGCGTGTTTCGTCGTGTCTTAAAGTTCTCAGCGGAAATGGACTGAACGTGGGCGCACGCCTACAACTTGCGAGTGACCGCTCTCAACTCGCATCAAGTGACAAATTTAATATCATTATCTATTATTTTCTGTAACTTCGCATCTCAACGCGTTATTTGCTGCTCGTCCATCCTGGTAAATAGGTATCTAATGTTGATTATCACAGTAAACATTGGTGAAGGTCATGTGCCGATCGCACCCATCTGTGCGATGCGAACCTTGCGAACCTGATGCGAATCTTGAGGGATTCTAGTATTAAACGCTGGAAGCACAACTAGCCAAGTCATTGAGCACAATGTTAAACCATATATCTGAACGTTGCTGCAACTGTCTGGTTAAATTAGCTAGTTGATTGGACGCATAGGCAGATTATGTCTAGTACGAAGAGTTTTTTGTGTGCCTTTTCGATTCAAAACCGACATAATTTTGGTTATATTATAACTGGTTATAAAAAATTACCATGAACATCTGAATCACACAAAAACTCTTCAGTAGAAGATGATCCGTCTATATGCATTCAACTGAGCTGACTTTCAATAGTTCAATACTGAAGTTGTACCTAAAGTAAAGTAAACCTTGAGGGATTCTAGTTTAATTAACTATCGGAATCGGCATTTACTTGAATGGTTAATATAACCAGATGGCTGCGACATACCTATCAATCAGATTTCTTTGGTGTACTTATTTGTTGACAGTGGTTTCGTCCAAGTGGATTTTTGGTTTTGAAATAGATTTTAATATTTATTATGTTATGTAGGTACCTACCAAACTATTTTGTTTTAAATATCGGACAAATGTTACAGCTAGGTAAGTCCAACTTCGAGAAAGAGGTAAATCGACGAATCCAACACGGATGGGGGCAGCGTTCGGGAAATTGCGTAAGATCTTCTCGTCCAAAATTCCACAGTGCCTCAAGTCGAAAGTCTTCGACAGTATGTGTTGCCAGTGATGATATACGGCTGTGAAACGTGGTCGCTTAATAAGTGCCTTCTGTATAAGTTTACAGTCACCCAACAAGCTATGGAGCGAGCTATATTAGGCGTTTCCTTACGAGATAAAATAAGAAATGAGGACATTGAGGACATCGCTGATTAGCATAGTATTAGCAAGTTCAAGTGGCGGAGGGCAGGGCACATAGCACGCAGAACGGATGACCGATTGGAGCGTTAAAGTTCTAGCATGGCGACCACTTACTGGAAAGCGCAAAGTAGGACGGCCTCCCACTAGATGGACAGACCTGGTCAGGGTCGCGGGGAGCCTTTGGATGCAGACTGCGCAAAACCGATCCGTTTGGAAATCGATGAGGGAGGCCTTTGTTCAACAGTGGACTTCATAGGCTGATATGATGATGATGATCATCATGATCCATGCTAAAATTTTAAATAATAATTCAACTAGTAATAAATGAAAATCATTCAATTCAGACTTGCGTCCATACCATAGTAAACAACTATTCATTTTAATAATGATTCCGCATAAAGGTTTCTTTCTCTAACGAAATAATAACTTGATAACAAATTTGAAAATTACAAGTGCGGCTCGACAATTTGTAACACTACGAGTTATATCCGCATCCGCTATTGTGGCTCTGTCCACTGCAATTTAATCATCTCCTCAAGTGACAAGATGTATTAGGGCAGTTTCCAGTCAATGCCATCAGAAACAGTAATATGGGCCTAGGAACTTGGTACTTAAGGTTGAATATGTAATGTTTTGTAAAGTCGTGGGCTCCCTTTGATGTAGAATGGGAATATCGACAAAGACGGACGTCCGGTGCCGGTCAGGATTCGTTTCACACGAGTGTTATTCTTCGAGTGCTAAAAAGATTAAATGTAAGTTATTTTATTGGCAATAAATATTAATTCAATTTAATTCTTTATTGCTAATAATGTTCCTTTAAGTTTGTTATGTCCAATTTTCTACAAGATATTAACTTAACACTGTTCTGTTTATACCATTTCTTTAACTAATCTAAAAGCAAAAAGGACGTAGTGCCACAAATTACTTTTTTTCTAAAGTTCGATAATATTAATGTATTAAGTATGTATGTATATACGTACTGTTACTTTTAAAATTCTCGTCATAATCATTAAAATCTGAAAATCCTAAAGCAAAGCTCCTTAGTGGACAAATAGCTCCTGAGTTCTTTTAAATCCTCATATTCTTGCCCTACACCAAACTTCGACTAATAATTTAGCGAATAAGAAACTGCGTAAGATACTTTTTAATTACCATATAAAAGTATATTACCTTTAATTTACCATTTTTTATGAACATGAATCGTTTTTGTATCCGGCAGGAGGATATTATATAAAAGATTATAAGCATTGTTGGAGATTATTATTTTTTATAATATGTGAAGAATATACTATGTTTGCATAAATTTAAAAATAACTATTTTACCGGTTTGTGTGCATTTACGGAACAAAGCTGCTATAATCCTTCCGGCTCTTTCTTCTCTTCATACGGATATGCGGCGTACGCGCTTTTCAAAGGGCGACTTTGTTTGCCTCTGTTTGCTCTGCGTCAATATAATTTGTTGCCTGATGTGTTATTTCATCGTTTGTCTAGTTTTACTGTATTTGTAAAGTCCGATTTAATCTTATTAGGTATGCCTATGTATCCGGAAGTTGTCCCTAAGTCAAATAACGTGGGTTAAAGTTGAGGATGTTCATGTTTGAAAGTGTAAAAGTTGACGGTAAGTTGAGTAGTGTAGGATGTGTAAAAGGCTTTGTTAAATATATTATAATGAGTGTAAATTGAATGAAAAATGTGAATGATATGATATTTTGATAGAATTGTAAGATTATGATTAAGTAATACATGTTAGTCCCATGAGCTGGATAAGTACCGTTAGAAGCGTTGAATTTGTGTTTGAAATCCGTTGTGCTGTGGTGCGACCGCCAGCGTTTTGCATACAATGCCCATATATTGGCAGGCGCTTGCGCAACGCGTGGCGGCCATTTGCCGGATATGACGACGCCTCTGCGGCTGTCGCCGTGCCAAATTATGTGCCTTGATGTCTGTGTCGGATAGGCTTTTGATTTAGCCTTATTTTTAGATTCGAATTCAAAACATTGGAACACTACTTGGTTAGGTATGCTACAAAAATCTTTCTATGTTATGCTTGTGTTATGGAACAAATGCTTTGGTTCTCCCTTGCTTCGCATAAATACTCATGATAACTTGGATTAATTTCAGTTAATATTAAATCTGTTGACAAAAAATATTCACTACACCAAAATTTATTAAGTTATGTATCTATATTTTATTTGATATCACTATTTTTATTAGAACGAATTTTTATTTGGCATTATATCTGACCTAATCGTCTTAAGTCAAAACACCATTGATATAATATTTAATTAAATGGCAAAAGCAGCTCTGTCCTTAGTCCTATCCTAGTGTTAGAATCCTCGGCCCTAGTTGAAAATAATCTTGTTATTGAATCTGGGTAGGTACTTTCCTACTACCCAATTCACCATACATTTTACTATTTTGTTCATATTACCATCTCTTTATGAGATGATAATTATGGCGAGACCTTACGGTCCCTAAATGGCCTCCAATCCACCCCTATAGCCATTCTCTGTCCACCGGTTGGTCAATCATTATCTCTTGATAAATCTTAAAAGGACTCGCCAAATCTTTGATGCTAGCCTTCACGATAACAAGAATTATTAATTAACTTACATTTTGGCGTTCACTACCTTTCAATGACAACAATAATAAGTTTAACTATTTAAAAACGTTAATGCAATTTATTTTAAAGTGTACACGTCTATTCCCTTTTGACGATCACCAACAACATGGTCGCTGGATAACACCAATCACTTGACGATTCATTAATATCTGTAATTTAATTATAAATCAAGTAAGTAACCATTTTCATTAGTTGTAATAATTTGTTAAATAAATATATTAATTACAATCAGAATTTACTAGATCGCTAACACTAGTAACCGCCGCCTCCTCAGTTGTAGCACTAGTATTCGCTTCATTCGCTCGGGTCTCGCGTTGTGTTTACTTACAGCCCCCTTATTCTCAATTGTCGGATTACGGATTCGATTCGAAAAGTCACATGCCGTCTCGTTTTGACGCACCGCGATAAAAAGTGACAGGTATAGAGTTTCCGAAATTCGAATACTTTCCGACAGTTGAGAATAAGGGGGCAGTTCTATTTTCTTCCGCCGCTGTGGAATAGCTCTACCAGCCACTCTCTATCACAGCATCACAGATGCGGCAGGTGACCACTAAAACCCACAGCGACGCACTGTCTGGTCGCATTTTGAGCGCTTGAATATGCGCCCTTGGCCGCCTTCTCTTTTGATGGTCCTATCTCCAAGGTGCTGACCTCCACAACCTACTGTGGGTCAACACGCCTGTGAGATGGCATGCTTACCAGAGTTGCGCAATACGGGCTTCCTTCGATCCCCAACCGTTATTCAAGCCCACATCCACACTATGTTCAACAAGCCAGTAGACTGCTATGCCCTTCTGCTTCCATCACTCTTGCGACTAATGTTGCTCATAGTGGTAGATTTGCACAGGCGCTCCGTCATATATTATTTACCATTTAAATATTAGCGCAACCGTTGTTAGGTACTTATATCGAATCAGATTAGATAGAACGTTTCTTAATGTGAAAAAGAATTATTTAAATCAAAATTGGTGTGCTAGTGTTAAACTATCATATGTATACCTATATAAAAAATGTTTTCAGTGCTTCACAACAGACGCGGTGCTTTCGTTTGTTTTCGGTTGTTTGTTATAATTAAAATCCATATTTGTAGCATACGGAAATGCACACAGAGTAATTTTACAATTTTTTTTGCTATTTAATTCTAATAGCTTGGTTATACACCTTGTTATGTGATTTTTCCTAACTCCTGAACTATCACCACACAGAATAATTAAGTTGCTATCACTTTTTAAATTTTCACACGTAGTAACATTATTTATAATATTTTCAAAGTGGAGCCCAGGGGAACAATTATTAAACACAATTTGATCTGTTTGATCTAAAAGTAAGTGCCCTAGCCCTTGTCCTAATTTATCAGAAAAAATATAAGTGTACTCTGTACTTTGTGTCATCTTAGTTTTTATAGTGTTTGAGCATTCTAATACTGGCGGCACAGGCAAAAATTCACTTTGAATTGGCTGCAAAGGAACTGGTTCATTGTTTGTTAATATTCTACTATGATTACTGTTATTGTTACTAGAACATGAGCAATGTTTATTTGTTAAAGAAGCATATCTCTCTGTACTGTAGTTACACAAGTCAATCATATCATGCCTTGCAGAGATTTGATATTCAATCATATTTTTATACATGTTAAGTTGATCATTAAACATGTCCTTTAGTGAATGCTCCAAATGCATTAATCTATTTTCTAATAATTTGGTTGTGCAATCGTGTGAGGAATGATTTTGTTGAACTTTATTACTAAATGACTTTAATTTATTTATCAGTAATATACGTTCTTTTCTCAATAATAAATGCTTCTTGAAGTGATTTTGCCTTTTAATTAATCTATTAGTTTTTTTTATGAATTTATTAATACGAAAATATTTTTTAAATTTATTGTAACTCATTGACAAATGTTGTGTAGACGCCAGTTCCTTGCACAGTGAGTTTACATTAACTGTGTTATCACTGAGTAGACCCGAATCACAATTGACTAACTCACTAAACAGACTCTGGGAAGCATCACTTTCTGAAACCTTGCTATTATTTTCTAATATTAGCACAGTCTTGTGCGCCTCTGATAAACTTACTTCTAGGTCATTGATGCGACTCAGTGCCCGCTCGTGAGTGTCATTGCATTCTTTAAAAGAACTTATTTTATCCTGCAAGTGGACACATTGATCAGCAATTTCTGAATATTTTATGTGAAGCTCGGCCAGTTCACTCTTAAGTTCCGAGTTTTTTCTTATAATTGCTTGTATCTCTTGCTCGCTGTCTTCTCGTTCCTGCAGCAGCTTGTCATTGAGCTCCTGAGCCCTTTTGAGATCCAACAGCACCTGCTTCAGCTTCATCTCGGTGTCCTTAGCAGTTGCTTTGCGGGTCAGCATTTTAATGTTAGTTGGCACAACTGAAGCTAGAAATTAATAAAAGATTAAATTAAAATAAGAACTTATTAAAATCTCAAAAAATACCTAAAATTACAAATACTATTGAATATTACTGAACAGACTAAATAACACTAAATATAAATATATATTTTATATTGTACCAAACAAACTTTACTTGTCAACTTACATGGAGTTGTGATACCTATTTATATTTAAGTATGTATAATAGCAATCTAATCTATCAAATTTGAGAAGTGGGTATTTTAGAAAACTTAAAATAAAGTTAAAAACTTAGAGTTGAAGCAGTGAAAGTGGACTGATATATTTCTTGTTGTTATTGTGAATTAAAAACAATAGAAACAATACTCCCCAGTTAAAAGTTTCAGCTTTTTTTTTCTAGTTGTTGATACCAGAATACAACACACCGGCAGCAACCTTAACAGATACTTCTATGACAGTATATATTTGTACTGGTATGGCTTATAAGTGGTAGATTGGTTAGTCTGTTGCTTCCCACTGGTGCACTGAAAATAATTTAATGAAAGTATGAGATATTATACTAATAAGACTAACCATTTATCAACGATTGGCAAGAGCAATTATATATACTATGACTTGTTGATTGTACAAAGGTTATGGTCAGGGGATTAAGTAGGTAGTCAATGTATATGTACTTTAATGATTTGCACTGCACTTCAGATAGCAAAATAGATTAGGAATGTTTGTAAATGTAATGAATTGGACTACTAAACTAACATAAATAAAATGTTGTGCTCTGTTTTCAAAATGTGAGTAAAACAATTGCGTTGCAACGATTAAATCAAACAAAATTTAATTATGACAGTTACAATTTTGCAACCGTCACTATGAAATTCAAACTTTATGATATCAAAGAAAACCATGAAAAATGGTGATTAAATGTTTTGTAATGAGAAAATAGGTGACAAATAATACTCCCCCGGTTTTAAGTCCAAGTCGTAGAAGCAGAATCCAAGATAGTCAGTCTGACAACCGACCGGCTATGTCGAAAATAATAATCTTTATTTCTCGATATTTACACTGAATATCGATTCACTAATAATACAGCACTGTATTTGTATAATTCACCACTGTTTAATCACTTCAATGCTTGTTAAAAACCGTAATTATTATTTATTTTCACATATTTTATTAGCAGCTGTTTTCTAGACATCTGGCTGCTAATGTTGCCAGAGCCAACAAACAACAACAACAATTAAGCTGAGAGAAGTTTACTAAGTATTTCAAAGCATCTTAGCCAGTCCTTTATCCGATGAAACTGGGATGCTTTTTAATATGGTAATAAAGATAATGTTTCCTTATTTATTAAGTCAACTTTATTAATATAGTTCCAAAATAAGTATAAGGTCACGATGGGACTGGCATAAACAGTTAATTTGAGAATAAAAAATAAATGAAAAAAAAACACCCATTGAAGTGATTCTCATGTTCTGGACTGGTTCATCGTGGGGTGGTCCTGCCTGCTGCCTGCATGACAAGGTGATCACTTCACAGTGTGGCCGTTAATACGCGTGCATAGCGAGCGGCGCAAAAAGAACGCACTCGATATGTAGGGCCTGGGCGAGTGCGAAGTCGCAGTTGCGTCCGGCCGTGGCCGCGGCTATGTAAATCGGCGAGCCGCTCTGTTCAATATGCAACCGTCCGTCCTTGAAACTGTTCTTCTTTATGTGCCTGGAATATTTTTGTCTGTTCAGTTCTTTTACGAATTTTGAACTTGTAGCTCAGTTCATGCCAGCATACAGATAACCAAATTTGTAAGAATGATTCATATTTTTAGTAAACTTGTTACAGAAAATTTCAAACAATATTTTAAAAGGTACATATTGAGCTAATACTGTTATAATTATAAGTAGGTCTCTTATAGAGATAAGTAACCAGCTACGATAATGGATTTTTCCTTCTGTTAATACCTCGATAGTGATGATGGTAAATAAGTGGACTGTATAACTATTATAAAATAAAACGGTTTATTGCCAACAGCATACAATTAAGAATTCAATAAAAAGGTTGGACCGATCGCTATGAAGCTAAGGTGTGGAGTAGTGACCGGTTCTGTCACGCAGATCAGCTGACCGCTCGCCCCCGCTCCTTCACACCGCGCCCCTCGGTATCCTGTGGCGCTAAGTCCGCGCGTGGACATGCTCCCCGGGTTGAAGTGGGAACTTCAAGAAAGTGGTAGTGGGCATATATTGTTGAAGGCACGCCGAATCGTCCCCTTCTTAGTCTTCAACTCAGCAACCCTCACGACGCCGTCTGAGCCAGGGTAGACCTGCACGACGCGACCCAGTAACCAGCAGAGCGGCGGGAGTGCCTTATCTTTTACTAGGACGAGGCTCCCCACAGCAATGTCACCCGATGTTGTAGACCACTTGGTTTTTTGCTGCAGCAGAGAAATGTATTCGGTATTAAATCTTTTCCAGAAGTGTTGCTTGATACATTCCACCCGTTGGAATCGCTCGAGTCGGCAAATGTTTCCGACGTCAGACACCTGTGGATATGGAACGGATGTGAGTGACCTTCCAATCAAAAAATGCGATGGAGTTAGGGCAGCAAAGTCAAGTGGATCGGGAGAAAAAGGAGTAAGAGGTCGGGAATTAAGAACAGCCTCTATTTGAGTTAAACACGTAGACATTTCTTCGTACGTGAAGTGAGTTAGTTTAAGTAATCTCTTTAGGTGATGTTTCGTCGAACGAACTGCGGCCTCAGCAACTCCGTTGAAGTGGGGGGAATAGGCAGGCACAAAATCAAAATCGATTCCTTCCTGAGCAACGTCGTATGCAATATTTGAATCATGCAAAAACAGGCGAAGTTGATTACAAGTACCGACGAAAGTTGTGCCGTTATCGGATAATATAGAACGGGGCTTACCGCGGCGTGCAATAAACCTATTTAAGGCGGCCATATAGGCCTCCTTAGTTAGGTCCGTAACAAGCTCCAAATGAACGGCTTTAACTGCAAGGCAGACAAAGATACATATGTATGATTTTATAAGTTTGCAACCTCTCCCCTTTCGGTCACCTATGAGTATTGGACCGGCATAGTCGACACTGGAATTAAGAAAGGGAAACTCAAGGTTGCTTCGTGAGTTAGGAAGTTGACCCATTATAGGCTGTATGTTTAGTGCCTTGTGCCTAAAACACGAAATGCATTTTTGAACAGTGAGCCTCGATAAGTTTCTGCCCCCTAAAGGCCAATAATTTTGGCGTATATTTGCCAAAAGTAACTGAGGACCGGCATGTAATAATTTTTTATGAACAGTTTGAAACATGACCTTTGTTAATTGATGTTTACCACATATAAGTATAGGGTGCTTAACATTATAATCATAAGGAGAATTATCTAACCTGCCCCCGACACGTATAATGCCGTCAGAGTCCACAAAAGGAGATAAAGAGATTAGTCTATTTTTGTGAGGCAGAGATTTTCCTGATTTTAAAATTGAATATTCATCTTTAAACATTTCACATTGAGCCGTACGCATAATACACTTTAATGATAATTCAATTTCTTTGTTTGTAAGACAACCTTTTATTTTATTATTTTTATTGTTTAAATTGTAAATATATCTTTTTATGTAGGCTAAGATTCTTTGTAAATAGTTGAAATCAGAATATTTGTGAATTAATTGTTGTATAATAGTTTGATTAATTATATGAAGATTTTGACAATTATCAGTGTCTGACTTAATTACAAAGCTATGAATCAATTCAGGCAGATCCTGTTTCACGATGTCTTTAGATAATGTTGGCCAATGGCATTCATCCTGCAATAGAAATGTGGGGCCTGACCACCATAGTTTTGAATCGCTGATATGATCAGCCTTCACCCCTCGAGAAACAAGATCTGCGGGATTATCTCTCGTTGGTACATAGTTCCACTTAGAACCTAGTGTAGTCTCCTGTATCTCATTTACACGATGTCTTACAAAAGGTTTAAGTTGCGTTGATGGTGTAGATAGCCAGCTCAACACTATTGTTGAGTCACACCAAAATATGCAACGGCTAATCGATAAGGTAAGGGATTCTTTGACCTTTGTACACAATCTTGCACCCAAAAGTGCACCACAAAGCTCCCAATCTGGGCATTGTCGTGGGCTTTATCGGGGCTATACGATTTTTAGAAGCTAATAGGCGGTTTGTTATTGCATTAGACCTATCAATGGAACGTATGTATAAACAAGCACCGTATGCCTTTTCACTGCTGTCTGTGAATACATGTATTTCATGAACGACATGCTCATTACATAGGACCCACCTGGGAATTTTTATAAAATTTAAAAATTTTAAAGCGTTCACAAATGACAACCACTGATCGGCTATGTCCTGAGGTACTAACTCGTCCCAATCGTACTTATAAAGCCAAAACTTTTGCATTATAATTTTCGAAAAATCGGTGTCCTCAGACATGTGACGTAAGGCCTCGTACTCATGCATGAATTTTAAGTACATGCGCTTAAAAAGAGGATCACGCTCAAGGCGTTTCTTTAATGTTAAAAATCTACGTTTAGCCATAGCGTATGAGTCACCGAGAACGCCGGGATCCGCTTTGAGTGGCATAATTTGAGAAGCACGCGTAGTATTTAATTGAAAACTTTCTTCGCATGCACGCTCCTCTAAAGAAAAACAATGTTTGGGTGAAATCGAATCAAGTTCCCAAAATTTGCTTAACTCGGGTTTTGAATCTATTTTAGAAAAATTACAAAAGTGAGAATTAATAATATTATTATGTGAATTAATAGTAGGTACGGAACCCGTAATTATCCATCCGAGTTTACTTTCACATAATTTTGGTAAGTTTTTACCTAGATTAATATTATTGCTTTGAATAACATCCCAAAAGTATTCAGCACCCAACAAGATATCTATGTCTGACGGAATATTAAAAGATGGGTCCGCTAAAATTAATCCCGTGGGAATGGGTATGCATTCGATATTTATATAGGAAGCCGGCAACCTCTTAGTTATTTCTGGTAGTATAAGACAGTTAATGCACAAAGAATAATTATCGTAAAAAGACTCGATAGTTAGGTTGCAAGACTGTGTACTGTTACTGGTCAAATTATTAATACCTGTAACCTTTGAGCTGGTACCAACTCGAGATAATCCGAGCTTACTGCAAAGGCTGTCAGTAACAAAGTGGGCTGTGCTACCGCTGTCCAGCAGGACTCTGGCACTGAACCTTTCGCCTTTGTCGCTCACCACCTTCACCACAGCTGTGGACAGTAAAATATTTTGATGAGAAGTAGGCTGTATATTTGCAGAAAGCGAAACATTGTTAATAGAAGCAGTAGGCATAGGGTTATAAACTACTTGAGTTTCTGGTTGATCTAAGTGCAATAAAGTATTATGTCTATTTTTACAATATTTACAGCGTGAAAATCTACAGCGCTTTTCTGCATGTCCAACACGTAGGCAGTTCAAACAAACTCTAAATTCTTTCGCTTTTTGTAATCTATTTTCTACTGTTAATTTTCTAAAAGCATCACACGAATATAGAAAATGATTTTGTGAACACAAAGGACAACTAATTTTATTTCTGTCTTGTACACTACTATTTATTGGGTTTGGAGAGGTGATAACAAAGCTTTTTGGTTTATTAAAATTTGTTGTTTGATTTTTATGTAATTTTTTATTGTCCTCTAATGTTTCTAGTAAGTCAGCTTTGTTATTAATAAATGTACAAAACTGAAACAAGGTTGGTGAATGAGATAATGGGTTGCGATACTCCTCCCAATTTCTACTGGTAATACAATCTAACTTTAATGACATCATGTATATGATAAGCGTATCCCAATGCTGTGTAGGCTCATTCAACGCTTTTAATGCACGTATGTTTTTATTTATAATGTCGACAAGACGACGTAAACAAACGCTTGACTCGCTTGCCAATGGTTCAGCGTTAAATAATGCTTGCACATGATTGTTAATAAGGAGGCGGCTATTATTATACCGATCGCATAACAAGTCCCAGGCCAACGCATAATTATCGCTCTTAAAATCGATATTTTTAATTATTTCCGCGGCCGAATCCCTTAAGGAAGCACGCAAGTAATGAAACTTGTTTATGCTATCGATACTATTATTATTGTGAATCAAGGAGAGGAAAGTGTCTCTAAATTCCAGCCAATACTGATAGCCACCATCAAAGCGGGGTAAATCTATTTTAGGCAAACGAATAAAATTGTTCTTTGTCCCACCTGATTCCTCGGAGCCTGATACGGAACCTGCAGTAGACTTGTCCTGCTGTTTTTGCCCAGCAGATAGTAACTTGCGCGCCATGGCAACCAAGGGATGGTAAATCTCCTCAAACTTGAAACGCTCGATGTAGGCGTCGTCGGGATTATCCGATAGCAGCTCAATCTCCGTCTGTAATTCATCGAATTCTCCATATAAGCCCTCAAATTTACTAAATCGACCTTCTAGTTCTAGCACTTGTAGGTCAGACAATGGATTACAGCTTTTTAATATATTAATATAGCTGGTGAAACTAGTGAGCTTAGCTTTAATTGAACTGCGCTTCCTAATTAATTTTTCAGCCATTGTGGGAAGAAAAGAAACGACGAAAGGGTAGTGAGAAAAAGAAAAAAAAATCGTCCAAAATAAGCGCTTACAAAATTTGTAAGTAAATTACGCGCTTAGCTATTGATAATAATAGTTGAATGAACGCACAGCTGATGTAGTCCCCGTATAACGGTACTTAGAAGGATGAAATACCTATAGGTTTTGAATGACACAGTTACGTGATCGTGCGCTTGCGATATTTAAATAGTGAAAAAATAGCCACAATCAGCAGTGTGCCGGCCGCTAGCGGAGTAGAATGACGTGCGAAATAATTTACTTGCGCCAACTCAAATAAAGGGAAGAAAAAAGTGATATGACTTGGACTTATGCAAAAAAAAAGCACAAAAATGTGGAATTTAGGTAGGAAAGATTGGAACGAACTCACAAAGCGTCCTGATTCTTGTCCAAAATATCCACAGGTGACTCCAGGATCTCCAAAATCTTCACTCGAAGCCAGCGATGACACGGCGCAATAGATAGGCAGGGCGTGTCCGTTCGGTCAAAGTCCGTTAGCCGCAGCTGTTTTGTTTCACCGTCGTATTTCGGCACTATTCTTGTTGACGGTTGGAGGACCAATATGTTAATACCTCGATAGTGATGATGGTAAATAAGTGGACTGTATAACTATTATAAAATAAAACGGTTTATTGCCAACAGCATACAATTAAGAATTCAATAAAAAGGTTGGACCGATCGCTATGAAGCTAAGGTGTGGAGTAGTGACCGGTTCTGTCACGCAGATCAGCTGACCGCTCGCCCCCGCTCCTTCACACCGCGCCCCTCGGTATCCTGTGGCGCTAAGTCCGCGCGTGGACACCTTCTTTTTTCATTACTAGTTATTAAATAAGAAATCCGGCGTTGTATTTTCCATGCTTGATCTGGTCAAGCAGTATCCAGGTATAATTTGGCAGAGATAACCATATTTTTCCACTCTCTACATTTTATTCCCGTCTAATGTGATATATATTGCATAAGTTGAATAATATTTGAAATAAAAAAGAAATTTGGTAAAATATCAGTACTTAGTTATGTATATTTGTACATGCCTAATATTTGATAAAATATCCTGATATTTTACCAATTTTTTTTTAAACTTTAACACCTTTGGTCAACCAAGAATCTTTAATAATTCAGTTCTAAAAATACATTCCAATATTATACACATATTTCATTGGGACTTTGACATGCCAGTAATTGCAAAACCTGATCCAGCAGGCGAGGCTCTCATCGTGTAGAGTTCGCTAAGGTGCAAAAGTTATATTCCCTTTAGTCAAATATGGTAGCTAAATGCTGGCGCCTCTATTCCCTGGTGGTAGAGATCATTTCTAGATGCGATATTTTTTTCATACGTATAATTATGCCGCAGTAGTTACAGTTTTACCATCTCGTTTGTGGCACGTCGTTCCCAAACGGACAACGAGATATGAACATCGGCGAAATGCGCGTAGGATTTTGTGGAATATCGATTATGCTCACACTTATATTATGTTCTTTGAATTTCTACGATGAAGCTTTAAACCCGTGCCCACAGTACCCAGAAAACGAATTCGCACGAGCTATTGTCTGGTAATAAAGGAAGTGAATTGCAAAAAGATAAATCGGTTCTCTGCGTAGACAACACTGCGATTTATCGTGTGGGAATACAACGCTCCACTTACAGTTGCACTCAGTTCCGTTACACGACTGCCTCTAACGGCCTGGGCCACGGGAACGGGCGATGGCGACGACCGGTGGAACGAATATTGCGAATTTCAAGCCGAATCACGCCACGCGCAGTAGCGATACTCGCCGCGATCATTCTAGATAGACTGAGCGGTAGAATGCATTTATCAACGTTGTCTCGATACTTCGGAGAGTCGCCCAAGACATTATATTTGGAAGAGAATGTGGAGTATGTACACGAATTGCACAAAATTTCACAGTCAAAGTATTCTTTAAAAAAATACGAGAAGTTTTGATTATATCCAGAAAACAAAATTGTAGAACTAGTCTGTTTAATGCGGCGGAAAGGTTGACGTACTGTCATCTATTAAACGTTATTGACCTACCTACACTTGTTAACATACATCGAATAGTCGTATTCATTTTTCTCATGAACTAACTAAAAATCTAAAAAACATGATTTTGTCTCCCGCACTAGTCGCCGCGTATACCGCCCGTGGTATGGGTTATATCTACTGTCTCATACATTTGTTTTATTCACCAGTTCACGCGCGCTATTTGCTCAGCTAATTTTGCCTGTCGACGTTACGCGAGACGTTCTTAGTATATTTCCATACATTTGTTTTTATTCGCGCAAATAGAAGCGCGACTATTCGCGGCAGCGTTTTTCCGCCAGGCCGCAGCCGTAAACCTGACACTTCTTATCTGCGTCCACGGATCAGCTTTTACTCCGTTGTATGTCTACGAGTGTTAAGTTCGCAACGTCGCCAATAGATGGCGTTAGCACTAGCCGAGCCATTTCTAAAGCTCGCTGTTATGAATGTCACCGGTTATCATATGATATCATAGAAAATTTAGTTCAAATTTGTCATACTAGATGGCGTTGATCAAAATGCTGTAATTTCTGTTAGGCGATGTTAAAGATTTTCATTTTCACTATATAGGGTTATGATTGTGTTATGTTTATTTTGCAAATAAATTGGACCACAGTACTTTTAACTACTGTGGTAAAGGGTACCAGTTTTTTTTGTCGTTAGGAAACCCCTACTTTCATCACCCCAGTAAACTTCCGCTATATTATGACAACCCTGTAGATTAGGGTTGTACATGGTCCTTCAGAGCCGAAATTTTTTTCGGAAACCAGTATATAGTACATAGGTGTTTGGGAGTACCAAGTCCGTGGAGCACTTGTGGAGTGCCCCCACGGTACCAGCAGTCAAGGTGGTGGACTGCGAGACGGCGCGGAGCAGCGTAGTCAGGAATACTTGGACAAAGACGCCTCAGCGGATTGGGACTGGTGGTGACCACTCCATCCGTATACGAAGAGTAGTGTGAGTGATTGGTGACGTCATTGAGTGAGCAGGACAAAAAACCGTGAGTTCATCTGTTTCTTTCTAACTAGTTAGCAGTTGAGTCAAGCAATATTGAACTTTATTTCAACGAACGTTTTAACTTAGACTTTTGAAGTGAATTATTGGACTTAGAAAAATTCGAAGCAAAATTAACATTGTCTTAGTTTAATTTAGAGATAATATTAACTTAGAATAATTTAGCTTGTAAGAAAAGTGGTTCAGACGGGGAACCTATGCCCGATTTTACCCAGGTTTTATGTTGATTTCAAACACTTGTAAAATTTTTACTGTCATTTTGGACTTAGAATATTTTAATAAAAATTACTATGGTGTTTTGTTTGAATAATATAGGTAGTTTGGTTGTGATATCAGGGACTTGTAAATTTAACAAAGGTTTTTTAGGTTACAAATTTTATTTCTAAGCATTAAGTGCTGTGTATTTGGTAAGTTTATTAATTTGCATTAAGTATTTAATCGTCAAACATGGATGCTAAATTATTAGTACAAATGGATAATTATAATAGAATAGTAAAAGCAAAAAGTAACTTTAAGAAAAGTCCTAAAGAGCGGATTACTGAGACTTATGTACAGGTTCGACTTGAATCTTTAGAGTCTTTATGGAAAGCGTTTTCATTAACACATTGTGATCTTATGGAACAGTTTGGTCTTCAACTATCAAAAAATGAATATTTAACTAAAGATTATTATGACACTGCTGAGGAAATATATATTGATTACAAAACAGAATTAAAGCTTTTAATTACTAAATTAGAAAGTAAGGAGAAAATTGAAGTAGGTCAAACCGAGTCTCATAAAGGTGCAAAGGCACCAATTGAATTGCCTAAAATTAGTTTACCCAAATTCTCGGGTAAATACACGGAGTGGGTTACTTTCCGTGACTTATTTGTATCATTAATTCACACTAATACACTGTTGGATAGTGTACAAAAGATGCATTATTTAAAGTCGTCTTTGCAGGGAGAAGTGGAACAGCTTCTTAGGCAGATACCTATTTCTGCTGCTAACTACGATAGATGTTGGGAACAATTAATTTCACGGTATAATAATAAAAGATTTTTGTCGCATTATATATTAAAACGTTTATTTAGTCAACGCAATATTTCGATTGAGTCTGCAGGGAGCCTTAAAGAGTTAATTGATACCACGGGTGATTGTTTAAATGGTTTGAAAAATCTTGGTATAGATATTACTAATTGGGATATAATAATAATTCATATACTTACATTAAAGCTTGATGCGGAATCCAGAAAACAGTGGGAGTTCAATGTCACAAATAACTCGTCAGAAGAATTGCCTACCTTTGAGCAGTTTAAAGAATTTATTACCAATAGATATCGAGCCCTAGAATTTCTGGATACCAAATCAACTGGAACAAACAAATATGTGAACACGAATAACAATCCCAATTCTAGTGTAACAAAATTTAAATCACTACATGTGACAGATGTTAAATGTCCATTCTGTCCTGAAAAACATAGGCTAAGTTCATGTAAAAAATTTGCAAAAGAAACTGTAGACCACCGTCGTGATTTTGTCCAAAGGAATAACGTGTGCTTTAATTGTTTAGGTATCAATCATGGTGCCAAGTTTTGTAAGGCTAGCACAAGATGTAAATTGTGCCACCGCCATCACCACACACTGCTTCATCCTCGGGGAACGGATGCTGCTGAAAATATGGGTACAAAGGTAGATTCTGAGTGTAGAGACAAAGATGAAACTGTTGGTCAGTCGTCTTTTATGGCATGTTCTTCGACAGGTAACGTTTTGCAACAGGTTTTGCTGGCAACGGCGCTAGTAGAAACCGAGTCGAAGAATGGTAGTAATCATGTCTTGAGAGCTTTATTAGACCAAGGTTCACAGGCGAATTTCATCACGGAATCCACAGTACAGGCCCTGAAATTGAAAAAGATAGTTAGTAAGAGTGTTATTTCAGGCGTCGGCGGCGACAAAAGTGTCGTCTCCAAGGCAAAAGTGGATATTAATATTAAATCGCGAGTTAAGCAAGGAGTGATCATTAGGGTGCAGGCATATGTTTTAAAATCAATCACTACCTTCCTTCCGTCACGAAAGGTAGCAGCACTGAATTGGTCAGAACTAGTGGAAATACAATTAGCAGACCCTGAATTCGATAAACCGAGTAGGATTGATTTGTTACTAGGAGCAGAGGTTTATAGTCAGGTGATTCAGAGTGGGATCAAGAGAGGTCCTAATGGAACACCGGTTGCTCAAGCAACAAGTCTGGGGTGGATTTTGTCTGGGTTGGTTAACGAATCAGGAAGTCATGCGAAAAGGATATCAGCTTTTCATCATCAAGTTCACGAAGATGAGATTTTGAGAAAGTTCTGGGAGTTAGAGTCCGATGTAGGATTAAACGAACAAGATACTCGGACAGAAGACGAAAAGCGTTGTGAGGAAATCTTTCAAAAGACTACGACGAGAGATGAGGACGGGAGATATGTAGTTAGGCTTCCTTTTAAAACAGAAGATCCTGACTGTAAAAGAAGTGGTTCCAGAGATGTAGCTGTAAAAAGACTGAAAGGGTTAGAAACAAAATTCAAAGATGAGCAATTCAAACTAAGATACAGTGAAGTGATTAGAGAATACTTACACATGGGTTACATAGTACCTGTTGAAGAACCTGATGACAAGAGAGAAGAGGCGGTCTACTTACCCCACCATGCTGTGGTGAGGGAAGATAAAGATACCACGAAAGTAAGAGTCGTCTTCGATGCGTCCTGTAAAGGAAAAAATGGCGTATCATTAAATGATAATTTACTGGTTGGTCCTACACTTCAAAATGAATTAAGGCATCTTGTTATGCGTTGGAGAGAATCGAAAATTTGTTTAACTGCTGACGTCATCAAGATGTACCTACAGGTAAAGGTACATGATAGCGACACTGATTTTCAAAGACTTCTTTGGAGAGATAACGCAAGGTCTGCTATAAAGGATTATAAACTCCTCAGAGTAACCTTTGGTACAGCTTGTGCACCATTTTTGGCAGTAAGAGCTCTGCAGCAAGTCGCTCGTGATGAAGGCAGTAACTATCCTCTTGCAGCTGAAAAAGTAATCACGGATTTCTACATGGATGACCTAATGACAGGATGTGAAAGTGTTGAAGAAGGAATCATGATATACAATCAAATGACGGAATTACTAGGAAAAGGAGGATTTATACTACAGAAATGGACAAGTAACAGTAAGGAATTGATAAACAGGATAAGGGAAGAGAATGGAGATCAGGAAGATAAGGAAAGTTTGACTCTAAAAATGGACAAAATAATCAAAATACTAGGTATTACCTGGGATCGTAGTTCCGATAGTTTCCGCTACACGGTGATGCTCCAGAAGGTACAGCAACCTGAAACAAAAAGAAAAATTATAGCAGATATAGCACGTTTGTATGATCCTTTAGGCTGGATCACACCATGTATTATCGTAGCAAAGGTAATGATACAAAAGCTTTGGCTTTCGGGCATAGCATGGGATGACCCAGCGCCGAAAGAAATATTAGACGAATGGCATACTTACCGAGACGGGCTTCTTAACTTAACAGGCTTACAAATTCCAAGATGGATAGGAACCAAATCAACCGATGTCCAACGGGAATTGCACGGCTTCTGCGATGCCTCCAAGGTGGCATATGCGGCGGTTGTATACAGTCGTGTAATTGATGTGGATGGTAATATTCACGTCGGGCTGATAACGGCTAAGTCCAAAGTAGCGCCCCTCAAACAGATTTCAATTCCAAGGTTAGAGCTTTGCGGAGCGGTCCTTTTGAGTAGATTGCTGACGGAAGTCGCTGAAGTGCAAAAGATCGACAAGTCGAATATTCACGCTTGGACTGATTCGACCATAGTATTAGCGTGGTTAAACAGTCAGCCTTACAGATGGAAGGTTTTCGTTGCGAATCGTGTGTCCGAAATTATCACTACTTTAAATCCACAGCAGTGGTCTCATGTTTCGTCAAGTAGAAACCCTGCAGACTGCGCGTCAAGGGGTACTACTCCAGCTGAATTAAAGATGAATCGATTGTGGTTAGATGGTCCTGAGTTTTTACAGCATGCGTCGATAAAATACAACAAACCAGACGGCTTGTCTACAAAAATAGAATCTGCGAAAGTATGCGCAACAACAATAGACTGTGGTAACGGTATTTTGGAAAGATTTTCAACTTTAAGTAAATTGATTCGAGTTACTGCCTACTGTAGAAGGTTTTTGCGTAGAAACATAGAGAAAGAAAGAAAACTCGGCAATTTTCTATCAACTAGAGAGTTACAAGATGCATTGGATACATGCATAAGATCATCCCAAGCAGTTGACTTCCTAGAAGAAATTAAGACCTTACAAGAAAACAAATCCATTATTAAGAAGAGTGCAATTAAATCGCTAAATCCATTTTTGGACGAGAGGGGACTGTTGAGAGTCGGTGGGCGATTAGAACAATCTAAGTTAACAAGAGATAAAAAACATCCAATTCTCATTTCTAAACAGTCGCATATTGCAACGCTGATAATTCGAGATGCACATCACCAAACTATGCACGGTGGTCCACAAGTGGTCCTTGCCTACATAACTAGGAAATATTGGATTTTAGGTGCTAAACAGTTAGTTAAATCACATATTCGTCGATGTGTCATCTGTGTGAAGAATACTGGCATAACAAGAACTCCTCAGATGGGCCAATTACCAGCAGTTCGTGTTACTCCAAGTCGCTCATTCAGCAACAGCGGAGTCGATTTTGCTGGGCCGATTCAGATTAGGACCTCGAGAGGACGTGGTAATAAGTCCCATAAGGGATATATCTGTTTGTTTGTGTGTATGTCAACGAGGGCAGTACACCTTGAGGCAGTCACAGACTTGACTACACAAGCCTTCTTACAGGCTTTTAAGCGATTCGTTGCTAGGCGAGGTCACTGTCGGGACGTTTGGAGTGACAATGGCACAAATTTCGTAGGTGCCGCCGCGGAATTGAAGAAATTGTTTTCAGCTGAAAAAGACGCCATTTTACCTGAAATTGCTGAAGCACTAGCTACCAACGGAACAACGTGGCATTTTATACCTCCTCACTCCCCAAATTTTGGAGGGCTGTGGGAAGCCGGGATCAAGTCAGTAAAATTTCACCTTAAACGGGTAATAGCTGATTCAACACTGACGTACGAAGAGATGTCGACAGTCCTGGCACAAATAGAGTCCTGTTTAAATTCAAGACCAATAATAAGGCTCGAAAATGACCCTGAAAACATAGATGTGCTAACACCAGGACACTTTCTGGTCGGAGAACCCCTTGTCACCGCTCCTGATCATAATTATGAGTCGTCAAGTGTGACCTCTCTCAGAAGGTGGCAATATACACAACGAATGCTACAGGAATTCTGGCAAAGGTGGTCTCAAGAATATCTATCTAAGTACTTATACAGGTACCGTTGGCCGTTGCAGACGCCTGAGCCCAAAGTGGGTGATGTAGTTGTGGTGAAGGAAGATGGCCTTCCTCCTTGTCGGTGGCTTTATGGTCGAATTCTTTATATTCATCCGGGCAAGGACAATATCACTCGCGTGGTCACAATTAAAACAAAAGGCTCAGAAATTAAAAGACCTGTGTCAAAGTTATGTATTCTACCTATTGCCGATAATTAGATTACTTTATGTGTAACAAGTTGTTGCAATTAGTATATTTTAAGATTTATTTATAGGATTTACTTTATTTGGTTCGTAATTGAACTGATTTATAAATTTCTGTGGGGTTTATGTAATATTAAGGGAATTCTGGGTAATTTTTTAAGTTGTTTGTCATAAGTGGTGTATGTTCATACAACCCAAGATCAAGATATTTTGGTCTATGTAAATTGATTGTTACCTCTTACTTATAATTTAGTTTCAAGGACAAAGTCAATTTGTCCTTGGCGGGCGGTATGTTAAGTTCGCAACGTCGCCAATAGATGGCGTTAGCACTAGCCGAGCCATTTCTAAAGCTCGCTGTTATGAATGTCACCGGTTATCATATGATATCATAGAAAATTTAGTTCAAATTTGTCATACTAGATGGCGTTGATCAAAATGCTGTAATTTCTGTTAGGCGATGTTAAAGATTTTCATTTTCACTATATAGGGTTATGATTGTGTTATGTTTATTTTGCAAATAAATTGGACCACAGTACTTTTAACTACTGTGGTAAAGGGTACCAGTTTTTTTTGTCGTTAGGAAACCCCTACTTTCATCACCCCAGTAAACTTCCGCTATATTATGACAACCCTGTAGATTAGGGTTGTACAACGAGGATTTACAAAATAAACAGTGAATTCAGAAATGTTGCCTTAATGAGAAAAAATCAGTTGGTAGGTAGCCAATTAAAACTGTAAAATCTCGGCGAACAATAAGATAATTTACTTTGAGTTTCTCGTGTGAACTAAGTTTTTTGGAAGAGCATTGTTAGATGCACAAACTTACTTTGCATAAAACTCAGTATCACCAGTACAAAATCAAGTATTATTAGTAGATATTGTATACGGAAACTAGTAATGTTCACCATCGACATTTCAATGTACACACGACATCACATAGAGTGGAACAGTCGAACTACGAAAGCCGCCTCTATTACAAACTCAGAAAGGATGGTGTCAAGGTCAAAATGTTACGCTTGGTGTGCTGTTGACTGTACATACTCACGTCATCGTTCACGGGCAAGGTAAATAAAATAATATTATCATTCTTAGTGGGTGACATGTAATCATTTATTATTCTCTTGCTAATAGCCATACATAGTGGTTAATAACATGTAGGTATTGAAATAATCGAGATGTGTAAATATTTTGGTGATGTAAGCTGCACTAGTTGACATTCTCGCGAAAATATTCATTTGATGACCCCATAATAGAACTTTAATTATATTTCCTATAACACATATTATATGTATATAAGTTCTAAGCGTGAGCTATGTATGAAATTTTTGCAACAGACAGTTAGGTACAGTTACATATGAAATATACCTAACTGTTTTACCGAGCTTCATTCGTGTTTCATGTATTTTCTTTCTTCTTGTCCATCTGTACACCTGTATTCTGATCATATACATCTGTATTCTCTTTGAAAATGTGCAGTTCGTTTATCCCGAACCCCCCGGATCCATCACAAATTCACAGTACACCTAAGTTCGCTATGTAATGTTAGAAAGATTATTCCTCTAAAACCGCACAAGCTAAATCAATTTTATTTTTCAAGCATAGCAATTCAAATTCATTGATTAAAACATTTGATGTTGTGTGCTAATTATTATTTAATATGTGACGTTCTAATAACTATAGGTAGGTACCGATGTTAGAATTTAAAGTTTTATTAATCCAGCGGTATTGACGTATTGCAGAAATAGGTAGTCAGTCAATAACCGGTCGATGTCGATCGATGAGGATGTCGCTGGCAACGTTCCCATAAATTCCGCGGAATCGTACAAGATTTATAATGGCGGCGGTGTAACGGTGGGCGCGCCGCGCATGCCGAGCGTACGCGCCTACGTGACGACTTGCCTTGCCCACCGCCCCCACTCGCAGTGTGCGAAATTTGGATGGCATACTAATAATATCTACACCGAATGATAGAAAACTGTCTCACTCGATTTTCTTATTTCTTACTTTGGTAGGTAGTTGTACCTTGAGTTTAACATGTTTAGTATTCGACACCAATTTTCCATAAATTTCCATTGACGTGTCGGCACTCGGCTGACTCGGCTCGGAAGTTATGTAGTTCATAGTTACAATACAATTTTGCATTTTTCATTACATGAGTTGTTTTTTTATATTTACAACAAAGGCGTCAAAACTGTCAAACAAGCATCGCGTCCTCCTCTTGGTCTTCTGAATGGTGGTGAGCCGCAGAAAAGGCCATGGGCACTGTAGGGTCGAGTGGGTGGTAAGAGCCCATGCTGAGCGCCCACCATTGAACATGGGTCTTCTTCGCAAGCAAATCATTTTCTATCATGATGTATTAAGGTCTCGTTCAATATTACCCCTCGATCAAGTAGTAGGGACTAGGGGAGATCAAGGTATCCCGACTACTTTAACGTTGCCTACCCTGTAAAAATCAAGAGGGAGCCATATTTTTTCTTTTGCCTAAATCATATCTGTTTGAATCTCTTTATTTACTAGGTGGTAGGCCTGTATAGGTGGTCGGCTGGAAAGGTAACACCGCCTTTCCTATTTCAGCCGTGAAACAGTTCCCTGTGTTTCGGATTGAAGGGAAAGGTAGCCAGTGTAATTAATTACTAAGCATGGACGGCATTTCATCGTTGCCATCCTGAGGCCTAACCTTAGGATGGCAACGCACCTGCAATATCAAGTGATTTTTCCTTGTTACTGCAGGTGTCATAGGCGGCGGTAACCGCGTACCAGGTGGGCCGTCAGCTTGTTTGTGGTCTAGTTGTATAAAAAAAAATCTTCATTTTACACAATCCCACACGCTTATGTATTTTGTATAATTAGATTATAATAATCTCCTTAAGAGTTCGACTCGTTAAAGAACAGAATGTATACAGTTAGCTAATCGATTTTGTCACAACGACTCTAATTGTTCTGTTTTCTAGTAGATACTAGATAGTAATGCCAGTGGGAGTTTATTGACTTGTTAGCTGTGCCCGGCTGGTGGCATACGGCAGGTTGGCGGATGTAGGTGTCTGCAAATATTAGCGCTTGTTGCCTAATCCAGTACGCACATGCCATATTTAGTTTATTACCTAAAAGGCCGGCTAACTAATTCAATATTGAAGTTTTAATTTACTATCAGATAACTACATCTCCTATGTTGCATAATTTAATCGTTGTGTGGGCCGGCTGGTATACCTACCGTAATATGGTTTTACCTGCAAATATGCAAATAGTTACTTCTATGGCGCTAGTTATGAGTCATACTGTAGTTATTTTATGGTAAATAAACCAATTAAAAATATTTCAATATACAAAGTAGACGCCCGCGTGGATATCGGCTATCGTGTCAAAAGGTAGTTCATTCAGGATGTAATCTATCTGCATTCCATGACAAATTTCATCAAACTTGACTCGGCAACTTTCGCATTTACATTATTGGTTTGTATAAGTAAAATTCTTATCTAAGACAAGCTCAAGATTTGCAACACGGCTGTAGGCGTGAGCGCATTTTCTTATAGTGAATGAGAGAGTGCGGGCAGCGCGTCTCTCAATGAACCGCACCGCACGTGGCCGTTGATTCAGTTATTCAGCCTGTCTAATCGTAGCTCTCGTATCGTAGCGTTCGACGTGTTTCGATTCGACCCTGATTTATTTGATACTCGTAAAGTGTACGTTTTTTACAACTTCATTGACTATTGTAGTGTTCAAGTAAAGATATTTATCGTAATATTCTTGATTTATATTAAATGAAATAGGAAGTAAAATAAATGTAATATTGGTCTGGATTCTATACCTTATGTTATTTTTACATACTTATATACTATTAATTAGGGTTTTGTATGGTTACGTGACTAATATAATATCTTATTATAAGTTATGTCTAAAATAATAATGTCCGTTTACATCAATAATTTTTTGAAGGTCTTTCAATTTCAAGGACGGAAGGAAGGACTTTCAGGAAGTTAAAAAAAAAACATAAATGAATTTGCAGTTTTGAGTGTAACAAATGGTTTCCTATCAAGCGAATTAAACTGTCATCACCTAGCTTTCGGGCTAAGCCAGTTGCTGCTAATTGACAGCTAAATGCCTATTAGTGGTGCTCGAAACTTAATATGATCCACACTCCGTTATCATATTCTTCATAGTGTCGCGTCAGTCACAGACCGCAGTGTAACTTTAGTACCCTGTGCTCAGTGCTCATGCGCCCCGAACCCGATCGACGCTACTGCAGTCTCTTGCTTGTCTGATAAAGGAGATGTTTCATATCCGGCCAAGTACCTATATGTACAGTATCTCAAAACATCAGGAAAAAACTCCCGAATGCGCGATAATTCGTTTTCATGCATAGTTTGTTTGTACAAAAGTTGATATTTTTCGTCGATTTCACCGTTATTCGGTATGGCAATATGGCAAGCGATATAGAAGTCAGCTAAACGTCACCAAAGTGACATACGCGCCATGACAATTATTTTGGCTGTGTTGAATTTTTTTGTATTAAGATTCTTGTTTTGTGCCGCGAAACAAAGCGAATAAAAATAAAATGGACTTCAAAAACGAGGAGGTTCTCAATTCGGCCGGTATGTTTTTTTTTTCTATGTATGTACACCGATTACGCTGAAACTACTGATCCGATTAACGTGATTCTTTTTTTGTTCGATGCGGAATAGTTGCCATTTGGTCCCATAAATTTTTTTTCAAAATCAGTTGGGTAGTTTGGTTTTTATATAAAGAACTTAAACCATTAAGTCGTCTACGTATGCGAAATTGGGGCGGATTTTTGCTTTTCTGTGACTTTAGTGAAACGATACGATATTAGGAAACAATATAAGTTGACGGTCACCCGTCTAGCTTCGACCTTAGGAAGTTATCACTAAAAATTGTGAAAAAAAAATTTTAAACAAAAATTAAAACCGACTTCAAAAAACTGAAAAGGTAAAAATAATTAAATTTAAGTAGGTACTCATCCCCTAGAAACATATTTTTTGGGGTTGGTGCTAAGTTGTTTCCAAAAACAATAGAAAGTGAAGCAAGGTTTTAATTTTTCAGTATAGTGTACATAGATCTGGCCGGGCCGGGTCTCCATACATTTTTGAAACATCTCTTTTATTAAATAAAGATCCAAGAATATTATGTGCCCACCAGATCGATTATGCCAATCCCGCTTTAACCAGTCTAGGCAGATGGTGATAACGGGCGCCTCCACTGATACCTTTTTGGGAAACTAGTTCGAGTTACTATTCTGAGAGAGGCGTCCGCTTGTACATTATACATAATAAATGAGTGCAGTGTTTGCTGGCCATATTCGGAAGTCCTTGTAGAATGACAAACATATCAATCACCTTGTGATGCTGCGCCGTGTTGCAATACTAATTATTAGTAACATGGTCAGTTGTTTGATTAAAGTAAAACATAGAACTTACATTGTCATTTTGTTATATTATTATAAGTTCTCCAAAGCCTAATTATAGAAATTAATATTATGGTATGCCCAAATTTCATTGATCATTCAATCAATTCATTCTTAAAGGTTGTACTCCCTCGCCCTATTAACATTAGTCTTTAATGACTCAGCTCGAATGAAGTGCGAAAAATCAAAGCATAGGTAAAGTATGTTATATTATTTTTCCGTGTAAATACGCTTATCACGCGATCTTAGCAATAACAAAGGATACGTGACAAAACAACCTCAAGCACAATACAAGTGCGTCCAATTAATTGTAATAATAACTATTTGTTTTCTATACCTCTGTTACCTACGTTCAGTTACTCTGTCATCATAACATAAACTTAACAATGGATTTATGTGAGGAGAATCTATCTATCATTTATCTAACACAGGATATCCATTATCACGCACTCAGCGTATACGCTTTCATCTTAGTCAATTATTTTTAAAGTTTTTTTTTATGATATACTTGAAATTACTTTGTGCAGTTTGCTACTGTATATGCAGTCTTTTTGTCGAAGACGCTTTGAACCTCGAGGTCATCTCTTAGGGGGTAATATGTCGCGCGGCTTTGCATACAATCTTTCAAGTCGAAAGTATTATAAACGAACAAACCGAATCTTATAAGACTTTACATGCATAAGCAAGTCAGGCTAGTCTCACTAGAAAGAGGATTTTTCGAAGTCCGATAATAATAATTGATTTAAAGCAAATTTTTAGGAGCTCGGTGGCGTAGTGGTTTGAGCGCTCTGATTTCGATTATGATAACAAAACAACTTTCGCCATGGTTGGTCTCGGGATGGGTCAATCAAATTTATAATCTCGAGCTCCTCCGTGCTTCGGAAGGCACGTTAAGCCGTTGGTCCCGGTTGTTACTGCAACCGCTTTAACCCACCAACCCGCATTGGGCCAGCGTGGTGGTGTTATGGCCCAAGCTTCTCATGTGTTTCTCCCATGTAGGAAGGCCTGTGCCCAGCAGTGGGACGTATATAGGCTGATGATGATGAAGAGCAAATTTTAGCTTTTTATACATAAAAAAAAGCCAAAAAATTCTTTATTATTAGACTTTTCGAGTTTTGCTAGAATCGGTTTATTCGTTTCCAAATTTTTTGACTTGAAGATCCACTAGCCCGCTACCCTGAACTACTCATCCTGCGTCCATCATCAATAATTGACATTCGAAGCGATAAGTGTCTCTGCTACTGATATCTCGGTACTAGGTAGGTGGCTAGGTGCTAATGGATATTGCCAAGCAACTTTGTACTTATTTATCTTCTGATATCCGGTGCGATTTGTACCCACTTTGGAGAATTTTAAGTGCTCGCCTCGTGGATACTATAATGGAAGGAATTTTAAAATGTAGTACGATTAGGAGCATTAAAAAGCTACATATAGAAAGTATTTGTAGCCTTTTAATCCTCATATTCGTACTACGTTCTAAAATTCCTTCTCATTCATTTAAGGAAGCGCCTAAGGACGCTTGCAACACCAACATATTCTCGTGGATCGTCCGCGGCCGCGCTCTATTGTCGCTCGATCTCAGCTGGGATTACTGCACAGGTTTTAAAATTGTGACAGTTAAAAATGCGCTGTAATCTCGTCGTGTGAATAATGAAATTTCCTGGATCGTTCAGTTTACTAATGGCTGTGGTGAGATCGTCAAATCGTCACTCTAAATGGGATTCTGTCATCATGTATACGACCCCTTTAAACTGGCATTTCCTGCCCACCAAATGTTTTAAATCTTAACTTTAAAGCTAAATTTATACTTTTTTTTACTCTTTTTATCATGTTCGAAACTTGGTGTACTCAACACGTCAACGCTACGAATTGACAGCTTGTTTGCTTTAGTGAAAGGATACAAGGCACGAAGGTAGGATGATCACATCTCGTGTGAAACTTAGGGGCTACTTAAAAAGATATCATTGTCTTCACAAAAAATTACGTTTAAACAGTTGGGCGTGGGCGTCAAGAGACAGATGCGCTCAATGGGGGACGAGAAATGACCGTAGTTTAGTTTAACTACGGGCTTCCGCCACCTGAAGAGTTATCAGATAGATTATAATTTTTATTTTATTACTTCTCATAATATACGTAGCCGTCAAACAATTTTTGTTACCTAATTAAAAATGTTGACTCTCCAAATTACGAAGTTTGGATGTCCAATACTAATTGTTGACGGAGTGTGCCAAGCTACGAATGAAAGACACCGACAACAAGAAATGGGCGGATTTGGTGCACTTCTCAAAATGAACACATTTTTGAGATGTGCGGATATTTGAGAAATTGGACATAATATGAAAAATCCATGGTTTTGCATAGGTAATATATTTAAAAATAGAATCATCATTCACTTTGTATGTAATTAAACAATAAATGAAATAAGACGTAATCAATAATCAAATCAAAAATATTTACTTTCCATTGATTTCTGTATTGTTTTTACTCTTTTTCCCCAAAAATAAAATTAAAAGTCATTTCAATTATGTAGTATGTATTTGTTTTCAGTAGCGGTCACCCAACATAAATGCGATTTATTATTAAGTTAGACAAAAATATATGAAACTGAAACTGCGGCAGCAAGAAATAAAAGATTTTGAATAAGCCAAATATTTTTCATTTTGCGACCAATTTCCCAAATCTCCGCACATCTTAAAAAAGTCATTTTCGAAATGCACATTTTGCGAAGTGCACGTGATGCAAAGTGCTCCTTTTGGGAAATGCACATTTTGCGGAAGTGCACCATTTGAGTATGGCGTACAAGTTGCGAAGTGAACCATGAGCGTCAAACCCAATATGGTCATCATAAAATTGCATCGCTTACCTAATCGGATAACGTGGATGTCGTCGGTATCTTTCAAGGCGTAAGTATTAGCCGAACCACTGGTTTTGCAAAATTACTTTGAGACAAGGTAAATAAACATCATCAGTATTTGTGTTCTTGTAAAATATGTTGTTCTAAATACATAAAATATTTGTTAATTTAAATTCTTGATTGGCTGAAATTTTAAGTTTACCATAGGATAGGAGTTGATAGGACTGGCATGGCTTTTTTGGAAGACCAAAGTCCTTATATCAAATAAAAGGTGATGATTACAAAAATGTAGGTATTTTATGTACCAGGTTTTGGCCAGAGTCTACGTTTAATATTAGGTACAAACAATACTAAACCAGATAAAAGCATGTAAATAGAGACAAATATTTATTCAATTTGTTTGCTGGTTTATGCAAAGATTTGCAACACACACAAATTACCAAACAGTGATCTGGCATATTATGTTATTTTAAATTATAAATAAATAAAAAAACAATAGCTCTTCTCAATTTTTTTAAGTTGACGTTACATTTACTTGGCCCGTTTTGGGAAATCTCCTTTAATTTAAAAATTCGGCATTTTTTTTCCGCGATGACACCGGATGCGAATTATTATTGTCTTTGGGTACTTTTAGAATGAGACCAATCTATGAATAACAGATGTTTTCATTCAGTGGTAGTCTATTTTTTATGTTAAGTGGTCACAGTTCCTGAAAATTAGCGTTGAATTTTTCACAGCGTTGGCCTCGTCATTCTTCCACTGAATGTGTGTATTTTAAGATATACTTAGATCGCCATTTTTCTGAATGATAATTTGATACCAGATACCCCTTTGTGACGAGACGCTTTCAGTAGGTATGTAGTTGAAAATAGGCAGTACTATAACTTAATGAGAATGCTTTTGATAAACTGGAGCGTCTTCAGAATCTGGCTATTCGGTTCATCTTCGGCTTTAAAAAGTTCTATCATATTTCCGAATACCGCTCGGAGTTGAAGTGACTCCCTATTCAGCATCGTCGAAACGTGCACATCCTCTGTCTTTTATACAAAATCCTAAACAATCCTCAGCTTCCTAATCATCTCCGTGCCCGGTTCCAGTATCTTCCTCCCGGTTCCCGTCCTAAACGTTCTTGTGTAAAATAAATTTAAAACCACGAAAGAAAAATCAGCTGTTCCATACAAAGGCCGTGTAGGTATATATTACAATTTGTATGAAACAGTTGATTTTTATTCGCGATTTCAAATTTCGTATTTTTTAGCAAATCGTGTTTAGGGTGACCAGCACTGCCACCTGCCTTCGTCTTCGAAAGCGTCCGCCTAACATTCTGTATATGTAGAAAGGTTTGGGGATTCGAATGATGTTCAATTAATCGCTTGATGTGCTGTCGACTGTGTACGTACAGTCGACCACAGAAGTAGCTGAACACTTTAGTACCATGTCACAACGACTCTAGCGTCAACATAGTACGGTAGCAACTATAAAGTACGTGCACAAGATCGGTGTGACATGGTACTAAAGAAGCTGAACTTCTTTTGTGGTCGACTGTACATACATGACCAATATCATTATAATATCAGACCTGTATTACTTTAGGATCAGGGTCAGTAAATGTGGGTCTGCAATGAGCCACGCGTGCTCTTCCTCGTTGGCTCTACGTTGATGACGTAGCACATTGTTCAGAGCCTGGTAAATTGAACGAATACCCTTAATCCAACCAAATACTGAAGGTACTTTCGTAAAAATTATTTATTTCAATTTTTTTTTTCGAGATAGTAGCCCAGGGCTTGTTGATTATAGGAAGAATGTGCCTTTGTATGTCACTTATTATAATACAAGTGGTTTTGAGTAACATTGAATTTATCAAAATATTTTTTTTAATAATTATTCCATGGTCCTGCCGCCCTTGATATAGGGGGTTATAAAATTGTGTTTGTTATGGCTGAAGGCAGATATTTTAACACATCACTGTCTTATGTTATCTACACATCAAATTACAGGTGTAGATGAGCTTTACTTCACTTGAAGTTACACTGTTGTGGATGGTTAGACTAATTTTGGCTTCCCTTTATAATACTTACCCATTTCACATCTTTGTGATCGAATACTATTTTTTTATAATTTCTCGTGCAAAACAAGTGCCAATTTGCTAAGATCGTTTTCTTATCACGAATTATTAAAAAAATAAGCCCAAAAGTTTTACATTGTTCATGCGAAGTCTCCGTAGTAAATAGATGCCCATTTTTCCTGTACCGACTTTTATCCCATTTTTACTTATATCTTCTAAAACCGCAAATATCCGCAGCTGGTTTTTTTACCTCCTATTTATAAATAGTTAGACAATAGTTAAATTAACACAAAAAGTTCTTGACGAAACGCAGTGCCGGTCTTGCGTGGAATATTTCTCGAACTTGCGAGTTGTGGGTGTGTGGATTGGCTCCGCTAAGTAACCTCATCGATTCACGGATATAATGATATTACAGCTGCACCCTCATGCTGTCCCTATCACTGGCGATGTAGAGGTCATGAATAGCCTTGAACCTTTAAAATTGCGTCGAGACATTGCGTAGATTAGCGCCTTCTATCGGCTGTATCATACATGCAGACGGCTCTGAAGACCTTTTTAACCATTTCTGCTCAGGACAGGAGCATACGTAGCCCGTCTTCAGAGCCATCAGTTTGCTATCTCCTGTACCTCTCAACATCACGCACAAAGAGGTTTAATCTCTTGTTTTATTCGTACTTCCAAGACCTGGAATTTCCTACCAGCACATGTGCTGGTGCCCATGCCCATGTTATAGAAAGGAGATGCATGCATCTCCTTTCTATAACATGGGCATGGGTGTCTTCAAAAGAGTAGGCTAGAAATGTATTTTCTTGCTGCACTAGCTTTCTTCGTATTAGAGTCATTTTCCGAGCTTCACTGCACTCACCTTAACTAAAAGTTTAAAAATACTTGTAAAAGTATTCTTTCGGATCATTAGAGGAACTATTCGTGGAATAATATCTGTTGATTGAAAAACCGGCCCTGAATTTAATTTAGTATAGGTAAAAGTAATTGATGGCAGTGTATCTAGCCGCCGTTGGAATCCTACCGTACTAGGATTCCAAAAGTGGCTGAATGCTGTCATTGTCTAATATTTATGCCGTATTCAAAAGAAGTGAACACTTTATAATATTAATAAGACTCTTACTTTTACCTTTAGTAAAAAATAATATAATGGCTCAATATGCATCAATATTACTTTTGGCAGTTGCATGCAATTACAATCGGAACGTTGCGATTCGATTGAAATTTATACGTTAGTGGTTCCTACGGGTATAAATGAAATTTCGACTAAAATAACAACCAATTTAGGATAACGATTAGCTTACATCGGGAAATCAGAAAAACTAAAGACTTTCACTGAATTCTTCTAAGTCCCCCATAACTTAACAGTCAGCAATCACCGTATTTTCAATTGTTGGTCGTGGGTCGCGTCCCGCGCCAAGAGTCTTTTTCAGGATACCCTATGCCCATTTATGGTATATGTATTGACAAAATGGTTAAAGTTAAATTTCGTTTGGTTCGTAAAATTTTTTGGATAAGTTTCTTTTGATAATTCAAGTTTATCGTATAGTACGTATATCGTAAGTTCATCCATGTTAATAAAATGTTAGCTTTTCGAACAAAACATGAGCGTAAGGTACCTATGTGATATGCAATTAGCGTGCTAGTTATCAAAAATCCCGCGAAGCGTAAACTTGATCCCAGCGGAGTCGGTGTGGCACTTGTATCTCCTCCCATATCTTGGGGACGGAAGTGCGCGTGGATATTGCGTCAGCGACCGGAAATAGACGCCCTCTGTGTCACCGCGTGTCGTCATCCACACCGTCATCATATCAACCACTTCACCTACTTAATGTATCTACCAATACACTTAACCACTACTTATCAACGCACTTAGCACAGGAAATAACTCTTTTCGTTATTTTACCTAAATTCATAACTTCAGGTATTCTCTAGTACTCTTTTTATACTCTTTAAATAGGTGGTAGGCCCATATGCAGGGTCGTCTGGGTAGGTACCATCGCCTTTCTTATTTCAGCCGAGAAACAGTTTGCTGTGTTTCGGATTTAAGGGAGAGGTAGCCATTGTAAATAGGACGGCATTTCATCTTAGGACTCAGGATGACAACGCACCTACAATATCAAGTGATTGTTCCTTGTTATTGCAGGTGTCTATAGGCGGCGGTAACCGCTTACCATCATGTGGGCCGTCAGCTTGTTTGTCATCTAGTTGTAGAAAAAAAAACTCTCTTTTCAACAACGGATAACAAATTATTGTAAACAAAAAATGGAGCGCTTGTTCTCGAGTCTTTAGAACTTAGTAATTATTTTCAAGCGGAAACAGTTTAAAGATAATTATACCACAAGTTATCCTGTTACCAGTCAAGATTATTTCTTAGTCATTGTGCCCTTTCTTAACCTTTTTATGGCCGCTCTAAAGTCAAGAAATGTTTAGTGATTCATATTTGTAACGAAAAGTAAAGCTTTTGCTGTGAATGTTTCCACTCCGTTCGATATTTACGATGCCGTCGAACACTTAATCAACAGTAGGAAGATGTTATTTAGCCTCCCGCTCATAAATTAATCCAATCAAAATATGGTAATGGGGGTCGGATCCAGCTGAAGTCTGTTGCGGAATCAATTTGCTCCATGATATTTATGGCCATGTTTCCCCAATTAACTGGCAATTCGGTGGCTTCGATTATTTCGCATAAAATGTGCGGGCGACTCCCGCATCCGGTGATTACGTCTGGCGCACAATTTGTGATGCGCCTGCGCCGATGGCGGCCCAGCTAGCGGCCCTCGCTCTTGATTTTTGTTAGATAAAAAACAGAATGGTCTGTCTGTAGTGCACTTCGCTTTCTTGTTGTTTGTTTTTCACCTGCGTGAATTTTGTTTTCATGTTAGTACTTACTCACCTTTACAGGTACTTTAAAACTTAATTTTGCGTTTCGTTTCACTCTCTGCTTATAAAGCATTATCTTTACTAAGTGTGTTGACCCTGGGATTTGAAAAAATATTTTAACGATTATTATTGAATTCCTTACAGAGACGGTGGGCTCTTCTGGCATTGTCGAGCGCGTGCCGACGACCGGATGCGCCAGCGGCGACATAATGTGGCTTCTTGATGAGCCTAATCAACCTTATGAAGGTAACTGTGTTTAGATAAATCTCTTTAAATTTTATGCTCGTTGACTATTGTTTTTATTTTACGTATTTATTATTCCAGATTGTGAACAACTTCTTTGTTTTCGGTACTACAATGGCGATGGTGACGAATGTGTGGCGGAATCGCCCACTTTGCCCCCTCGATTTAAGGTTGATCTCAAGAAATTACCATCGAGACTTAAAGAGGGTATTTCGAGAAAGAGAAGCGGTGATCACGTGTCACCTTTTTCATATAACAACGAGAGTTTTGAAATGAGCTCCGAAAACCCTCCTAGAATCGAGTTTGTACCTGGTTCTGGCCATGACATTAAACATCTCAGCGACAACGTCAACAAATGCTCAATTAGTGTTTTAGAAAACAACGGGAACAGTGTTAATCTCGAACAAACAAAATGTGATGCTAGTGAATCTCTAGTTAGTTATTTTAGTAAAGAATCTCAATCTGTAAATAGTGAATCTCATAGTACTTTGGACTGTAAACCGACATCTTCCGGTGTTAAGAAAAAATATCCACCACCTGTAGATACCGGTGGTGGTCAAGCTTCAAATGGGGTAAAGAAAAAGACTAAAGTGAGTAGTGGTTTTGAATCTCCAACTTCGCCAGGTACTGAATATTATAAAATATGGTCACCAAAGAATCCTTGTAAAATTATGAAATTCGTATACGATGTTGAGTCCGCGAATATACCCACTGATGCGGAAAAATCACCCGTGCCGCCGCTACCACCGCGACAATGTCACAAACCCCTAGAAAGAATGCATGCACTATCTCCGCCCCAGGTGCCCAGACATCGGAAACCAAAAAAGCTTACAAAACCCGAAGATGCGTTTACATTTGAATTAATAGATATAGATGAACAATTTTTTACTGATAATAATATTACAAATTCAGCGGTATTACAAGGTGAAATTAATGATTTTAAACCTGGAGAGTTTTATTCTGGCAATCAGGCAGCTATGTCCTCCGCTGCCAGTTTTTGGAGAGGAGGTCAAAATGTTGCCCCGTTGGCGACACCCGAAACCGATGGCAGCTTATCTGAAGTCACAATTTCCTCCATGAAGTTATCTAGATTAATTGAAGATAAGAAAATAAAAGATGTACCTGATGGTTCGCCTAGCGTTAGTCATAAGAATAATGTGATGTTTATAAGGGATATAGGGCCCGATAACTATATTACTACAACATTCGCAAGAAAAGATAAAGTCAGTCCATCTAATGATGTCGTAGATGGCTATAACTTAACACCTAACCATGCTAAATCAGAGGAGAAGGCTCAAACTACGTTTTTGAGCGATATTAGTAATAATTCTGAATTCGAAGACGACAATAGAAATCAAATAGAAGAAAAAGAAATTACCATACTCAAGGGCCACAAACCACTTACTCGACAAAGTTCCTTGCGTGCGAATACGCCAACGATGATGACAGCTTTTTTAAATTCCTCGCATATTGATGCACCAAACAAAGAAGCTGATAATAGTAGTTCGAATGCGCCTAGTTCCTGTAATTCGTCTCATTCAACGTCACCCGTAGAAGAATCTAATAAGACTTTTCCAAACGTCGGCACAATTCTTATGAATAGAAAATATTCATGTGATAGTTCAACGCCCAAACATTCAAGTCTACCAAGACATTTGTTGAAAAATTTAGGATGTGAAGGTACACCCAAACATTCTCCGCTTAAAACTGCAAGTGGGTCCAAGAATAATTCAGAAAGCTCAATGAGGCCACACCCAAGGGTTTTGACTCGAGTAGCTGCAATAGCAGGTGCAGGGGTACCCCAGTGTCCGCCGACACCTACTCACCACGCGAGAAGGCCACGCCCTCTGCCACCACCCGACTTGCACCCACCGCCTATACAAAATGCTGAAAGCAGATTGCACGAAAACTTTGAAATGGCAGAATTTACTAATGAATTAAGAACTTCGGAGATAAGATCTCCAAATCTAGAATTTATGCCTAGCAAACACTTCACAATTGTGCACGCCGGTCCGCCTGATGAAGTCGTATTCAGGAGGCCGAGGCCTGTGGAAGATAACGATGATAACGATAACGCCGTAGCATCACCGACACCTCTGAGGCATATGGCTGGCATAAGATTACCATCTATCCCGGAGAGGCAATCTAGACAGATGGCTCTTACTGGTGACTTCCCCGCTAACATGATCGGTGGTATTATTGAATGTGAAGAACCGTTACCTGCAGGTTTGTATTATTTTAGTTACGGCTATTATTTAATTACTGAAGTAGTAACTCTTAAACCAAAATAATAGTTCCTCGAATGATGTGGGCTGGTAAGGTTTGAATGTTGACTATTTTTTTTAGGGTGGGAAGCTCGAATGGACAGTCACGGACGAGTATTCTATATTGACCACATAAACAGGACTACAACGTGGCAGAGGCCCGGAGTCAACGGAACGACACCGAGATCTCCCGCACCCGAAGTTCAAAGAAGGCAACTGGATAGGAGGTATCTGATATAACACTTTTAATTTGTTGAATAAGGTTGATTACCCACTAAAATCTTATTACTTAAGAAAACTGAAATCTTAAACGCTGTCTTTTTATAATAAATGCTGCTCTCAATGCGTGAATATTAGTGTAGCTAAACTATGATTTATAATGTTGAACAGTAAGCAATAAATAATTTAGGGAGTTACCACACAATTATACTTGTTTTAAATTAAAATAAAGCAAGATAGTGAGAAAAAAACACTCTATTTCTCCTACCCTTGGATATTAGAATGGTTTTTGTTACGCAATTAAATCCAACGGAAAAATGTTAAAAAATGACATATCATAGAAGACTAGACACACCCAATTGAGATGATACCAATAGTTTCATGTCCCTCATGTGCCAGAGGTTAGTTAACAAAGCAACATTGGTGTCTCTTAATCTGTAATTGGGATGTTGCCTAAGTTTGAATATGGCGCTATGTTTCACAAATTCGGAAAATATACGCTCCTGTTATCCATAAAAACAACTGAAACATAAAAGATATGGAATATTGTTGAAGTTATACTGTTCACAAAATAAAAAAAAATATCATTTGTTTCCATAATTTATCAAATATGTTGATTGGTATTAGCTTGCACACATCAATTAAAACAACTATTAATTCCACCACTTTAAATAAAAACATACATATTACATAGTTATTATTGATTATGTCAATATGTCCACACAATTTGTAGTAATAAAGGAACATGTGAACCTGTTCCATAGATTTTATATGGAGTGTTTTTTGGTCGATGCGCCGCTGCACATCAAACATTACCACTGTATCTCTGTAACTATTGATCTTCAACATACTATTTCTTCTGCAATATTTCTTCATGAGTTATAAACTTCTTATTTATGAAATAATAAATATGTTGTCAACTGCCCTATTCTGTATGTTTCCACTGAACATTTCAGGTACCAGTCGATCCGGCGCACGATGACGCGGACGCAGCTGGAGGAGCCGCCACCCGCGCCGCCGGCGGCCGGGCCCTCGCGGGCCGCCGAGCCGCACGCGCCGCACCCCGCCGCCGAGTTCCTCGCAAGGCCAGACTTCTACTCGATTCTTCACATGAACCAGGTGAAATAAAAAAATAAAAAAAACAACACATACTTAAAACACACCCATAAAACTAATTTGGGAAGTTGCCTAAGTTTGAATATGGTGCTATTTTTCACATATTCGCAAAATATACGCTACTGTTACCCATAAAAACAATTAAAACTTTGAAGATATGGAATAATGTGGAAGTTGTACTGTTTAGAAAATTCATAAAAATGGTAATTATTTTTTCCAAAGTTTATCAAAAATGTTAATGATGTTAGATTTCGAACATCAATTAAAACAACTATTATTATGACAACTAGGAATAAAAACTTTAATATACATAGTAATGAATAATTTTGTCAGTATGCCCATACATTTCTTAGTAATATCGGAACATGTGACGTCACCTGTTCCGTAAATTTTCTATAGAGCGTTATTGGACGATGCGCGGCCACACATCAAACACCACTATATCTGTGAAACTATTGATCTTAGACATACTATTTCTTTTGCAATATTTTTTATGTGTTATTTATAAACTTCTTATTTATGAAATAAAAAAAAACTTGTCAACTACCTTATTACAGTAAAAACAGTATAAAGTCCACTACCTCAACATCACGCACTTTTGTACTTCCAAAACTTGGAAAATTCTTTGCCAGCATATTGCATAACATGGGTCCCTACAAAAGCGGCGTAGAGAACACCTATTGGGCCGGCAAGGCGGAGGCGGCTAGAATAGTCTGTTTCATTCAAGCTGTACAAGCTGTCTTCGCTTTTGGTCTCTACTTACAGCTTCACATCAGGTGGTGTTAAGTCATTAGCCGTATAAAACTAAAAAAAAATATTATCTACTTCGTTGTGCATAGACTGAGACTACCTGTGGTTCTCACATTCGCTAGTCTTTATCGTGATCTTGAGGATCTATTAGATTCATTAAAAAGAGTCTCGTGCAAGGTAGCGCGATCTCACACAGCGTCCACTGCATATTTAGTGTTTTATTTTCATAATTAATTTACTTTTAAAAAGTTTGATACTTAAGTAAAAGGGTCTTCTTTGCTGTTGTTTGGAACGATGTCAGCGTTATAGCGTTAACTTTGTGTCATAAATAATTAATCTTAGTAAGACATTTTCCTATCCATTTCATTTATGTACTCTACAGTACTATTTGTGAAACTTAATCATCCGGTTAAGTATGGTCAGGTATGATTATAAAGCCAGTTAGCATATTTAAATTATCTTTCAATGTTGACAACACCGGTGTGTATTGTAAACTTCATTCATCAGAAAGTTCACTGACCGTCCCCTCATTCACTCCTAATAAGTATATCAAAATAACATAATAGCTAGACCATATAAAACGTGTAATTCTATATACCTAAAAGGATAGGGTGTCATTGTTATACAAAATTAGTATTAAGTAGTATTGAATTATGTAAATACGGTACTTTTTTAAATAATAGCAATTATTGTTATTCGTTTGAATCAGCATTTTAGGGTCAGTCGTAGTTAATTTGCCTTGCTAATTATAAGTATGAAAGTAGACATCAAATTCATGTAAGTATAATGAGTATATTGTCAATCAAACACGAATACGCACTCATAAGAAAGCGCGACAGTTTAACAATCATGCTATACTGAATATTGATTAATTTTTCTAATATATCGTCACGCAGCAGTCTGGCTGGCAAATTCGCGACTAGTTCGCAAAATATTGCGCGAAAATCAATCTATTTTTTTGGAAGAAACTTGCGCAAATTAGTCCATAAAAAATTATTGACGCATACTTAATGTGTCATAGATTGCTAGAGGATAGATATCTATCTACCCTCAAAAATATTTCAAGATCTTATTCAACTATTTTCTCGGCGTGATTATTATGTAATACATGCCAAAATGTAGCTTTCTAGGTGTGTGTGGAGGATGCCTACCGGCCAACCGCCTGATTTAACGGCATTGGGAATACCCACTTTATCTCCCCGGTAACTCCTGAAGGAATAATAAAGTAATAATAATGGGCCTAATTCTGGCGGCACACTCTAAGTTTAAATTTAAGTACAGTATATCTCTTTTTCGCAATATGTAATAGGTAAAAAGATGGCAAGAATTCGTTTAGAGCTGTCATCTAAATTTAGAGAGATTTCAAAGGAACCATAGACAATTTTAGACGGCATGTACGGAGGTGCCTCCTAAACACTGCATTTTAACACGTTCAATAAGGTCGAAAATTGAATGCATGTTTCTAAATGTCAAATTTTAAGTCAGCGATCTTTTTCGTATTCATATTGAGAGAAAGAGGAAGACTGAACTTAAATTTAATCTTAGCATGTGTTCGCCAGAATTAGGCCCAATGTCTGCCCTTCTCTGTTCTCCACTCTTCGAATTGCAACGTCTTGGCAAGGTACTTTGATTTTAGTCTTCTTTTTATGATATGAGGATTTTAATGCATAATTGATTTTACTTTTTTTGAGAGAGAGTTGAGAGTTTTTACTACCTACCTGTAAGTGAAGTCATGACAAAATGTTCGACCTACATATATAGGGTGTTAGCGGCACGCTCTAGAAAACGAAAGCAGGGGGTAGTAATGGCCCCCCTAAACACGATTTGTTAGAAAATGAATTTGACATCGGAAAAAAACAGCTGTTTCATACAAATTGTAATATCTACACGACCTGTTTGTATTGGAACAGCGGATTTTTTTCGCGTTTTCATATTTTTTTTTCTAACAAGCCGTGTTTTGGGTCATCAGCTCTGCCATCTGCCTTCATTTTCGAGAGTGTCGTCCCGTTAACACCCTGTATAGTCACGCCCAGAACAATTAGGTCTTAGTCAGTAAATCACAGGATTGTCTTCAGTCTAATGGTAATAACAGATAATGGACTTTTAATAAACCTTCTGAATGGTTTAAGATGGCTCAATCTGATGATCAGGGTCTATAGTATGTGTTTTAAGTTAAGCCTTACTATTGCGCTTAACTTGTAGACTATATTAAAATTTGTTTTGCAATACTACGCAACAGAGGCGCTGATGTCGTTTTCATACGATTTGACAGCTAAACGTAGACGCGATAGTAATGATTAAAAAAATTTTAAACAAAAATTAAAACCGACTTCAAAAAACTGTTTTTGGAAACCACTTAGCACCAACTCCAAAAATATGTTTCTAGGGGATATTTTTTAATTTAATTATTTTATCCTTTTCAGTTTTTTGAAGTCGGTTTTAATTTTTGTTTAAAAATTTTTTTTCACAATTTTTAGTGATAACTTTCTACGTTCAAAGCTAGATGGGTGACCGTCAACTTATATTGTTTCCTACTATCGTATCGTTTCACTAAAAAGTCATTGGTAAAGCAAAAATTCGCAATTACGCATATGTAGACGACTTCATAATTTCAGTTTTTTTACATTTAAAACTAAAGTACCCAACTGTTTTTGAAAAAACAAAAAAAGAATCACGTAAATCGGATCAGTAATCTCGGCGTAATCGGTGTACATACATAGGAAAAAAAAAAAAAACATACCGGCCGAATTGAGAACCTCCTCGTTTTTGAAGTCGATTAAAAATCATCAAAACTCGCTCGCTCACGGACTTTACAGCGATAAGTTAAAGCATTATTCAAAGCATTAATTTATGATGAGGTCGAAAAGATACTATTTTTTGCTAGTCTGTGTACAATAGATGTTACAAAACATTAGCTTGCTTTTGACGGCCAGATGACCGAGTGGTCTGTACCTCTAACTATACAGGCCACTCGGTAAGAGATCCCGGGTTCGAATCCCGGTAGGGACAGATGTTTTTATGATGAGTACGAGCATTTGTTCACGAGTCATGGATGTTTATATCTTTCTTTAGCATTTTTCTAATATTTATATACCTACATTTTATTATCAGTATTTCTTCGTTATCTAGTACCTACCTATCACACAAGCTTTTAATGATGCTTATTTTGAGCTGTGAGTGTATGATTATGATTAAATTTATTTAGTTTTCTTGAAAAACGACCTAATTATTTCCTAAATTATGGACTGTTTTCGAAATTTGAAGCAACATTTCATTTAAGAATGTCACCGCTTGGGGGCAGGGAGTAGCTGTACTTACATATAGTAATTCATAGCCATACATAATATGTATGATCGATCATATTAGTATTTTAAATTACTTATAATCAAAATAATTGTTTCAATAGTTAAAGGATTACACATTCGGATGAACTTATGAAAAACTAGTGGCCGCTCGCGGCTCCACCCCCGCGTCTGCATCAATAATCGCGCGAAAACATAGCCAATGTCTTTTCTCAGGATGTAATCTAGTTCCAGGTCAATTTTCATCAAAATCGGTTCAGCAACTAAGGAGTGAAAATGTTTTCACTCAAATTGCATATATGATATTAGTGTGGATCATAACACTTATAAACTAAACAATAACTTTCATATTTAAAATACTCGATGTGACTCGTTGATGTCGTTTGTTTGTATATAGGAACTAAAATTACGATCGAAAAATCGTATACAAAATAATAATAATAATAATAATCATACACTCACACCTAATATTTAGCCCAAAGTAAGCATCATATCCATAACACAAGCTCTTAGCTTGTGTTATGGATACTAGATAACGGATAAATGTTGATAATAATATGTATGTCAATATTAGAAATATACTAAATAATACACATCCATGACTCGTAAACAAATGCTCATACTCATCATACAAACATTTGCTCCTACCGGGATTCGAACCCGGGACCTCTTGACCGAGTAGCCTGCATAGCAAGGGGTACAGACCGCTCGACCAGACGGTCGTCAAATATGAAAATATTAACCATTTTTCTTTCTTCACCCAGGAGGCGTCGTCACTGTATAACTGCAACTCGACTCTGAAGCACATGATCTCCAAGATCCGGCGCGACACGACTTCCTTCGACCGGTACCAACACAACCGCGACCTGGTGGCTCTTGTCAATATGTTCAGCGACACGGAGAAAGACCTGCCTCTTGGATGGGACACCAAACTTGACAGGAATGGAAAGGTTAGATAAAGAACCTACGTCACATTATATTTTTATAAGCATTATAGAGCATTGTATGTGTGTGAGTGTAAATAAGTGCTCTGATAGAAAGAACGAAACCTGGTTTTTATCGGAATTCAAATTTTGAGAAAGATTTGACAGTTCTGGTCCCAGGATGAACGCACCTGCAATACCATTTTTTTCGAGGAGAAATCCGACTTTAGACCTACCCGCCTCTGGCTAAGCGGTGGGCGTGTGTCCAGAGCTAACAGCAGTGGAAATATCCACTAAAACTCCCCGGTAACTCCACTGCCCTTCGCAGGGGTAGCCTGGGCTCTGCCGAAGCAATTTCAGTGATATTTTCCTTGTCATTACAGGGTCTATAGGCGAAGGTAGCCACTTACTAACAGCTGGGCCGTAAGCTTGCTTGTCATCTAGTTGTGTAAAAAAGAAACATAAAGTACCTCAGGTACCGCCCTCTAGAATAACAAACTCACTGCCGAGAGAAAAAACGTTTGTCTCTCTCTTCGTCTGAGAAAAAGAAAGGGGTAAAAATCATTTTCTCTCCTAATAAGTGGACATGAGGAGAGAGATTTTATCCACAGCACGGGCTACAAGTGCTGCATGAGAATTAGTGTGATAGGTAGGGTCAAAGCTAAGTAGGTTAGTTAGTAGTATTGTTGAATAATTTGCCGACTTAATTTTTTCCACGTGTCTAAGCATTTGGTTTAGCACTGGCAACACCGCGAGGACACTACTACTTCTTCGCTCGCCGCGCGCGTAACGTGTAAACGTTTTACATATACGCCTTTTAATATTTGTCCCTAGACGTTCCTGGAAACTGATGGTGTGAAGATATTGTGCCGTGCACTATTTCTTCTTGTGAAATCCTAAAATCCTCTAAGCTGATAAGAACATATCGCCGATCAAGCCGAGCGCGCTTACGACCAACTTACGGTTAAGGTTGGCGGCTCTTATTATCCGCTTTGCTCAGGATTCACTAAAATGTCATACAGTCCACATTCCAAATTGTTTATATCGAACAAGTATGTTGATCGTGAAGTGGTTCGGTTATGCCGGTAGCGGTTCTTCGTGGACCACGTGATGCGTCGGACGACGTTCATCGACCCTCGCCTGCCGCGCGCGCCTCAGGTCGGGCCCTTCTCGCCGCTCCTGCCGCAGCGGAGGCGCCATGTGATGTCTGATCAGGTGCATTCACACCTCGCTGCGAAATTGTGTTGCCACCTTGTTTGTTTGTTGGGTTTTTGAGTTGCCAGCTTAATTTTTATATCCACGTGTTATGTAGTTTTTGTTTTAGTTGATAGAGACAATATTTATTTGCAAGCTTTGATTGTTCATATGTAAGTTTATACAGTAGTGTTAATTTTTGGACATTTTTCAACTCAGCGCAATGACTCTAGACCAAGATTGATATATTTACTGCACCGCTGATATCTGATTGCTTATAAGATTGCTTGATTAGAATCAAGCAATCTTATGCGCATTATTAAGCAAGCTCACTGTATTATGTTGATGTAGATGGTAATTGAAAATTTATTGCTTGTTTGTTTTCATTTTGGCTTGCAATTTGCATCAAACCAAACAAAATAATAAATTTAAAAGTTCACATTAAACATTTATAATGAATAGTAAAATGTAAAACAGAGATTTTATCAGATGCCTCTTGCCGTAACAGTGGCATGTAGTCTACATAACGTGTAGACTAGTTTATTTATTTAATTATTTACACAATACATATGCCCGTGTAGATTTTTGCTTAGACATAATGTATATAGCACTTAAAATGTTTCAGATATGCATAATGTTTATCATAGAATCTCGTAGTTTGTAATAAAACCACTCTTCACGAAGTTGACTGGGTCGCACCTCATCTGGAATCGTGTGCATATTTGAACAGATAGTACAGAGGTACTATCTGTATGTAGATTTCTATCAACAATCCTCAAAGTATTTCCTTAGAGCATTTCTTCGTCTTTAGTCAATATGTGGGTGTCATGATTGCTTGCTCCATTGATTTTATCTTGCGTTCGCATCACATCTTGATCTATTGTTTTATACACTCCATCGCATGTTTGTTTTGTTTTAAATGGTTCTATTTGTTTTTTATCTATATGTTCCTTAGTTTTTTGTAGTCTTGTGTGATTTTACTAGTTCATTATAGGTATTTTATTGTAATACAAATTCTATTTCTAGTACTTATTTTCTTTTGGACATTTTTTGACATAAACTTTATTATAGTAAGTGTAAAGCCTTGTGTATACGACGCCAATGCGCTGGTGCCAGTCCTCCAGACAAGCCAGCGGAGGTCACTGCTTAGTATATATATATATATATATACCAAGCTTACCTAATTTAATAGTTAATAGTGAAATAGTTCGCTTTCGCTTTGTTTAGGATTGAAGGGAAAGGTAGCCAGTGTAATTACTGGGCATGGACGGCATTTCATCTTAGGCCTCAGGATGACAACGCACCTGCATTATCAAGTAATTTTTCCTTGTTATTGCATGTGCCTTTAGTCGGCGGTGGCTCCTTACCACCAGGTGGGCCGTCAGCTGGTTTGTCATCTAGTTGTTTAAAATAAACATTTAACTGGTCGCGTACTGTACGGTTTCAGAGAAAGTTTTCTCGAATGAGTACAGCATGGGGTTCGTCAAAAAGGCGTGAAAAGGTTTTTACAGGGTCGGCAACGCGCAACTGATACCCCTGGTGTTGCAAACGTCCATAGGCTACGGTAACCGCTTACCATCAGGTGGGCCGTATCCGTATGCTTGATTGCCACCTTAGTTGTATAACAAAAAAACTTTATTTTAGTATTCGACAAGATTGTAGAGCAAGGAATCTAATATCAGGTTTTTATTGTCAGCCCCCCACTCCGCCGCCCCGGCCGCCCGTGACAGCAGCCGATGCGCAAGCGCTTAGTACATCCCAAGAAATACCTGTAGCTTACAACGATAAAGTGAGTAACTTTGCTATTGGAATGATAAATCAAACTTTGAATTTATTTTGGAGCTGTTTGAAAAGGAAAAGTACCTTACTTTGTATCAACAATTCGCTTATACGCAACAGTAATGTTTCATTCCATTATGATAGTTTACCATGCCAAAGACCATACCAACTCGATTGACGTTGATCGAAGTTGATCTACAGAGGGCCTAGACAAGATGCCGTTTGACAATCGCTATCGTAATCGCTAAATGGAAAATGTATGGGATTTGACATTTTAGATCGAAACTCAATCGAGGGCTTATGTCAAATCCCATACATTTTGCTTTTAGCGATAGCGATTATCGAAAGGCATCTTGTCTAGGCCCTCTGGTCTGCGATCGATTTCGTTGACACATTATTATGTACTAGGTTACTCTCGATTAAAGTCAGCTGATCTTATTATTTTACGATAACGGTCATAATAGATGCGGAGTCGCCATAGCCCTGATTGCGAGCTAGAATCCCAATTGTGGGTGCAGTAGTCGGCTTATCGAATGTAACAGTTGTATAATCGGTTCCCAACCAGCAGAGGCGCGACATTGTAAACATGATTAACTTTTAAAATCTGGAATTGAGTATTCAGTATTTAAAATTGTGTTTCTTGTAAAAAGTATGACCTGGTTCATTTTGATCGCAACGGCATACCAGACGGTATAAAACACACAATTTTTCACTTAGGTACGCGATTGTGTATTGCTTTCGCTTGTAAATTAAATATGTTATCTTTCATTCATAGGTGGTGGCATTCCTTCGCCAGCCAAATATAATGAACATCCTGCGTGAACGGTGCGGTGAATACGCGGGATCTCTGCGCGAGAAAGTGAACGCTGTTCGTTTGGACGGTGTGCAGGGGCTCTCCCGATACCAGAACGACGTACATCTGACGTGCATGCTCAGGTCAGATCCCATACATTATAATATTTACAGCTTGATTTGACAATGTTCATAGGGACAATTTTACTAGGTGGTAGGCCCGTATGTAGGGTCGTCTGGGTAGGTACCACCGCCTTTCTTATTTCGGCCGTGAAACAGTTCGCTGTGTTTCGGATTGAAGGGAAAGGTAGCCAGTGTAATTACTGGGCAATGACGGCATTTCATCTTAATCCCCAGAATGACAACGCACCTGCAATATCAAGTGATTTTTCCTTGTTATTGCAGGTGTCTATAGGCGGCGGTAACCGCTTACCATCAGGTGGGCCGTCAGCTTGTTTGTCATCTAGTTGTATAAAAAAAGATAGTTTAATAAAGTGTTAATTTTGCAAATCCACCGCTTTACTAACGTATGCACACCACCATAGATGATGATAATATTATACTGTAAAGTAAGTTGCTGAATACGCCCGCTAAATTTTATGGCAAAGGCATGCCAAACGGAAAAATATCAAGAAGGAAATGTTATAATTTTCATTAAATTTGTGAATGATTGTTTGCGACTTTTGCTGCGCAAATATGTACAATTTACCTTTGTCCGACGTTGTTTTCATATACAATAATATAATGTAATAAATAACCTGTTGTTCGGATCAAAAATAGCAAACACATGTATTATCACCACGTGGTGTGAGCATGGCAATGTTATTTTTAAACGTCACTGTGTATTGATGCCGTATATCGCCATCTAGTGACAAAAGCGAAATATAATAATAACATCGCTTTTAGACAGATGGCGCTACCAGTCTGTAGAATTGGTTGCGTCTCTCATTTCTTGTTTTTCATGTCCTAGATGTTTGTAGTAGGTTGACTAATTATAAACTTATAATAACGTAGTGGTAAATATAGCATAATTGTAAATATGTATTTGGTTTCATAGTACAAATTCACTTGTTGTGTTTTCTTTATTATAATTTTATACTAACCTAATATTTTCGTAAAAATAAACACAGAAAAATTATTTGTTTTTATAGTAAATAGCTAATAGACGCTAGTACATAATTCAATACCTATAGTTCAATGACGTCATATTCAAATTAACAATTTGAATACGCTAATACAGTTACATGTAAATGGAACGTAAATAGGAACCTGTAATCCAATGGGCGGTGTACCGTCAGTTTTCACAAAGTGAACCCCCAATTTAAATGAAATCAACATTTCGTGTTGTTATTAACTATCTGTCAGTACCCGCATGGCCCAGTTCACACGTTGATACCCACTAGTTTTGTCGTTCCAAACTGTATTTTCACATAAAATTTGTAATTTGATACTGTCGCATTTTACAAGCTATGTTATGGTTAGATCGTTGTTATGAATGAGTCACATTTATGCGCAATCTGATTCAACATCGATCGAAAATACATATCTATGCATTTATTATTTAATAAGTTTATTTATGACTCTACCTTAATGACCGTGAACTGCTCATTCAGAGAAAAGCTTTGATAACGAACGTTATCGGCTGGTTGAAGTTTAGACGTAATAGCTAATTCATTATTATGAAGGATAGTGCTTAGGGCCCTTTTCGCCATGGTCGATGCCGAGTTCGCTCAATCTAAGTTTGTAATCCCCCGTGCTTCGGTAGGCACGTTAAGCCGCTGGTTACAGTTGCTACTGCAACCGCTTTACCCCCCAACCCGCATGGCCCAGCGTGGTGGTGTTATGGCCCAATCTCCTCATGTACTTCTCCCATGTAGGAAGGCCTGTGCCCAGAAGTGGGACGTATATAGGCTGATGATCAAGTACAAGTCGAATGCTTTCTCTATCATTGTATACAATCGTCTGGTCGAGGCGTCAGTACGCCTGTCCACTGAACTAGAGTTCCAAGAGCAGATTCCGGTATGATGAGTGGGAAGGTAGGAACATTACTACTCATGAATGTTCTAGTGTTCTCTACAGGTTTATTTTCAAAACAGCGACAACCTCAAAACCATTTGAAGATCTCATCAATACCAACAATTTTTTCTATGGAAGCAACTCTGAAATCGTAAAAAAGTATCAGCTGTTCAATACAAATTTCCAAATGTACTCAGCTGAAATGTATGCAACAGCAGATTTTTTTTCGGGATTTCAGAGGTTCTGCCATAGTAAAAGGTGTTTCTATTGATAAGATATTCAAATGGTTTTAAGGTAGTTGGTGTTTTAAAAATAATCCCTGTATACATGTTAAGATGTGTATGCCTCCGTTATCTGGTAGGTATCCATAACACAAACTATTATGCTTAATTTTAGCCAGATAATAGGGAGTGACTGTAATGGTCGAGTACTCAAATGACACTCTAGTCCCGCCCATTTATTCACAACTGTCGGAAAGTATTCAAATTTCGGAAACTCTAATACCTGTCACTTTTTACCGCGATGCGTCAAAGCGAGATGGGGTGTGGATTTTTAAATAAATTCCTGTGAATATGGGAGCAGGATAGGGTATCAGGCAGTCTAGCATTCGGTTAGAAGTTTCTGACAGTAAAAAGATATCTAATAGCATAAGATGTCTCGACGCTGGGTAATTTTATTGATTGTAGAGCCTTTGCTCTTTATATTTAAGTTATGTAATCATTACTTTAGATTAAATTCAACCGTAATAATGAATAATAGATCTGTCGATTCGCACGTGCATATTTGTGGTGAAGCTCGTAGGGACGTGCGTACGCGCAGCCCGCTTTGTAATCTCGCGCGTTAGTTAGGCTCCCTAATTAGGAGTCATTACCGCCACGACACTGGACCAAATTACACGTTTTCACTTGTCCGGCGAATGGCTTGGACACTGGTTTTGCTTAGAGGCTGTTTGCTAAACACCACAGCAATGTATGAGATAAAATTACGCAGTGGTTTATTTTGCACTTTTTAGAATCCTATTGCTAGACATGTATCATCTGTTTATTACTTTTTCTTTTACCCGCAAATTATTTACTACTTATTTATTCTTCCAAGATAAGAAATATTGGCGTCATTATGATATTCTTAAAAATACTTCTCAACTAAAATCATTGTAAACAAATAAAATATATAAACAAGCGTCTACCTGTTGCCGTTATCAATATCGAGCAAAAACAAGCAATAAAATTACGTTTGTTGTATGGGAGCCCACTTAGATATTTATTTTATTCTGTTTATAAGTATTTGTTGTTATAGCGACTACAGAAATACACCATATAAATTTCAACTTTCAAACTATCACCGTTCATGAGATACAGCCTGGTTTGTGCCAGACGGACGGACGGACAGCGGAGTCTTAGTAATAGGGTCCCGTTTTACCCTTTGGGCACGGAGCCCTAAAAAGGCAATATTCACGGCTAATTATGTTTATAAATGTGTACCTACACTATATTTAATTATTGATAATTAAATGCCGAAATGGAACGGAAAGTTTTATTAAAATTAGTGATATTAAATTAATGTTTAACATTGTTAATTGGAGGATGGATGACTGCGGGCAGCGCAGGACCGATCGGTGTGGAGATCCCTGGGGGAGGCTTATGTCCAGCAGTGGGCGTCTCTCGGCTGAATTATTGTTCTTCCTTTTTATTAGCTTTTATTGTAGTATGAGCTCCCTGCAGAGGTTTTCTCGAATGAGTACAGCATGTGGTTCTTCAAAAAAGGCGTGAAAAGGTTTTTACAGGGTCGGCAGCGCGCAAGTGATACCCCTGGTGTTGCAAGCGTCCATAGGCTACGGTAACCGCTTACCATCAGGTGGGCCGTATGCTTGATTGCCACCTTAGTGGTATAAAAAAAAAAGTTCCTTCTGCATACGCCACTTGCAGTATCAACTCAATAAACCTTTGACTAATATGGGTTACACTTACATCTTAAATTGAATAAGACCTTTTCCTAAAATATTTATAAATAAAGAAACAGCCTGTAATAATGTTCGCCTTTTTATGTCGTCGCATTACACAATGCCATTTGATTGTATACATGCAAGTAAAATTATGATTTGAAATAAATTACGCAGGCCGCGTCGGCGTCTGCTCGAATAACATAGCAAAACATACATTTGAAATAAATTAGATTTCTCATAGATATAAATACACTTTACCTACATTGTTTGCTGTAATCGGATTACAAATAGTTAATATAATAAGGACAAACCATATTTTGTACAGTCGCCCGTATATCAAGCATAACACTAACTATTACAAAAGATCTAGGTAAAGTAATGAATGCCTAAATATTGCTCTTAATCTGCACCCCATGGTACTTGTAAATTTAATAATAGAATTTAATTTTAGGCTGTTTTTGAGCCGGTGGATAACGTATTCCGATCGGGCTTTGTTTTTATTTCGGCACAATTCGTGAATATAAAATGCGACATTAAAAGTTGAGGAATTCTACTAGGTAGGTAATATAAAAATGAGAATGCTCATTCTGTTTAGCAACATAACTAACCGTGCAGCGGCCATGACTTATTATGTATGTTAGGGCAGGTCAGTGCGATGCTGCGATAGTGCAACTGTTATTTTATTTCTTTTTACTTTGTGTGTAAATATACCCACTTATAATCATATTTTTTTGAATTATGCAACTAGATATGTAGGCCATAACGGACTTTTGCACTCGAATCTTCATCCGTCTCTGGAATCACCTTCATTTTACGAGACCTCAGCTTCAGCGTTGTATTTGAGCAGGGGCAAGTATAGTAAACCTCATTTTTTTCGTTGATTGTATGACACTCTTCGTAGCTACTAATCTCCGGCATAACTTAGTGAAAATCCAACGTGTTCTACTCAGTTGGAGGCTTCGACACACGACAGGGTACAATCACTGTCATGCGCCGAACACTGGACGATTCTGCCCATTTCCGTTTGATCTTCGGAACAGATAAGAGTTCTCCCACGCAGTGACGTTTCGCGCAAAATAATGAAGCCTCACATCATGAGCCGCTATGGCGGGGAGCAGAGGTTGCTTGATTCTTATAGGGTGCGCATCGCGTGTGTGTTTCCTGAGGGCCTAGACAAGATCACTTTCCATAATCGCTAAGCGGAAAATGTATGAGATTTAACATAAGCCGTCTCTCTATCGACTTTCGATTGCGAATGTCAATTCCCAATATTCCCATACATATTCCATTCAACTTTTGTCAAATAGTAACTTGTCTAGGCCCCCTGGTGTTTCAAACGTCTGTAGTGTGAATAAACCCCTTTGGACCGTTTCGTAGCCAGTTTTTGGAGCCAGCTACCGAATGGGAATTCAAACTGGGGTAATCGCTTACCATCAGGCGGGCTAGTTTACTATATTACTATAGTAGATAAATAAAGAATGGGAAATACTCAAAAAGTTATGGTCTGGTTTCGTGCTTTCTCCGTCTCTTTTTAAGGTCTTTCGAATCTTTGAAACTATAAAAAAAAACTTTACACCGCCAGAAATCAATAATCGGCTTATTGATTCAGACCATTTATGCCGTTCCCATTAAAAGCTCAATGGGGAGGTTTTGTTTGCGTCTTGCCAGTAACTATGGCTATAATAGGAACATTTGATGCTTAGTTGGAAATATTGACGTTAATATCTGTTTGTATCTTCAGTTATTATGTACAGTCCACAGGACATAAAGCACTTTCGTGAGTCAACTGTTACACTTGATGTATCTCAAACATCCCTGCGCAGTGTCTGCCTGTTCAAGGACGAACTGTGAAAATATATTTGCACCACGAATTGTGCGGTGCCGCAGCTCACCTCAGTTCGTTTCATTTGTTTGACGATTCTCAACTGTCTTAGTGTCAACCGCGTTGACGCGCACAGATTTATCCTGAGATATCCGGTCTAGTACCATTACTAGGTGGTAGGCCCGTATGTAGGGTCGTTTGGGTAGGTACCACCGCCTTTCTTATTTCAGCCGTGAAATAGTTCGCTGTGTTTCGGATTAAATAGGGAAAGGTAGCCAGTGTAATTACTGGGCATGGACGGCATTTCATCTTAGGCCCCAGGATGACAACGCACCTGCAATATCAAGTGATTTTTCCTTGTTATTGCAGGTGTCTATAGGCGGCGGTAACCGCTTACCATCAGGTGGGCGTCAGCTTGTTTGTCATCTAGTTGTATAAAAAAAAACACAATATTATTCTGTCCTCTTTGCTAGTGCGTATTACATTATAACTCATCATCATCAGCCTATATACGTCCCACTGCTGGGCACAGGCCTTCCTACATAGGAAAAACACATGAGGAGCTTGGGCCATAACACCACCACGCTGGCCCAATGCGGGTTGGTGGGCTAAAGCGGTTGCAGGAACAACCAGGACCAACGGCTTACCGTGCCTTCCGAAGCACGGAGGAGCTCGAGATTATGAATTTGATTGACCCATCCCGGGAGCGACCATGGGGAAAGTGGCTTTGTTTTCGTAATCGAAACCAGAGCGCTCAAACCGCGTAGTGGTTCCGAGCTCCTCCATTATAACTCAATGGGTTAAATATTCACAGCGGCACTGCGTCCGTAATACTCCGCAATTTTATAGTTGCGTCTGTTCGTCACCGTTATATTGTTTATTTATTGAATGTCGTGATTCGCACGACGAGCGCTTGTACTACGTGCCCTTACTGCGAAGTTTGTAGCTTGGGTCTTAGATTGTATCTACTTTGTACTTTCTTCACAGAAAGGCCGCTTTATATTGGGATACCCATGTCAGATATGAATATGCTTTTCATTCTTTGAAAGTGGCATAAAATATAATAAAAAATGCGCATTTTTATTGCTGTGACAGCATTATGTGTTTATTTTGTGTTCGTACTGAGACCTTTATCTAGCTTATTTCTGATTACATACAATAGGAAATCTATTGTGTTTGTGGGCAGCAAGGTACTCCAAACAATAAGAGGACTGTCACACTTTTTCCGGATTTCTCTTGGAAACAGAACATTTTTGAGCTTTAAGCACGAATAAAAAAAACTTGCTGTGTTGCTGATAGCTAATCAGCCTTTTTGTTATGGTTTTTTTATATTATTTACTTCTTTCTACTTTAAAATACAGCCACAAGCTTCAGCCTACCGTTAACATGCGGTAATATCTAACATGTATTAAATAATAACTATGTTAAATATTATTATGTTAATTTCGTAATATTAAGTAGCGAGCACGTTTAATAATAGGCTCATAAATAAGTAAATATCACCTGTGTCCAAATTGGCCGAATAAACAAATAGTGATTTGGCGCGGTGTCCAAACAGAGGCGATAGCCTCCGACGACGGTTGTCGGTAATTGTTACCGCAACCCTATTAACAAATGTTATTTGTATATCCTTGTATCGGTTTGTACAGCTTGGAAGCTACTAAAACCGCCCAAGGTTCATAGCTTCAAGCCAATCATGTAAATTACCTACCGAGAGAGGATTCTCTAATACACATTTGTGTCATCAATGATTTCATTGTTCCCTTTTGTTATTTTACTTCTATTTTTATGTGGGTTTACCCACGTCGGCTCAATGTTATCGTGGGCGAGATGACTAACCACTATTAGTTGAATAACATTGATAAGAGTGTACTGAACCATCACAGTTCTATTTTCAAGCCAATTAGCCGTTTTATTTCTTATAATCGAAAAAGTAAATTGGCATTCTTCTTAGTTTCATTTTAAAGAATAGTCTTTAGTATTAAGCTCGCCCTGTGTGCATCATACATGGCGTACAGGCTTTTTTTTTGTAAAATTTGTTTTTAGATGTTTATGTACAATCAAGTATAAAATAATAAATAAATAAGAATTGTAAGGTGCCTATAGTGGATAAGTAATAAAATGCTCTCCTAATAATATGTCAGTATTCTTTATGCCAAAATCAGTTAATTAACTCAAATGTCGTAAGGATAAAAGGCTACTTTTTAGGAGGCGTAAGAGGCGTTAAAAAACAAAAAAAAACTTTTATACTCTAGAACTTAAAACTTTTTTATTTCTTGAGCTATTTAATCGAAACCTAGGAAGGAACTGCTTGGAATTTATGTTATTAGCTAAAGTTGTATTAAAATACTGCCATAGTGCTGTATTTACGGAAATAGCATTTCCTTTACGACTTCGTAATTACAAAAAATGAAGATCAAAAACCATTGACAGCAAATGCTTTATGTACATACTACATATTTTTAAAATGCATAAATGCATAGAAAGGGCTATTTGTTATATCACGCACACCCTGAGCTGCTACAACGGGAACATGAAATTTTGAATTAACATCCCTTATAATTAGGTGATCGATTATTTTAAAAGCGTTGGTAAATAGAAAATTGTTAAAGAAATTTAAATCTATGTATACCGAGTGGCGGGTGGAAGCTAGCACCTTTATAGAATGTATATTCAGTTTTTTTAATATACCTAAATATTTATAAATAAATAAATTTATAAGTAAATAAATTAATAATAATAATATCTACTAGGGAATAATGTAAAAAATTCTCATCATCATATCACTCTTAGATGTCAACTGCTGAACAAAGGCTTCCCCAGTCGATGCCCAAAGTTCCCAGCCGGCATCCAAGGGCTCCCCTTGATACTCCACACGTGGTCATCAGTTCGTCTAGTGGAAGGCCGCCCTACTTTGTGCTATCCAGTACATACGTTAAAAATTCCTCACTTACGTTAATTTAGGCCTTCTGTGAAAGGGGGTAACTTTAGTTTGATTAAGTAGGTCAAATTGTCTTGTATAGGACATTTTTTAACACGAATGGATATTAACAACTAGGTTGTATAGGACAATTGGTTTTTTTTTATACAAAGCACGACAAATGACTCAACACCACCTGATGTGAAGCGGTATGAAGAGTCCATATGCGTAGACAGCTAGTGCAGTTCAGACACTGCTCTAGTCGCCTCCACCTTGCCGGCCCAAAAGGTGCTTTTTCAGGCCTCTTTTAAGGAACCCATGTTATAGGAAGGAGGGAACACATGTGCTGGCAATAATTATACATTTTACGCCCAAAAATTATCGAATACTTTGCTTTACTACCACTAATTTTTCAGAATAAATTATGTTTGACGAGCCAAATATGATGGGTCGTAAAGGCAACTTTTACACGAATTTCGTTTAACGAAATGTCTCATTTTTGACCAACTGTCCTTTACGACCTTTGAGCCCCGAGGTATCGAAATGTGATAATGCAGCGCTAAGTCGATGCAGCAGGCTCATACAATTACAGGATTTATACAAAAATGTATTCAACCCGTGAAGGACATCGGAAACGAAATTACGTGACTATCGTATAAGATTACATAACAATAACAGTCCTTTAGTAGAATAAATACGTGATGCTACTTTGAACAGACTTAGTATATATTTTTTTCTTCTTATAATAAAGCTTAATTAGCCATACTTCTGAGAATTTTAATCTTCGTTATGCGTAAAATGTTGTTAGGACTTCATGTCAATAAAGTTCCACGTATTCTAACGAAACGCTCCGACATTGTATTTCGGTAGGCAAATTATTATTTCTAGGACAGACTCGATTTGACGTTGAGATAGTAGACTATTTTGAATGTTTGCTGCGTTTGTTTTATTTCGTACACAAATAAATAAAAATGAATTGTATTTTCTTCATAATAGAAACATACGGATTGCTTTTTAACTGACTTCAAAAAGGAGGTCACCCTTCTAGTTTTGACCTATTATGTATTCTGTGCTTTGACTTTGGTTTATGATAAAAATATTTTAAAACAAAACTAGAGTGCGACTTCAAAGCAATAATAAAGCCTTTGATTTTATGACATAATAATATATTAAAAGAATAATGCAAAGAATAAAAAGTACTTAAACGGAGTTGATGCTACCTCGGAATAAATAAAACTACGTTGTTTTCAGAAACAGTAAGAAAGTGACAACTGTGAAAAAATAATACTACCCCCGACGCAAAAAAGGGGTGTTATAAGTTTGACGTGTTTGTGTGTGTGTGTGTGTGTGTCTCACTCATTGACCGTGGCATCATAGTTCCTAAAGGAAAGGACCGAGTTTGATTCTGTTTTTTTTTGTTTGAAAGCTGTCATGTTCGATAAAGTTCTTAGCTATAATTTATGAAGCTCAGGCGTTTGATGACTATCAGCTCATTTCCTACTTGACAAAAGGGACTTACTGACTATCTCAGATCCGATTGATTTGGCATTTGGTTTACTGTTACTTCGGTGGTATTTCCAAGTTAAGCTAACCCCGAGTTGATCCTGTACCATCAAACAGTCTGCGGGATGCTCGATTCTTTAGAAACTTAGGTAAGCAGACAGACAGTACAGCAGATATAGCGTATATGGGCTCATAAATAAGTATAGTCTCATAAAGAGAAGGTGTTGGAGAGATTATTAATGAGGCCCGGGGTTACTTAAAATTTTTAATCTTATATTTTTTGTTGTTTTAAATTAGAGAAATACCTACCTCCTTAGCAACTGAAATTTAGCTGATTATTTTTTGCCTTATTGTACAAAATCAGTGTTTTGAATTAGGTTCTTAGTTAGCTCTGAAATTCAATTTTTTACATATTTTTTTGAATGTTATGTTGAATGGAATCCATGGTGAGCGATTTACGTTTAACTATTATCTAATCTGTGTTTAGCTGGTCTCAACTCTCAACTCTCGTTTTGTATCTTCCCTAAGCTTCTAGAATTCATAGTTGAATATTTACAGTACCAAACAATTCAAATCCTCTTGAACGTCATTAGCAAGGCTTGTAACTTTTTTGCACAATGTCCATTAATTGCGAAGTGAAATTAGTTTTCGGCACAGTCAGGCGGGCGACGGAGTTTCACTAAAAGTGGTAGCGATGACCGTACGTGGTCGTCAGAGCGCGAAAACATTGCTTTGTGCTCATATTTGGATCGAATACAATTTCTCTTTTTAATTCTGATTTAGGCAGGTCTAGGTACTATTTATTTATACGTGATATTCCTATTGCCCATGTTTTTGAAAAATATTGCTAGTTAGCCATTAGAACAGCGATTTTTTGCATTGCGAGAGTGGATCTCGCAATAAACAAAATTCGATGTTATATAGCGACACGTTACTCCAACCGCGTTTGGTGAGTGCACCAACCCTCATCGGACCACCGACCGGACCGGACTTCTTACCATGATGCCTTTAGGCCATAACACCACCACGGTGTTATGGACCAAAGGCATCATGGTAGGAAGACCTACGAGAAATACATGACGAGCAGCGAGGTGTATGAGTATACAGGCTACTTTGTTACAATGTCATTTGTATCGAAACCATACGAAGAATTTACTTTTTTATGTTACGATCGATAGATCTACGCTCGCGGCCAGAGCTTTTAATCAAAAATAATATTTCAGTTTGAACATAATTTTGTAATAACAACTCCAACCTCAATCGTATTCTGTCAAACGAATTGGACTTTTTGTGTGAATTTAACGCTATCCTAGGCTTAGTAAGGACCCTGCTGTGATCTGAGGTAAAGAACATTGCCGAATATAGCGCCTTTTGTATTGTAGCAACAACAAATGTCAAATTGAAAGCAACTACAATCGTATCATTCTTAGAAAATATTAGGGGCTGATCTTCTTCTACGATGATTAAACTTTTAATTAATGATTTCTTCGCTTTGCTTCATTACATTTGTATTTTACTACTTGCAGTACGTTTTTGACATTCTATTATGATCATCTACTTCTGCATTTAACTACAGCTATCTCACGTTATGAACACAAAAGATAATAAAACAGTTGTATCTATTGTGTAACGTCTTCGCCCATAATCTAATCAAAGTTAATATTGACTTCGTAATAAGTACGTGCAATTCGATCGGCTAAGTCTAGTGGAACTTTTATTAATTGTCTTTCAATGAACACCATCAATTTGCATACTTATCAAACCATATTGGAAATGTAAAGTTTCCTATCTCGTAACTAATTAAAATCTGTGCGTAAATTGAGCGTGCAGAGCAGAACTCATTACTGACTTATAAGTGCATACGTTGAGTCACCATTGATTATAAGCTAATTGTTTGCCGTTTAGCATTTAAAATCTTCGAGGCTTGTTCTGCTATACTTGGAAGGCGGCTCGGAGCTTCGTATAATGACAAATGATCACCATGTTGATATCAGTTTTTGAATTTAAAACGTTAAACAGATATTCAACTAGTTCTAACAGCATGTTGACAAATATGAATAAGTTCATTCATGTCTTTCACCCAAATGCGAACAATATTGTATCTGACGATTAGGCATATTTATCTTGTGAATATCGCAACGAATACATTTATTTATTATGATATAGTATATTGATTACATAGTTATTTTATCGTAGAAATATTTAATTTTAAAGAAATGAAACGATTTGAGGTATTTACTTACTTATTTGAAAAAATCGTAGGTAATCATTCATAGATATCATTCATAGATATGAAAACATATTTTTAATACCAAAAAGACCATTTGTGATTGGAAACTGATGACGGATAGATTTATTCAATAGAACTCTACAATATTCATTTTATATACGTAGATATACATAACTCAGAAAAAACCATTTAAATAGAATACGTCAGTGTCCTCTTAAGGCATTCTTTAGTGAGTAACATAAATAGCATAATAGATACTGATTCAACCAAACTATCTAGAAATAATGACAAATGTAACAGAGTGGAAAATAATAGCAGTGTGGAAGCTTTTCATTACATGCATATTAAGCGTTATGAACAAACGGAACCTATTCTTGGATGAACTAATTGGTTTTCTGAATAAAAGCTGATTGGTTGCAGCTACGTCGATATGCGTTACGGATATCGCCTATGCTATGAGTTCTGGACTGAAAGTCATGGTATGGAAATAAACTGTGATTTGTTTTATAATTACTACCTATTCGTTTTTGTCTTGTTTCATTAGCTGGATGTAAATTGACGAACTTCAACAAGGCGTGTGCCTTATCAATATCATTAGACTGTTTACTGAATCAAGAAGTTTAAATGATATAATTAAAACTTATTTGATTGAAAATAGTCATAAGAGGCCCTTGTGTAAGTTTGGATCAAAGAGAATTATAGCAATGTCGACGAACTAAAACGACTTCTAAAACGTTACTATAATACTTTTGCTTCCCGTTGTTCTCACTTAGGTATACAGGACTCCCTTGTGTGGTATCGAAAATATGTTTTTATATTACGAAGTCTAAATTACTTTACTTATAAGGAATATTGGTAATCTTTCAACATAATTTATTCCTCTATAACGAAAGCTCTAGAAGTACAGTAGAGTTTATCAGTACAGTAAATCCTTCGATGTCTTGTGTTGTACGTACCCGTTTAAGGTATATGGTCTATTATGTTGTATAAATTAAGAAAACTGTAGTCTGTTCCTGGTCAATTTATTATAATCGGTGGTTACAATGAACGCTACGTTTATGATTAGTTGATTATAAACATATTGTAGGTTGAGCCTACTTATCACGTAATAACCTTATTATTTCGTTTATAATTTGAAACATAACGCGTGGGAAGGTAGCGTCTTAAATATTGAACTTTCAACTTAAACCCTGTTACAGTAACGAACATGTTCAAATTAAAAAAATTACACAGTACAAAAATTAAATTATCCACAAAATTGTAGAGTCACGAGATTCATGAGTGAACTTACCCGTATGAAGACATGGTTATAATTTATAAATATTTTTTTTTATGAAAATCTAAAGTGAATAAACGAGATCAATGACGTACCTACTAGTGTTATAATGGGTAAATGGAACTTTTATATGTAAAGCTTCTTTAAAGTCAAGGGGGATATTTTTTATATTTATTAGACAAGAGACAATTTCCAATGCATAATAATAAATTACTGAACGTTATTCACATACCTGCATACATATTTAATTATATCAAGGTTTGCCTAGATTAAGAACTTATTGTGTTAGGTATTATACAATATGATTGCATGCAGAGATGTGCTTACGATTATCACACCCGAAGTAGTGTTAATCGCTTTCGTGCATGCACGTCCGATGCTAGCATGTTGCCTTCAATTTGACAAGGTAGGCTGCTAAATATCAAGTTCTCAAATAAAAAGGATCCTCGACAATGGCCTAGTGAGAATTTGTCGGTATTAGATGACTGGGTCCCAAAAAGTCTACATCGCAGCGAAGGTCCAAAATGTTCACAGGGCGAAATACGCGTTTCAAACAAATGTCGGTAAAAGATGAAAAGCCTCTTTAACTATAGAGGCTTTCCAATTAATATAAGCATTGGTATTGTTTATGACGTCACAATGTCATATTGAATTCACTGACGTGTGAATGTCATAACTGAATTCAAATAAGACAATCACTAACGTGTAAATGTCATAATCGAATTCAATATGACAATGTGACTTCATAAACAATAGCAATGTTCATACCAAAATGCAGTTAGGCGGTAACCCCGCCGTTATTACTTATCTTCTATGACATTTTATCTAAATTTAAAGTTTAATAATAGATGATACCTACTTAAATTAAGTGGGAAATGTTATTCGTTGCTGTTAGCTACCTTAAAATACCCAATTATTATAAATTGCGAATTTGTTTATATTGCCATTACAGGGTCATGTTAATGGGAAATTTATTGTTAAGTAACATCTGTTATACCAACATTGTGGCAATAAATCGATATGATTATTACTAATTTATATAAGTATCCGTCATATTATCTACTTAGCTCATAAAATAATTATTGTGTTGTGTGTATAAAATTAAAAACTAATTGAATAGCACTTTATCGTTTATTGATTCGTCAGTAGTGTTTCACAAGTAGGAATCAAATCAAATCAATCAAGTGTGCCGGTCCCGCGGGCCGAGATGCGCGGGCGCACGCGACATCATGCGGGCATTTACATACAATCGTTGCAATCGACAAGATTTATTCATCTCCTAACCTAATTACTCAGCCATTAAATACTTTTTAAGCGACACTGAAGTATAAACGAAGTTTTATCTATTGTTTGAATACAAACATTGCATAAATTACGATTTACAATTCTGTTTTTTATTTAAATTTGTTAGTTTAGTATTCATGAACTCGTTCATTTTGTTTATATAAGTAACGTAAGTTGCCTTTGTAGAAAATAATGTTAAAAATACAAAACAAATGGCGCTCCATGCTGAATATAGCCCGAGTTCCTGTAGGATTAAATAGGCACAATATAAGTAAGGTCGCTATCGTTGACCCATTGAATAACATCTCTCATCTCAGAGCAAGAGTGGGATCAAGAGCAAGCCCATTTTAGTAAAAAAACATGTCAGATCAATAGATTAATAGTATTAAAACTCTCGTCGATAAGCTAAAATAAATTTCCATTAGTGTTAGGAGTCATTGTAGTGGACTAAAACTATAATAAATTTATGGTAATATAACATTGAGTATCGGTCCAAGACACAGTCACTATGATACACAGTCCTTACACAGACTGATGTCATTTTTCAAGGATGTCTTAGTGTAATTACGAAATTACATAAAACACGCACTTATCTCAAGAATTTTATTTGGTTACTGCACATAATTTGTTACACAAATTAGCAGTCGTTCGTTTACCAGTTAGTTTTGAGAATTTACGACCATTTTGCCGCAAGTAGGTACTTATGAACTCGTTTTTTGACAACCCTCATTAAGATATGTCACATGCGATCTTTATGGGCCAATATGACAGCTTAATGGTTTCTTTTAATATAACAATGCCTGAATAGCCTTAGGAATTAGATCCTAAATTATGGTTATGATAAATTTTAAACATAATTTACAGCATGTAAAATGTGTCTATTACGTCTTTGAAAAGTTATTCTCCATAATGCGTCAGAAACGCAGGACATATTTAATTTATAAAACGTTTTAATTAAACTTTTATCTTTTACCAGCCCTTAAGCCCTCTAGTAGCGTCTTCTCAATAATAATATCTTTTGGTACTGTCTTCACATATTAAGGTAAATAATTGGTACATAATAGTTAAATTGATCAAATAATTAATTAAATAAACCAAATAATATATTTTACTTCAAAGGATGAGGTCACGTTGAAAGCCCGTACATTTTTTATGGAATCTTCCTTTGGAAAGAATTAACGAGCCCACCTTGTGCTGGTAGAGAATTCAGTTACGAGTCCTAGAGCCAGCATTTCGTTTTCGATTATTGGAACATTATCAAAGAAATGAAATTAGGACTCATTAAAGAAAGAAAGAAAACTTTATTTGGCATTCATCGCCATAACAAAAAAATAATAAATTACAATATGCAATCATAATCATATCAGCCGAGAGACACCCACTGCTGGGCATAGGCCTCCCCCAAGGATCTACAAACCGATCGGTCCCGCTGCCCTCATCCTCTTCAATATACAATAAAAGATACTAAAAAGATATTTCTATTCTTAAAAAATAAAATAAAGAAACCCAAAGCCTGACTCCATGAACGCCAAAAAGCAAGATTCTCGCTAACTAGATTTAGTCACCAGGCTGTATAGTTTATCAACACGCCATCGGTCCAAAATGATATCATAATATGCAATAATATATATGTTATGTATTTTGTACAATTAAAGTTTAAATAAATAAATAATATTTAGCTTTTAGCACGTATTTTTTCGGGACAAGTTATGGGTCAAAATGAATCAATAGGTTCATTTTGACCCAATAACTTGTCAGTTTAGTTTTCTATACTTACATAATATATTAAATAATATATTTAAATTAAAATACCTAAGTATCACTCATACATTTGCACAGGCTCTGAAATAACAAAACGGGATCACTTGGTAGTTTCACAAAGACAGCTTTAGCTTGCGCAGCGTTGAGCGCTATTTTAGCACTGTCCGCCCGCCGCGACTATTTTGAGTCCGTTCGATGATCCTTCCACCGTATTTGTACGAAATAAACTAAACAAACATTGTTATTCTTGAAGTATATTCTGAAAACGTCGAGTTGGTTCGCCAAATGTTTCTCTTTGACTAAAATAAGATATTTTTCATATACAAGACCAGGGTGGCAAACACGCATACGGCCCGCCTGATGGTAAACGGTTCTTATTTTATCTTATCTTATAGTGGGGCCATGACTAAGTCACAGTGCATTTCGACCCATTGGGATCTTTTGTGCCTCCCCTGCGTTTACTCTTCCTGTGTCCAGAATATAGATGCCATTAGCCTTACATATATCTTTACGCAGAAAGACCTTGTAAACGGTTACCGTAGCCTATTGATGTCTAACCAATAGTAATAAAGTAACTGCCTACCCTGTAAAACACCTTTTTTTACGGGTTGTTGTTGTCTACATAACGCTGACCTAGCGTTATGTAGACAACAGACTAGTCGCTCTTTCTGCTCCCACCCCAACCTCACTCTTCAACGAGTCCCTCGCTGTATCTGTCTGCTCTTCTTCAATGATACAAGTTTTGAAGCATATTATAAATTTTATAAAATCTTTATTTATGATTTAAATGAATGCGATAAATATAATATATAAAATTCTCGACTCACAAATTTAGTTACCATACTCCTCCAAAACGGCTTGACCGATTTTTATGAAATTTTATATGTTTATTCAGTAGGTCTGAGAATCGGGTACTATCTATTTTATTTTTAATTTTTTGGACATTTTTTTATGGCAAAACAACATTTGCTGGTTCAGTTAGTAATCAATAAATAATTACAAAATATTTTTTTTAAGTAACCCCCGGCGTTATTAATCATCAATCTAACACCATCTCATTAAGACTTTTCATAAGAGCCCAAACACGCTATATCATTTCGAAGAATTAAGCATTTCGCAGACTTTGATGGTATAGGATCAGCTCAAGGTTAGTATGTCATGGGAATATCACAGAAGTGACAGTACACCAAATTTGAAATCAATCGGATCTGTAAAAGTTAGTAAAATCCTATAATCATGTAGAATATGAGCTGATAGTCATCAAAGTTCTAAACGATCAGTTATTCATAAATTATAGCTAAGAACCATCGTAGTCACATCACCTTTCAAACAAAAAATACCGAATCAAAATCGGTCCATTCGTTTAGGCTCTACGATGCCACAGACAGAGACACAGATACACAGACAGATACGTCAAACTTATAACACCCCTCTTTTTTCGTCAGGGTTAAAATATTTTACAAACTTATTCCTTGATATGTTACAAGTTACAAGTAACGATAGTGTAAAACTTTATAAAGTTCTAAAAACGTGATTAAAAGCAAATGAAAGCTTTTTGGTGTAAATAATGACAAACGATAATTTTTTTAGCGTGATATCAGACTGATAAACGGGATGCTATCAATGAATATTAAATCAATTTATGTAAAGAGCCTATAAAGAACAATTCTTTATGTGGTACATAAAATTGCCACACGCCTACGGATCCAACCTCAAGGATTTTAAAGGAATCCTTGGTTGGTAGATATAATTGTACTTTCCTGAAATGCGGGAGCTGAACTCGAGCCACGTGCGGATTGCTCACATGCCGACCTCGAAGCCAATATAAAGCTCGCGGGAGTAAAGCTCTGATTAGTGTCTGCACTTGCACGTTTTCACATATAAATTCGAAATTTAAATTATAATCGTCTACACTAAATATTAAAGATACCAAACGAACTTTTAGTTTGAATTCGGACGGAGTTCACCTCTAAACGTGTGTTCAAACTATATCCTTTTTTTGTTACGACTTATTTGAAGTTCATTCATAGCTTGCTGCTGACTTAATATTTTCACAGTTTGTTGTTTGGTGGCATTTCCGAATGATCACAGCTCATTATATCGCTACTTCCACTGAAATTCAGAGAACTGCACGAGTATATTTATCTTTTAACGTTCAATATTAAACACATGTGTGTCCAATCAGTTATAAATTAAATAAAGCAACACTCATTTCCTGAATGTAAATACTTACTATACCTAACTTTTTGTTAGTAGAATGTTAATGTATTAGAGGATATTTAATTACTTTAGTAATACCTAGATACGCTCACCATAACCACGGCACTATTGAAATGAAATCTCGAAAAAAAATTGGATAAAGTAATTACTAAAATAAATCCACCGCTTAGATTCATATCTGATGCCCTAGATAAAGCGATGCTTAACGCCATAACCTTGCTCCTAATACCTGTAATCCCGTACAAACCTGCGAGGAGCCTATCGCCGTCACGGGTGGGTAAAGCTAATTAGTGCCAAGACAAACAATGGCCGCGGACGATAACATCTGATGAGTGTGTGCTAATGGCGGTGATAACGCGGTAACGCCGGCCCTGCGATTCGTACCTAGAGTACTGCCTGACCTGAATATTAAACTGTGCCGAAGAGGCACTAACATTGACACGCGAGCCCTTCCAGCACGAAAGCCTACAGCTACAGTCGATACATTTCAATGAATAATGATAAGTCCTGTTTACAACATAATTATTAGTGTCCGCTATCAGTCATCACTGTAAAATATAAAACATGCTATGATTGTAAAATACAAAGGAATTAATGGAGTTCTCAATGAAGATATAAGTAGGTACCTATAAACAGTATTATAGTAAAATATTTAATCTTAACCACTTTTTTTTTGTTATTTTAATCCCGTTTCTAAATATTTCTCACGGTACCAACTAAAGATTCGCCAATTGTTCGTGTCTCAATAAATAGCGAAAAGCAATGCGCGGACGCAGGTGTTGTACTACAATGACAATGGCTGCTCAGATGGCTCAGAGCACATGCAGCGTAATTGTACCGGGATTCTTCATTGTCCTGTTTTGTGGATAAACTAACGGGATGCCAATTGTAAACTAAGATTTTATCCGATAATTCGTATAGCGCTTGAGACTTTTCATTTCCAAGTTTTACAACCAACCCTTTATTTAGCATTGAAATAACGTTTTACCGTGACATTAAATTGCGTGAATTTATAAAAATATCCAGTCATTTCGGGAACATGTCTTATTCCTTTTTCACTTTCGGTTAGTTGGTACAGTCGAAGACATAAGTTGATGAACAGATCCAAATTTTCAAAACATCTGCACAATGTAAAGTTTCATATGTCGCTGAACAAATTGTTGATCAAATCTCTGTGTACATTGAAGAATGTCAAAAGTTAGTAAACAATATTTTATCAAAAGTTGCTGGACTTACCAAATTTTCAAAACACCTGCATAATATAAAGTTCCATATGTCGCTGAACAAATTGTTGATCCAATCTATTGTACAGTAGACAGCACATCAAGCGTAACAGTTTGACCTTAAACCCGCCCTTACTGCGTTCGTAATAGAAGCGGCTTTCGTAGTGCAACTGTCACACTTGATGTGCTGTCGTGTGTACATTGAAGAATATCAAAAGTTAGTTAACAAGATTTTATCAAAAGTTGCTGGATTTCATAAATCTACATAATTTATTATTGATGGCAACGAAAGTCCATAAACACATACTTACAAAACACCTGCACACTATAAAGTTCCTATTGTTGCTGAACTGACAGTGCCGAGTTGAGTCATTTTTAACCCCCGACGAAAAAAGAGGGGTGTTATAAGTTTGACGTGTCTGTCTGTGTATCTGTGTATCTGAGTGTCTGTCTGTGGCATCGTAGCGCCTAAACGAATGGACCGATTTTGATTCGTTTTTTTTTTGTTTGAAAGCTAATGTGCCTACGATGGTTCTTAGCTATAATTTATGAAGATCAGTTGAGGCGTTTGATGACTATCAGCACATTTTCTACATGATAATAGGGTTTTACTAACTTTTACACATCCGATTTATTTGAAATTTTGTGTACTGTCACTTCGGTGACATTCCCATGACATACTATCCTTGAGCTGATCCTATACCATCAAAATGTCTGCAAAATGCTTAATTCTTCAGAAACTTACAGCAGATATAGCGTGTTTGGGCTCTTATGAATAGTCTCAATGAGATGGTGTTAGATAGATGATTAATGACGCCGGGGGTTGCTTAAAATTTTTAATTTTGTATTTTTGAATGTAGAACAAACACAATCACTGAAAAGAGTGCCCATGTTTCGCTCTTTCGTTTTGGGAATGAAGTCATTGTAGTGCCATTTTTTTATCTTATTCGCATAAGATTGATAAAAAAAGTTAAATAGAGTTTTAATTTAATTAGGTTGGAATAACTATGTAAAATATACAATGACCGGTAGGCTGACACGTCTCTTTTTCAACTTGGCTGATGCTCTCCCGTCTGTTTTGATATCATTGTTATCGTTATCACATTACTTGATCTATCACAATTTTTTTAAATTAAACTCTAGTTAGTAGGAATAGTACTTGATTAAAGCGTTGATTCTCTAATTGTATATAATAATATATATTATAATTATCATTTTATATTATATAAATTATAATTATATATGCCGAGTTTATTCTATGTCTGATGCAGGCGTAGTCTATACTCCTTGCCTCTTTTCCTCTGCGATAAACGGCCTTTATTTTCTTAAATAATTGATGATTAAATTTTACATGTCATAAAATTTGTCAGCAGGCTTTATGAAATGTAAGTCATTGTGGTATAAACTAAACGTAACGTATATTAGAGACAGACATTCATATAGGTACACATATTTATGATAAATACAGCCTTAAAGTATTGAGCACCCCACTTTTTCCTTTTTAACTTCAAAATAAAGTATCATTTTTTAATTTAAAAAATAATCATAGACGTAAAATATTTAGTGTTCGAACATGTGCAAATCATTAGTAGATATGTATCATTGCGAAGTAGCTACTTTTTTTTCGAGTGTGTATGACCCTAATAGGTATACATCATGTGCTTATTAGTCAATTGATTTAATGCAATGCATTTGTAAACAAAATAGGAAACATTATATTAAGTAACAAAGTGTCGAAATAATGCTGATTTTGGACTTCTTCGTGGAATTTGAGTGTACAGTGACTTTTGGATTATTTCATCGAGTTTAAGTGTCCAGCTACTTTTGCACTTCTTTGTGGAATTTTAGCGTACGGTGACTTTTGGATTATTTCATCGAGTTTTAGTGTCCAGCGACTTTTGATGTTAAATAAGTGATGGTAGTGTTTAGTGACTTTTGAAATTTTATGACGAACAAGGAGTTTTGAACATACCTTTGTATATTAACATAGGGAAAGTTCTTGTGTACAGTTAATTTTGTAGCCTTATTTTGTTTTGCGACTTATGTCTTTGACTGTACCACTTTTAATTAACAGTTGTGTGATTTCAGTACCACAATTGAATATATTCCTGAAAAAATACACAGAAAACTATCATGAATTATTTAAAATAGTAGTTATGTCTGTGTTTATCTCCTATCTACAAGGTGTTTGGTACTTACATGGTTTAACAAGTGGCCACCTACGCATGTTAACATAGTCATATAAATACATCAAAAATTCAAAATTGATAAATTAATTTTGAAATTTCCCACAGGTACATTTTGTTTTACTGACTGAACTATTTGTTCGGAGATATTTGAAATTTATTTTACAGTTATGAATTTTTGATAACACCATAGCATTTATATGACTTTGTCAATTAGTAATATTAATGGGTAGGTGCCCGCTTGTAATACTTTGTACAACCAAACACCCTGTATACTTATAATAACAGCTTCAAAAAATGTACCGTCACTTTGTAATCTTTTGTGCGGTTTTCTGTGCTTCCTAAAACGTTTAAATCCTTTAGATAATTGGTTTAGTAATTCCTCATGTCAGACTCCGATCAGACAGCTGTCGTAATTTCACGCAGTGTTTTTGTGCGCAATTGTGTATAGGTCAGCATCGTAATGGGTGCACCCTTCCATAGCAACAGGATGGTTTGTGAGCATGGATGGCTTTTTTGCGTCTAACGGTAACACTGCCGTAGTGCGGTCGGGCCGCGCAGGTAGGCTGATGCGCCCGCGCACCCGTTGATGTTACGAATCTATGATTCAGCGTCTCGTTGAACTGCTGGATTATTTATTTACGTTATGTAATTAATTAGTCACTGTAATGTCCCATTTCTACACTTAATTGTGTATGCCGATTTGTGATAGCTATGTTTTGTAAAGATCTTATACTGTAGAATGCGCACCAGTAAATATGTAAAGGAAGAAATACTTAATGAGTTGGGAATACAATATCACCCGCCACTCTGGCTTATAATAAAATGAATGATTGATGAGGTAGTTAGTATTTGTTTCTTTTACTAACATACTGCTGCACCAGGCATCCTTCGCATAGCCTGTAAAGAGAAAACTGTTAGGTGTTTTAATAAAAACAAATAATCTAGGAAACTTCGGGGGCGTCCCCAGAACGCCACACAAAGTTTCATTACAATATGATCATTGGTTTTGGATCGCATAGAGAACAAACATACATACTTTGATTTTTATTTTTAACGGGTGTTACAGATTTCCGAAATAAAATTTGTAATTCTGGGGTTGCGGGGGGGCGATATCGTAGTATTCGCGGGTTGTATTTATTTATTCATTTAAGTATAAACAAATGACTAAAAAAAACATAAAACACAGGTTGTTTATGGGCGTTAGAGCACGTTAGAGTGTTAAAACTGTGGTGTGTCGCACGATACGCGAAAGTACGCATTTTTCAGGTTCTCACGAGCAGATGGGACAATGTTTTTACTAATTTAATCGCAAAATAAGAGTTCACTGAGATGTGTCGAACTTTCAAAAGGGAACTTTCAAAAGGTAACTTTTGACAAGGAACTCAGCCACCACCTTCCTATTTATTTCGGACTTTTGTAACACGTTGTTTATACATAGACAACATGTAAATTGTTTATTATGCGTGGTCCTACTTATATTTGGTTATTAATACTCAATTTTCAAAGAAAGTTATTTTGCTACTTTTTTTTATTATTACTTAATCACTTTTTGAATTTGGGCGATAGTAGGTATCTATAAAATTTCACTTATAAAGTGACACGTGGCTTAACAAGACTTTTGTGTGCGATGCAGTAAAACCCTTTTGGACAACTTAAAGGCGCATAATTAAACTAAATAACGTTACATTAGACATCTGAATAGGTCCCTCGGACTTTTGTATGGACGGCAGAGAAAGTAAAAGTTGGGCGCCCGTTTTATGACGCTCTAAAACAATTTGAACCTTTAAATAGGTTCACAAAACAGAACAACAGGCAAAATAATTTTAATGTGCTCCAAACATTAGTTTGTCCTCGAAAAAGAGACGGCACGAACAATCGTCTGTAACTAAAAATAATAACAACGGTGTATTTCGCTGACACGTAAAGTTCATACACAATTATGGGCAAACCAAGAAGCTGACATGCAATACCCGCCGCGTTAAGGAGATCATAAATAAACTTCGACATTGCTTACAAATCGCTTGTATCCGTTGCGGGACTGATGAAAATAAAACTACAACTGGAACAAGTTGTGCTCAACCTGATACTGCGTGGCTGCGCCTGCGCACAGAAGCTGCGGCGCTCACGTCTCATCCCGAGTGTCCCGGGACGTCATTCCTGTCGCGCGACGACGCGTACAGAGTTGCACTGACTGACAGTGACATGCAACAAAATATGTGTATTATTCGGATTTTGCTTTTGTTATTACTTAATATATCTTATATCAATCAAGCGTAATGGTGTCAGTAACAAAAGAAATATCATAACGAAATTAATTTACAGCATCTTCTACGAAGTTATTAGTATCACGTTGAAGTGATCAAAATAAAACTACAGATAAACTAGTTCCATAAAAACCCGATTTGCTAGTGCTTGCGCGGGCGCAGGGTACCGCATGTAGTACATCGCAAGGACGCGGACGCTCTGAAAGAAAATACCCCTATTGCGATGACATTGTTATTGTTCTTTGCGAGTTTGTGACTTTACTACAATTCAATATATTGAAGCCGTAATTAATTTGGACCTGAAGGAAGTAAAGGATCTGGTCATTATATTGCGAAATGTTACATTCTGTATGACTCAAACTTACATTATAGAAATATTAGACGTTGCATGAGAAAATCTTTACTTGTATACGCAATGCCGGAGTTTTGTAAGAAAAGCTTTAACCCCTACCAAACAGCAAAAATATAAAAGAAATATTAAATTATTATACGCATTTAACTCCATCAATCTATTTATGCGTTTAAATTCATACCATCTTCATTCATCATTCATACAAGAGCATGCCTTAGTTTTATTTACGTTTTCAAATTTCAAATACAATTTACTAGACTTCGCATAAAGTTTATAAAAAAAATGGTTTAAATGTGACTGATGGCTTGCAAGATTTTATTTATATTGCAACTGGCTTCCGTCCGCGGATTCGCTCGCGCAGCTTTACACAAACCAAATGATTTATTTATTCAGAATCAAACATACGCGTTCTCATTCCTATTAACTAAATTGAATATTTAAACTGACAATATCCCAAACAAAGCAATAAAGTTCTTGGCAAAACGAATCACTGCGATGAGAGAAGTATGGGTCTGAGTGTTCTAACAGAACTCAAAGCGTGTGTAAAAAAAATATTCAACAAAAATAAAAACCGACTTCAAAACACAATAAACAAAAATTAAAACCGACTTCAAAAAACTGAAAAGGATAAAATAATTAAATTTAAGTAGGTATTCATCCCCTAGAAACATATTTTTGGAGTCGGTGCTTCACTTTCTATTGTTTTTGGAAACCACTTAGCACCAACTCCAAAAATATGTTTCTAGGGGATGAATACCTACTTAAATTTAATTATTTTATCCTTTTCAGTTTTTTGAAGTCGGTTTTAATTTTTGTTTAAATTTTTTTTTTCACAATTTTTAGTGGTAACTTTCTACGGTCGAAGCTAGATGGGTGATCGTAAACTTATATTGTTTCCTACTATCGTATCGTTTCACTAAAAAGTCATTTGAAAAGCAAAACTAGCAATTTCGCATATGTAGACGACTTCATAATTTAAGTTTTTTTAAATTTAAAACCAAAGTACCCAACTGTTTTTGAAAAAAAATTTATGGGACCAAATGGCAGCTATTCCGCATCGAACAAAAAAATAAACACGTAAATCCGATCAGTAATCTCGGCGTAATCGGTGTACATACATAGAAAAAAAAAAAAAAAACATACCGGCCGAATTGAGAACCTCCTCGTTTTTGAAGTCGGTTGAAAAGGGAAAATATAATTAAATTTAAGTACCTACTTATCTAAAATAAAGTTATTATTTGGAGTCGGTGCTTCACTTCTAGAAAATAAAGCACCGACTGGAAGGAAACAGCCTGGCACCAACTCCAATAATACTTTAATTTGGAATAAGTAGGTAGGTACTTTTAATTATTTTCACTTTTTCCCCTTTTTAGTGCTTAGAATTCTATTTTAATTTTTGTTTAAATTTTTCTGATAAGTGGATAGCACGTTTTATCTACTTGTCTGTCTCTAAGTCTCTGGTTGAAATACATATAGGTATGTTGTTGACTTGACTGTTCTTTGTTGAGGAGTTCCGTTCTCTATCTCTGAAGGGTTTTTATCGCATCCTGGTGTAATTTATATGAGAAGACAACCAGAAGTGGAAAATAAATAGTTGATATGGTTTACAACGAAACAAGCGCCCCCCGAACGCCCTCAGCTGCGCGCCATGTCGTATAGGACATCGAAGCCCTATTTGACTCTATTCGGGAATGATTTTGGAAAAATGTCTCATAATTTTAATTGTGGATACCTGGAATACCTATACCCTCCAAATTTTATGTCTCTAGGACCAGCGGTTTAAGCCTTTGTATTTTATATATACAGATATATTGACTAAACGTCCAAGAACATTATGAACTAATACTCAGTAAAATAATAAGTAACGGTAATGGGGGATGGTAAGCAATTGCGCTATGATTTAGCATGATCTGAGCACATTGGCATGACAATGAAGTGCTCGCTGCAGCAGTGGGTCACGAACGCACTTTGTTTCGCGTTATTGTTGCAATACAAGCTGATGATGATACTGATTACGTTGTTTTAATTACGATAAACTACTAGTTGATGCACGCGATTGTAGAGTAAATGTTACCAAGGAAAAGTAAATAAATCTATTTAAAAAATATTTAATTCTGACAGTCAAATATTTAGTAAATTTAACGGATGGGAGACGCATGACGAAGCGTCTAATCGACAACCGAATATATAAAAATTTTACTATCAGCATTAGACTTTGAACATAATTATTTATATTAATGTAATTATTAGACATTTAACTCACAAGTTTTTATCGACTTCTATGGAATTGTCGACTGTCATTAGTAAATAAAGATCGAGTTTAGTATAATGGTTTACCGTTACAAGAGTTCTTTCTATTTTTTGTGTATTTAGAAGTTGTGTCATATCCAGCAATTGCTTCCGAATCCCGAACGGCTTCTAGTTATCGCAGATAATTATGTTAGGGTTAGGATTGTATTTAATTGAACATCATACTATCGTAACATAACAAATCAAAAACTGCAATTGCTAAAAAACGCGTATTGTAGTACAAAATATCTATTTGTTGTGCAGTCAGTAATTTTGGTGTGCAAGTATTTTTAGTTGCTCATTTAAGTATTTCCCCACATTTTAGATGCTACACATTCGTATTTTACGCATATCCATGGCCATGTTCCGTTTAAATAAGTTCACTTAATTTTTGATAAGATTTTGGTTTATAGACATAGGTGTTCAATTCCCATATAACAGTTTAAAAAATGTATTTAGCATATAAATGTAATATTATGTATGAAGCTTGATACATAAACAACACAAAGTTTATTAAAACATAATTATGTCAACCAGATCACTTATGTACAATCGTGGTCAGAATACGTTCGTTAGTTTCTACTTGTTTTCTTTTACGCACTGTGAATTTGCATTATGTTAACATGTTATATCAACGTGCTTGTGGTAAAATGATTTATATCCTATGATAGTAGAAGTGCACGTCATTTTACTTTAAAAAATTAATCATCACCAGCCTATACACGTCCTACTGGCTGGGCAAAGGCGTTCCTACATGGGAGAAATACATCGCACATAAGTTCTGTTTGGGCCATAACACCACCACGCTGGCGCAATACGGGTTTGTAAGTTAAAGTGGTTGCGACAACAACCGGAGGTTGTTAAAAGTTTGGTTCATCAAAAAACCATCCTCATTTAATAATAATAATAATAATAATAATATTCATACACTCACACCTATTATCTAGCCCAAAGTAAGCATCATTAAGAGCTTGTGTTATGGATACTAGATAACGGATAAATATTGATAATAATATGTATATAAATATTAGAAATCTACTAATTAAACCATCATAAACTCGTAAACAAATGCTCGTACTCATCATACAAACATTTGCTCCTACCGGGATTCGAACCCGGGACCTCTTGACCGAGTAGCCTGCATAGCAAGGGGTACAGACCGCTCGACCAGACGGTCGTCAGGATTGAACATCGACATTTGGATCGAATGTCGCAATTAGTTTAGCACATAAAGCTTAGCTTTTGTGGAGATTTATTTCTGAATATCAGAAAATACGTAGGTTTATCAGAGTGATTGAGGAGTTTGAATTGAAAGTTATTATATTTTTAAGTTTCATCTGCTCTTGACTGTACGTGGAATAATGCGTGACTATTCGTATTAAACTTAATTACTATTAGATCATCATCACAATTTTCTTATGTGATTGTTAGTCACCAGATACTTGCCTACTACCTATACTATTACAGGGTATATTTAAAAGTATTTACTGAAAAATGTCAATATTGCAAAAGAAACAATATAATTGTTACCAATATTTGAACATTTTACATAATTTCACGTGTAATTTTAGTAATTCGTCACGCAGTTACTGCTGTTTAGAGGGCAGGCGTGACGTTTCTTCTTATTGGAACAAATATAATTTATGGAATAAATTGAAGTGTCGTTTTCGAGAAACTTGTCAAGATGATACGAGTACGATCTCTTTTCTTTTCAATATTGTAAAAAAGAGAGCTTTATTTTTAAAAGAGTTTGAAATTTTAAGGAGGTGGTCCTTTCTTTCACGGTCTTTTCACACTTATCAACTATTAGCAATGATATCGGATTTAACAAATATTACTATTTTCATTTTCTTGATTTTATTATCCTTGTTTATTTATTTTGAGTCTTATCTTATATAGATAAGTGGCAATGGCCACTGACGAAATTTAATAATTTTAAATTTTAAGCCTTCTTCTTATGTCATATGGGTGGATGAAATTTTAATTATATTATTATTTTCATTAAAATTAAACTAGTATCCTTAAGGTAGCTTCTGGGTAACTGTGATCAGGGGGTATGTTATGGTAACTTAAGTATGCTGAAAAAGTATGTTAATAAACAAAATTAGTAATCTAGTTTAACTTTTTTAATGGTTTTTATGCGACCGATTACCGACATATTCTTTTGATATTTGTTTTTATTAATGACCGATTAAATATGTTAACAGTTAACGAAAGTCAATTTTGTCGTTTTAAATACAGTTAGTTTTTTAATTACTTTGTACATAAAGTGATATAATGACACTTTCATAACAAAGATTTTAAATCCATTTTGATCACATAATTTTCATTAAAGAAATTTAGTAATTTCTATAACAAACATAAAATGTTATTAAGTACATGTGTGTGTTCTTTTCTTATCGCAGAGGAAAATTTGGGTACGAAAATAAAACGGATCACTTAGAAATATTCATTGGAAATCGATATTGATTTTATTGTAATTATCACAAATCGTAGCAGGTTATAAAAATTCGGTTACGAAAATGGAGTAAAGGAAAATATATATTATTGATTGAGACTTGTTTGTGCAATACTGATTAAATAGTGATAGACTTGTGTAGTAGATAAGATAACGAATGACATAGATTAGTAAGGGCTAAATATGATGATTTATTGTTGCTTCAGTTGCTCCAAATTCTTAAAGAAATGTTGTTATTTTTGTAATTCCTCAAAATTTAAAACATATTTTTTCTAAATGTTTCGTTGTGCCTCGTTTTCATAAATTCTGTTAGACAATACGAGCATATCTATATTACTTCAATCAATAGATCTGATAAATCAGTGTTTAACGCAAACCACAAGTACAGTTAAAAATATGAGACGTGGAAGAGGCCCTTAAATTGCCAATTTCGATCTAAAAGTGAGGATTTTAGAGGTTAAAATAAAATACTAAAAAATTATTAGTTTTTGTTAACAAATAACAACATGAGCACCAATATTTATGCAATCTAATATTATTATATTTTAATAATTTAAATGTGTGAGTTTAGATATGATTACAGCCACAATATGTAGATGCCTTATCCGTACCAGATATCTAATGTGGTGTAAAGATACATTCGAACAGAGGTCGTGGCATGCGGGCCTCGTTCGGAAGCGACGTGGATGCAAAAGATATAGGTCACGATACTGTAGACACGTGTTCAAAGGAACCCCCTCTCCCTTTGTACTATAAAAATAGTATAGATCTATACATTGTAAGTCTAAGCAAGTCGACGCTGAATTAAAATGTTTCTTATTACTTCTATCATCTTTTTAAACAATCCTAAACATACCAATACGACAAGAACAATAGTTTGGTCATAGTAAAATGGGGTTTGGTTTCATCTCTTCCCTTTTGTACAAAGAGCATATTGAGTAGAATTTAAATAAATTCCAAAAAAGACTTAGTACTTATTTATTTATTTATTTTATTTATATTTTTAGGATAGCTTACAGCTAATTATTCCATAAAACAACAACACTAACGAATAAAAGCCAATGAAAAGCTATCACAAATGGAATACAAATATAACCCCGCCAAGAACTTACTATGTTACAATCGTGATGATAGTCTAAGGCCCAAGCAGTAATCTTTTTTTATACTACTAATGCTGTCACTATATATATCTACCTTAATATCATTGTCATGCAGTCTATTAACTTTAGTCGCGGCTCGAACTAAGAAACTATTCAGTCTGTAGTTGGTGTGAGTCAAAGGAACGCAAAATGGTTTATAAACGATGTTTCGGGAAACACGAGTTGTTGGCACTCTTAGAGAAACATTGTTCAGTAGATCTGGACAATCAACAATACCATTCACTATTTTCAGAAGCACTACGATGTCTGCAATGTCACGTCTGGTGGTTAGTGGTAAAAGATGAAATCTAACATAACGCTCGTCGTATGAGACCTTCGGAATCTTGAACCTATAATTTAAGAATCGCGTGAATTTTCACTGTATCTGTTCAATTTTAGTGATAGAACTGGCGTACTCAAGGTGGCTGCGGACATAAGCACAGTAGAGAACTTTAATTGTTTTCATATTTTTAAATGGCTTAGACATACGCATTACAAAGGACAATTAGCCACATTATACACTATATACCTACTATACATATTATATTTCTTCTAAACGACGATCGATCAAGTGGCAAGATGTATTCTCTCTCCTCTGGCCGGACCCCAGGAAACGCGGGTTTTATTCGCGCCTGGAGCATAAAATTTTTTCATCGTTTTCTTTTTCGTATAAATTATTTAACCAAACTACGTCAGTTAAATTTGTAATACCCAAAATTTTTCGAGTTATAATTACAGTTTATTTAATTTAACAAAACGGTGCATCTCTTTGCATTTTTTTTGGCTAGGTGTTACCCTAAGTTATCTAGTCACTTTTTAAGCTTCGCGTAGTAGAAAGTTCAGTTCTTTTTTTCAGTGTATTACACATTTGGTTTATAATATTTTTAACAAAGTAATAGAATATAGTCAAGTTCAGCTTTATATGCAGCTCAGTAAATGTGAAATGGCTGAGTCAGGTGGGTGAGCTCACTCTGACATCAACCAATTGATGCAATAACTTAGACAGCATAAAGTAATGCTTTAGATAACTTCATGCGTGCATGTTAAGCGACTGCTCTACACTACAACCCCGTTCACCAGCTGCAATTACGCCATTATATCTTCTGAGCAATGAAACATGAACAAATCAAGTGCACCGTTCAGAGCAGGACTCGGGCCATCGGACAAACACTGACACGCGATACACACCCCCGGGCCGACAGCCAGCGAATTGAAAGCGAGCAACCAATTGCCATGTAACAAGCGTGTTTTAAGTCAACTGCTTTATATAGCTGCAAGATTTTCCATTCCACGATTGACGGAAACTGCATGCGCATTCATAAAACGATGTAGAATGCATAAAATGAGTCACGTGAGCTTTGAAGTTTGTTCGACACCCCCGTAGCGACCGTAGCAGGAGTCCCCGGCTCTACGAGCGGCGGAAGCACGCCAGTGCCGTACGCGCCTCTCTGCCGAGCGGACGCATAGCTCTTACCTTTTTGTTGAGCTTCGACTGCGATGAAATCGAACTTTTCGTGACGGTACACCCAATTTGATATTCAAATTCGACAAACGAAATAAGTCGTCAAGGAGTGTACGATTGTATTTTAATTCAACTAGAGGGCCGGACGTCTCCAATAGAGACGTAAAAGGTGCTTTAAAGCGCACAGAACAATTCTTATGAATAATAGGAACATGGAATTCGTTCACAGTGATAGTCAACCTTATCCCCAGTGAAGTGAATCTCAGTGATGAAAGGATTTCTTGAAAGTTTAGAAAGCTGTCAAAATTAACACTTACACGGAATTAGGGGAGCGCGCGGCGTCGTCCCGCGGGACACGCCGCCGCCAGTTCATGAAGGGTTTGAAGAAGACCATGGGGGTCATCTCCAAGTCCTTCGGCGTCGTCTTCAGTCTGTGAGTAAACTTTAGTATCCACGTTACCGTATCCACTACTGTTGTGCACCACTTTTGAGAGACGATATCATCAAACTTTCATCGGATATTTTCATCTTAAGAATTTTCTCTATCGCACCAATTTATCTGTGGTACTCTGGTATCCAGTACGGAGAACGACGGGCAATAAAAGCCAATCCAGCGGCTGGCTCTGGCGTCCCTGCGTGTTGCGCAAGCGCTCCTATTCGCACGTTCGTTGCTTAGTATTAGAATGCTTTCGGCTTACTATAATAGAAGCAGTTCGGTTCCTTGTGTAGTTGTCTGCCTCCATTCATAGCGCTCTAAGTGATTATCTACAGTTGATTCAACCTGAGTACTATAAACGTGATTATGCAAATATTACGCTACTCTTATTATGTGTTTCGTTAATTCATTGTCGCTCCAGTACAATTGTATGAGCGTTAGATGGTTCTCACAGCCGTGTACTTTCGCCGCTCGTGTGTTTGACGAGACCGATCTGTGTAACAGTTCCGCACGCAACAATGCGTACACACAACGTAATCTACAAAGACCAGTGAAACTTTATTACGTGTGCTGGGATCTGTTTTGAATACTCGAAATATTTCATGTGATAATTCCATTCCATGCTAAAGTTGTAGATGTAAGAGATTGGGCAGGTATATATTTTCCACATGAATATAGAAACGGGATGGGGCACCTCCATCTAACAGAAGATCGCAGCCAAATACCACTACCTTTGTAGTTACATTCCTGCGGTGAGAAATGTCGACAGATGCTGATCGAGTAGCTTAGGTATGGGAGAAGGAGAACTTATTGTGCGTTCACGGCGTTTCCTCAATTTTGCAAGGTCAGCAACGCGCGGGTAAAGAAGGTAGGCAGGTATATCTAGCTGTATGCTTGTGTGACACTCTTATTACGGACATAAATTACAGAAATGACACAAATGAGCGTACAGCCGCACCTGATGATAAGCGGTTACACCAAAAGCTTTACTCACGCGATCCAGACCCTGTACAGCAAGCGGAAGCGTTATGTTGTCAGTATAGAAGACGAATCCCCTGCTCCCAACATAACGCTTTGTCAGTTAGCCTTGGCGACTATAATTATACTAACCGCGGGGAATACAACACCTATATAAGATCGGTATCGATCTGCTGCAAAAAAAAAATCATAAACGGCAGAACATAATCGAAGAAAAATCACACACAAATTCGTGATTCCTACTAGGTATTTATTTCCTCCATATAGTACTACTCTGTTCAATCAGGTAACCAGAAAATTTCCGCGATCGCTCAGTGTTAGTCCTCGCGCCAGGCGAGTGATTACGGTGACGTCACCGGTTGCCCAATAGCTGACCATAGCAGCTGCCAGCTGCCTTAGGCTGGCCATCAGAGCCGTCAACGGCTCGTGCCTTAAATTAATAGACAACACTTCCGTAAATGTGGAAAGGCTCGCACTTATCGCGATTGACCTAAAACACTAGTCGCTTCTAGTGTGCGCCAGCCACTTTCTTATTTATGATTTTACATTATGACAAGATTGTCTGGAAGGAACCGCCTTTATGTTATTTTTCCAACTCAGTTTATTCGATGAGAACATTAGGAAGTTAATTCTGCTAATAACGCAATATTGTATTTCCAATACTAGTGCAAATAAATAACATCAAGAATAAATATAATTATTTTGTGGTTATGCTTTGTATATTTTCCAAATGTGTAGGCGTCGAATATAAAAATAGCTTTCCTGCTACTGTAGCTATTTTAAGTCATACAATAACTGAATACACAAATGAAAATACATTCGGTACAAATAAATGATTGCCTTGTTATTGTGATAATACTGATAATAGTCTAAAGTACGCCGCAGAGGATTTACTACGTTTACGGGAAGGCGGTGGACGCCAAAGCGGCACCCTTTATTATGTAGGTAAACTTGTATAGATCACCGTTCCCTTTAATGATAAGAATAACCGTTTTTTAATCACTTCTCGACTCCTTTGAAATATTTCACAATTGCGGAGAAAGCATAATATTGGACTATATTGTTGTTAACAAATTTCACGTTGTGCTTTGCGCACAATAAGTTTAGATCGTCACAGTCTTCAGCGAACTTTATCTCGAGTACGGATTAGTCCGGAACTCTGGATAACAAATATGAGTTCATTTACCTCAGTTCAATATTACATATTGAGTTAGACAATAAGTAATTGTATTATATTAAGGATGTATCAGTCATATCGTATCCTTGTTTGCTATACTTGCTATACGTGTTACAAGTGCGTCCCCGCGCTCGGTTTCATAACAGTGTATATTTTCTAATACTATTTATTTATTGATATATGTCTTCAGTGTATGAACAGGTATTGAAATTATTATTTAGGTGTAAGAAGGATTCAACTCTTAAACTGTAAATATTCTCGCACAACGACTACGGTCTAAATAAAACAGAATTTCGGGAAAAAAATATTTCTTAAAAAGCCCTTTAAATTATCCGACTCTCAAAACCCATCGAAAGAAAACACGATGTGTGTCTAATAGCCACATATTGGTTTTAAATTAGACAGTGGGACACGTCTTAGATTTTTATATCTATCGTAAATCGTGGACTTTTTACGCGCAGGCTATGTTGTTTTCGTGCTCCCATATCGTTAGTCGCGCTCTAATCAAAACCTCGTAAAGGGTAATCGTCTCGTGAAATCCACCAGTTCGATATGGGAACGGTGTACTCCAGATCGACTCGATATGATACCGAGTAGTCCCGGCAACCTGAAACAACCGATAATGTATCTTATTCCTCTTAAAACAAGTCCTAGTCAGATTACAAAGTTGAGTTTGCATTGTAATAATGTGAACGCGTTAGTATCGGTTATCACGTTTTGGACAAACAGCGTGATATGGATTACGCCGTGTGTGGAGAATTGCCGTTTCACTCGCTCATTGATTTTAACGACCGTCTTTATTGTCTCAAATATTATACGTGCTATCTTTAAAAATGCTAATATTTTTATGGACGAGAGATTTGAGGTAGATAGATCCATTGTGTTTTCGTTTGGTATACAATATTATGTGCCCGCTCGCTCCATGTCACTCGAGCCTGCTCGACTGGTGCGTCTAGATGACCAAGGATGACTGGGGTTAACTCGTTCAGATTCAACACAAAAGACGTCCTTTTATTGTTTAGGAGTAAATAAACACTGTATTCACAGCATATTCAATTGTCCACGTTGGTCCTTGAGGTTTATTTCAGTGCACATCGTGACGTCTCGACATTAGTGTTTCCATTAAAAAATCGATAAAATTGTGACTGAACTAAAAACCATATCTCTGGTTATCTTTTTTATTAGCTTCACCTTTATGTGCTATTTGGATATAAATGATACAGGCTACAATGTACGCGGCTGTGAGGAATTTATTATTTTTGTTTCTGATGAAAATATGAGCTGCGCTTTTGGTATAAGTAATTAGAAAGATGTTGAGTAGAATGTAAATGTTAAGAAGACAGTGCGTGTGATACTTGATTGATTCCTAATAGTAGAATTACGAGTTACGTTGTGCCAATCACCCCATAAATTCCAGTTTTCGTAGGTACCTAGCCCGCATCAGCTATGCTTGTAGTTGGCATCCAATCGGTCGTTGTCTTTCCTGCCATTGATAATGATAACACTAATATAGATTAGTTTTCATAGGCAATTTTCTTTTATGGCACATAAATATTATCGTGACGATGTTACTCACGCTTGCTGTAATTATATTGTTTTTTCTGTTTCTTTCTGTGCTTTGTAATGGTATTTAGATTGTCTATTCTTATCAAAGATTATACCTAGTACGGCTTTAATTTTTATTCATAGTTAGTACTTTAAGTCCTTTAAGTCTTACGTTTCATGTAAGTGAAAAACGATGAGTGTATTTTTTTTATATTATTATTCTTAAGCATATTGTACTATTTTAACGCCCGGCCTGATGGATGAGCGGAGTTAATTGGCAGTAAAAGAAAAGGAATGTGTTGGATGGAATGCATCAGATACAATACAAACTATATTGTCAACATAATTGTTGCGAGCTAGCTGACGGACTGTACAATGAGAACTTCAAGAGTTCTATAAGTTTTAATTTATGAAACTTCATGAAAGGAATTGTTCGAAAAATGTATGGAGACCGGGCCGGTCTATATACACAATATAATAAAAAATAGGTAAAACCAATCAGAACAGTTTTCAATCGTCCATTTTCTTTTATACTATATTTTTTATAGAAAAAACTGCAACACTGCCAAATATACATCATGGACGATGTATATTTGGCTGTGGACATGTCACTTTGGTGACGTTTAATTGATTTCTATGTCGCATGCTATATTTCCATATTAAATACTGGTGAAATCGGCGAATAAGTTTGAAATATTGTACAAGTAATATATGAAAAGGAATTATTAGTATTTTTCCTTGATTCATGAGATTTTTCATGATTTTTTAAGATAGTGTAGGTACATTACCTGGCAATGAAACAGCTCTTTTGGTAGTTTAGTTAGTACATCAAAAGAATGATCTATTCAGGTCATCACCCTAACTAAATTATCACTTTAATGGGTCCACTAATTAAGTGGCCTGCGTTCACCGGAGGGTCAGAGTGGGCCCCGTGCCCCCCATTGTTCATGGCGTGCTGCTTCCTGCCGGTGCCGCATGCCGGGGCCCGAATAAATGTGCATGAATTAGTTTAATGTTAAGGCAAAGATTGTTACTATTAAGTGCCTATTGATGATATTGTTTGCAACTAATCTTTATATTATAAAATCGTTTCGTGGCACATAAATATTACAGTGTAAATAGCCAGATACACAAGTTACATGATGCATAGGGCAATCAATTTTCAACGAATCACTTAAAGTTACATACACTAAAAAAATACTTTACATAAAATTAAAATTTGTGCAAAAATCTGTTTACAGGCTTCTTATTGTAACCGTGCAATAGGCTAGCAGCTTTCATAATTTTGAAATAAATTTTTAGTACATTTATCACGTCATTTCAAAACAGAACACACCTTTCTAGGTGTCTATTTATTTGTAACCACTTCTTTTTGTATTCATATTGATAGAACTAAAAAAATCGATTTAGCGTATGTACTTTAGAATCAGACAGCATACAGCATGTCGTCGTAGAGTTAAAGCAGGCACACACACACACACTCAAATATTAAAAACTGAGACTAACTCTCCAAAATAATAGCGGACTCGACCTTCTCAACTGCAAGCAACGGACAGAATTATTGTTGCACTCGGTAGGGTGGCCTTAAGGATATTTGTTAATAGAGAGTTCGCGTGTTGTGCGAACTTGATGAATACATACATAATAAATTTGTCTGTCCGTCCGTTACTATGGAAGCGGCGGAAGTCCTTGTAATGTCCTAATTAGTGTGACGTGGGTACTTACTCGTCAGTTACACGCTATCCGTTAAAATCGCAATGAAACACAAAACACATACAACTCATACCCACAATGGCTACTTTATTCTATTTTATAATATAATAGAATAGTTTTTCCACAATTATACAAAATGTTCACAAACATTAAAATTTTAAGAGAACACATACTGGACCAAGTTAAAATGTTTTTTACATTCATTTTCCGTCCTTTTTTTCTCTTAGCAACAATATGTTTAAATCACAATTTTTGTTTTTGAATACAAATATATTTATAGATACGCCCCATATCTATATAAATAAAAATCAATGATTGCTTCTATGCGCCCCGAAACCATTGATCAGATCACAGAACAGAGAGCTATGGATCAGATTCTGATGAAATGTTGATAGCGTGTTCTGGAGACGCCCTCAAAGGTTCCTTTTTTTTAATAAAACCTTATAGTTTTTTTCTCTTTACATGCATTGTAAAGTATGCCGATTGCAGCTAGTATTTAAAAAAAACTGAACTGAGACTTACAATATGAACTTCCTTAGCAGTACAAGTCAGAACAACTATTCCGTGGTCCTTCGTATACTATTTTCGGCTCCAATCGAAGGAAACGACGATACTAATAGGCAAACGGTATGGCCGAATGATGATACCGGCAACCGACAGATTTTAATATGGAAATAAGGAAAATGTTTTGTTTTGTTTAATAAATTTACGAGTTCTTGCACTGCAAGTGTGACCTGATGAACGATTAATTAATTTATTATGTACGATTTCAGTAATTATTGATATTTATAAGTAAGTCACCGTTATACAGTACCTATTAAATTTAAAATATTTTCTATTCTAATCGTTTACAGAGTTCTATGACATGATTTATTTTCTACAATTTTCGTGGTCCCGTCCCTTTTTTAGTTATGCCCCGGTTAATGTTTTAATACGTTTAACGCGAATTTAATGTTATATCCCAACCCCGCTATTATAACACATTACGTTGAAACTTTTCAATTTATAAAACCCCGAAACCTAATTTGGTTCCCAGAAAAAAAGGACGATACAAGTTTATATTCTACCAGACTATAACAATGCAGAGATAAACCTAAATCATATTGTATAGTAAACAAAACAACTGCGTATTATCTGTGGTTAAGCTTATCCTACATAAACCACAGGGAGTTTTAATTTAGTAAGCATAACTTGCGCAAAGTTCTCTATGACTAGTTGATACTTAAGTATTACTAATGGTTGAAAAAATGGGAAGTACCTAAAGTACTTATTTTATCTACCACAAACTCAGGACTACATAATTCGATGATTAATAGTCTGAAATAAAAAAAGTACCGAAAGTATGATTTTATTATTTATACATAATAGTTTACATAAAACCGATTAGGTAGAGGTAGAGCAAAGCGGTACTTCTGAAGACGCGATTGATGATGATGACTAAATACGATGAGTATAAGGCCTATGGACGGCTATGTAATGTGACCGACGCTTGGGATTATGTATGACATATTATAATAGAGGATAATTATTATATATCTGTGAAATTAAAAATCTGGTAATTATTACAGAAGTTGAAAGATTTTGTAGCTTCATGTTTTTGTCTACCTTTTTCAAAAATTATCGGTATCAGGATATTTTCATAAAATTATCGCGGAATCTTTGCGTTTGTAAGTAAAAGGCATCCTTAGCAATAAAGTTACCATCCATTACCAGCGTATGTAGAGCGCGTACCATCAGGCCTGTATTTGTATAAGTAAATGGCACATGTAATATGCTGAATTTGCGGTAGTAATTTAATCCAATAGTAACTACGTTTTAATAATAGGACCTTGCGAACATTAGACCAAAACACGCTAGTGTGCTACTATCCTAAAGCCGAGATTGTTTATTGTAAACAAAAAAACAATGGTTTTGTTTTCTCGTTAGTAAATTGAGGCACATTCATCATAGGAAGTAATTTGTTAGAATATTAAGCACGTATCGGCTTCTATTTTCAATGAGGTCGCACCAATGTCGACTTTTATAATTTAGCATTGCCGTTTACAAATAAATCATTTGAAACTTTATTTTAAAATTTAAAGCGAACGGCCCATTGTGTGGAACAATTGGGACCGTTCATTCTACGTGTCAATATTAGAATTATTCTCGGAAGTAATATGATACTTTTTCGAGTCCTTCAAACGTTATCCTAACATTAACATCGAAATGTTGTGAAATGTGTAAGGTACGTTTACGCTCCTGTCTGGCAACGTGTTTCATCAATAAATGTATCGATTGACGTTTGTCAATGTTGGTTTTTACAAGAGTGGTCAAAATAGGAGTTTGGTTTATTGCCTACTGCGTTTATGTTGTTTATTCTTAGACTAACTAATGTTTATTGCAGTTCTGTAATTTTATTCATGTACGTAAAATAAAAACTATTCTTCAATCTTCCATTAATATACAACATCTTTAGAGAAATTAATGGAACGTAACAAGCTGTGCTATTCTGTAACAAAACTCGCATCTCACTTTGCAAGTTACTTCGATTACTTATGTCGAAATGTATGAAGAATGGCTTTATTTGACAGTTGAATTCGAAGTGACTTCCTAAGTGAGATGCGATTTTCTTTCTGAATTCAATAGTTTCGTAGGTATTCTCATAAATTTTGGGAACATTTCCTCGAATGCTTGTCATTTATTTTAAAAATCTAAAGAATCTCCACGAACCTCCGGCCTCCAGGCTGTATTGTTATAGTGTTTCTCTGTAATTATGAGTGGCAGTAACCTCTGGTTATTGAGGCGCGGCTGTACCTGCGCAGGCGTCGGACGCAGCCGGTCCGGCCTGCGGCGGCCGGCGCCCGCTCCTTAGGCCAGGGAGCCACGTGAGAGATACCCTAATTGCTGGACACCACATTCCTATAGTTAGATATCTAACAATGTATATTATTCTCCAACATACCGGCATAGTGTCCTTTCTCTTAAAAAGCATAACAGTATTACATTAGGAAAGTAATAAACATAAACCAACTTCTAAATGTTCCTTTTAAAAACCGCTCTAAATTCTTCAAGTGATCAAGAACTAGCTCGATGATGAGTTATTACCAATAGCCACAGGCGAGGACACACTAGCTAGTGTTAACGGTGAAAGTTACATTTTAAATTATCAAGATGCATCCACAAACGACTTACCCTTCGTCATCATTTAAAAACGGAAGGCTAAATGATTACGTCATTCCTAATTAGAAATCCTTATCGCTGTTACTGTTAATTGAATAGTGCAACCGCTATCGATGGACATCAATTTGTCGCTGCGTCATGGTCGATTCATCCCGTAGAATCAAGACATCAAGCGGAGTCAGTGGTGGCGGGAGCGTTATCATGGGGACTATCAGTGATCGGTACACAATCGTGGAGTGCCAGGGGCGAGCCACACCTCGCACACCTGTCTGCGCGGGCGCGGGCCGGGCGGCGCGCGGGGCGGACGCACGCTGCCCGCGGCGCGGACGCGGCGACCGCGCGTGCGCCCGACCTCCTCCGGGGGAATGCCTCCGCTAGTCATTAACTTCAGACGAGAGGTGCCTCTTTGATGATGTACGAGTAGGATCATCAGAGAGCCTATGTAGTATCATCACATTTAGAGTTCTTTCAAAAAAATATTATTTGAAATCTTTGTAACAATCGTTTTTGTCAATTTGTGACATTAGCATTCATAATAATTTCCAATAAGACTAATGGAAATAGTTTAATTTCTGATTCAGTAATATACATACGCATCAGGTACTTACTCAGTTTATTTAGTTGTTAACGATTTTACGTACACATTTCCTTGCTTGAATAACTTACAACTCTTAAATCCTGTAGCAGCTGGCTTAATTTTAGGTCATTCCCATCCCCATCGATCCGTGCCGCATGCCGGGAAACGGCCTTGCAGCTGCGCCTGCGCAATCGTACATTGCTAAACAATTCCTCAATTTCCTGAACCTTAGCCTTTGTAGTTTTATTCGCAACCACTTAAACGAAGAAACAATGACGCAAATAATTAATACTGTCTTTGTTATTGCAATCGCGTCTTACATAATGTCGTTATCATAAAAGGTCGACCATAAATCGAAGGTTTTGCTCTAAAAGGGCTCGGGCGCCGTTTCGGTGACGCGAACGTGATCCTAGGCGAATTATTTGATTGCCGGCCTTCGATACGGCGAACTCATTGTAAGTGGCAGTGTTCCGAAAAATAAGTTTTGTTATGTCTACAAGTCCACGGTTATGTAAAGTGAACCACGAAATAAAAGGCTAAAGCTCGCTCTCGGGGCCTTATCTGGTGACGATCGGAGCTGCGCACGCGGCTTATCCTCACGTATAATTCACGGGCCCAAATAAAATTATTATACTAATTACCAAATCTCGATCACGAGCGGGAGGCGGGTCGGCTCTAAATCTCTGCGGGCCGGCTCTACATCGATTACGGGTATTACTAGCCTAGAGCTCCACGTTTTGTCTCTGTCTAATGTGGGCCGGCCTTGCTCTCGTCTTTTTGGATATAATCTTTTACGGTTCATTGCTCTGCATGGGCAATGGGCATATTAGCCGGCTTCCCCTTACTAGGTATACGAGTTTCGAGGAAAGTTTTTGGAGGTTTTGACAACTGGGTATTCAATTTGATTCTTTGCGGCTTATCAGCAATGCTCAAAAAGTAGAAGATTAATCTCCGCAAAATTATCGCTCAGATTCCTAAAGAAAGCTCGATAAAGCTCTCTTAATAGTACAAAAATTTTGTACCATTTACCACCGAAAGGAATGTATTTAAGAGTCCTTTTCATTACCCAATAATTATACTAAACACTATAGTGTAGATACTACTAATTACAACTGGAGGATGTTGCGCGCCTTTCACACATATTTAATTAGTGAAACAAAAAAAATACGCGCAGAACTTTGCTAACAACCGAATTATTTTGTCTGTTCACACGGCTTTCTCGCCTTGATGAATGGATCTAAACAATGTTGAGACATGGTATTTAATTCGCAGCCCAGGATAATTACTGATCTCTACATAAAAAGAAGTACATTTTAATTGTTTCACCACATTTCATACCGAAGTTTTGTTATAGTTATTTATATTGTAAACTTCTTATGTATTATTCGTCTATTCAATGTGATCATTGTATCTTTTTGTAAAATTGAGGTAACTTGACTAATTTTTATAATATCAAGTTACCATTACCACTGTACCAAAAGCTTATGTTATCAAAATCATTAATTGACGAATTAAAGATAAAAAAAATATTACATATTAAAAACACAAGCGTTTGTTATTTCCTCTGTTTTGGAGAGACGAGTCAAAATTGTATGTAGGTACATACCAACTTACTTGAGAAATTTTAACAATTGGATAAGATAATCAACTTGATTACTCGACCATTAACAATGTTTTTAATGTGGATTATGTCATAATTAAGTAATTTTGTAACGGCTGCGCTCGGTGTCATTGACGCACAGACGCTAATGACTAATTATACTCAACTGACTAGTATTGCATAATTATAGTACGAATTAGTAGGTATTTTACAAATTGTCACTTGTCGATAATACGCTGTTACTCGTAAATGTTTTACAGACATTGTAAAGAAACTATTGTACTTAATTGTACTCTAAACTGGGTGTTTACAGTAAATGAGAAAGACAAAACATTTAAAATAAAAACCGCTGTAATACAACACAGAGAGAAATAGTTGTTTTGTACTCCGTCTGTATGAGAAGCTCGATTGCGTAGTGGCTTGAGCGTGCCTACTAGTTGTCTATTAGGAAAACAAAGCAACTTTCCCGGACGGGTCAACAAAAAATTGTAATCTTCAGCTCCTCCGAAGGCACATTAAGCTGTTGGTCCCGGTTGTTTCTGCAACCGCTTTAACTCCTCACGATTTTCTCCCACGTAGGAAGGTCTTTGCTCATATGTGCGATGACTGTGCACTCCATCGAATTTAAGAGTAAAACAAAATTACGTTTAAGTACTTACTTTCAAGTGTTCTATTCTATAGAGTATGTTTCCGTGTCCTAATCTAATCGTGATGTATTCTTCCACAGCCTGTTCGAGCAGGAGATAATGAGCTATGTGCCGTCTAGCACATGTAGCGGCGCGGTAGTAGCAACGGCCGCGTCGTCGCCCGCCGCCGCCAGGAGCACGCGTGCGCCCGCGCCGCAGCGGCGGGACTTCGAAGCCAAGCTGCGCGCCTTCTACCGCAAGCTTGAGCAGAAGGGCTACGGCCAGGGACCTGGGAAACTCAAGTAAGACGTACTATTATTTGTTTAAAGTAAAGATAGCACGGCTACGCACATCTTTTGAGTTTGTGTTAGATATCACCTTTTATATTTTTTATGTCAAAAGTGAGGAACTTCGTTCAATTGCAAGAAAAACATTTAACACGAAAAGACAGCCAAAAATCATTGAGATTTTGGACTAAAAACTATACACGTTCAAACTCTAAAGAGGTTCATAATAAAACATAATTATGACGATGCAGGACCGATGAGGCCGAAGTCAATTTGCTCATCGTCTTCCACACAGTGGACTAAAATTCCCATACCTTTGGGTACCTTGTAAGCGGCAGCATGCCGTTAATTTCAGGTGGTAAGTTCGCCTAACATTATGAAAATATGCCTGGTAAATTAATTTGAAAGCTACGTCCGTAGTAGTCCTGCTGTGCAGATTGAAAGCTCAAGTCAAGGAACTGGACGATGTGTCTCATTTAGTGTTTAATTAGTTTCGAATAATTTTGTATCAAAATTTAATTTGGTCCGTCTCTGTCAACCTTAGGTTTGACGATGCTGAATTAGGATCTTTCAAGTTGTGTTCGTAAATGAAACTGTTTTTTAAGTTCATGATTTATTTATAGTCCAACATTGAATGAGAAAATTAGGTCAAAAGTTCCGACAGTATTTAATATGAGCGACAACCAAAACGCGGCGGAGCGCACGCGCGCTGTAATTGTGACAACAATGAACTCCTGTGGGCGGATGTAACCTTTGACAGAGCTCGCTCCCAACGAAAATAGACGGGAAAATGTGACAAACGGCTCGGGAGCATTTAATATGAATACATATAAAACAGTCTATAAATAAGTAATTTTGGTTTTCATACAACGGGTACTGAACAGCTGACGAAATGACTCTTTTTACCTGACTGTGGCAGAAGGAGGGTTATGTTTGATGTCTGTTCCATTGTGATCTCCTGTAGCCTAAAAGGATCGACCGATTTTAATCCAGTATCATTTGATTCGTATTTTTCGTGTCACATTACACTCCTCCGGGGAAAAATACGGACTATACGAAATACATATAACGACACTAAAACAACATACAACCGACACACGCGACACACTACACGAATCTTTTCAGTTCTTTTAAATTTATAACCATTTTATTTACTCAAATTTTATCCTCACCAGTTCACAAACTGGTGTCATCTCACTCATTCTCCAACTTACTCGAATACTTTGCAGAAACAAGGTTTTCTCTCTTTTAATGTCCATGAAAAGAGCACATTATTGCAGTAACATTCCAAGTGTTCTTTGAACAAAACTTTTGCTGGTAATACCATTATGGATTTTCCACGCTCATTACTTTCTGTGTAGACAATATTCTGAAAACCTTTTTTAATAATAGGTCCTCTTTTGTTACTGCTTAAACTTTAAACAATTATATTGCACTAGCATTTATTAGTTCTATCCTTGTTTAAATGAAGTTAATTTACCTACTTTTGAGTAGAAATGACGTAATCGCAATAATTATATTCAAAGGGTATCAACCAAGCTATGATCGGGCCAATTATTACCTTGTGCAAGCTGTGCACGTCTCACTCACACCAACCCTGAAAGATTATGAAAATGGTGGCGCGTAAATGATAGTTCATGTCGTGTTCGTTATGCTGCAAACGCGCCATGCTGCAAAGCTCATCGAGGAACTATCCTCGATAAGCTTTTACTAAACGGTTGAACATTTTTTGTCTGCGCGCGTGCATTTCTCTAGTCTACCAGTACTAGTGCCAGTTCCCAAAAAAAATCCTACTTGGGACGTAGCAGTATATGGCAATAGTGTATCCTGTTCGAACTTCAAACTTTTAAAAAGCTTGTAAAAAATACCTGTATCAGTGTTGAAATAGAATATATCGGCATTATGAGGGTAGTCGCTAACACATAACTCAAGCCCTTGGTAGCTATATGGTTAGAGTAGTCACCCAGATTCTGTGAGGTCGCGAGTTCGTGAACGTGAATTTTATTTCTATTCTAGGTATTTTTATCTTCTAAAATACGGTTATTTTATGATTACCACACCAGCTCATTACTTTCTATAAGTGTGATATCTTCTAGAATCTACAAATAGTTTACAAACATATCCCTATTCCAGACTGCACATACGCCGCGAGCATTTGCTCGAGGACGCGTTCAGGCGCATCATGTCTTGCGGTAAAAAGGAGCTCCAGAAGGGCAAGCTCTGCGTGCTGTGGGACGGCGAGGAGGGGCTGGACTACGGCGGGCCCAGCCGGGAGTTCTTCTTCCTGCTGTCCCGGGAACTGTTCAATCCATACTATGGACTGTTCGAATACTCGGCCAATGACACGTATACAGTGCACGTGTCGCCTATGTCGGCGTTCGTCGACAACCATCATGAGTGGTGAGTGTTCTGTTCTTGTAATACATGTTATTATGATTAACGCTAGGCAGGGTTTGATGGAAAACCAGGATACAGGGCAATGTCAAGTCAGGGCCCACCTCAAACCCACGGATACTTTTTGTGTATGCTTCGCTAAGCGGCTTCACATAAATGGGGAAGACTTATTCAACAGTGATCCTTATAGCTTCCTGTTATGTGACGTAATAGTTCAAAGAGTCATAACGAGGAATAACGCCAAAACTAACTACAGCTTACAGCATCATCTGTGTTTAGGTTCCATGAGCGTATCACGCCTAACGCCAAAACTAACCAAAAGGTTCCTATCATCAGTTTTCTACTAGCTACAGAAAAGGGGTTTGCTTATTGCATGACAGACGACCTGCTGAGGGTCGCGGAAAGCCGTTGGATGAAAGCTGCGCAGAACCGTTCCATTTGGAAATCAATGGGCGAGGCCTTTGTCCAGCAGTGGACTTCATAGGCTGATGTGATGATGATGATTACTAATGAAACTTCATCGAAAAAATCTCAAAAAGTTCTCACCAATATTTCACAGCTCTTTACAGTAAAAACGCAAATACCTACTTAGAAAAAGTGTTCTTTTTAGAGTGGTGTTTTATTTAATTACCGGCCGTAAAATCAATATTAGATTGTGAAGCATACTCAAGCTTTTTTTCTAATTTACTGAAATGACTTTGTAATAGAACACTGGTAGATCGATCCCTATCTGTGATTATGACATTGAAACCGAACTTGGGCAACAGTTTATTATACAACTGTTATGGCTAAGGTTAGTATGTTGCCAAAGGGTAAAAAAGTTTAAGAGGACTACAACCCTCGGTACTGACTGAATTGTCTTTTAGGTATCCTATATTTTAGGTGCCTAGGGGTAAATCGGTGGCGTAGAACCATAATAGCTCTTTAAGAGTTAGTGTAATCATACTAATATTTTCCTTGTCACTGTCATTACAAAGTAGGAAATATGTGTATTGAAACAGTGGCTTCCTATATTATGTTACAAATTATAGTCGTTACGATTACAACAAAATGTATTATTGTAACGCGTTGTTACGTGTGACTGGATGATAACCCGCCATTACATCGAATACCTGTAATTATGCCTGTAGTGTAGAAGATTGCAAATGCATGGATGGACCATTGTGATTTGTGGTAGAGGTATTTAGTCGCCTAAATAAAGGTAATGAAGTAAGTCTTGGTGATATGCAGGTACGTTTGAATGCCGAACGATAATGTTAACGAAAACTAAACATTATTTTGTGCAAGTAGAATATTAGTTGATTCTATTGAAGCGGGTGTTTAGACACGGACCTAAGTCGAGCCCGAAAGGACAAACACAGTGAACGACCTGCCCCCTTATTCTCAACTGTCGGATCACGGATTCGATTCGAAAAGTCACATGCCGTCTCGCTTTGACGCAGCGCGATAAAAAGTGACAGATATAGAGTTTCCGAAATTCGAATTCTTTCCGACAGTTGAGAATAAGGGGGCTGAGCTTGCGATGAGCTTCCTCCGTCGCGCCGTGCACATGTGGCATGATGGGTACCGTCAATTTTTAGTTGGTATACCGGCCTTCAGCCGGAGACTCCTACATAACCCAGGGGCAAGACCCCAAGTCTTCTCTTAAAGGGTTTTCTGACGCAAAAAAATGGTGTTTAGACACGAAATCATTAATAGTCTAAGTTTGGATTGATAGCTAAGCAATTCAAGTAGCAAATATTGTTTATGACAATATGTTGTATCATAGCTAAAGCAGTATATCACATATGATGTGACCCGTACGCAGGGTCGTCTGGGTAGGTACCACCGCCTTTCTTATTTCAGCCGTGAAACAGTTCGCTGTGTTTCGGATTGAAGGGAAAGGTAGCCAGTGTAATTACTGGGCAAAATCAAGAGATTTTTCCTTGTTATTATATATATTGCACGTGTCTACAGGCGGCGGTAACCGCTTACCAGCAGGTGGGCTGTCAGCTTGTTTGACATCTAATTGTATAAAAAAGAAAATGTTTTTTTTAATTACATAATAATGACAGTAAGCGGTAACCGTGGCTTATATTCATATTCATATAGACGCTGTAATATCAGAAAAACGGATTATTTAATTAGTTCTCCTGCCCCCAAAACAATGATTCCTCAACGAGCCTTGCGAACTTACATACGAACAAGAAGTATGCTGATAATTATCTTGTCGACTATGTACCTACATGTTGCGTTCATTAACGCATTAGCAAAATATTAGTATGCTCAACAATAATCTCAAATACAAGAGGATTTGTGTAATACAATTTAATCCGTTTCAACATAATTTTTACCTCAAATCTTATCTTAACACACAAATAGTTACTCAACCAATCTTAAGCATTAATACTACAGCCGTATAAAATACAATTTATCGTCTACAAATTCACCATATTAGCTTTGTTAACCGTTGTATCAACTCCATAATAATGAACATAACTCGGTTATCCCTTCACCCATATATAGATTTCCGCTGATTGTATGCGTGTGTGAGTGCGCACTCATCGGCAGATTGGGACAACCCGTTCGCTGGGCTTAGTGGAACAACAATGTTGAGAACAAACCTTCTAACGTAGGTCTTTGTTTAATGACACAATGAATTTATTTATAAGGTCAGATTCGAGGGTTTAAGATGTCTACCATAGTTGTATCGGGCCTCTTCCCATATATATGTATATAAAAAAAGATTTTTTTTAACAAGTGTGTTATTAAAAAATTGTTAATACCTAGAACTGGTTGAAAACATTTTTCCCTAACACAAGCTGTTAATAATGTTAATTTTGGTTTAAATAATAAGTGTAAGAATATGAAAAAAAATGTTTAATAAAATCTACCAATTAGGGGAAGCCTTTGTTCAGAAGTAACTGTCTTTCGACTGAAATGGTTATGATGATGATACCCGATAAGTAGGTACAGCAGTTAGTAGATAAACTTTTAATATTATTACTATTCATTTTTGTCCTCAATAACTAACTAACGATTAATAGCAGGAAATTAATATGTATACATATGCTTTATCCTCTCTAAACTTTATGAAAATTATTATTGCACCTGACGGTACACCAGGGATAATTTAACGTACCGTAACATATTTTTTAAGAAACAATGCAAGCAACCATTCGGCTGATTTAATGGCGTTAAAAAACCTGTCATGTTGAGACCATAGGAAAATAGTCTCTCTTCACTCAAAACAACGCTATTACGTCGGTGGGCGTGCAAGACCGCGTAAGAGCAGTTTGCAATACCGCGTATTTACAAATGTCGCGAAATTGATATATCGCGCCAGCGGGCTCTTAGCGCTGATTCGCTTATACTAGATTCTCATTAAAACAACACCCAGAGAAATCCCAAACAAGTTCAGTCAAAGAAATGTGTAGAAATATTCAAGATATTAATTATCTTTTTTCTTCCATCCTGTGAAATAAAAAAAACACATACGCGGTATTGCAAACTGCTTTTACGCGGTCTTGCACGCCCACCGACGATACACAGCAAGAAGACGACATTACAAAAAATTTTAAACAATAATAAAAACCGACTTCAAAACATTAAAAAGGAAAAAAAACGTACCTACTTATCCCCTTGAAACATATTTTTTGGTGTCGGTGCTTTACTCTCTGGTGTTTCTGGAAACAACTTAGCCCAACTCTGATAAATTTGTTTCTATGTATCAACTTTAACTTAATTATTTTTTCCGTTTCAGTGTTTTGAAGTCGGTTTTTATTTTTGTTTAAAAATTTTTAGTAATAACTTTCTGAGGTTAAAGCTAGGAGGGTGACCGTCAAAATATATTGTTTCCTACTATTGTATCCTCAAAGTCATAGAAAACAAAAATCCGCAGTTCCGCATACATTGACGATTTAATTATTCCAGTCACTTTGATTTACAAGCCAAACAATCTCTATTGATTTGGAAGAAAATCTATGGGACCAATCTTTAAACATACTCTTTCAATTAAAAAAATATTTTCCCAAACCGACTTTTAAAAGACTGTTCTGGGGTAAAGAACATATAAAAATACATCATCATTCATCATCAGGATATTACAAATCACTTCATATCTACCTCTTTTACAACCGAATAGTCAATTCTATCGTCACTTAAATAGTTCCACTTATACTTCAAGGATTGTTCATTTAAACGTTTGCTAATACATTTTTTTTACTTTTACAATACTTAAAATATTTAAGAGGCCTGATAAGGCACCTTAAGGCAGGCTGCACTAGCCGTCTTCGCATAAGGACTCTTCTTTCCGCTCCACATCGCGTGGTGATGAGTCATTTGCTGTGCTTTGTATAAAAAAGAGGGTCTTGAAATATAATTTTGAAATTCAAAAAATAAACAACCTGAAAAAATCATGTCCTCAGGCGGAGACCTGAGTAGATTTTTTCTAATTTAGATACAACTTGTTTTATCTTTCAAACATTTATAATGATAAAAATAAAATAAAAATTTATGATAATATTTTTTTATTGATCATAATTTTACATCGAGCTCCTCCCTGCTTTGGAAGGCACGCTAAGCCGTTGGTCCCGGTTGTTACTGCAACTAACCCGCATTGGACCAGCGTGGCGGTGTTATGACCCAAACTCCTCATGAGTCTCCCTTGTAGGCCTGAGCCCAGCATTAGGACCTATAAAGGCTGGTGACAATGATGTTGTCATGATAATTTCACAGAACCAAACACACTAACAAGTAGACTTTAACTTACTTAAACTATTTACGTTTCAAAATTTAGTTGTACGATAACTTCCGTATACGTCCCTATTAAGTTTTGTTATGAAATTGAATTCATTTATTTATTGTCATATATGGTAAATAGGCTAAAGATTTGTATGTAGTAGCGCATTCATGCCAGTGTCTACTAAGTGTCTATATATAACCGGCACAGTTCCGGTGCCGCGTGCGCCCGCGCAGTCCTCGTACAATAATCTGGTATCGAGTTACACGCCCGAGACCGTATTCCAAACAAACATAGCCCAATGTATTTTTTGCTCATCTCAGTCTGTGTCAAACGCGGAATAATCGTAACTTAATCCGTTACTTTCAATTGGTGCGTAACGTGCCTTTATTACGTTTTGGAAATTATGAAAAAACTGTCAAATATAAGGTTCCATGGATATCGAATGGCAGAACGCTGGGATCTGTTTAGATGTATTGTTTACCTTTATAAAAGGTCCGAAATTCCTTATTTTTTAACACACTTCATAAAATCGAGAGGTTCTATGTTTATCTGCGTGTATTTTTACATCCTACATATAAATCATCGTAATTATCGTTATTTGTAGATAGAAAAAAATAAATGTATATCACTGAATTGGTCTCCTTTTAATTTGGCGCGATCAAGCGATCTGGTGAAGGTCTTTCAAGATAGAGAACGGAATTCCTCAACAAACAACGGCTACGCAATGGTAAAAAAAGCAATATAATGAATTTAACCAGCGACTGAGAGACAGATAGAGCGATAAAGCTGATGTTCACCCATCAAGCTTAAACTTTAGAAATTTATTACAAATACATATTATGAAAAAAAAACTTGATACGGAATTACATCCCGGCTTCAAAGCAGTAAAAGGGCTAATATAATATTAGATCAGTACTCAAATTTAATTATTTTTGCTCTTTTAGTGTTTTGAAGTTAGTTTTGTTAAGTTCATCTTCTTTTTATCCCTTTGATGATCTGCTGCGCTTGGTAGACATCTACAACCTATTTCCAGTTTGTCTTACACTTCAAGACTACTATGATAGCCGGTTAAGTTAACTATTGCTGTTTCACTCCACCCTATTATCTTTCTCTCATCTGTTTAAGATACTGTTGCGAGCAAGAGATGTCCTACTACAAAGAGGGAGAGATTTTGGCTTCAAATAGGTGTTAGCCAGTTTTTTCTTCACATTCACGAGCAAAACTTAGGGGAGTTGTTACTACTTCCCACACATAATTGGTCATTAATTATCATGTGTTAATGTGTGTTAATATTTTGCAAAGGGATCAAGCTCATATAGCCATGTCTTAAGTATTTTCTTTAATTCTGGAAACATTTCATTGAAATGTAACTACGATAAAATTCCCAACGTGAAAGATCACAACAAATTTATTCATGTTAGAATGATTTTCCAATTGGACCTTAACACTTAAACACTAACACTTGCTTCACAAAACTACACCAATTTTTTAACACAACGTTCGTCCGTCGTCCAGACACAATTATGTAGTTATTGCTATAAATCTTGACTGACGCCATTCAATCCCATTTCAACTCGCTTAACATATTACTAAGCGTATAATCTGATTTTGGCGAAGGTTCCGCTTCTCCGGGCGCGTGCTGGGGCTAGCGTTAGTGCACGGGTACTTACTGGAGGCGTGGTTCACGCGGGCGCTGTACCGGGCGCTGCTGAGGCTGGCGCCGGCGCTGGAGGACGTGGACGCCCTCGACGCGCAGTTCGCCGCCTCACTCCGGTGGCTCCAGGTCAGTTTTACTAACTAGCGATCTTGATACCTGGCAGTGGGCAGCTGCAAAGAACTCTTTGACAATTTTACTAGGTGGTACGCCCGTATGTAGGGGATTCTACAACATATCTCCGACAGTCATTTCGCCGACAAAACGTTTCGTCATCGGGCAGTTCACCGACAATCTTTCACCAAATAACGTTATTCGCCGACAGAAGTACCTACGTAGGCGGGAGTCGTGTAAAAAAAGGAAAAAAAATAACCACGAAATGTAAGGCGATTTCTAATTCATTTCTAAAATACGGCTGTGTTGGGCTTCCGCGAAGAGCTCTGATCTCGTTTAATACCCGCCCGATGGCGAAACGTTCTGTCGGCGAATCGTTATTCGGTGAAAGACTCTGTCGGAGAACTGCCCGATGACGAAACGTTCTGTCGGCGAAGGGTGTAACGGCGAAATGACTGTCGGAGATATATTGTGCAGCCTATGTCGTCAGCCTAGGGTCGTCTGGGTAGGTACCACCGCCTTTCTTATTTCAGCCGTGAAACAGTTCGCTGTGCTTCGGATTGAAGGAAAAGGTAGCCAGTGTAATTACTGGGCATGACAACGCACCTGCAATATCATAGGCGGCGGTTGCCGCTTACCATCAGGTGGGCCGTCAGCTTGTTTGTCATCTGGTTGTATAAAAAATAATACTTATAACAACAAGAGTATATGAGCACTTCAGCGCAACAGTCTCTCTGAGCATTACTAGTTAACTTAGGTGAGTCGCGCTCGAGTTTTTTTCCGTTTTGAATCTCGCCTTGATGATATATTATGGTCAGATAACGGAAATGGATGGGGGAGGCCTTTGTTTAGCAGTTTTCATCATGAGCTAATATGATGATGAAATTTGGTACCCGACGAAGAATTCGCAAGATCATATTAAATGTATCTAGAACAGACAAAGAACTTCAATTCTTATCAAATACAAATATGACATTAATTTCAAATTCTCGAATTCGTCTCTCTGTCTAAGTTTCTATCGTCGTGTAACAATTCCAAGATATAGTGTCCTAAATCAATCGTTTTCTTGGAACTGGGAGCATTAATAATACGTTAGATTTGTTTTGAAATCTTATTAGCCATGACTCATCGGATAGGTACTTACTTGCAACAAACGTATGGTCATAGCTCACATACACGACACCGCTCAGGCGCAGCGGCCGAACGAACAATGTGGTCTTAAAGCCTTGCTCTGTAGATATACTTTGTAAAGACAAGTCCACTTGCCGCGCCCCATTGCCGTTGGCTGTTTTGCCATTGAAACTGTATAAACGGAAAAAGACTTAAAGTCTATGTTTTGATGTTCGTTCGCATGTTGTGCCGTACCAGTGTCCTACGACCTTAAAGGTTGCCGTACTGTATTCAGGCAGCGCGATGCGTGTCGACGCTGGAGCTGACATTCGCCGTGTCAGAACGTTTGGCGGACGGGCGCGTGCTCGAGCGCGAATTAAAGCCGGGCGGACGCGACGTGCCCGTCACCGACCGCAACAAGAAGGAGTACCTCGAGCGAGTAGTCCGCTGGCGCGTCGAGCGAGGCGTCGCCGACCAGACCGAGTGGCTCGTCCGCGGCTTCCACGAGGTAATACTCACACAGATATATACACAACTAGGAGTACGTCCAGCGAGTAATCCTCTGGCGCGTCGAGCGAGGTGTCGCCGACCAGACCGAGTGGCTCGTCCGCGGCTTCCACGAGGTAACATGAGCGAAATTTTCACAATGTGTTCTACCTATGAATATGATCGACTTTCACTATGAGACTAACTTGGAATACTCGAAAAAATTAGCTGTTCCTTCATTCGAGTAGGTATTGAACTTTTGTATGACGTCGTGAGCATCGTTAGCATGGCTCCATGACGTCATTCATGACAACACATTACTCTCGTTGGCACGAATTTGTTCAATTCGGTTTGTTTGTAAGCGCGCTATGTACGCAAATAATTGTGCTTTGCGGACCGTAGGGATTAAGTTTATTTATGTCAAAAGACTAAACGACACACAACTTACAAAATTCAAACACAAATCACAGAGCAACACATTCATAACACTTGGTTTCGATTAATGAAACAAAGCAACTTTTTCCATGGTCGACCCCGGATGGGTCGATCAAAATTTGTCTACTCGAGCTCCTCCGTGCTTAAGAAATCACGTTGAGACTTTGGTCCCAGTTGTTACTGCAATCGCAAATCTGTTGGTAAATTGGTCCTGTGTAAGTAGATACCTTACGTTTATCCTCTGTAGATACAAAACAAACATGTTTACACCTTTATCAGATTTGCTCGCAAAGCATAGTGATTTCACTCCACTCCTCTGACCTTACCAACTGATAACTACTTATGGGTCGTAAACTGATACACTCGGTGTACCAGGGTGTACCTACACCAATGGTGTACTCGGCTTTACTATCTACGATTAGAGATTACTGCGTGGTTATAAAAATACTAGCTTTATCGTGTTGTTAGCGAAATATCTATTTTAAGATTTTAAGAATTATAACAACACGCTTGAAAATTTTGATGTAAATCTCGATTATGATAAGTGATAAGACGCACCCAATTTAAATTTTCAGTATATCGTATCTTTTCCCCTTAATATGTAAGTCATCAGCATCAGCCTATATACGTCCCACTGCTGGGCACAGGCCTTCCTACATGGGAGAAACACACGAGAAGCTTGGGTCATAACACCACCACGCTGGCCCAATTCGGGTTGGTGGGTTAAAGCAGTTGCAGTAACAACCGGGGCCAACGGCTTAACGTGCCTTCCGAAGCACGGAGGAGCTCGAAATCATAAAATTGATTGTCCCTTCCCGGGACCGACCATGACGAAAGTTGCTGTGTTTTAACAAACGAAACCAAAGCACAAGCCCCTGTATCCAGGGGTGGGCAGGCATCTCTGCTTTGCCTTGTCTATGATACGATGACGCTCTATTTACCAGTAATTAAATGCATTAGAACACTGACCTTACTTAACAGAGTAATTATCTGAATCAGCATGTCTGTCCTAATTAGTGTCGAAGTTGGTACTAACTCATGTTAAAATTACAGATATTATGAGACCTATCCTATTGTACAAGCACATTAAATTTAGTTTTAAATTTGCTAATTACTAGATTACAGCCGACCTTATTTTTATTTTACACAAACAAGTAAAGTAATTTAACAAAGTTTTTTCTCAATTTAGTTGTTGCCTACACATTTCACTTGACTCCATTTTAATGTGGTGATCCACTTCATCGAAGTAGCATCATTTACATTTTACAGGAAGAATTAAAGAAGTTTACGCCGCCATTTTCTTATTGTCAAAAAAATGCAGGCTGACTATATAGAAAGGGAGCGGAGGGCGTTGTAAACAAGTTAAAATAACTCTTTTTAAAGCGTACTGCCAGAACTTGTATACGTGCAGTCTATGGGTCAACTATACGCAGAAAGCATACAACGCCCTTCGCGTTCAGTATAATAACGGCTTTAGAATGTTGTTGGGGCTGCCGAGGTGGTGTAGCGCATCCGGGATGTTCGCGGAGGCGCGCACGGATGGGTTCGCGGCCGTCATGAGGTAGCGAGTGGCTTCCCTGCTACATCGAGTGCGCGGCAGCACCAACAGCATTCTAAGAGTTCTAGCTGGTCGAGTGGACTTAAGCATTGGATCCGGCTTCATGTCTTTGATGCATAAAGTACTGGATCTATATTAATTAAATTAAGCTATCCCAATATTCTGACTTACTAACATAGTTCATAAGTGCATTGTTACTAACAAATTCTATGGACATGTCTGAAGTAAATAAACAAATAAAAAAATAATAATATATAGATACTAAAATGGCGCCAAACACTTTACCATCATTCCAATGCTATAAGAATTTTCTATGTTCGGTTATTAGTTGTGGCAACAGTTCGATAAAACATATCTGTCCGAAAACCAAGTTATTCATGACTTCATCACCAACCAAATATACGAAATATACGAAAATACATGAGGAGGTTGGGCCCTAACACCACCACGCTGGCCCAATGCGGGTTTGTGGGCTAAAGCGCTTGCAGTAACAACCAGGACCTTAACGTCCCTTCCGAAGCGAAGAGGAGCTCGAGATTATAATTTTGACTGACCCATCCCTGGATCGACCGTGACGAAAGTTGCTTTGTTTTAATAATCGATACCACTACGCCACCGAGCTCCTCCTATTCATTTTTTACACATAATATATTTTGCAAAACAAATCTCACAATAATAAGAAAAGGCAAAGGGATCAATAACATACAGCCATATCAGACATGGCTGTATGTTATTGATCCCTTTGCCTTTTCTTCCATATCAGACATGGCTGTATGTTATTGGTCCCTTTGCCTTTTCTTTTTTTTGTGAATTAAAAAACCACTCAAGTATGAACGTTGTATTTGTCACGCAGGTGGTAGACCCCCGTCTGGTGGCGGCGTTCGACGCGCGCGAGCTGGAACTAGTGATAGCGGGCGCGCCAGAGTTAGACGTGAACGACTGGCGGACACACACGGAGTACCGCGGCGGCTACCACGACCACCACCCCGTCATCGTGTGGTTCTGGCAAGCCATTGACAGGTACTTTTATACTGAAGTCGAAGTAATCCTTTGTTCCCGTTGAGTCACACCATTTTGTGTTACACAACGGGAAATCAATGCCACTATTTTTTTCCCGTTGAGTGACAGTGTAACTAAACAGAACGCTGTATTCTCGTTAAGTAACACCTTATTGGGTAAAATCATTGTTCAAATTCGTATGTATGTAGCTGGATCATCCCCTGAAGTACCAGGCTACTATTAGTATATCAGAGGTTATTTATTGTACCCCTACAATTATTATATAAATAAAATAAGAGTATGCTAAACATCTCCTACATAGAAAAGGTAGCCTGGTACTTCAGGGGATGATCCAGCTACATACATACGGGGAAAAAATAGTGCATTGAGTTACGGTGTTACTCAACGGGAATATTTTTCCCGTTGAGTAACAGTATGACACAAAATGGTGTGACTCAACGGGAACAAAGGGAAGTAATATTGTCTAGAATATGATGCTTCACAGGTTAACACTTTAGTACCTTGTCACATTATCATATTGGCATGCCTATGACAATTCGTATGAACATTCTGAAGGAAATAGTGTGATCCGACTTCTGTTGGTTGTTGTCGGCTGACTGTGAAATCGACGGGTTGTGCGCTTCTACAGCCATCTGACAGCATCCATTTTGTTTTATCGGTCTGGCGACCACGTTTTCTTCAGAAAACGAATTTGTAATGCCCAATCACCGTACAACGTTGCCGCAAGTTATTTGCAGATTAATTTTACTTGACACTGACAAAATTAGTAATAACGAGAGGCCATTAAATAAAGAAGAAGAAGAAGATATTACTAAGTAATTTTTCAAACATTTATAATAATGTTAAAATCAAAAATTAAAAAATAAGAAGATATATAACGCTTTAATACAGAAGTCGTTTGATCTGTCAAGCGGCGCTAAAGCTCTGGAGGTTTTGTTATACAACTAGATGACAAACAAGCTGACGGCCCACCTGATGGTAAGCGGTTACCGCCGCCTATAGACACCTGCAATAACAAGGAAAAATCACTTGACATTGCGGGTGCGTTGTCATCCTGAGGCCTAAGATGAAATGCCGTCCATGCCCAGTAATAACACTGGCCTCCTTTCCCTTCAATCCGAAACACAGCGAACTGTTTCACGGTTGAAATAAGAAAGGCGGTGGTACCTACCCAGACGACCCTACATACGGGCCTACCACCTAGGTCTATGACAGTTGAAAAACCTATTGTCTGGAATCTGATACTTGACGGATTAACACTTAAGTACTTTGTCACATTGTCATATTGGCATACCTATGACAATTCGTATGAACATTCTGAAGGAAATAGTATGATATGGTACTAAAGTGTTATCCGACTTCTGTTGCTGGCCGTACCATGTCACAATAGCTATAGCGTTAGTACGGTAGCAACTAAAGTACAGTAAAAGTAAAAGTTATTACAAATAAATACAACTAGATAACAGCATTAGATCTGTCAAACTAAGAAACCATAGACTATTTCAGAAGGCATATAAAGGTGCATCCTAAAACCTACAGTTATCTTATTAAGGTCGAAAATCGAACACCTTTCTAAATGTCAAATTGACAGTTGTCACTTTTGCATCCAAAATCTTAGTTTATATCACATCAGTTCCCTATAATTTAAGGACAACTGGCTGCTGGAGCGGTCTGTACCCCTTAAAACAGACTACTCGGTCAGGGTCCCGGGTTCTAATCCTGGTAGGGCAGATGTTTGTATTTTATGAACATTTGTTTGAGAGTCATGGATTTAGAAATATACTCAAATATATTTCTAATACTTATACAAGCTGTATCAAAAGTATCCCATAAACGGAAATTGTGTAAAAAAGCCCCTTGTGTGGAGTGTAGCGTTTTATTTTATTTTATTATCAATAATAAATAATTTTTCAGCATGTAATAATGTCATACTAAATTGGTAACAAACTCGACACAAGGGACCCATTTACACCCTTTCCGCTTGAGAGGTACTTTTGAGACACGTTGTATACAGGATGGTGCTGTCAATGCGACAATAAATTAAAACATGGGCTATATTAGTTCATAGAAATGTTTTGCCACTTTCAAAAACATCTTATTCATTTGATAATTTCATAACATTTGTATGGAGTAATATAACATAGGATGCATTTTTTCATAGAAATATCCAGAAATTATCAAATGTATAAGATGTTTTTAAAAGTGGCAAAACATTTCTATGAACTAATATAGCCCATGTTTTATTGTCGCATTGACAGTACCACCCTGTATGTACTTACATAATTACTATCAAAATTTCTCCGTTATCTGGTATACATAACACAAGCAGATAATGATGCTAACTTTGAGCTAAACAAGTGTGAGTGTATCATGATTATTAATATGTTAAATATCTTGCAGGTTCAACAACGAGCAGCGTCTCCGGTTGGTGCAGTTCGTGACGGGCACCTCGTCGATCCCGTACGAGGGGTTCTCCGCGCTGCGCGGCTCGACGGGCCCGCGCCGGTTCTGCATCGAGCGGTGGGGCCGCGTCGAGTCGCTGCCCAGAGCGCACACCTGCTTCAACCGGCTCGACCTGCCCCCCTACCCCACCCCCCAGCTGCTCCACGAGAAACTCCTCCTGGCAGTCGAAGAAACCAACACCTTTGGCATTGAGTAATTTATATAAAAAAAAGAAAAAAAAAGGGTTATTAGCGCGGATTGCTGGTGTCAGTCAAGATTTTTGTTACTTACAAAGTTGTGTCTGCATTGTGTTATAAATTGACCTGCTTCAACCGGCTCGACCTGCCCCCCTACCCCACTCCTCAACTGCTCCACGAGAAACTCCTCCTGGCAGTCGAAGAAACCAACACCTTTGGTATTGAGTAATTTCAAAAAAAATGGGTCTTTAGCGCTGTTTGCTGTAGCGCTGATTACTTGCAAAATTGTGTCTGCATTGTGTTATAAAATTTGTGTAGCTTCACAAGACGCTAGTGTTTTTTGATGTGCAAGTTGAATCATTCTATTAGAAGTGTCTTTGGTGTGAAAGACGTTCAGAATTTTATTGTGGTTATCCACCTCATTAAAGTAGCATCATGAAGATACTCATCATAAATCTGGCGCGAATCTAGATGCATTGAAATGAGTAAACACCCGCATTTTATACAAAAATTACACAAGTATAGAAATTACTTAGGACATGTCGGTATGTGCTTGATCCATTTGCCATCCCTACATGTAGAATTTACAAAAAAAACAATTTTAGATCACAAATAGGAATAGTGCTATAAAAATATAAAAGCGAATTGTCCAATTGAATATAATTGACATTTTTAACAGTATCAAAAATACATGTTTACTTAGTTTGCCACTCTTATTTGCAAGGAAATAAGGGTTGTAAAGTATTAGATGATTGTACATATTTTGACGCCGGCTGTACCTATCGGTGTCTATGTCTGCTGAATAGCCAGACATTGACTTATTATAGATATTAAATAAGTATAAATTATTTTATTTAAAGCGCTAGGAATCCAGCAGGTTTCTGGCTATTTAAACGCTTTGATAAGCTGCAAATGGATTAATAAGTACCTATCCTATTTTAAATACTACAAATGCGTCGCTTGTTTATATTCACAAAAAAACGACTTGACACTTGCAGCCTTTGAATTGTATTACAAAGATGTAAATAATTGTGACTAATTAATATATTATCAATGTAAATAATAGTCAATTGATAGTGTAGTCCAAGAACAAAGATAGTGTTTATGTTAAGTAGATGTTCCTCTAGACATTTACTTTAATACCTAACGAGCCACTCCTATTATTATTATAATCTATTTGTACTTTACTATTGCTTTCATTGTGTAAGTGAAGTATACTGTGGCTGTGACAGGGGACTTGAGGCCTCTTATTTAGATATATTACGCTTTGCGTCACTAATTTATATTATACAATTGTATGTAACCTTTCAAATATAGATAATTACTGATAGCTATTAGTTCATATTTTTCAAGGACATTGGTGCATTGACTTCACTCAATGAATTTAATGAAATCAAATTGTATGTGTTTATAAATTTAATTAAAGAATATTATGAAAATATTTCCAATTACAATCAAAACTAGTCAGCTACTTTAACCATAACTTATAACTCTATAAACATTTTTGAATCTTATGTAAATAGTTCTCTGACAAAACTAACTAGCTATTTATTTATAGATTCTGCTACAGTCTATATTTTGTACTGATTTTGTGTATATTTTAATATTTTTTGACATTGCAATAAATTATATTGTCCACTGTTTTAGAGAAAATGCTAAAATCATTCAATCAACCAAGTGTTTTGTAATAAAGTATATAAGTTATAGATTATCATGTACAACTTTGCTCCATAACCATTTGTTACAGCTATGTACTCTTATTGAAAGAATCCATACAAAAGTATTATAATTTTTACTAGAAATTAGGAAATGTATATAAATTTATTTATTGTGGTTAAGCAGACTACACAAAAGTGTAACTTTATTATATTTTTGTAAGTAAATAGTTTTATTGTGTTGATCATTAACCTGTCTTTGTGTATGTATTGTTTTACTATGTAAATTTTTATTTGTTTTGTGCAAGTGATGAAATGTGTCAATATACAAATATTAATTATCAAGTGTATTATTTTTACCAACTGTAGTTACCAGCAACCATAAATCCTAACCACTAATGATAAAATTCCTTGTGGACTAGTTTCAAAATTTTATCAAGAACAATCAATTAACTAACAGAAACAATTTGAATAATGTAATCCAACGAATCCATTTAATGGGCATTTTAGGAAATGTGTATTAGAGAGGAAAGGATATTTTTAAATGTTGAAAAATGAAGAAAAATCACACATACAAAATGTTTATTTTTCAAGAAGTTTGTGTAACAACAAAAATCAACCTTGTTAAGACCTTATCTTTTAAACATATAACTATTTACATTTCCCAAAGTCTGCATTCGTCAACACAAACTCATGATATAAAATGCAACAAGGGTTATTTCTTCACAATGTTCTACACTAAGTTGTGACGGAGTTAATTCATTATAGTATGTCACAGTCTGTAACTTTAAAACTCTTATTCGATAACTCGGTAAGAAAAGCTGTGATTACATTATGATAAAAGCTACTGTTATGAAAGTTTCATAATATGCGATGTAGCTATGTTTACTGAAAATGAAACTCTTAAAAATATCCTTCCCCTCTTTACATGCCGTCTCAACAAATGAGCACAATTAGGGGCTCTTTCATCATGAGAATAATTATTAAAAGCGAACCCAAAAATCTCCAACTGCAGATTCGGAGACGATCAACGTCAAAATCTACAAATTAATTTGTAATATAATACACGCATGTGTAAATATTTTGTATATTTAGTTCAAAAATAACGGTAATACAATATTAATTTGTATTTCTATCATACTGGAGTGGAGCAAGGCTCACTGTGAGTTTAGCCAAGAGAGGGGAAATCCTTGCTGTCATCCACCTTGGGTGGAGCGACCTGCTGGCGCGTCACAGAGCGTTCTTCAGGCGGCGCCTCCTCGCGGGGCGGAGCCCGGCCCCTGCCACGGCCGCGCCCGCGGCCTCTACCGCCAGTGCCGCCGCGGCGTGCATTGTCATTAAACGTGAACTCAATGCCGAGCACGCGCTTCTGGCGTCCCACGCGCTGCGGATAGTCGGCAATATCGTACTCCTCGTCAGAATCGTCATCCTCGCCGCCCTCCTTCTTGCGCTCCAATACAACCAAGTTCTTCCACTGACTGAGGTCCTCACCTTCTCCGGCTTTACGCAAGTTGTACTGAGGCGCAGTGCGCTGAGCGTTACGCAGCGCCTTGTATTCGTCGAGCGTGAGTTCTCGCGGCTCCTCCTCGGTGGGCACAGCGCGCTCGGCTTCTGGCTGCTGTCCGTCGCCAGCTGCAGCAACGTCAGGAGCTTTCTCTTCCACCACTTCACCCTCGGAGCCAGTTTTATTCAGCTCATCGATATCGTCCTTCAAAGTGCCCCAGTTGTGGGGGCCTCCACCTTCACGCTTGTCGACCGGCTTCACACCAGTCTTGTCAGAGCCTGACCTTCTATCAAATTCACGCTTGCCTCGATTGTCATACGGACGCGGCCCGCGCTGTCCGTCGCGTTCGCGGGTTTCACGCGGTCTTGGTCCACGGCGTTCGGCTCCCTCTGCATTCTCAGTAAAGTTGCGCCGCTCGAAGTTAGGCCTGCGGTCGCTAAACTCACGCCTGGGGGGTCGAGGCGCACCGTCCTTATTCTCGACGGCGCCGTTCTGTGGCCGATCTTCGCGGCGGCGCGGTGGAGGACGTTCCGCATTGCGGTCAGTGGTCCGAGGGGGGCCCTTGCTCTTTTGTTGTTCACCACTCTTGATATCCTGAGTTTTCACATTTTGGGTTTCCTTGATACCTTTGCGGATAGTAGTACCACCTTTAGGCTTGACTTCAGGTTTACCCTTGTTTTCTTTCTCAGCTTCTTTGGTCTTCTTTTTGAGCTCTTTAGCCTGCTCTCGCGCTTTTAACGCATCAAGAGGATCGGACTCATCGTCCAAAAAAAGAGCGTATCTGTTATCAACCCCCACACCGTAGGAATTTTCCATTATGATCCTCTTGATGTTTTAACCACACAAAAACTGGATGTTAGTGGATAACTTTACGCACTTTAGTAAGGCGACATTTTGTCCCGTTTTATTGATTTCATTTAATATGGCGGATGAACGCGAAACACACTGTAAGCCATATGACGAAAGGAATAGATAAAAGACTAAAATGGCGGATGTCGAATTTTTATTTTTAAAATCTATGGAATTTCTTTATAGCATTGGAATCGTGTCATACTTTCATAACTTTAACTCTTTGGGTGTTTTGGCGGGATTGATGGTGTCGGTCAAGAATAGTCAATATTTTTAATGCATTGAACGTTATGTTATAAAACAGCTGTAATTTTAGTTGACGTGCAGTTAGGAGAGTCTGATGGAGGTGTAGCTTCTAAGTTTTAAATAAAAATTACTAATCATAGGCTAAGAATAATTTTGTTACTAACAACTATGAGGCATATACCTTGAAATAAATGTTTTTTTAATTATAAGATCATTTTATCTAATTATTGTGTGCAAGTCGTTGTCGTGATTATCCACCTCACAAAAATATTATCGTGGGCAATGTCATTATATATTTGGTACCTAACTTTCCTAAGATGCATTGAAATGTAAACACCAACATTTAAATCCAATAATTATGCAATTGAAGAAAATACTCAAAACCATAATACTATATTAATGATGACCTGTGCTCAAGACAGCTAGATGCCATTGCCTTTCCTTTGCAGGGAAAATGTTACACCAAAAAAAATAAAACAAGAAGTGTTTGGTTGGGGAGATTTGGTGGTGTCAGTCACGATTTTTATTACAATTATTTAAAATTGTGTCTGAGCGAACGTTGTATTATAAAATTGGTGAAGTGAAGCAAGTGTTTGTGTTGATGTGCTATTAGAAGATCATAGAATAAAAGTGATTATGGACTGGAAGACGATGAGAATTTAATAGTGGTTATTAACCTCATCAAAGAAGCATAATTTGGAGAATGTCATAATATATTTCGCGTCAAATTCTTTTAAGGTGCTTTTAAATGTGTAACACCAGCATTTCAATGCAATAAATGAAGAAATACATAAAAAATACTTCAGATATGACTGTATGATCCTTAGTTCCCTTTGCCTTCCCATTACAGGGAGAATGAACAACAAAAGAAAACAGAGGGAGTGTCTGTAGACATACTCTTTTTCTACTCTGTGGGGAGTGTTTGGCGGGTTTTTGTGGCGTCAGTGAAAATTTTTATTACAATAATTAAAAATTGTTTCGGAGCGAACATTGAGTTCTAAAAGCGGCGTAGTTTTATTATTCAAGTGTTTGTGTTCACGTGCAACTAAAAGATTATTAGAATAAAAGAGGATTATGGTGTGAAATACGATGAAAACTTTTGTGTGGTTATCCACCTCATCAAGTAGCACATAAAGTGACTGTCATCATATATTTCATGTCAAATACTCCCAAGAAGCATTGGAATGTGTTACGGCAGCATTTTAGTGCAATAAAAGAAGAAATAAAGAAATACTGAAGACATGGCTGCATGGGCTTTAGTTCCCGTTGCCTTCTCTTTATAGGGAGAATTAACAAAAAAAAAGAAAACAGAAGGCATAGACATTTCTTATTTTTTTGTACTCGAGCGAACTCCAACACAATTTTTAAATATTGCAATAAAAATCTTGACTGACGCCACAAAAACCCGCCAAACACCCAGACATTTCTTAATATTGGCCCTAATTCTGAAAAACACATGCTAAGATTAAATTTAAGTTCAGTCTACCTCTTCCTTTCAATATGAATACGAAAAGGATTTCTGTCATAAAATTTGAAACATGCATTCAATTTTCGACCTTATTGAACGTGATAAAATGCAGTGTTTAGGAGGCACCTCCGTAATGCCGTTTAAAATTGTCTATTTATGAAATCTGTCTAAATTTAGATGACAGCTCTAAACAAATTCTAGCTATCTCATTCTTATTACATATTGTGAGAAAGAGATATACTGTACCTAAATTTAAACTTAGATGTGTCTCCAGAATTAGGCCCATTGTTTAGATGTTTTCTCTATTTTAGAGAAGGCAAAAGGAGGTAATGTCCATACAGCCATGTCTAATTTTTTTTATAAGCTTTTTTTTAACAGCTTACGTTAAGCCGTTGGTCTCGATTGTTATTGTTCCTGCAACCGCTTTAAACTATCAATCCGCATTGGGCCAGCGTGGTCCAAACTCCTCGTGTGTTTTTCCTATGTTGGAAGTCCTGTGCCCAGCTGTGGGACGTATATAGGCTGGTGGTGATGAGGATGATGATGTTACTAGCGTGTGTCGTATCAACGATAAGTAACCATAAGTTAATCACTTGACGACCGAATGCCATCAAACATAGTAAGTTGAAGTTGAAGTTTATGTTATTTGTATTGCATGGACATCAAATAAATAAACCCAATTCTAATAACGTAATAACTTTAATATCACCTCCAGGCCCCGTATTATGACAAACTCCCTGAAGATGTAAATTCAGACATAATAGACAGATAGACAATATGACATTGTGAGACCATTTCATTTAAATAGATATACATATTTTGTGATTGTTGGCGATTCGAAAGAGCTTCTTAGGAGCCTACTTGATGAATAAATATATTTTAATTGATTTTGATTGATTGATTGAAGAGTGGACAAAAGTTTGTCTCTCTCTTCGGCCAAGTGAAAGACCGAGATAAAACACATTTAAAAGTAGCCATACGGCCCATGTTATAGGAGCAGTAAGTACATATAGCACACGTGGACTAACCGTTTACGAGCGGCGTCTTTGATTGATTTTATATTTACTTTTTTGTATACATAGCACAACAAATGACTCAACACCACCTGATGTGAAGCGGCAAGAAGAGTCCATATGCCTGTAAGGGCATAGCAATTTGGTTTGCAGAGGGCTTTTTTTAATAAATATATTAGTGCTTTAATATCGGAGGATTTATGTTATTGTTAGTTTTAAATATCTATTTTGTGGAAAAGAATTCGTCAAGCGAGTTGTGACAATTTGCTATTAAATATATTTTTAATTTACTACGGAAGGACCGTAACTTTGTTTCTGATTTTATGCATTCTGGCATTTTATTATATATTTTCACAGCCATATATTGAGGACTGCAATTGAGCATTTTTATTCTTGACCAATACGCATAATGACCAATATTCTATTAGCAAAACAACCAATCCATATTGACATTTCCTATACGAAAAATATACGATACATACGATATATTTTTTTATTTCCAAATATGTGTCGTTATACGTTTATGTCGTTATGCGTCAAGAGCGAAAAAAATATAATTTTATTATTAAAAATAAATAATAAAACTATAATAATACCTATTTATAATAATATTTATTTTATTCTTAATTTTTGATTTTAACATTATTATAAATGTTTGAAAAATTACTTAGTAATTAAAATAATATACAAATAGAAATTTTTTTTCACGTCCTGAGGCGGGAATCGAACCCGCGATCTTTCGCAATCCGGGCGACTGCTCTAACCACTGAGCCATCCAGGACTTGGGATATCCCTGTGAAATTCTTCTAGTCTATCTGTATTTGCGTTATGAGCTAACGTCCACCCTACAATGTCGAAATGTTCTATTTCAACATCCGAAACGAGTATTTTTACAAATACCTACGATTTTATGTATCTTGGGTTTTGTTTTCAAAATAAAAATTGATGCGATAGGAACATAAAGGAAAGAAACTTTAGTAAACAATGTATCTTTTTTTTTAACTTTATTGTTATCAAAAAACGTATGTACAGTTCATATATCACATTCCCGTCTGCCAAACTGCGTAACAGTTTGTCGGCAGTAGTTCTCGCCCTTACTTTAGTTACATACAATGCAATATCCTCCAAATATATCAGCAATGGTTACAATAACATAACCTATTTTTTTATATCACATACAATACACATACAATACGTTCTTGTTTTTTCTTTTTTTTTTATTCTTTTTTTATTATTTTTTTAGTTGATATACCTACATATAAGCTATACTTAGCATAATAATAATAATAATAATCATCTAGTTGATTCCATGGGAACATATGCCTCAATCGACTTCCGCGTCTTCCATTCCGATCAACTGAACGAATCAACCAGTTGATCAGAGTGGAAGTCGATCCAGGCATATGTTCCTATGGAATCAACTAGTTGATTAGATACATTTATTTATTTTTTTACATTTATACATTTTTCACTAAAGATTCGTGTGAATCGTTCTGGATCGCCCACCAACACGGATTTGGATTCTGACTTCACCAAAAAATGTCGCGAATTTGTCAAAATTTGTCGCCCAAATATCAGATTTTGTCGGACCATGGCTTAAAAGTTAAATGGGTATCTTGGTGGCCCAGCCAGAACGCATACATTCTGGATCGGCCAGCACTCTATCTCGAAAACCATATCACCTAGCGAACAACTGTTTCATCTCAAAATATGTCGCGATAATTCGCCAAATATCAGATTATGTCGGGCCGTGGTTTAGGAATTTTAACGTATTAGAAATTACAATGGATAGTCCAAGAGATATGAAGCAAACTTTGCTAAAAAAAGGTAACATGTGATATTTATTGATTTAAAATTTGTTGATAACCGCAAAGTTATATTAATTTAATAGCCCAAAATAATTCAAAGAAGTTTTGCGGATATTGTAAAATTTGTGTTTACTGTATCATATTCCGTGATGAAAATGATGATATATTTCACTGTCAAAATTCAGTCTCGCTCGTAGTCTATTATGTGTCTAGACGTACAGTCGCGTTCTACTACGAATCATAACAAAGGAACTTGTGATACGATTATGATTATCATTCGGTTAAATTAATATTAATCCTTCAATACCCAGACGGCAACTTAAGTTGTCATAACAATTAAAATTTAATTGTGTCTGGTTTATCGGGCTTTGATAGGTTCACCGCTACTTATTATTATTCATAGAAATAATTTTAAACGTAATCGTCGATTTTATTAAGAGCTTATTACTTGATGTTATTGTAATTGCTAAGCAATAATCGTTTCATAACTAATATTTTCAATGTAACTTTCATATCGAATATTTATTTTCTTAATATCAACTCGCGGCCTCACACTTGATGAGTAGGGAAGGTAGTGGGCAGGTGACGCGCCCCACTCGCGACTTTCATCGCACTACAATATTCGGACTACGAAGTTGTTGCTGCGTGCGCATTAAGATTTTACCGCATAGTGTATAAAATTATTTAAACATTTTAAAACAATTCAATTTATATAAAAGACGACAATCACGTTAAATTTATTTAAGTTATATTATATTCATCATCATCATCATATCAGCCGAGAGACGCCCACTGTAAGGCATAGGCCTCCCCCAAGGATCTCCAAACCGATCGGTCTTGCGCTGCCCTCATCCAACGGCTTCCCGCGACCCTTACCAGAGCATCGGTCCACCGGGTCGGCATATTATATTAATATGAGATATAATAAAAATTTTGAAACCTATTTAAATAAATAATAATTAATTACATATATTTTCCAATACCTACCTTGAAGATATTAATTTATAACATTTTAAAACCTATAAACCTAGTACTATATCATTGTACAGATGACAGCACAAGAAGTGTAACAGTAACAGTACGAAAACAGCCTTTATTGCGAATGCTGTAAGGGCGGTTTCAATGTCCAACTTTTACTTTTGATGTGCTGTCGACTATAGGTACATATCGTTGCAAATTGATATGGCCATTAAATAAATATGGCATCTTCATTATTGTCAAAGGAGATGGTAGGTGACATCGATTCATCCGAACTGTTTTAGTATACCATATAGCAGGCTCAGCAGCTAATTAATCAAAGATTTTTTTTATATTTCTATAAACAGCGACGTCATGGTAAATCAATACGTGCAACAACACGAGAGCTCGACGCGGATCAACGCGAGTGTCGCGAGTATGTGGCCGAATACTCGCGCCCGTATTACCGCTCCTTTGACTCGCCTTAAAAACTGACAAAAAATGGATCGCATGGCAGGAGGAGTGGCAGCGCGAGCGGTATGATAAGTAACGCAGTCACAGTACGACCCTGCCCACTTCCCTCGCTACTCGTCGAGTGTGTGGCCGCGGAGTGATATTAAGAAAATAAAGACTCGATATGAAAATTACAGTGAAAATATTAGTGATGAAACGATTATTGCTGACAATTACAATTACGAGTAATAAGCGGTTAATAAAATCGACGATTACTTTATGATTATTTCTATAAATAATAATAATAATTGGTTAAAATTAATTTAACCCAATGATAATAATAATCGTATTACAAGTTACTTTGTTATGTATGATAATAGAACGCGACAGTACGTCTTGACATTTAATAGACTAAAAAAAAATAAAAAAAAAGATTATAAAATATTAGTATTTAATTCATGCTTTGTTCCGAGGAACTATTGGAAAAAAAAGTCTCACTAGTACCGCCACGGAACTTCTTCTGTCTGTCTGAATTTTAACAGTGAAACATATTACGATTTTCATCGCGGAATATGATACAGTAAACACAAATTTTACAATACCCATAACACTTCTTTGAATTATTTTGGGCTATTAAATTGATAAAACTGTGCGATTATCAACAAATTTCAAATAAATATCACATGTTACCTTTTTTTTAGCAAAGTTGCTTCATATCTCTTGGACTATCCATTGTTAAAATTCCTAAACCACGGCCCGACAAAATCTGATATTTGGCGAGTAATCGCGACATATTCGCGACATATTTTGAGATGAAACAAATGGATTTTTTCTAGGTGGTATATTTTCGAGATATTGAGGTGGCCGATCTGGGGCGAATGCGTCCTGGGCTGGGCAACCTTTGTACCCTGTATGGCTTAAGTTATATCTTAAGCCATGGTCCGACAAAATCTGATATTTGGGCGACAAATTTCGACACTTTTTTTTTGGTGAAGTCAAGTCGATTCATTATTGTTCTGAGATTCACACAAGTTTTCTTTCCTTTTCCGCTCCGATCACGGTTAATTCGTTCAGTTGATCGGAGTGGAAGACGCGTTTTGAACTCTTACCAACTTACTGAAACGAATCAACTATTTTCCTGTCTGAACTAGATAATCCATTAAAAAACAATATTTATAGATAGTATAATTTATTATGCCTGATACAATTACTTGCTGATGATATTTTTGTAAGTACCTACTTAGATTAAGCGACAAACCCACTTAAGTAATTTTTTTACAATAAATAACGTTGAAACAAACTTCATGGCATAATTAAACGTTAAAATTTCTTTCAGTTAGTTGCGATAAGTTATTTCTTGCAAGGGTTTGCACTTCCACCACTTCCAACGGGGCCCAAGCAAGTTTCCATAAGGAGTCCACAAACTAAGTAAGGATCACAATCACCAGCCGGTCTACGATCTTCCATAAAACCTTTCCCTTTTTCTTTTATGTGTCTTTGAAGTCGGATAGACGCTTTTCTATTAGCAATACCCCATGAAAACTTTTCAAAAGGAGCAGTTTCAAACTTCCCCGATAATCTCATCCTATTAGTAGCCTCATCATTACCATACCGCTTCATATGCTTCATGTGATTAGCCTCTAGTCTTTTAATACATTCTTCAATAAATTTATAGCCACCATCAGATCGCATTCGTTTCGTACTAAAGTTATGGTGCATTCCTACGCCGGGATGAAGAGCCCCCATTGGCTTTGGATGAAAAGATATATCCACTCCATAATCTTCAGCTATACGATACATAATAAATCTTGACATCCACATATCATCAGGGGCTTTCATTCCAACTGAAGTACCGATTTGCCATTCCCAACACGCAAACATTACTTCAGCATTAGTTCCTTCAAAATCTAGGCCAGAGTAGAGGCACGATTTTGCATGGGCTTCGGCTAGGTCTCTCCCTGCAATATATTTGGCTCCTACTCCACAATAGGAGAATTGATATTTGACAGCAGGAAAACCACCACCTTTTGGCCATCCTAAGCCCCAACCATCTACATCTAACATAGTATATTCCTGTTCAAGACCAAACCAAGGTTCATCATCGCTGTGGAATTGACATAACTTGTTACAAAAATTTCTGTGATTGGTTGCTGTAGGCTTAGTCCCATCACCTTCATATACTTCACAAAGGACTAAGACATGAGGTTCCATCCTAAACGGATCCTTACAAACAGTGACGGGCTTTAGTCTTGTATCAGAATTATCAGTAGAAGCTTGACCCGTCGAGCTGCCATCAAACGCCCATGCTGGAGCTGCCTCGGCGGAAAATGGCACACAGTTAAGAATTCTATCTTTACTTCTCATGTTGATCCCAGAGCCATCAATCCAAATATATGTAGCTAAAACTTTGTTACAGGGGGCAGGCAATCTCAAATACCTATCTAAAACTTTTTTATTCACAATATGATTGATTGAATGCTTCAGCATTGCTCTTTTTGGTATTACCATGAAGTTAGTTCTTCGATAAACATTTAGCAAATTTTTCAACGCGTGATCCATTTTCGGTTATAAATTTAATCTTATAGATATTTTACAATCATAATTTTATATAATACAAAAAATTTTGATCTCCGGTTGATCTTTGAATGACAATCTCAATGTAAAAAAAGAATATCGTTATTGTTTCTATCATTTTCAAACTAAAAATGTGATTCTATTAATGACCCGTACTATTTTAAGAATTAAAAACAAAAATAAGGTCTAAACACTACATAGTGTAGGTCTAAACACTACACTACATTTAACAAAAAAAAAGTTATTTTGTCTCAAATCCATTTTGTAAACAAGTTTCTGCCAACAAAGCACAAACTCTGTAAGGATCGCAATCACCAGATGGTCTTCGATCTTCTAAGAAACCTTTTCGTTCAGCTACTACATCACGCTGAAGCCTTATAGATGCTCCTCGATCTGCTATTCCCCACCTACAGGTATCGAACGAAGCAGTTTCAAACTTTCCAGTTAATCGTTTTCTGTTTTCTTCACCATTACCAAGTCCGTAATTTTTCATTGTAGTACCATGTTTTTCACATAATTTTTTACAAACACGTTCAATTTCCACAATACCTTCATCACATCTCATTTGTTTGATACTGAAGTTATGATGGCAACCTATGCCAGGTTGGTTCTTGCCCATGGGCTTAGGATGATAACTTATAATTACTCCAAAGTGTTCCGCTATTCTACTAAGTAAATAGCGTCCAATCCACAAATCATCGGCTGCTTTGATTCCAAGTGTAGTTCCAATTTGAAATTCCCAAGACCCTTTCATTACTTCTGGATTTGATCCAGCATAATCTATGCCAGAATAAATACTGGCTCGAGCATGACTTTCTACTATTTCTCTACCAACAACATGCTCTCCTACTCCACAATAAGAATAAAGAGATTTAATAACTGGAAACCCACGTGACTTAGGCCAACCAAGAGGCCATAAATCTATATCAAACATTGTATACTCTTGTTCAATTCCAAACCAAGGTTCTTGGGATGAAATTTTACTAAGAACTTTTGCACAATGAGCTCGATAGTTTGTAGACGTTGGAGTACCATCTTCATAATAAGTTTCACAAAGTACAATAATATGGGGGCTTTTTCGAAACGGATCTTTGTATATAGCGGCAGGGATCAAAAGAGTGTCAGAATTATGAGTTTCAGCTTGACCAGTCGAGCTACCATCGAAGGACCACTTTGGGACTGTTTTGAAATCGCAAGGTACTTCATCCAATACTCTGTCTTTAGATCTCATGTTAATGCCACTTCCATCGATCCAGGTATAGGTTGCAAAAATTTTATTTTCCGGTAAAGGTAATTCTAAATAATGATTGTAAAGCGCGTTTAACGGAATTTTCGTGTTTGTAACACCACATGTGTTTTCATGACTAAGTAAACGCATCGCACTCGTTTTAATATAATTAAAAATTCTTTGCACAGAAACTTTTTTCAAATAATTTAGGGTAAACATCTTATCGTAATACTTATTTAGGAGTAGTTACAAGAAATATTTAAATTGTCAACCACGTAGTTACGGTACGATATTATCTTGTCGGTCATGAATATAAAACTAGTAGACCCTGATAACCTGTTAACAAATTAAATAGTCAGGATTTTTTTTATTCATGTTTGCAGTGAAGATTTTCTTTTGTGTACGAGTACAGTTTGATATCATGAATTGGTAATCTCCAATAGAAATAATAGAATTTGATGGTGTCAGACAAGATTTTTTTTACACAATAATTACAAAATTGTATCTGAGCCAATGATACGCTAGTAATATTTAACCGACTTCAAAAAAAGGAGGAGGTTATTAATTCGTCTGCATGTTTTTAAGTCAATTATCTGCTTGAAAATTGCAGTAGGGTTATAAAATTAGTGTAGTTTTGTGAAGCAAGTATTTGTATTGACGTACGATTGGGAAATCATTCTAATAAAAGTTATTAGGGTGTAAAAGACGTTGAGAATTTTATTGTGGTTATCCACCTCTTCAAATTAGCATAATGAAGACCAGCGTCACACTTTTGGCGCCAAACTCCCAAGATACATTGAAATGTGTTACACCAGCATTTCAATGCGATATCTGTTGCCTTAGCGATTTGTTAGTGTCAGTCTAGATTTTTACAGTAATTTCAAAACGTTGTGTTATAAAATTAGTGCAGTTTTGTGAAGATTGTTAATAGGTAGCTTTAAAAGAAACATTATACAATTTTAGAAGGCATGTGGCATGATGCACTTCAAAAAACCTGCATTTTATCACGTTCTTTATGATCGAAAATTGAGCACACCTTTCTAAATGTCAAATGAAATGACAACCATCCTTTTTACATTCTTAGTAAGAAAATGAGATGCTGTTCTAAAGAATTGGGCCCATGGGGTCAAAAAATTGATGTTTTTTTTTGTAAAAAGGGTTATTATTGCGTGCAATATGGAAATCATTACAATAAAAGTTAATCTAGTGTGAAAGATGTTAAGAGTTTTATCGTGGTTATCAAACTAATTATTAAGAAGACTGTAATCATTTATTTGGCAACAAACTCTCCCAAGATGCGTCGAAAGTCGAAAAGTGTGTACCCGTAGCACGTGCTGTAGACAAAATCTCCCTGCACCACTTATTTCCACATCGAAGAAGACAAAATGTGTTTTATCTCTTTCCTGGTTCCACATCTCGGACGAAGAGATACAAACTTTTGTCCACTCCCGAGGGAGTTTGCCATGCTACGTGGACTACAGGATAATCAATGATAAAAATAACTTACGGATACTACACTACGCATTTTAGTGGTGACAGTAGGGACAGTCAAGATTTTTAATACAAATATCGGTAAATTGTGTGAATCCAAATACTGTGTTTTAAAATTTGTGACATTTTGTGACGTAAATATTTTGAATTCTATATGGTACCCACGACAGCATATCAAGTGTAACAGTTGCACTACGAAAGTCGCCTCTATTACAAACGCAGTAAGGGCGGCAGTAATTGTAATAGCTTTTCACTTAGCGTGAAAGAAATAAATATTCTATTTTTCGTTGAAGTGGCATCATGTCAATTCAAAAAAAATATTTTGGCGGGATTTGATGGGGTCAGTCAAGAATTTTATTACAATAAATACAAAATTTTGCCTGAGCAAGCGTAGAGTTAAAAAAATTGTATAGTTTTGTAAAGCAAGTGTTTGTGTTAACGAGCAATTGGAAGCTCTTTGTAATTATGTGAATTTGATATGGAAAACGTTGAGAATTGTATTATCGTAGATACATATATCATTAATCTGTCAATTGTATCGTGGTTGTCCACCTGATCAAAGTAGCATTAAAGAGACTGTCATCATATATTTCGCGCCAAACTCTCCCAAGATGCATTGAAAAGTGCGAGTCCTTATTATTTTAAGGAAATGCTCAAGTAATGACTGTATGGGTATTAGTTCCCCATGCCTTCTCTGTAATAAGGCGGGCTTTTGTGGCGTCAGAGAAAATTTTTATTACAATAATTAAAAAATTGTGTCGGAGCGAACATTTTGTTATAAAATCAAAATCAAAATCAAAATCAAAATATTTATTGCATTTATTTATTTTATAAAGTGGCGTAGTTTTATTATTCAAGTGTTTGTGTTGACGTGCAACTAAAAGTTTATTAGAAAAAAAGTAATTATGGTGTGATATATAATGAAAACTTTTTTGTGGTTATCCAGCTTATCAAGTAGCACATAAAGTGACTGTCATCATATATTTCGCAAAATACAAATAAATCCAAATACTCCCAAGAAGCATTGAAATGTGTTACGCCAGCATTTTAATGCAAAAAAGAAGAAATAAAGAAATACTGAAGACATGGCTGTATGGGCATTAGTTTCCGTTGCCTTCCCATTGTAGGGCGAATGAACAAAAAAAAAACAAAAAAAAATGTAAGGCTAATGTCAATTGTCAAAGTCAATGTCAAAAGTTTTATAACCCCATTAACTGCTCAAAAAATTGCAACATTTCATTGTTTGTTACTGGTTTTAAACGATAATTAGTTTTGATTTGTTATTAAATGTGTTCGCGTTGAAAGGAGTCCTAATTTGTGCCTACTAACGAAATAAAAAACAAACAGTATGTAAATAGCAAAACTATAGAATAAATTACACTCGGCAGTATATTTTTGTATTTTCCAAAGCTTTTAAAGTGATATGCTGTTGTTATCTGTCATGGTGCAAACACAGAACAATATTACTCCAAGGAGGTTGCAAATCTGTAATTAAACTTAATCTGGTTTTTACTTACTTAGCCTAAAAAAAACTGAAAACCGCCAAAGGCCTTCTTCGGAAAACACTCATATGCTTGCAATACATGTTGTGAAAGCTCAAAAACTTTCAAGGCTTTATTCGGTCATTGGGTCGGTTCGTTAAACCTTCATAAGCCAGCAATACATGATGGGCTCAGTGTACACAAATGTTTTTTAAAATTAATGAAAGTTGAAAAACAGATTCGGCTTCAATATGTATTGGGACAATTTTAATTAAAGGAAGTAGTTTGAATTTCATTTAAAAAATAATTAATTGTGTATAATCATGTATTTTTTGATTAAATTGTCTTATAATGAAATATTTGTATCAATTAACAATAACACCAGTCTAGTAACAGTCTATACAAACTAATATCAGTCAAATTTTATGGTAGAGGCACATACATGCAGGCCTTGGCAAAAATCGAACAATTTTACAGATTAAAAACCTGATACAGTAGAAGATTTTGTACTAAATATTCCAACTTTTTATTTTATCTGCAACATTGTTCAAGAACTTGTACATATGGTAATAATTATTTTTTTACTAAAATAAATTAATTTGTGTCAGAGAATTCAACCCGAGCTAAATCAATCTAAGCCCAATTTGAGTTAACTCAAGTTAGTAAATTGAGTTGACACATCACTAATTTTGAAGTGATTTCCTATTACTCATATTCGCTAATTGTCTCGAAACAGTGACATATTTTTGTACTTAGATAAGTTTCGTTCAACGGCGCACATTGTACAAAACTGATGTAGCCCAATGTGTGAACAGCTTCACATAAACTTGTCAGATTTGGTTGTTTTCATTGGTATTCTTTTAACTTGTGTGTACCAACGTGTGTACAAAACACTTGCCTTGTATCAGTTTGCTTATCCTTGCAATGGTGTATACAACATGATTTTCTGACTTCATGTAATACAATCCATTTTTATAACTTGTGTGTTTTACATGTTCAGCTTTCTTTCTGAACATCAATACAGCTGAAATCAGTACATCACACAGCCAGTAATATGGAAACGTAAGTACCAAATGGTTATTTAACTGATATTTTAAGTTCAAATACTATTCTTTACTAGGATGTTAGAATCATTATTGATGGTAATATGGAAACGTAAGTACCAAATTGTTATTTAACTGATATTTTTGTTAAATAACATCAAATTGATGATAAACATTATTATTAATGTGTAAATCTGTAAAAAATTAAAAAATCATACATATTTATGTCATGCAGAATAAATTAAAGTACTGAGGTTGTTGAAATACTAAATTTATTAACTAAAATTAGTATAAATAGTTGTGTGTTTAAAGCTTTTTTAAATCATTTTATCTTATTCCTTGTATAGTTACAAGTGTATTGTCACATTACCATACAGCACATATTATTTTGAATTCTAACAAAAGAGCACTGTGTGTAAGAGAGAGGAGATCGTTATGACCTTGAACCTTATGTCCAAAAAGGGGTGTAACTTATAGAAAACACAGGTGTGTGCGTTTACAGCCAAAATATCGCCATCCCTTCCCCTTTCCCTTCTTCAGGGCACAATTCTTTCGGCACAGGATTTGCTCGGTATCGAAATATGTTGCGATCTTTTCCTATTTATTCTGAAGACAAATCTAAATTTAAGTACATATTTCAAATTTAGATTTATTCACTTAAGTACCGAAAAAGGATAGCAAATAGAAAATTATAATAGTCAAATAATTTAAATTTAGACAGCATGTAATTATACTATAGTCATATAGAAAGGTGTGTAGGGAGGTGCTTTTTCAAACCTTTTTAACATGTACTTGAAAGTAGAAAATTTAATGCACCTAAGTTTCAAATTGTTTATGTTGTCAGGTACTAAAGTGTTAATCGACTTCTGTAGCTTACTGTACCATGACTACATGATAGGCATTATATGTTGAGTTAAAAAATATTTTAAATCAATATTCAAAATATTTTTCTTTTCAGCATTAAAGCCAACGCAGGCTTCTTGTGCAATTATGAAGTCATGCAAATTCTACAGCTTCTCAAAGACAATACACAAAAGAAACACAAACGTGAAGGATCATTAGCTACAGTTACATACGAAGTGAGTACATAGAAACAGTAAATAGAAACAGTAAAGTATGCACTCACACTACCATTCTTTTTTATTTCGTTTTTATTTATTTACCAAGAACCACCTAATACAAACTTGGTACTTATAACTAATTTAGAATTAATAGATCATTTACCTATTGAGGATACCATCTTTTTGGATTTGGAAGTTAGGTGTGATTGTAACTAACACTGTCCAGCTCACAGAAGAGAAAGGAGGTAAAATACGAACAAATACTTATCGTGTGTGCGAGCAGTGGCAACACTGGTTCTAGTACAGTCAGCAACTAAAATAAATTAGCAATATAGTACTTTTCATAATAACATCATATTGGCATACATACACTTGACAATTTGTATGAACATTGTGAACGACGTAGTGTGAGATGGTACTAATAATGTTATTCGACTTCTGTTACACTAACGTCGCTCGATACTACTTCCAATGTCTTTTCTCTGTTCCTGCCTTAGGGTCACAACACACTGATCTACGCCGATCAACAGTTGGGGTCATACAAAACAGCATCGAGACCAAACTGTCGATCGCCGTCGATCGCCGTCGATCAGTGTGTCTTGGTCCTTAAACTGCTCAGCTCTCAATGAGTTACGTCAACTTTAGGAACAACACATTGATTTCAAATTTAGTTCGCACTTGAAATCTCCATAGGCTGCCCGTCCATGTCAGACAATCAATGCCTAATTGATTATGTTTGATAATATTTTTACTCACACCTATTATCTAGCCTAAAAACCATTATTAAGAACTTATATTAATGATACTAGAATATGGAGAAAATGGATGTCATGCATGTTTGTATGTTTATCTAACCTCTGGTTTAGTAGATATGTCGCAGCCGTCTGGTTAAATTAGCCACTTAACAAGACGCCTAGGCCGTTGATTGAACGCCGGCATCTAATGAAACTGCTGAAGGGCCTTTAAACGTTGCGGTCAATGACTTGGGTAGTTAAACTTTAACCAGATAGGTGAACGTCATGTCAGCCGTCCGGGTAAAAATGCTATGCACACTACGTCTTTTAAACGCGACGCATTTGTACCGATACGCGTAGACGGCATTTAACTATGATTTCTGTTAAACGCAGATGGCCAGTGTGACCGGGCGGCGAGAACCTTAGTGAGTCCTCAAGTCTTTGGGACGAATTGCCTTTGGAGTCTCCATAGCGCTCCATGAGAGAGACGGCGCGTTTAAAAAATGTGGGGTGCAAAAGCATGTTAGAGATAGAGACACTTCCACCCAGCTCAATATTTGAGCGGGAAACCATAACGATGTGACGTTTGTAAATAAAAATAATAATAATATTCATACACTCACACCTATTATCTAGCCCAAAGTAAGCATCATTAAGAGCTTGTGTTATGGATACTAGATACCGGATAAATATTGATAATAATATGTCTTTAAATTTTAGAAATATACTAAATAAACATATAAACATCCATGACTCGTAAACAAATGCTCGTACTCATCATACAAACATTTGCTCCTACCGGGGCTTGAACCCGGGACCTCTTGATCGAGTAGCCTGCATAGCAAGGGGTACAGACCGCTCGACCAGCCGGTCGTCAGACCGCGAAATTAAACATAAAACCTCTTCTGTATTGCTAACTGTTTTCTTTTCAGACTGTACATTACTTACAAAACTCAGATTGTAAGAGTCAAAGTATGCAGTCTATTGAGAAGTTCTTGGAAGCAATGAAAACATTCAAACTGACGAAAACCGAAAAGCTTATGATGGTCAACACACCACCGCACACTGAACTGGAAATCCAATTGGTAAGTATTTAATGTGTAGGTATTCTAAGGTAGGCAGCACAAATACGGTTTCCTGGGTAGGTTTCCTGACCGGCAGCTCGACCGCTTAAATGCATTTGTGACGTCACTTTGTCATTTCCCCCTATATTTCCGCCTGGGTAGGTACCACCGCCTTTCTTATTTCAGCCGTGAAACACTTCGCTGTGTTTCGGATTGAAGGGAAAGGTAGCCAGTGTAATTACTGGGCATGGACGGCATTTCATCTTAGGCCTCAGGCAGGATGACAGTGCACCTGCAATATCAAGTGCTTTTCCTTGTTATTGCTGGTGTCTATAGGCGGCGGTAACCGCTTACCAGGTGGGCCGTCAACTTGTTTGTCATCTAGTTGTATAAAAAAATAATATATAATAATTATTTAGGAGTATGTACATGAAATATTTACATTTCCATAGATATTTGTGATTATTTATGCTATATGTATAATGGACGTTGGCGCGCACAGTGACGTTCCACCTTTTGCATCCAGACAACCTATCCTGGTACCCACGGAAGACCAGCGTCGAGGCTCCAACAAGTGCCTCGACATTATGCTGAGTGGGGTCCTTTCAATGTCACCTAATTGTTATTTAGTGACTTAAAAATATGATTAATGTGTATACCTACTTTGTGTGCCGTTGAATAAATGTATTTTCTTTCTTTCTTCTTCATTTTTAAAGTGATATTGACGACCGCTTGGCCGAGTGGTCTGTACCCCAGGCTACTCGGTCAAAAGGTCCCAGGTTCGAATCCCGGTAGGAACAAATGTTTGTATGATGAGTACGAACATTTGTTTACGAGTCATGGATGTTTATATGTTTATTTAGTATATTTCTAATATTTATATACATATTATTATCATTATTTCTCCGTTATCTAGTATCCATAACACAAGCTCTTAATGATGCTTACTTTGGGCTAGATAATAGGTGTGAGTGTATAAATATTATTATTATTATTATTATATCGTTGGTGGGCGTGCAAGACCGCATAAGTGCCGTTTGCAATACCGCGTATTTACAAAAAGTCGCAAAATTGAAATATCGCGCCAGCAGGTTTTTAGCGCTGATTCGCTTATACTAGATTTTCATTAAACAACACCCAGAGAAATCCCAAACAAGTTCAGTCAAAGAAATGTTTAGTGATAAGATATTAAAGTTTTTCTTCCTTTTGTAAAATGAAGAAAAACCTGATACGCGGTATTTACAAACTGTTCTTGCGCGGTCTTGCACGCCCACCGTGGATATGGCATTCACCACACGTAAATAGAGCCGCGAAGTCGATAATCAATGAGTAGGTATACTGGGTGATTGGTATACATGGTATAACAAGCGGACACCTACCCATATTGACATAGTCCTCAAAGTACCTACTATGGTGTTATTAATAAGCAAAATTAACCTAAAATAATCAAAATTAATTTTGAAATCAACAACTCCTCCCCATAGTATTTAGATAACTATGCTTACATGGGGTAGTAGGTGCCCGCTTGTTATCCGTGTACCAAACAAATTGTATAATTTGTAAAAACAGACTGTATTTCTAAAAATTATTCAATATCGCTTTATCGATCCGGAAAACTGAATTCATGCCTTCTATACAAAATGTGTGTCAAGGCTCAGACGAATATATTTTCTATTTTAAAAACCGAAGAAAGTGTTTATACTAACTGTCAATATTCCTAATTAAAAAAATCGAATATAGGCGGTAGGCTCACGGAATTCCGAATCTGAATTTTTTAATCGGAAAACCGTGTTTGTGCGGCTAATTTCTACTTTCGTTATGGTAATAAAAAATATGTTTATTTTTTCCAGATAGTACAAGAGAGTGAAGAAAGATTATCTGAAGACGATGTAAAAAAAATAATAAACATTGTTAATGAGTTTCTAACACCTACAGAAGGTGTGCTTTCTACATGAAAATTGTTGAATTTGTCAAAAGTTAATTCGTAATGTAAATTTTTTTGTTCGATGTACCTACAATGTTTTAATATATTTTTTTATCATGTTCATTTTATGATTTTCCCTAGAATTGCTGCCAAATTAATTCATATAATTTCAAATCGATTAATCAAGAGTTAAATACAGTAACAATATCCCAATATTGAAGGTAAGTACGAGGGTCAAACTAAAAGTTCGTAGAAAATCAAAAACTGAGCAAACTAGCAAGTTATTAGTTTAATTATATATTTTCAAAATAGTGTCCATTCACATCAATACATTGCTGCATCTGATGATTTCGATTGAACTACTGAGAAAAGCACTTTGCCCACTCGTCCTTGAGGTGTCTTCGACGGACGGCCTTTTGAACGCACCCACTGCTTCCTCAGCCGTTTTCCTCGAGGTTTTTCTTTTATTTTCGGGAATAAATAAAAATCATCTCTCACACATCGTCGGGGCTGTTCAGCGGACCCAGTAATTCTACGTCCGCCGTCGCCAAATAAGTAGTCGATCGTTCGCCTGGCGGTGTGCGACGAAACGTTATCGTTGTGAAGAATAATCCTACTGCGAGATCGTTCCTCGCCAACTTTTCCCAAGACAAGTGGCAAACAATTGTTATTGTACTTCTCTGTAGTAACTCTTAAACAATTGTTGCGTAATGAGCTGTCCTTCCGAAGAACGAGGCCACCATCTTTTTTCCCACGCCTCGTCCTCTCTTCACTTAGTTGGCAACTCCTCGGAAAGAAACACCCACTGACTAGAGTCAGTGGGTGTTTCTTTCCGAGGAGTTCCGAAATCAAAAGACAGTCTACTGTCTTTTGATTTCGGAATCACAACAGTAAATCCAGCTTTCGTGACTCCATTAAATCTTTGAACCATTTTACGACACCAATGAACATGACGGAGTTTTTGGGCCTCGGTATAATTATGAGGTATCCACTGGGCACAAGCTTCGTGACCGCTAACTGTTCATTAAGGATTTTTTGCATTTGACTCATACTGATGCCTAAGCTTGTCCGAATCAGCTGAAGTGCTGATAGGTCACTCTTTTGTCAGTCTCTATCATATGCCGCATGTATCAACTGATGTTATCTTCAGTCGTCGCAGTAGAAGGCCGTCTCTCACCAAATCATCGGTAAATTTAGAGCACGTAGTCGCAAACGGTAAACTCATTAAAACAGTTTTAAACAGTGGCACAATATGGTGCTTTAGTATGAAAGGCCCATCAAAGTCTATCGCCTGCTGCCCGTGTATAGATATTCTTAATTTTGCTTCAATATTTACACAAACGGGTATTTATAACTTTTTTAGTTCCTAAAGGTGTAAACATTATGTCAATAGCAAAGAAATCTTCCAGAAGCAATAAAAAAGCTGCACTAAATAGTTTTCACATGTAGCGATATGTTTGAGGAGTTGTTACAAGTCTCCGAAAAACGCTGCATAGAAAATGATGCTGAGCATTTGTTCCCATCGAGTCACACCCTCATCTGTCACACTGGGACAAGTTGGGATTTTTTTTTTAAATTCAACCAGTCAAACCGTTACGGGATGAAATAAAATAATGAATTTATTACGGCTCAAAATCACTATGTGCAAATGTTTAAAATTCACGCTTTTATTTGCGACTGCTAAACAAAAGCCATATTGTAGCTATTATATTTCATTAGATGATTAGAGATGGATCACACAAATTCGCATAACTGTCCTTAGTGAATGGTTGTATTGAAGTATTCGAAATTGCATGTTTCTTACACTTGCTTTCATTTCGTTGATTGTTCTCTCTGGTTGCAGTGTATCACTAAATGTGACTACTTGGGATTTTTTTGACATAATATTCCCAACCTATCACAGTATTACAGTTAAGGGTGTGACCCGTTGGGAACAAAGATAGTTGAAAGAAGAAAAGTTGTCCCAATAAGTAACTGTGTGTTAGTGAATGTGACAGGAAGGGAATTTTTTAGTAAAATCTTCCCAACCAGTCACAGTGTGACAGACAAGGGCGTGACTCGTTGGGAACAAATGATGCTGAGTAATGACGTCACTTGCTAGGTACAACCGACTATCAAAATGTCGATCGAATCTATCCAGATCAAATATAACGTAACGTATAATATATAGATATAGAAGTATCGAAGGACCGCTTTTTTGTCATATTTGTGAAGTAGGTACGGTCAGCAACAGAAGTCGAATAACACTTTAGTACCGTGTCACACTACGCCATTCATAGTGTTCATACAAATTGTCAAGATAGTTAGATCTCAATAGTTATTATGAAACGGTGATAAAGTGTTAATCGCCTTCTCTTGCCGAATCTACAAACAATAGGAAGTACAATTTGTTGTGTGAAAATTATATCGCTCTGATTCTATATTAACATAAGTATTCGAATTAAATCAAGCAATACACTTTACACTACTTTAATCAATCGGTATCTCGCAGCCGTCTGGTAAAATTAGCCGTTTAACTGGACGCCTAGAGGGCCTAGACCATTGATTAAGCGCTGGCACGCCATGAAACGACTGAAGGACAAATAGCCAAGTCATTGAGCGCAACGTCCAGATGGCTAAACGCCATGTCAGCCGTTTAGCGGCGTTCAGCGCCCGCTCGCTCGTCAGGCCAGCCGTCACAGTGGTGCCTAGTGGCAGTTGCTTCCCTTCGGCTATGGCAGGGATCGTCCTCTTATTCCCAGGGGACAGAACCTGTCAGAACCGCCGCTGCTTCACTGGAGACCGTTCGAAACCCCCGTACGTATCACCCTTACCACCATCGCCGTGTGCGTTTTCCGCAGAAGAGCTATTTATTTCCGGTTGTTACGGGTGATTCCCCACAAAGGGCCTGGATCGAACGATCCATGTGTAAAGTTTCCAGCACGTCATGTCCGGATGTCATATGAACCTAAGTATTGTTTATGACGTCACATTTCAATCATGAGTATCATGACATTTACACATCAGTGAATATTATAATTAAATTCAATATATAAAATAAGCAATATTAAAATTCAATATATATATATATATAAAATAGATAATACTTAGTTGTATCTTGTATAAAAAGATGACAATGTGACGTCATAATAAACCATATACCAATAAAGTTAGCTGACGCCCTGGCCGCCACGTTTAGTAACAGCACCAACAGCACACAAAGTGCTGCATGGGCACCAGTTCTTCCAAACGTAACATTAACATAATTGTTTATTTTCCCTGCCAACTTTAGCCGTTATTCATTAAAAAAAGCAGTAGAAGTAATTTTAATTTAAAAATTCCAAATCACCGATTCAGGCTGTATTTATTTATTCCTATTAATTAATCTGTATAGAATGGTAGGTATTTGTATGTGACCTTCCTTTCCTTATTGGTATTAGGTAAGCATATTTTAAGGCTTTGTTTAGGTTTTGATCGAGGGAACATGGAGGTGTTTCGAAACCTCGACCTGCGGCCCAGGACGGGCCGCCCCTTCCGCCACCCTATTAGTCCGCCACTGCCTAGGCAGTGCCTAGGCATCTAATTGAGCGGACTTTCAATACGCCATGTTGTTAAACGTTGGGTGAGTCTAGTTCAATTAACCACCGGCATTTAATTGGATGCCGGCGTTAAATCAACGGGCTAGGCATTCAATTCAGAGGTGACTTTAACCAGATGGCGGATACACTTTACATTAAGCTCTCTCCAAAGCCGCCGGAGGACGTCTTTCTGGCGGGTTAGATTAGGCCGCAGATGCATGCTGCGGTGAAGTTGCTTGCAATGTTCTTATGCCGGCGCCGGGTAATACCGACACTAGCCCGCCCGGGCCGCACGGCTTGGTGTGTAGCGGGCTTTATTCTCAAAACGGTCAAACAAAACCAAATGTCGTTTTGGATTACAGATGAGCCGGCTATTGCTGTACCGGGCTATAGCTAGCCCGCCCGCGCGCTCTGTCATGATGCTGGGGGATATCTTAGGACTCCAGTTTGAGTACCGTGACGTCAAGCTGCTCCAGGGCGAACATTATACAGCAGAGTTCAGAAAGGTACATACATTTATGTAACGTGCCCTCGAAGTTACTGACATTTTAAAAATCGATCTTTACCATACTATTAGGTGTTTTTAAGGTTGGCAACCCCGTAAAGTAAAAAGACAGCCAGTGAAAGAAGACAAACATTCAAATCAACAATCTTGTAACTTATTACTTGCGCTTTGCTCGTAATTCCGTTGTGCTCACAGATTACAGTAGTGTAGACTGATAGATTTTAGCCTGAAAAAACTGAGGGTGTGGTGTGATGAGGTGGGATATTTCACATTTTATCTTGCTATATTTTTCAGATAAATCCGATGGGCAAAGTTCCTGTTCTACAAGACGGAGACTTCATATTATCAGAAAGGTATGTTTATATGTTTTTTTAGTTTGGTAGTACAAATAAAACATATAAATTAGATAAGTCAGTACTTTGGAGTTATGGCCCAAACCACCCAAACTCCTCATGCGTTTCTCCCATGTAGGACGGACTGTGCCGCGCAGCGGGACGTATATGCTATGGATGATGATGATGACGGGGTACTGAAATGGCATATTTTATTGCCTTTTCAGTGATGAAGCTGGTTCTTTCTAAAGAAACCAGATGACAAACAAGCTGACCACCTAGTGGTAAGTGCAGGGGCGTAGCTACCGCCGTATGAGCCGTATCAATGATACGGGGCCCCCGGGTTACGGGGGCCCCGAAAGTGTACAAAAAAAAATCATAAAATATTATTTCCAGAAAAAAAATGTGATCCAAAAGAAAACCACCGATGGGGTACCCAAAGGACCCTCGTGTATGTTTTTTAAAAATTTAGTTTTCAAGAAAAAACCTTTTTTTTGTTGATAGTAGATACCCTAAATGTTGTAAACGTTTTAAAATTTCTCTTATCCTACAGGCCTATTTTTTTTGTAATTATTATTATTATTGAATTAACTGTAACTGTAATACTAGATTTTAAATTGATTTTAAGACACTTTTTGTACATTTTTCTTTGTAAATTATCTGTTGTTAATAAGTGAAAAGATTCTTAATAAGTGTTAAAAATTTTAACAAATATTTAATTTCGGAAAATTTCGGAATCTGACCCATTTTAAATTAATAAAATCTCATAATTAGGTATATTCACTTAACGTAGCCGGTTTTTTAGGTTATTGATCCATTAAGTAAACAAGTTTTCGAAATAGATAAAGCAGACAAAAAATAATTATTATTCAAACGTCCAAAAAAAATGTTTTCTCAAAAAGCCATGAGCCAATGGAGGGTCATTCATGGTGTTCATTTAGACATGAAACCCGACACTTTGTGTAATTATCATAGGGCCCCCAAAAAATTTTTGATACAGGGCCCATCTAAAGCAAGCTACGCCACTGGGTAAGTGGTAACCGCCGCCTATAGACACCAGCAATAACGAGGAAAGAATTTGGTAATGCAGGTGCGTTGTCATCCTGAGGCCTGAGGTGAAATTCCTTCCATGCCCAGTAATTTCACTGGCTACCTTTCCCTTCAATCGGAAACACAGCGAAGTCTTTGTTTATTTATTTTTTTGTTTATTTTGTCATGTAATTCATTTTAGTCATGCGATACTAAAGTACTTAGTGTCTAAGTACGGCGGCGAGCACCGCGAACGCCTGTACCCGAGCGAGCTGCGGGCACGCGCGCTAGTAGACCAGGGCCTCTTCTTCAACTGCGGATATCTGTTCCCCAAATTCGCTGTAGTGGCTGTAAGTAGTACCGAAATAATAATAATTCATAAAAAAATATTAAGAGAAATGTGTCCACAAAGATTTACATAAAATATCTTACAATTTATACAATAAAAAGTGTGAATTCATACAAGCTGCCTGAATTGCGTTAAAAGTTTAATTCCTGTGCTTCAGGCGATAAAGCTGACATACTATTTTAGTTATCTAGTCTAGATACAATTAATTAAAGGAAAGGTATAAAAGAGATGTGTCATAAAGGTATGGAGACCCGGCCAGTTTTATGTATACTATACTAAAAAATAGGTAAAAATATGCAAAACAGTGTTTAATTGCCCATTTTCTTTTTATTTGCTTTGTTGCGTGGTACAAAACAAGATTTTTGTAGAGAAAAAGCAACACAGCCAAATATTCATTATGGCGCCTATGTCACTTTGGTTACGCTAAGTTGACTTGTATGTCGCCCGCCATATTGCCATAGTGAATAACGGTGAAATCGATGAAAAGTTACAACCTGTACAAACAAATTATGCATGAAAACGAATTATTAGTATTTTTTACGGATTCAGGAGATTTCTCCTGATTTTTTGAGATACTGTACATATACCTGGCCGGATATGAAAGATCTCTTTTACTTAATATTATTTGCATCCTATGCTTGTAATACGACATTAAATTAAACTATTTGTTCATTGAAATGTTGTACAACTTTCAAATAGATCTTATTTGTTTAATAATTTGATAACATTTCTATGAAATAATGCAACCAATATTGTAATTTAAGCCCCACCACCAGTCGTATTGTCGTCACCAACCTGTGTATTAGTTTTTTACAGTTGTAATATTTATTTATTTTTTATACAACTAGATGACAAACAAACTGACGGCCCACCTGATGGTAAGCGGTTACCGCCGCCTATAGACACCTGCAATAACAAGGAAAAATCACAAAAAAAGAAAAACAAAAAGGGGAAAATAAAGAGGATAAAAGAGGAAATAATTTAATTTGTAAATACAGTGTTACAAATATCCGAAATAAAATTAGAAGAAAAAAATATGATGATAATGATGAAATATTTCAATCCTTATTTAAAATGCTGAATATTCGCGGGCTATCGCCATACATAAGTCACAGATTACATTTATTATGATTATGATTACAGTACATAATTCGCCGCTTAACCAACGGAATGCCTAGCCCATTGATTATACGCCGGCATCTAATTGAATGCCTAGCCCGATATTTAATTGAACTGGACTCACTTTACTATTGAATGGAACGTCTTGTACTGAAAAGTTTTGGTTTGATAGCTAGGTTCAAGGTTATTTTTTTAACTTATAACCGACATCGTTTTAGTTCTAAGCGGTCATAAAAAATAATCTTGAACCTACCAATCGCTCAAACAGACACAATAGCTCTTCGATTTAAGCGACCTGCCTAGGCGTCCAATTGAATGGCTTTAAACGAGACAGCTGACATAACTTTAAGCCATCTGGTTAAACGTTGCCCGCAATGACTTTGCTAGTTGTACTTCAGCCGTTTGATTGGATACCGGCGTTCAATAAACGGGCTAGGCGTCCTGTTAAGCGGCTTATTTAACCAGAAGGCTGCGACACATATATTATGACAATACCCCGCGAATATTCGGCGTATTCTTATCTTACTGTGGGGGCCATGACTAAGTCACTTCGACCCATTGGGATCTTTTGTGCCTCCCCTGCGTTTACTCTTCCTGTGTCCAGAATATAGATGCCATTAGCCTTACTCTATCTTTAGGCAGAAAGAGCCTGTAGTCTTCTGGCTTTGGATATGCCACTTCCAGAAGGCTCATTCTGGTTCTAGCCAGGGCATCACAATGACGCAAGAGATGCATCATTGATTCCTGGCATTCACCAAATGCTCGGCAAAGTTGCGTTGGGGAGAGTTGCATTTTATGTAGCATTTGGTTAGTAGCAAAATTCGGCCTATTAAACTAAACTTTGCTGTTTATTATGAAAAATAAATCGTGAACAGATACCAAGCCTGCTAGAAGGCATCAGCGGTGTGACGCCGCAACAGTCACGCGACATCAACGAGGCGTTCGGCGTCATCGAAGCTTACCTCCAGTCCCGAAAATATATCGCCGCCGACCATCTGACTCTCGCTGACCTCTCCGTCGGTGCCAGTGCTACGGCCGCGAGGGTCCTACATAAGCTAGACAACGAAAAGTAATAAACAATACGTATTAAAGCGATACCTCGTCGGAACTAGCGACACCACTTGATTTATATTAATTGTGGTGAATATAGAACATAATAAACAAAAACGCTTTAGTGAATGACTAAAGAATGGTATTTATAATTTTTTGAGATGTGCTCGGTATATGATATTCCTCTACATGTAACCTATTTTTTCATCATTGCCGAAAGTGGCCACTTTTAACAATAATAAAAAATTTGGTTACTTGTAGGTAGACACGTTATACAAGATACATCTTTAAAAATGACAAATACCATTCTTTAGCAATTCTCTAAAGCGTTTTTGTTTAGTATGTTCTAAATTGACCATAATTAATAACAATCAATTGGTGTCGCTAGTGTGCACGAGGTAGCCCCTTAAGTCCAACAATTACATAAACAAATAGCAATAAGTTAACCATGATTCAGACTTTATGATTTTCTCTAGTCTTAACTCATTTTTCGTTAAAAGCTAGTCTATCCTCACAATGTCGTCACTCGAATCAGTTTCACCTCATAGAAGTAACTTGAAAGAGATTGTCATCATATATTTGGCATTTAACTCTCCGAATATGTTAGGAATGCTTTAGACATGGCTGTATAGGCACAGATTAATAGTATAGGTGCGTTCAACGAAGAACTTCCTGCACGCGCAGGGTAGCCGGTAGCGCATATGTGTACCTACGTGTGCGCATTTTAGTATAGCCGTGTGATCTACTGTTCTACACAAATGTTATTGCTCGTTTTCACTAATATTTGCTTAACGTTAAGTCTCTTAGCGATTTTTAGCTCAGTTTATCCAAAGGAGATAGAATGAAACAGAATCGACTTAAATGTCTTATTTTATTACAGACTACCACGAACTATCGACTGGATAAATCGTTTGGAAGAAGAATCGTTCTTCAAGACTATTAATGCCGAAGGAATAGCTTATTTATCAAAGTTAATCAAAGGTGCTTGGGGAAAAAATAAGATGAAGTCTAAGACATAACAGTTTGCTATTAAATTATTAGTCAAAATTAATTAAATAATTAAGAATTTGATTGCATATATTATTATATTACCTTGTTTTATTGTATTGGTTAGAAAATAAAGTCCCTCATCCTTCCCCTGTAGGTCGACGATGGACCTTACCGGTGGTGACGTCCTTCCCCCTGTATTCATATTTACCGATATATCTATGGACCATAGTAGTAGCTGGACCGCTGGACGACACGTACGAGACGAACCAATCTCGAGAAAATACTAATCTAAGCTAAAACCCGTCGTAAAATTAAACCTGATTGTTACAACCAACTTGTATACGGGGTGGCACATTTAGATCGGTCAGTATGGAAAAGTCTGAAACTATAAGACATACGAAAATCTCTTCTTAGTAACCAACCATGTCATCGATTTTAGTAATAAGAAAAACTGCATTCATACATTTAAAAAAGAAACATGAACTCAGCTCGGGAATCGAACCCGGACGTTTTGAAAAATAAAACTAACACTATTTCTATTTAGATATCGAATGTGTAGGTTTTAAGCAGTAAATGTTTCTATGAAACATATTGTGTTATATGAATAAAATGCATTGTTTTCATATCCTTTACTTTATTTTACTAAGTGTTGGAAATTACCACCATTAACCACCATTAACCACCATATGAGGTTTATCACGCCTATGTTCAAACAAAGACGTTCCAGTTTCAAATGAGGCTTATCACGTCTTGGTATCTACATACTCATTCTAAGTGGGCTTTTCAATTGATTATTATAAAGTTAAGCATGTTTAATAGAAGTAAGCAATTACAATCATAGATAGATAATATTATCGCAGAAAACAATATGTAAAGCAGTGTATGTAACAAATTGCGACACCAGCCTTAAGAGCTACAAACAACCATAGAGACAATTTTTCGCAACTAAACGAGTTGAAAGTTGTAATTTCGAGCACTTAACAAAATAAATAAAGGATATGAAAACAATGCATTTTATTCATTTAATGTTTCATAGTAACGTTTACTGCTTAAGACCTACACAATCGATATCTAAATAGAAATATGTCTTAGTTTTATTTTTCAAAACGTCCGGTTTCGATTCCCGAGCTGAGTACACTTTTTTAAAAAAATGTATGAATTCAGTTTTTCTTATTACTAAAATCGATGACAGACATGGTTCCTAAGAAGAGATTTTCGTATGTCTTACAGTTTCAGACTTTTCCATACTGACCGATCTAAATGTGCCAACCTGTATACCAATAACTAGGTGTACCTATTAAAAAATATATTTTTGGCTCTTTTTAGTACCCACTTACACAGAATGACGTTAAGTTTGAATAATAGGTGTCCGAAACCTTAAAAAAATATTGTATCCTATTTTCTTTTGTTTTTTTTCTTTGAAAATAAATGAGAAGTGGTTTAAACAAAAAAAAGTCTGCCCTATGGCGCAAAATGGTGCTTCTGATGTGCAAAAACTTGCATTTCTCTGATAAGGGAGAGCGGGGTAATTGCTGACGCGGGATAACTCCAGACAAGGGTGTTTACCATATAAATATTAACACTTGAAAATCTATTTCTACCTTGATATTTAGAGGTAGGTTCACCCCTAAGAACCCGTACCTAGTGCCTGGCGACGGGCATGCTTATCATCATATAAATTACATAATTTGACTCTTCTGTTTTGTCACCTTTTCGACATTTATTGTGCACCTGGTACTTCAGGTCATCGCGGTCATGACCCGGTGATGATGATTATGAATGAAAACAGCTGTTTTCGAAATCACCCTTTTATATTATATCATGTTTAAATTCGTAAAACAAAAGTAATTAGTCACATTGATTATCCAAGGTGGTTTCATGCACAGATTAGAAATAGTATGGCCCCCCTGGCTTGTGGCAAAAGGTTTTAGCACGCCAAACACAGATCAGATAATAGTAGACGCCAAAAACATCGTAAGTGTCGTTCCATTTTCCAGAACGTGATTTTTTTATTTCTTCAGTATGGCTATGGCCTCGTATTTGTTCGTCGCCCATTATGTGTATAATGGCTTTCTTAATACTAGATTTTACCTGAGTGCCATCTAGCGAATGTTTTGGTGAGCTTTTCCCCAAGAGGCAAGACTTGCTTGAGCAATCAGAGTTTGCTAAGTGGTTTATTTTACTAGCCCTACATGGCGTGGTAATTATTTCTTGTTTTTCAGCGTGTGAAAAATCCGGTACAGTTCCATTAAGGTTATTTCTATTTTTTCTTAGGGTAATATTTTTTTTTGAACTTGAATTACATATCTTGGTTAAATATTTTGTCTTTGCCTTGTTGTTATATAGTAGGGTTTGAAGTTTAGAGTTTTCCATTAATAAGTTCTCTATTTTATTTTCGGCTATTTATAATTTATCTTTCAGTTCTTTATTTTGTTTTTCTAATTTTTCGATCCTATCTTCCATATTTATAATAATAAATAAATAAAAATAAAAAATAAATTTATTTTCCTTAGGCCTGGGCAGCTGTTATTCAATCTACTGTTTTGTGACAAAGACATGATATCTGTATATTTATCGTCGCTAAAGACTCAAAAGAATTCGTTGTTGATATATTTATAATACAGTTTTCATTTTGTACTCTTTCCCAACACTGTTCACATTTCCATTAAAATGCTTTGTTATCTTTAGTCATTAGGTAGAATCGTTTTTCTGATACATTTGTGCATTTTACATTATAGTTTTGTGCACAATCCATACAACATAATAAGCTGCGTTTTAATATTTTATTATTGCATTTTCTACATTGTGTCTCCATCATGCGGATTTTATTAGATAGTTTGGTAAGTACGTTTAATGTTTAGATATATGCGCTATATGCGCGCGGTTTCATACGCCACACTTACAGTAGATGACAGCACTAGACATACAATTTTGATGACAGTTGAGCATGTGCCGGCATGTGGGTAATCAGATGATTTTTGTTTACATTCAAATTGTCAATACTTATTTCGTGAAATTATATTTTACTTATTGCTTGTCACAGTTTATTATTATCACGTTTGCTTTTCAACATTGTAACTCGACATAATATATCAAGGTAAGAATAATGTTTGATGTAATTACCTATCGTTTGTACTACCATGATCCGAGATCCGAGATACAGATGATCCGAGATACTCCTTAATTTGTAGTATACATTATAGCTTTTGTGCCTATCATTTGTCACTTTTGCTTATCGGTACCTTTAGTTTTTTAACACTTTTTACAATATATCGATATGTTGATTTTTAAATAATTTTTATACACGGACCCAATGTTTCTAAAGGCACAGTGGCCATTCAATTGGACGCGTAGGTAGGTAGTTTAAATCTAACAGCTTTTGTGCGATTGTTTGCACAGCACGTAGGCACGGTGGCCTGACCAGAGCCCCAGAGAGCGTTGCGAAGGCGCCCAGATTGCACACTACTGCGTCCAGTGCATCGGCGACGGATGGCGGAAGTGGCGGCAGCTTCCCGCTCACGTTTCGCCTCTTCTTTGCTACCTATATACTCCTGCCACGACTCTCGATCAACCGCAACGCTTGATACCGCCGCGGCGGTATCTTGTAGAAAACCGTCCCTGTGGTTCAGGCAGCGGTAGGACACGCGAGGCTCGCTTCAGAAGCTCGTCGAGCGACGATGATGACCTGCGAGGAGGCGACGATAGGTCCGTCGCCGCCCGATGCCAGGCAGGCGACTTAGCCGCCACCCGCCGTATCTCCGCTGGGGGACTATCACCCCCAGCTAAGGCACCACTCCCACCCTGCCTCCCCTAGCGGTGAGGATTACCTCCCGCAGGGATTCGTCGTCGACCGCATACGCAACTTTTGCGCGCGGGTCGTTCGACGCGCCCCCCAGCCCGCCTAGTCAGGCCTCTTATTCCTATACTGACACTTTACAAAATATTTTCACTGTAATAGACGCGCACTCGCACCCACTTTGGGTAATAGCTGAAAATCAGTGTGTTGCTTGTCAGCTGTGCCCACTACCGCTGAGCTATGGCCCCTTTGCGTTACTGCAGCACACACAAGTAATCTTTCTTACTCTATCTATTTAACTTTAATTTGTAACCTATCCACTATGTCGTTGTTTTTACTAAAATGAATTGTATGATTTTATATTACGTGTGTGCCTTTAATGCAAATAAACTTTTTATCTATCTATATGCGGCCGTCACAGCCGCCCGCCTACCAGCGAGCCACGCAACCCCTCCAGCTGCACCCGCCGCGCCCGGCGCACGGCCGGGGCGCGCAGGTACCCGCCCATTGTGGTCGAGCGCCTAAGAGGCTGGACGCGCTACTTCCGGGAGTTGACCGCCATGCTCGGCCACCCACCTAACGCCCGAACCTTCAAGTCGGGCATACGCTTCCTCCCCTAGTCGCCGGAGGAGTACCGGGTGGTGCAACGCCACGTAGCAGGACCCCACAATAGTGTGGTTCTGCTTCACCCCGGCGAAGGAGCTGCCGTCAAAGGCCGTACTGCGCGGCCTCCCCGCGGACACACCGCCGGAGGCCATCCAGGCCGCGCTGGCGGACCACGGCTTTGACCTGACGCACTGCCGCCACATCACGCCCTGTCGGGGCCGCGCCAGCTGTTTGTTTTTCCTACAGTTGGCGCGCCTCGACCGAGAGGAGCTCTCCCGCTTATATGCGGTGACTGAGCTCCTCTACATGCCCGGGGTGACAATTGAGGGGTGGAGAGGCCGAGGAGGCCCCGCTCAGTGGCTCGGGTGCCAGGCGTTTGGCCACGCGTCTGCCAAGTGCGTCAGATGCACGGGCGACCACATCGTGGCCAATTGCCCGCGCCCGAGGGACCAGCCGGCAACGTGCGCGAACTGCGGGCGCCCGCACCCCGCGAACGACCGCCGCTGCCCGGCTTTCCGGAAAGTGGCCCGCAGATCGGGGAATAAACTTCAAGCCCCCGATACCCGACAAGCCCTCCCAAAGCGCGCCGGTCCAGCGCGCTGCCCCCAGGCGGAAGCCTCCGCCCCCCACCAAGGCCCCGCGCACTGCGGCCGCGCCTACTGGGGGCGGGCTCGCTTCCTCCCAACCCCCCGCGGACGCGCCCGCGGCGGACGGCAAGCGCTTCAGGCGCCGCCGAAACCGCCGCCGCGGACGCGTCGCCGTACCTGCGGCCCAGATAGGCACCCAAGGGGGGAAGAGGTTTTCATCGCGCTTGCGACGCCCCGACCACCGGAGAGCCGAAAGCTCTCTAGCGAAGCTGCTCGGGTAATGAGCCATCGCTCGAGGCCCGTACCCGCCGAAGACGGCGAAGAAAACCCACAGCAGCGACTCTCGAGTTTCGACCATCTTTACGACTACGGTCGAGAAGGAGAGGTTGCCCCCTATCACGGCGTTCAGCGCCAGCTCGCACTTCAGGGCATCCGCCACTACCAGGGAACGTCCTCTGAATCCCAGGGTACAGAACCTGCCAGAACCGCCGCTGCTTCACTGGAGACCGTTCGAAACCCCCGTATTACCCTTACCACCATCGCCATCTGCGTTTTCGGCAGAAGAGCGACTTATTTCCGGTTATTACGGGTGTTAGCCCATACGGGGGCTCCATAAATAGGGTTGCCATCCGTCCGGGTTTCCCCGGATTTGTTCTAGTTCCGGCGTCCGGGGAGCGTCCGGGCGGGGCTCCATTTGTAGTCCGGGTTTAAAAAGTCTTGGGCAGCCCGCAACACACGCACTGTGCTCGCTGGATTTAAAAAATTCTAACTGATTATTAGAACAATTTGTAACTGTAATACCTACTAAGATTCTGTTTTGTTACGCACATCTAAAATGATGATAAAAGATAACTATATTTAATTTAAAGGTCTGAAAATAAATAATAAGGTGATTTATGAGATTTGTTGGACGGATTCCCCACATAAAAACTGTTTTTTATTACACTGACTATGTTTAAAAAAACCTGTTGGCATGTCCGGGTTTTGGGCTCTAAAATCCGGAGTTTTCACGCGTCTTGTCCTGGTTGCCAAATTATAGAGATGGCAACCCTATCCATAAAGGGCCTGGATCGAACGATCCAAGTGTAAAGATTCTTCTACTGCTCTTTCTAAAAATCCTCCTCGATGCACTGGACAGATTGCAGCGTCGTGCTGTCCGTATCATTGGCGACGTAGAGGTCACGAACAACCTTGAGCCTCTACAATTATGTCGAGACATTGCGTCGCTAAGCGTTTATCACGGAGAGTTCTCTAAAGAGCTTTCCGACCTTATCCCACCTTCCTTCTTTACTAGGTGGTAGGCCCGTATGTAGGGTCGTCTGGGTAGGTACCACCGCCTTTCTTATTTCAGCCGTGAAACAGTTTGCTGTGTTTCGGATTGAAGGGAAAGGTAGCCAGTGTAATTACTGGGCATGGACGGCATTTCATCTTAGGCCCCAGGATGGCAACGCACCTGCAATAGCAAGTGATTTTTCCTTGTTATTGCAGGTGTCTATAGGCGGCGGTAATATCGAACACTTACTAAACTAAAGTAAAGGATATGAAAACAATGCATTTTATTCATTTTAGACATCATGTTTCATAGTAACGTTTACTGCTTAAGACCTACACAATCGATATCGAAATAGAAATAGTAATAGTTTTATTTTTAAAAAAGTCCGGGTTCGATTCTCGAGCTGAGTACACGTTTTTTATAAAATGTATGAATGCAGTTTTTCTTTTTACTAAAATCGATGACATGATTCCTAAGAAGAGATTTTCGTACGTCTTATAGTTTCAGACTTTCCCATACTGACCGATCTAAATGTGCCACCCTGTATACCGGCGCCGGGTAAACCCACCGACACTAAGCCGCCCAGGCCGCACGGCTTGGTGTGTAGCGGCTTTATTCTCAAAACGGTCAAACAAAACCAAATGTCGTTTATTACAGATGAGCCGGCTATTGCTGTACCGGACTATAGCTAGCCCGCCCGCGCGCTCTGTCATGATGCTGGGGGATATCTTAGGACTCCAGTTTGAGTACCGTGACGTCAAGCTGCTCCAGGGCGAACATTATACAGCAGAGTTTAGAAAGGTACATACATTTATGTAACGTGCCCTCGAAGTTACTGATATTTTAAAAATCGATCCTTACCATACTATTAGGTGTTTTTAAGGTTGGCTACCCCGTAAAGTAAAAAGACAGCCAGTGAAAGAAGACAAACATTCAAATCAACAATCTTGTAACTTATTACTTGCGCTTTGCTCGTAATTCCGTTGTGCTCACAGATTACAGTAGTGTAGACTGATAGTTTTTAGCCTGAAAAAACAGGGTGTAGTGGTATTTTGCGTTTATTTACTGCTGAAACATATTTCACATTTTATCTTGCTATATTTTTCAGATAAACCCGATGGGAAAAGTTCCTGTTCTACAAGACGGAGACTTCATATTATCAGAAAGGTACATAGCTGTTGTACCTAATTACTTACTTCTTTATCGACCCTTACCAGACCGGAGCCGCAACGGCGAAGCATCCTCAACAATAAAATGTGTATTAGGTATATATTGGCCCCATTAATTTTCTTGGACCTGATGCTTCACATGTCTAGTACTAAAATAACATATGATAAGTAAGTACTTTGGAGCTATGATGGCCCAAACTCCCCATGTGTTTCTCCCGTGTAGGAAAGACTGTTCAGCGGTAGGTATATGCTGATGATGGGGTACTTAAATGGAATATTTTATTGCCTTTTCAGTGTTTTGAAGACGGTTTTTTCTATACAACTAGATCGCAAACAAGCTTAGCTTATGGCCCACCTGGTGGCAATAACAAGGAAAGAATTACTTGGTAATGCAGGTGCGTTGTCATCCTGAGGCCTAAGATGAAATTCCTTCCATGCCCAGTAATTTCACTGGCTACCTTTCCCTTCAATCGGAAACACAGCGACTGTTTGTTTTATTTTATTTTTGTTTATTTTGTCATTTATTTATTTTTATTTATTATTGTCATGTAATAATAATATTAATATCTAATAATATCTTAATTTGCATAAAACATGGTACAATAATGGTCTTATGATTAAATGTTTCACATGCATGTTTAATCGATCTGTCGATAAGCAAATATTTTTCGTCGTCATATAGATAGGTACTTATTAGTTGTCACAGTATTTATATAAATCAAAATTAATCACATGAGTAGTTACATTAAATGTAAACAAAGATGCACAACACAATTTTAATAATAACCTTTGAGGATCAGAAATAATACTCACGAACACAGTATAAGCACTTCTGAAGTCAATAACAATAATGAACAACACATGTTTAAGAAATTAGTCAATAATAAATAACAATCAGATTTACATGTCAGTCAATTTCAAATTCAATTTTTAATGATAATTTATTAGCAATTTTATTAAGATGTCCGTTGGGACCAAATTTAATAAATTGATTAATGACATAAAAACAATACCCAATTAAAATTTTGAATAAAATATTTCAAAAAAGAGACAATGGTTGATTTTAAATAAAATTTGGAAGCAAATTAAATAATAGAATACACATATTAAAACTATTTCTACTGAAGCAAGTTGTAGTTGCTGGTGGTACGGACAATTTCCAAGGGTATCTTCTTAATCCCAAATCACTATTATTAGTTTTTTTGACAAAAACGTTCATATTTCTCTTAGTAAATATTAAGATTTCAAATATAATATAGCGATGGTAGTGCGAGAATATTTAGTTTTTTAAAGAGAGGTCTACATGACTCCAATTGCCCTACACCACAAATTGATCTAACACATTTCTTTTTCAAAACGAAGACTCTATTAATGTCTGTTGCATTGCCCCACATAACCAGACCATATCTCAGTATAGAACCCACATGACCGTGGTATGCCATTAGAGCCGTTTTTTGGTTGGCTAGCTGCGTAAGACGATATAGAGCGTACACAAACCTATTTATCCTTTGGAACACCATATCGACGTGATTATGCCATGTTAGTTTTGAGTCTATTACTACACCGAAAAACGTCGCAGATGTGGTAAGTGCTATAGGCTCATTACGATGAAGCACTGCAAGAGGCAATGGCTTTGTGTTATAAAATTGCATATATTTCGTTTTATTGGTATTTATAATTAGACTATTATTTTCAAGCCAGTCAGCTATATTTCTAATCTCATTATTTATTTCATCATTATAAGGTTTGATTTTTGATGTATCGTTTGCGATATGTCATCAGCAAATAGTGTAACTGGATATTTTCAGATCATCAGCAGAGGCCCCAGTATGCTGCCTTGTGGTACGCCTGATTTATTAATCTTATCATCCGATTTGTGTGTGACGCTTTGAAGTTTTTCATTCGGTTTTGTTATTTCCACAAATTGTAACCCATAGCAGAGATAACTTTTCACCCAATCGATAGCAGGCCCTCGTACGCCATGATGTTCGAGTTTTGTCAATAGTGTATTATGATTGACGAAGTCAAAGGCCTTACTCATATCAAACAAAATGGTATATACGGGAATCCTCTTGTCAATTAGTGTGCTTATATTCTTAATGAGAGAGTAACAAGCCCGTGCTGTTGATCTTCCCTTGCGAAATCCATTTTGCTCCTCTCTGATTGTTTCATTTTTTGTCAGAAATGATGTCAATCTCGCATGTATGACCTTTTCGAACACCTTTGATAAAATAGGGATGAGAGCAATTGGTCTATAATTGTTCTTGTCAGACTTTTCGCCACGTTTAAATAAAGGCTTGACAATGGATATTTTAAGCGAACTTGGAAATTTGCCCTCCATAAAACTACCATTCACAAAGTATGTCAACATTGGCGCCAACTGACTAGCACATAGTTAGACTACTCTAGTACATATCGCATCATATCCCGTAGAATTCGTTTTATTAAGGAATTTTATGATTTTAATTCATTCATTCTTATCCGTTGGTGTCAAGAATATGGATAGTAATTAAAATAGAATAAAACTAGAAAAATTTCACGTCCTGAGGCAGGAATCGAACCCGCGACCTTTCGCAATCCGGGCGACTGCTCTGACCACTGAGCCACCCAGGACTTGGGATATCCCTGTGAAATTCTTCTAGTCTATCTTGTATTTGCGTTTATGAGCTAACGTCCACCCTACAATGTCGAAATATTCTATTTCAACATCCGAAACGAGTATTTTTACAAATACTGACGATTCGGTTAAGTTGGGGCAGTGCTTTCAAATATTCTTAATTTTTGATTTTAACATTATTATAAATGTTTGATACTCGTTTCGGATGTTGAAATAGAATATTTCGACATTGTAGGGTGGACGTTAGCTCATAAACGCAAATACAAGATAGACTAGAAGAATTTCACAGGGATATCCCAAGTCCTGGGTGGCTCAGTGGTCAGAGCAGTCGCCCGGATTGCGAAAGGTCGCGGGTTCGATTCCTGCCTCAGGACGTGAAATTTTTCTAGTTTTATTCTATTTTAATTACTAAGTAATTTTTCAAACATTTATAATAATGTTAAAATCAAAAATTAAGAATATAAGAATATGGATGTGCGAGTTTTATCGATGGATTTTAGTTTAATTGCATCATATTGGTTATAAACATTTAAATTAGTTGAATCTATAAAATGATTGTTTAATACAATGTCTATTTCAGTAGGATTGTTTATTATTACATTACTTATTTTAAGGTATTCAATATTAAGCTTATCAAAAGATCTATCTTGATTATTTATAATTTTCCAAGAGGCTTTAATTCATTTTAGTCATGCGATACTAAAGTACTTAGTGTGTAAGTACGGCAGCGAGCACCGCATCCGATCTCTGTATCCGAGAGAGCTCCGGGCACGCGCGCTGGTAGACCAGAGCCTCTTCTTCAACTGCGGATATCTATTTCCCAAAGTCGCTGCAGTGGCTGTAAGTAGTACCAAAAGAATAATAATAATAATAAATTATAAAAAATATTGAATAAAATGTGTCCAGAAAGATTTACATAAAATATCTTACAATTTATACAATAAAAAGTGAGAATTTATACACTCCGAATTGCCTGAATTGCGTTAAGAGTTTAAAACCTGTGCTTCAGGCGATAAAGCTAGCATACTAGTTCAGTTATCTAGATACAATTAATTAATTAAAAGAAAGGTAAAAATTTACATAATATTATTTGCATCCTATGATTATCTCCTCAGTATGTTTGTAGGACACATTAAGTAATAAATTATACAGGTGGTGACAGTAATACGATATTAAATTAATATTTAATATTAAGATTTAAATTCTTCATAGAAATTTTTTGCAACTTTCAAATACATCGTTTTTCTTTCAAATATTCGTTTGATTATTTTATACCAGGTATTGCTACGAAATAATGCAGCTTAAGTTGTAATTTAAGCCCCACCACCTGTCGTATTGTCGTCACCAAACTGTGTATTAGTTTTTTTACAGTTATAATAATTTAATTTGTAAATAAGCACAGTTTGTTACAAAAATCCGAAATGAAATTTGAGGCGGTCTGACCCGCCGCTATAGATGTTCACAATCAAATCAAAAGTAGTAGGAAAAATATGATCACATCCTTATTTGAAATTCTCAATATTCGCGGGGTATCGCCATACATAAGTCGCCGCCACCTGGTTAAATTCGCCGCTTACCTAATTGCCGGCGTATAACCAACGGGATGCCTAGCCCGTTGATTATACGTCGGCATCTAATTGAATGCCTAGCCCAATAGTTGATTGAACTGGACTCACTTAACGTTTAACGACATGGCGTATTGAATGGAACGTTTGTACTGAAAAGATTTAGTTTGATTGCTAGGTTAAAGGGTATTTTTTATGACCACTTATAACCGACATCGTTTTAGTTCTAAGTGGTCATAAAAAATCGATCAAACAGTTACACAAAAGCTCTTCGATTTAAACGACCTGCCTAAGCATCCAATTGAATGGCTAATTTAAACCAGACGGCTGACGTAACGTTCAGCCATCTGGTTAAACGTTGCCCTCAATGACTTGGCTAGTTGTACTTCAGACGTTTGATTGAATACCGGCTTTCAATCAACGGGCTAGGCGTCCAGTTAAGCGGCTGATTTAACCAGAAGGCTGCGACACATATATTATGAATATTCGGCATATTAAACTAAAGTTTGCTGTTTATTATGAAAAATAAATCGTGAACAGATACCAAGCCTGCTAGAAGGCATCAGCGGTGTGACGCCGCAACAGTCACGCGACATCAACGAGGCGTTCGGCGTCATCGAAGCTTACCTCCAGTCCCGAAAATATATCGCCGCCGACCATCTGACTCTCGCTGACCTCTCCGTCGGTGCCAGTGCTACGGCTGCGAGGGTCCTACATAGGCTAGACAACGAAAAGTAATATTACATACTCAAATAGCAATAAGTTACAACCATGATTCTGACTTTATGATTTTCTGTAGTCTTATCTGATTTAGCGTTAAAAGCTAAAGTCTATCCTCACAATGTCGTCACTCGAATCAGTTTCATCTCATAGAAGTAACTTGAAAGAGATTGGGCCTAATTCTGGGAACACACTTTAATTCTAAATTTAAGTACAGTATATCTCTTTCTCGCAATAAGTAAAAGGAAAAAGATAGCAAGAATCTGTTTAGAGCTGTCACTTAAATTTAGATAGATTTCAAAGAAACCATAGACAATTTTAGACGGCATGTACGGAGGTGCCTCCTAAACACTGCATTTTAACACGTTCAATAAGGTCGAAAATTGAATGCATGTTTCTAAATGTCAAATTATATGACAGCCATCCTTTCCGTATTCCTTTTGATAGAAAGAAATGCACTGAACCTAAATTTAGACTTAGCATGTGTTTACCAGAATTAGGGCCATTGTCATCATTTATTTGGCGCCAAACTGTCCGTAGATGTGTTTAGAATACGTTAGCCATGGCTGTATAGGGTTGATCCTTTGCCTTACCTTTTATAGAGTGCGTTCAAAAAAGAACTTCCTGCACGCGCAGGGTAGTGCATACGTGTGCGTGTACGCGTATATGCGTATGTTCTACAGAAGTGTTTATGCTTGTTTTCACTAATATTTGCTTACGTTAAGAGTCTCTCAGCTATTTTTAGCTCAGTTTATCTAAAGGAGATAGAAAGAGACAAAAGTCGATAAGAGTCACCTAAGCCTACGGAATGGTTAGTGAAAACGGACATAAGGCCCAATGAAACAGAATCGACTTAACTAAATGTCTTATTTTATTACAGACTACCACGAACTATCGACTGGATAAATCGTTTGGAAGAAGAATCGTTCTTCAAGACTATTAATGCCGAAGGAATAGCTTATTTATCAAAGTTCATCAAAGGTGCTTGGGAAAAAAATAAGATGAAATCTAAGACATAACAGTTTGCTATTAAATTATTAGTCAAAATTAATTAAATAATTAAGAATTTGATTGCTTATATTAATCTATTTCTACCTTGATATTTAGAGGTAGGTCCACCCCTAAGAACCCGTACCTAGTGCCTGGCGACGGGCATGCTTATCATGATATAAATTACATAATTTGACTCTTCTGTTTTGTCACCTTTTCGACATTTATTGTGCACCTGGTACTTCAGGTCATCGCGGTCATGACCCGGTGATGATGATTATGAATGAAATCAGCTGTTTTAGGGTTCTGCGACAAGAGTTTAGAAGTAGTAGTAAGTTTGTTATTCATAGCAAAGGTTTTCTTTTTAAAAACACATTCTGCCAGCGTCGCGTCAGCGTGAGAATACAAAAAAAAAAAGAACAAAGTTAGGTAATCAGGACTCAGGACACGCCTGCCTGAAGCAAAGGAAAAACATTGTTATTGTCTAAGTGATTCTATTGAGTTTAGAAGGTAAAACTTAATTAGCTAATAACTCGTAAATGGTGACAGTTAGAAGCTTTCCAATGTTGACATACCTTTTACATGCATAGGTTGCACATGCACGTTTCGGCTAGATAGGGTATAAAACTAACACTTGTATATCATCCTTTTGTATTATATCATGTTTTTGATCAATTATTCAATCAATTATTATATCAATGTCTTTACTTTGTTTTATATTCATACTCTGTACTTATCATAAATTCCACCAATTTAAATTCGTAAAACATAAGTAATTAGGCACATTGATTATCCAAGGTGGTTTCATGGATGGTCCCAACTTATCATAGCAAAAAAAGAAAGTTTAGCTTGTTCATTAATTAAACGTTATTAAAAAAAGATTTTTTTGTCTATTCTATCCAATTCTTTGTATTATTTTGTCTCTATTTTTACAAACAAAACGCTAAGTAAAAGATCAATACTTATTTAGAAACAAAACGCTAAAGTTTGACAGCAAAACTGTCTGTCTACTAGTGGCATCTACCGCATTAGCAAAAAAATAATTAAGAAATAGAACTACTCATAGATGGCGCTTATAGACTGCTTCTTTCTTTTAATTAATCAGGATCTAATTTAAAATTTAACTTTTTAAATGTATTTATAAGTCTTTTTTAAATACTAAGCTAAAATATTAGAATTATAGTAATGTTTATTTACAATACTTGGGTATTTGGGATTCGTATTAGCTGGTTCTAGTGACATCTCGCGACCCTTTAGAGAACTTGTAAGTATTACAATGTCTTGTCCTTGCCGTGCAACTTTCGAACTTAGAACGTCGGATACGGAATTTTGAATGGCTACATTCCCAAGTTGCCACAAACAGAAACGTGTACGGCGAAGTGCGGTCGACTTGTCGATGCGCAGCTGTCCCGCCGCGGTTGTCAATTTTCAGTTTTCACGAAACGCGTGTGTAAATAAACAACTTATTACTTTTCGTTGCGATATTATGATGAAGTGATTAAAAGTTTGTTTTAAAATCGTGCTGATTTACAGTGGAGCGAAGTTTTGAACGAAACCGTAACCGCTTCTCGCAATGACATGGGAGAGCACTCTGTTACCTTTTGAAAAACCTGAGGTATTAAAATGTTTCATGTGGCCTAATTATTGATGCCTTTTTACATATATAAGTGTATTTGTTGATTTTAAGGACTATTGTGATTCATATAGTGACACTTGAAGTTTATACTCGCCGTTTCGACTCGGTCGTTAGTCGTCTACACGTTTAAAAATGAGTGTTTTAAGTGGCTTGAGCAAGGCTGACTTCAAGACAGCGAGCGATGGCCTGCTGGAGCTGCCCGAGGAGAGGCTCCGCGGTCTCATGCGCTCGGAGCCTATCACAGACGTCTACCACGTCGAGCAAACACCCTTTGCAAGGTCAGACTTTTTTCTGTCACGTCACGTGTCTTTGACACAAACCTAACTTTTGTTTTCAACTATGCGAAACTTGGAAATTTACTATCTGATGAAAATTTATCTGATTGTAGTTACCATACAGTCTTTCCCTTGTTTTTTCCTTATCTTACTTGCAAAACAGGTACCACTGAATGTGTTAGAATAATTTAAAGTTTTCTGTTCACTTTCATCCATTGATTACTGTTAAAGGTATAGTTTTCATTGAATTCCTGTATGGACAGACATGAGCAATAAATATTTAATACCCATTTCTGAGAGTTCTTGACTCTCTAAAATGCTAAAATGTCAACTTTAAGTAAATATTAAATACAATACAGTTTTAGGTGCTTTGCCTTTGTGCAAGGCAGTTTCTTTAGATTGTTTGTATCTGCAATTTATGGAGTCCAAAAAAGCCTAATATAGCTTGTATTTGTACAGACGATGGCAAAGCAAGTGTAACAGTTGCACTACGAAAGCCGCCTCTATTACGAACGGAATAAGGGTGGTCTCAAGGTCAAACTGATACGCTTGATGTGCTCTCAACTGTACATAAGTATCTAATACATTCATTGCATTATCAAAATGTTTGCAATGTCATGTAATATAAATTATGCACATGTCTTTCTCAACAAGTGAATCACTGCATAGTATAATAATACAATATATGAAATATTGCGTGATTATAATAACCTGCCCACATTTTCATGGTCAATAAATACTCAATATTGAAAGCTTATATAATATAATAGGCTCTCTTGGATTACATGCTGTCATTGTGCTCCAATAATAACATGAAGTGGCAGATTTGTGAAGAGAATACTGCATGTGTATTATTATTGTCTGCAATGTAATTGCAATTTATTTATCTTGGTGTATTAATGAAGGTCAGACTATTGGTAATATGACTATTCTACCTATTGCTTTAGATATTTCTGGGTTTTCTGTTAGTTTAATTAAATAAGTAAAGTTACTTAAAATTACACAGTGTTAATCTTTTATCCCTTTCCAGTCCTCCGAGCTCACACTTAGTCAAATATTTATTGTGATACCTATTGGCTTCTTCATAGATTATGTAGGTATCAACAAATGTCTTGGTTGTAGTTGTGTACCATTTTGATAGATTACTTACTAAAATAATTATTTATAATTTTATGAATTTTATCATAATATATTCACCTCAAGTTATTTTGGTACATTATACTCCTAACAGAACAAGAGATCCCTTTATTTTATAGAATGTAGACATTATTCATGGATTAATATGTGCTTACCTGCTTAATGATCACATATATAATAATAAGGGATGAACTAAAAAAATCCACCATAAAAAGAATTTTGAAATCATTAAAATAATCTACTTAATTGATCATCATAAGTAATTAGAATTACTTATTGCATAAAATTTCTTAATTAAAATTGTAATACCCTTTCAAGGGCCATTTGAAGTGGTAATGAGAAAAGATTATTTAATGACCACTATTTATGAATGGTTGCATAATTTAATTTCAAACATAATTGTGTAGGTATTGTATAAACATTTTTGACATAATAAGTATTGTCAATTTTTTTTTGCAAACGCAATTGCATGATACTAATTAAAAATAAGTATTTTTAATTATTATTATCATGCAATTGCTTTTTCAGTTAACACAAAATGCATGCAATTTATATAGGATTATTTTCCTGATTATTTACGACTTAACAGTAGATAGGTACTTTGAAAAAAACAGGATTCCTATTCTATCACAAATTGTTATTTTTGCAATATTATCCATCACACAGCAATCATAATAAAACAAGATACCTAATAAAGAAAATAGTTTGTTTATGAAATTGTCTATCTATTTTACAGTGTTTTTTTAAAGGTTATCTATCTGTCTAGACTAGAGACTCAAAGCTCTTATTCTAATGACAATACTGAAGGCTTAGAATATTCTAAGACTGTCATAGTCTTAACACTGTACATTGTGAATACTTGCACCATTTTTCTCTATAATTCTGTTAAAAATTATAGGTTCAAGCATCAGCTTCCAGACACAAATGATTTTTCAATTGTCATAATATGTCTTACCGGAGGGACAACTCCGCTTGACAGATTAAACTGTGTTTTTTAGATTCTTTGTATGACTTATATGAGCTCTATGGGGGTGTATCATGTATACAGTTATTTCCATTCAGACATTCATTCAGTTTAGGGCATACTTCTTAATTTGGGATATAGTGAACTCTATTAGCATCTCCATATAGTTTATGCTGTATCAAAAAATAAGCAGACGTAATTTAATCTGTCAAGTCACAGTCATAAAAATAAATAAATAATACTCCCGATAGTCTTAAGCGCCTTGACAAACTAACTATATCGCCTCAATAAAAAAAATACAAAGCCGCTAAAAGCATTTTAAGTTTTAAGAATCGCAACACTTTCTGTAATGGTTTATTTGTTTTATTTTAAAATTATATTGGAATGCTTTTGTTTACGAGTTTGCACATGGCTGTCTGCGCAGGCGCATGACTGTTTCTTTCCATGCGCTCTGTGACGCGCAAGGTCGCGTGGTGCTGACGTCGCATCGCTGCCATTATCGGTCGTCGCCGTCGCTTCAATCGTCCGACTAATTGCACTTTTTGTCCGTTCGTCGCTATTCTGTTGCTCCCCCTCGCGAGGCCGATCGGAACTGGTTCCGCTGGTTTGTGAAACGAATCCATTTCCCCGTTGCCGGCTGCGTTGCCAGTTATTTCACAGATTTGCTATTGCGTTGCGGTTATTGTACATTGGTTTATTTTTATTTTCTGGGACTACCTATATGTTAAATCAAACTATACAATAGGCGTTGCCGTAACATCAACGACACGGAATGCAGGCTGCACAATGCACGATTAGTTAACTAGTTTTAAACATGTTTTCTAACATTATGATATCTAATCTAGAATGTCATTTTATAAATTTAACGGTTTAAATAACATAATCTTTTATTTGGTGCGTACGTAACGACTCGAAAATAGCCGCGGGTCAGTCAGTTATGGAGAGTTTAAGTGAAATTCAACGTATCAACAAGCGTTGCGGGCTGGCGTTTAAGTAAATGAAAGGAATCGTTTAGTGGCCGCAAGCAGTTATTGGCAATTTCACCGCGCGACGACGCCTAGGGCGGCTCGTTTCCCGGGAGCCTGGTGCAGAGATAGCAGTTTTTGCTCGTCCGGCGTCGCCTGCCGCGCCGTTGCTTGCCGAGATGTAATCGTGGACTTTCTACAGCTGAGCGGTTGGTTGGACGACGAAGCGGTTTCACTTTCGTGCGGCCGCGGCGACGGAATGCGGCCGGACCTCCGACCCGCACCCGCCGTGTCACCGCTGCTCCAACCCGCGCTCCGTGCCTCTCCTGCCCGCAGCCCTTACGATTACACTTCCAACTTGTTTTGCATATGAAATGTTCAGTGATGACCTTATGCATAATGCCATAATATGTATTATATCTTGCCTATTTTGTATGGTGACTTTATCGACGACCACCAAGATAATTGTTATCGAATCAAATCGGTCTCGGTATACAACGCCAGGCTAATTCTGTTACTACAAGTGGCCCGAATACCTGAGCCGAATGCCGACGCCGGCTGGCCAGCTATCCACGCTAATATCTTATTCGTGTCATTAGTGCGAAATGCCAGCACTTTGGCACCCGCGGCGCCGGCCACGACGTTCCCTTGCGGCCGATGCACCGCCCTGGCCACACCAGCTAATTTCGGGATCGTTGCATCACGCATCACTTTCGGTTTCGTTTGTCACGAGGCTATTTTAGATCGAGTGTCGATTATTAGAATGCTGTTTTTAGCCCTGCGAGCCGTTTGCCGCGCGAACCATTTTTGTCTCCATGACTAACTCGTAATGAACTCAGGAAACTTAATTAATTAGCTGTAAAGTCAACCTCGCGTTTCTTATTCAAATAGGCCAACGACAGCTAAATGTGGATACAATAAGGCTAGAGGTGAGTTTCAAAGTCGGTACCAAGTATGCAGCAACTCTCGGCATCGTACAGCAGCTATCTCGAGTTTGCGGAACGAAACCCGATCTGTATGCAGTGGCACACGAGCGAGGCCAACATGGCTGCTATAGCGCCGACAACTGCAGGCGATATATTTTTCTACCCATTTTTACTACCTCTTACCCATTTTTTTACACCACAAAATCAAGCATTTCATGTGTTGGTTAGTTAAAATTGAATACCGCATGTTCGTGCCCTTCATTAGCAAGGCCGCAACATGACATGAGAGTGTTCACCTGCGGCAGGAGTCGAGGGCGGACACCCAAATGTGGTCCGCATATTGTGCAACCGCTACGACACTCCGCAGCACGTGGGCGATCACCAGCAGCTCGAGAACAATCGACGTCTCATTCAAGCAAATATTGGAATGTAGGCTTTTGATATCGTTACAAAACCAAGTGTAACGCTTGTCCAATGTCACCATTGCTTCTGTGTTGACGTCGTTGTTTGGATTGTCTTTATGTAAATATGTTGTCGGGCCGCGATACTCGCTTGTGTGAAGCTGTAGACTGCATATTCGTGTAGGCGACTAGATTTTCCGACACTCGGGTTGGGCCACTCGCTTGTATAATGTAGCCACACGGCATAGCTATGTAGCGAAAGTCTGGCCGACCTTCGGCATCTAGATATGGGCTGTAGTAAGCCCCTTGCAACTTAAGAAACTCGGTACTGTCCTATATTTTAATCAGATGTAGGGTAATTTGTATTTATTATGAAAATATAATTGCAACCTCTGTAATAAAAGTAATGACATAAAGAATTAGCAACTTTGGTTATAATAGCCGCAAGAAGTTTGTATTCAGCATCAGCAGTATCAGCAATCACTCGAAGAGGTCCGGGCCGCCTTGGTTATTCTCTCGATACATCTGTTGATATTGCCATCGCGCCGTCCCTTGCTGACATTATTTTTAGTAGTAACCATTCTAACTATGCACGGCCGAGATTGCATCGCTTATCACTCGGTTAAATTTAGAATCTGATCATTTGGAATGTTGCAGGAGTTGTATGTCTATATATTGTGCTGCTTACAATGAATAGTTTTATATTTGAATTCTCCATATAGCAACTTATTATCTAGGCTAAGATCTTTATATGGGTTATCGAGATTCATAGCCATGCGTGGTTATTAGCGCGCCATGCGGCTGAATCAGGCGTAGCCGTGAATCACGTTTATGAGGCTTGTTAGTGATGTAACTTGCTGGCTGGGCGTTTCCTTGCCGCAGTGAAATTCGGACATGTCCTTAACCCGGCCCTCGTCGCACCCTGTAAGCAAGAGATACTCGTTATGGGTAAAAATACCCAGATTTTTAATGAGGTATTTATCAATATCCGGTACCTGCCTGCTTAAATATATATTTTAAATATATAAAGTATGCGACATAACTAACAAAATAATATCAAAAATATATTGAAATTCTTTTTATATAAATTAATAAAATACACGACTGCTATCAAAAATTGTGATGACTTTTTAACTTCGGAATATAAAATCTTAAAAATTCTTAACTTTTTCTTGGCGAAATATTTCTTTCTTATATTGTAAAATACCCGAACTACTTAGAATACAATCAAAATGAAGTTAAAATTCAGTAAATTTTTTCAAAATAAAACTATTTATTCGCCTTATGTTTGAAAGAACAATAATATTGTCTATTATTATATTTACAATATTTTTGTCCGCAATAATAATTAACTTTTATATTACATGCCCTCGGCAAATTATTTTGGTGCAGGAAAGTTACAAGCTCTTATTTCAGTAACATCAGAGTATGTGTAGTCTCTAATTCTATTGTGTTTTTCCTTCCATTTGAATCATGCTCACTAAACTCGTCAGTATCTTCAATTTACTAACAACTACTATCGCATAATTGTAAATATTGCCCTATATATTCATCACTAACTTCTCCGTGTGACATTATGTCACCAAATTATATTTAAAAAAAAAAGTGAAATTCCAGATGCGCATAACACGCTAGGGGTGAAAATAACCTTTCTCACTTTGAACGTCTACAGCTCACTAGCGCGTCGGTTCTATTACTGCCTGTTGATCAGGGAGAAGAGGCTCAATGACATATCTCGAAAGTACTTAAAAGCGCGACGCGCTGTGGTGATTGATGGAAAAATATTTGTATCACTGGATAAAATTTACCCGTAGCGAGTAGCGCCGAGTTAAACTGATATTGCAGCGTTTACACATTGCTGACATGCAAAATTGCAAAATGAATCTGTGTCAAAATGTATACTTTCAGTTTTATGTTTATTTATAAATTATGATTTTGACTGTTGCGACTAATATAAACCCTAACTTTTAAGTAGATGCATCATTACTATAATAATCAGTTTTTAAAGTGAGCTTATTATCAGAAATTTATTTAGTGGTAGGCAACTAAATCCTCGTACTGTAACAAGTACCTATATCTTTATCACTTTATTTATCTGTGATATTAAGGTCGCAAGAGTACGCGCGCTGCGACCTAATATTGACGTGTCTCGATTACAATGTTTGCTCTCTTGGTGGATAGGGATCACCTCATTTTGCTTATTCTCTTCTGTATCGCCTGTAGGTGTTGCCAGATTTTGGTCGAATGTCCTTTTGTATTACACATAAACCGTTCTTTAAACTTGATAAATGACTGTTTTTAGGCGGGCCGCCTGCAAATGTCAAACCGACGCAGGATTTAACTATCGACCTCCTAATTTGTAACTAATACAAATGTCGACCATGATAGATCTTATGAGCCGGCGTCGTCCTATAGAGTTATTGGAGCATTCCTCACGCGGGATTTATCGTACGTCGACTGACGCTGCGTAAATATAATTAGAGGGGCTATTTATCAGCTCGGCGGAAGGGCGTTCGCTATCGCCGTCGTAAATCTAGCACCACCGCTGACGGCTCAATCCGGCGAAGAAATGGAATGTCATGCTAATGGTAAGGTCTAGGCGAATTTGTCCGTCGGCCAGCCGGATCTATCACCCATACGTTACAATCAAGCGGGATTACTTTCGACCCGGATTATTTGCGTAGACGGGACGGGACTAGACTGTTCGTCTTCAGGATTAGATTAATTTATGACGGCTCTAAACATCGCTATACTTGGCGTAACGTCGGCATTCCTCGCAAACGCATTAGTAGCCTCGCGTAGCTTTGCTATGCAGCTAACACTATCGATAGGTAAGTAAGGGTGTATTAAAACTGTTTAACGGAACGGTGTTTTACATTGCTGTGTAAAGTATTGTCGTATATATGATTAAACGCGTGTAAAATACGGTAAAGTGATTTTATTTCAAATGGTTTTCTATTTTACTTATGAAGTAGAGATTACTAGTCTCTTAGAAGGAGTGGTTGGTTATAGCCTGACTAATGAATGCATGCATGATTTCGCGGAAGGGGCACGCGTGTCTCGCTAGTGGGGTGGTCAGGCGCAGGCAAATCCGCATTAGCATAAAGCGTGATCTCGCGCCGGCGGCGCCCTGCGACTAGCCACGGGCGCAAGCTTGCAATCTCCGCTTACCTTACCTTTAATAAATGTCACTACCAACAATAATAATAAAGTTTAACAAAAAAAGTAAAAAGGAAATAAAATGTTAACTTTGAAGTCAATGTCACTTGAATGTCAGCGATCTCAAAAAAGTCGAAAAATGTACAAATAATAAGTTATAAGGAAATGTAATATCAGTCTCCCTTATCGAAACTAACAATAAAATTACACATCAGCACATGCAAATCACGTTTCCTCAATGTCATCCTTTATTATTTTATTATATCTGTCTGCTGTTTATGTGTCCGTGTTATTGTGGCGAGCTCATAAAAATATTCTTTCTCTTACAAAACGCGAACATGAATATTTAATGGGCCATCCGTCGCAGCCATGACCTTTATTTTAGCCTTTCCCCGCGGCCATTGTTCTTGCAGATCTGTCTGGATCTATCTAATGTTGCTCGTTTTGTTTGCAGGTAAGGTGCAGCACCTATGTGTTGGTACTACATATATGTAAGTAAGCGTTTCCAGACTGAAACTGCTTGAATGCTTAGGTGATTTTGTTTGTGGGTAATTTAATGTTTTTTTTATGGCTCTACTCCACCTGATGGCTCATAAGGCTCTTCTCCACCTGATGTTAAGCGCGTAATCCAAACGTGGATAAAGTTAGTGCAGTGTGTGTGGATCATTCTGCCAGTGAAGATATGGGCCATATCATAGGAAGAAGGTAAAATACGTGCTGGCGGACAATTTCACGAAAGAGTAAAGAAATAGACACCAAATTTCGCTGTGCGCATATAGCCACTACAACAAGATATCAGCTGAAATGTTTCTGAATTTGCAGCTTAAAATGTTTTTACTAATTTGTGGGAAATTAAATACAAATTATTTTATTTCTGAATTTGACATAAGCATTTTAAGCCATTTTGACCGCTGACTCATGCAAGCCAGCGTTAGGCAACAGGTAAATTTGCTGTTGTATTATTAAACATTTCTGATAGATGACTAATGAATTGAATGATCTAAAATGAGTATAGGTACATTTTTTTTTATTTCTTTGGGGTAGTTTCGATTCGTAAAAGTCAAATCAACTACCTAACTTGTTATCTCTGTTGCTGGAGGTCAATGCGCTTGTAGTTTGATGGGCTGAACAGTGTTGGTGGCGATGCCAACTCGTCTAAAAAGGCCATTAGTAGAGGTGGCCGTCAGCTGTGTGTCGTCTCCGGCAAGTTTTTTTGAGCAGTCAACTCGCCTGTCTTCCTAGTCGGCCGCTTTGATTAACGGCCGCCGGCCGTAACCAGATACCGCGCGTTTCATCTCCTGCCTTTCGGCCCACATGAATAAATTAATTCCTACTCACATAGTCCCACCTACAACTAATACCGATGACTGTGGACAAGAAATTAATGAGTTGAATCGGTGTTGATAAATTAATTGCCCGATGTTATACTACCACTTCCTAATTAAACCTAATTGAACACCATATGTGTTCAATGTATTAGATAGAATAAAAACTGTAGAGGCTAACGACGGCAACGATAAGTTTAATATTGATTACCTACCTAATTCTCATTAACCCGTCAAGCATCAGATTTTTTAATTTTTAGCGATTAGAAGTCGGTTGGAATTGTTTCAGATTAATAAAAATACAATAAAATAAAAAAAGATTGTATTCAAAAGGTAGTTGTTGCTTTTTGAATTCAATTTTTAACCGACTTCAAAAAAAGGAGGAGGTTATCAATTCGTCTGTTTTTTTTTTTATTGCATTCAAAATACATTCAAGTTCATTTAGTAGAATATTATTATCTATGATCCAACGATCTAAGGGCCCCATTTTAACTTTTAGTCCTCTTTTCCTGGTAGGTATATTGATAAATTGCAATGCAAATTTAAGATGAGACGAACTTTTCTAGATATTAATTAGTCTTTATTAGAATATGCAGATTATATCTAAAACACTTTTTCTATAGATGTTCTTTTTCTTTGTAAGGTGAAACGGGTGAGAAAAATTAAGAATCTTTGAATAGTAACTTTAGTAAAGCCATTACATTTACTAAAAACAATATTTTGACCCTTAGCGGGTCAAACGGGCACTCAAAATCATAAGGATGTGGGTCAAAACTTGTGGGTCTTTTTGGTCCGAGACCGCGAGTTTTACGATAACCAATATGAAGCTTTAAAAAAAATACGTTGTTTATTGATGTAAACCATTTGCATTGTTTTCATTATAAGATTTGCTGTCTTACTCTAGATAAAGGAAAACGTAATCAGCCCGTCCTTTTCCCTGCGCCTGCGGCTGCGTCTCGTACGTTTTTGGGCGGGTGTGCTGATGACAAGGCGCAACTTTCTAGAGGCGCACGCGTAGCGCCAAATGAAGTGTGTCGCGTACAGACAGCTGCGCGATAGACTTCGCTCTAATGTGCACCGGAAACCATCAATTTAGATAGTGCGCCGGATTGCCGCCACGAAGCTTCTGTAGGATGCAACTATTATACGGAGGAAACCGTGATTTACGACTTTTATTGTTTCGTACTCATCATGATTTCTTAGAATCGTCGTGTAAAATGTTTTAGAGATAAATGTCATAAGTTTTCGTCTCTGCCAGCCCGCCGGCGCTCACACAACATAAAATCAATTGTATCTGATATGTGGGTACCTACTTCACTTATCATTATCTATTGTTTCATATCAGTTCACATATCATTCATTATCAGTATACGTACATTTCGTATTATAGCTAGGTCGGTAATATTTATAATTATTTGGGTTGATAAGTTCGAAATCACGTATTTATGAATTATACTCTAATACTAAAATTAGGTTATCACGAAACCAGATGCACAGTAATTCGAGTTACACGACATCTGCCATCACTGGGGTCCCAACACTCCCCACAAAATTAAATCCACTTATCTTCACCACCCCTCAGTTAGACAATTTGTCTGTAACATGATTTTTGGTTCAAATAGAACAATTTTTCTCATGTGTGAATTAATTTGATTGCGCGGTAAGTAGGTGTTTGATGCACAAAACGTATCAAATAATTTCAATGTGTATGCGTATACAACGGATGTGCAGTTGCAATTTGATGTTAATGCCGCTTTTCCGTGACTAATCGGGAATTGCGAGAATCACGTAGTCGAATGCGTACGCGACTTTGGTTACGATCGTGGTATCGATTGGTTTGATGTAAGCATCGTCTCTTTCATGTTATCGAACACTTTCTCGAGTGAGCGAGCGGTGCGCCGCGTTGCTAAAGTATTGTTTGAGAAAAGCAGGTCAGAAGAAAGCAATAGAGGGGCGAGAGCGGCTGGTCACTCGATGATATCTCCCGGTGAAGAGGTCACGGCCATTATCCGAAAACAAACTGAAGACAAGCACGTCTCGTGAACTCCAAATCGACCGTTTATTGCTACCGTAACTACAACAACGGTTTTTAAATCCGTGAACCATCGATAATGGTACCGATTTCTCTTTTTGCTTATTTTTTCTGATGTTAATTGGTTTTTTGTTTATGTTGCAATTTTTCTAGTCTTCTTATACCTATATAAAAGGTGAAGTGCTGGTTTGTCCGTACAACAGGTGGTATACGTAAATTTTGGTTTGGAAGGTATTTTAGACGTGGTCGGCACATGTGTGCTCTGCTCTGTGTCGGATTAGGAATGTATTTGCACAGCACGCGCCAACGAGGAGACAGTATCACTTATGTTTATTATACTGTCTGCCTACTATTTTTAGGGTATCCACCTTGTATTATTATATCATAAAATGAGTCATCTATTTTTTTAGGTTTAATTTCTAAAAATATAAAGTTTTTACAGAGAAAAACTGAACTTAAACCGAGTATCAATTCTTAATCATATTATGTATTTTAATATATTAGGTTTTCAAAGAACTATTGGCTTGGGATTTAATTGCTTTGTTTTCCAACTTCTCTGTGTCTGTGACGTAGAAGAACGTGCATTTTGTGAACAGTTATCCCTATCCCACTGCAAACGGGCACTTTTCGGTGCCGAATGTCGTCTGTCGGCAACACGCACGTTATAAAAGTCTTTCGTCTTGAGACTCTGCGGAAGTTGGGCCGAGAATATGCCGCGACGTTTCCCAAACTATCAAATGAAAGGGCCCCATAAGAAGGCTCAAAATCACCCAAAGGACAATGGAGAGGGCTATGCTAGGTGGTGCGTGATTGAATCAGAAATGATGAGATCTGCAGAAGACAGTAGAACTAAGTCCGCTGACATAACCCAAATAAATTGCGAGCCTCAATTGGAAGTGGGTAGACCACATTGCAAAAAGGACTAACAGGCCGTTGAGGCGGAAAGGTTCTCGAATGGCGGCCGCGTACTGAGAGACGCAGTTGGTAGGCCACAAGTGGACTGACGAACTGGTGAGGGTCGCGGGATGCCGATGGATACGGGCAGCACAGGATCCATCGGCTTGGAGATCCTTGGGGGGAGGTTTATATGCCTAGCAGTGGGCGTCTCTGGGCTGATATGATGATAATCCAAATCTTATTTAAATATTCCCTTTTCAAATTGACCAGTATCTCAAAAATATAAAATACAACAAAAATATTATAAAATATCCCAACACTCATGGATTAAGTTAATGTAACAAGTTACATGAGCTTAGATACGTAGGGAAAAGTAAAATCGCAGTCGTATCTGCGCCGGCGCAGGCCATATTTCACCGCGGCGCTACATACCCGTAATTGGAATTCAGCATTTTGTCCGGGTTCGCGCCGATAAATTTACATCTCTTCCTCCTTGGAGCCGACTTAAGCTCTTATAGTATTCGAGATTTACAGGACTCCGTGTCCTATAAATTGTAGAAATATATGTAGGCTTTCTAGGATAAGATAGATGCACACCTATTTGATAAAAGGCTCAAGGAAGCCCTAACGGCATACATGTACAATTATATTCTGCGTGTAATTTTCTCACTGTAACGACCCGGACCGGAAAATCGTGTGTGAGATAAAATAAATAGATTAAAAATATAATCTGAAAATTTTTTTTATCAAATATATCATTTATCATTCTCCGAATATTATATTATCCTATTTCCCATTTTCTAACTGTTTCTGTTTAGGAAAGAGAAAATGGGATAATGTAATAAGCGCATAATTCTCTTTCTACCTATATGCAATAATACACTACCAATTATAAAAACCTATTTTTTTAAAGCTAGATAACATCCAAATATTCTTTTACATTATCATTCATTACTTTATCGCATTACAAGTGATATGTCAGTATAATTTGATAAACTAGGTAGGTACCTATACAAAATTTAGATTAAAATGTTTCTTAATGCAGCGAATTTTGGGTAGATACATCGATACATGTGAAAACTAACTTCTGACCACTGCTTCGCCCGTGGAAGTTTTTAAAATGGTTAGTGTGAGTCAAACTTACGAGATAGAATAGACGATTGCTGCCAAAAAAAAGTTAGCAGTTTGATAGAGATTAATTTTGTAACAAACTAGGTTAATGAAAAGGAATAAATACTTACTAGGTGGTAGGCCCGTATGTAGGCAGGCAGACCTTTATTATCAGCCTCATCACCAGCCTATATTACACCCCACTCAGCCCAGCAGCACAGGCCTTCCGACACGGAAGAAACACAAGGAGTTTGGGCCGTACCACCACGCTGCGCTGGCCTAATGCGAGTTGGTGGGTGGAAGCGGTTGCAGTAACAACCGGGACCAATTCTGTCCTTCTGAATAAAAGAGGAGCTCGAGATTACAAATTTTGATTGACCCATCTTGGAATAGACCATAGCGAAAATTGCTTTATTTTCTTAATCGAAAATTCAAAACCAGATCGCTCAAACCACTACGGTAATATACAATGCAACTAAGGTCGATTGGATTCAATTCAGATTTCATTTCGAGCTCTCTAACGTCACGGAGACAGACGTTGCTTGACACTAATCTGCTGTGGTTTCTTTGACTTCACATTATTTAAAAATCGTCAAGGTCGCTGTCCATTGTCAAGGTCTGATCTATTTTGTCACTAGTCCTCTACCTCATATTCTTCAATATTCACAATAAAATGGGATGCGCCACAAAATCAAAAGCTCACGACAAATCACATAAGAGTGTGGTATTGGCTCTGTTGCTGGCGATAACCATATTTGCAACTTCTGGATTCTCTTTCTAGATGAAGGTTATTTTTGTAATTTTACTGTTTATTTGTAATGTAAGATAATAACTGATTGCTAAACAGAATAAGCTTTTTAATAATAAAAATGGAATAGAATTAGGTGTTTGAATAACTAACCACCGAGTGTAATAGGCTGTGGGTGCGCCCACGCAGACCCACATCTATAAATCACACGCCATGCGACATCCGCCAGCTTTTCATCTTATTTGTATTAAATAGGTTTTAAAATTGTTGGTTTAATACCTATACTTCATTAGTTTACAAGGAAACGGTCCGCCTAATTGCAGGTTTACCTTTTAAGGTCCTAACAGAGAGATGCAGGTTTCTTGTGTCAGCTTCTCATACCTGCCTGCCCTGTAGATGCCTCCTAATTACTTTTTTAAGCATCCCTACACCAATATTCCCAGATCCGATGTTTTATGCCCTTTCTTTTGCACCTAAAGCGACATCGACGCAGGATCAACACAAAATTGTATTTTAATGCTGCATTATGTCGCTGATTGATAAGAACTAATATAGTTCTTTTTTGATTTCCAATACGATCTGTATTGAGAGGAAGAGATGGTCTTTAGTTTAATTTTAGCGAGCGCAATCTACAATTGTTGCAATTTTTGGTATACCCATAAAATTTGACATTCAGTCACGTGTGTTATCGGTTAACGAATGTTTTTGGCAAAGAAAGTATGTCGTATGCTAATTTCTTGCTTGTTAATGCAATGCCCCAGAATATTTGTATATTCGCATACATTTTGGTAAAATTTACATAAAATAATTCGTTAAAGACGAATAAAATAAACGGCTTCAACTAGTGGCCAAACAAGATTTTACGACATATTCGTAAGGCATGATTCCATCACAATATTAATGGATTAATCGAAATTTAATTCGATAATGAATCTTTTTTCTATAAATATCTAGTCGATTGGGTAATGAAATCGATAGCGATTTATGTCTCGTCAATGTAAAATACCTAACTGATGATAAAAATACCTATGTCAGTGTTGTAAATTAAGTTGTTAAGGATGCTTTGAGACTTAGATAGTGGGAACGCAGCCAACAGTAGGGGGATCGCGAAGGCACGCTGTACCGTAATTGTGACTTATTCTGAATAGAAATTACTAAATCACAATGGCTGGAGTAGCTACCTACTGGAGTAACGAATTCAAAGAAGCTTATTTAAAAAAAAAATCTTAATGTCGTTTACTTTTCATTTCAAGTAATTTGGTTTTGCGAGGTAACTAGTATCAACATTAAATTCTATTTCGGAAGTGTAATAACATGCGTAGGTCGTACTTGGAACCATTTATAAGCAGCTTAAGTTTTACTGCTACCAATCATATAAGAAACTGATATAAGTACGTAACAAAATTAGAATTTTGTTCAGATTAAACTGGGAACTATTCTTTATTCATAGCTACCTACTGATGTCTGTATATCATAGACTTAAAATAAAAAGAAATACATTCTTTATATTTTGCTTTTGTATTTAGCAGCAAATACCAAACAGGGCAAAGTTTATTCAAACCGGATACAAACACTACATACTACATTTGTTACGTTGTCCAAATTTACATTTGGATGTGGAAATATTGTGAATTCGTCATAATCTTTGGGCTGAGATCAGAAAAAGGTCAACCAAACATGCTGTGGAGGAAGACATAAACGGACGTATATGTATTAACATTGGCGAGGAATGTGAAGCATTAAGCTGACTTATCTCCGTCTTTGCGGATGAAGTGTTCAAAACACGCCAGATAAACACTGCCAGTGTCTAAACGCTTCCGCATACAGGCATGATCTGAAACATATGTCTTAGAACAAATTGGTATTAAGTGAGAACCAATTTAATCGCGTTGTGGGTGGTAAATTAGTAACCGATACAATTTAGGAGATATTTTTTTATCTGTGGCCAAATATGTGCGGTGTGTATTCTGGTGATTCATACCTCCTGCGTAGCTTACTCAGATTCGCGAGGAATCTATTGTGTAATGTATCGAAATACCAGTATCAGTTCAGTAAAAAAAGTGTAGTATTGCCATTATACAGTTTCTTTGTCTTAGTTCAAAATAAGATTATTTTAAATTAAATTCCATATTCCATATATTATTCATTCGGTATAGCGAAATCCAGATTTTACCTGATTGTAAAAATATAAAGGCTATTTAATCGCCATATAAATTAATATAACACTAATCGCCATCCAATATAATATATCACATGTTACATAAATAATATTTATAAATAGTTTGCCTTCTCTACGTACCTAATTGTAATGGTCATGTAAACTAAACGACGGAAGCTCATATAGCTAATTAATTTCGGTTGATATTTCTCTCGTAAAACAGCTAAGTTATTGCCTGTTAACGCGGAATTAATGGTACTACAGCAGCGACCTCGAAAAACGGCGACTTGCTTCTTTGTGACTTAATTTTATCTGAATAGGGCCACTTTGTTGTTGGAACCGTTTATCGCGGTCAACTAAATCGTTTTTCACCTTTTATAGGATGGTTAATATTTTTAGTGTATTTCGGCTTCCGCGGCTTTGTCCCATACGTCACTCCTGAGGTGAGATAAGATTATCGTGAATTATGACTGCTGAGTGAAAGATTTGCCAAATTTGATGAAACTTGAGCACGTGGTCCAAGTATTTAAATTATTTTCAAAGACTTGGAGAGCTTGCGACATAAATTCCAATGGTTCAATCGATGGCAGTTGATCACAAATATATTATGACATTAATGTATGTAACGAATGCATTCGCATTGGCAGTACAATAATGATTAAATCTGATGATGCTTAGGAAATGGCTCTTAGCAATAAATAGCGAAGTCATATTCTACATGTCGTTAATCATAATATTGTGTGGCGGCGACGTTTTATCTTAAGCGCGGCTGGGCAGGTGGGTGTCCATCGTTTTAATATTAATTGATCCTGCAGTATTTCTGATGTGACCATTCAGAATTGTATCTTTAAGTCGGCTCTGTTGTCTCATATTGATTCTTCGTTTCAATACTTCGCAAATTCTAGTCTACATGTAATCTTTAGATTGGATGGAAATGTGTAACCAGAAAGCGATAGCTCTGTAGCACGTGTATCATGAGGAACTCGATAAAGCAGTTTTCTAGTTAAGAAATGTCTTAATACAAGAAACACGCTATAAATGTGTCATTGCTACATACGTTAATACGTCCAATACAATGGGTATTGCAGGTATTAACCTGACCTTTTTTTTTTTTTTTTTTTTTTTTTTACCCTGGGAAAAAATGCCTTACGCATGCCCTCCCGTCGGGGGACAGGAGGGGTATGTGGGACTCCCCGGGAACGGTTCCCGGGTCTACCCACTAAAACGACCCAGCGGCACTCCTTCATCGCCTTTTGTGGTTGGAGGACTGGGAAACTGGCAGAGCCTCTACTTCCAGTCCTTAACCGGCGATTGCCCGCCTAGACGGCGGGCCCTTCACGCCCCCTCCAGGAACAGGGAGGGGGCCAGAGGGTGACCGTGAGTACTCGGCCACCCCCTACGACGAGGTGATGAGCAGTGCAATGCGGGCGAGGGCGCCCCCGCGCCTTTCGCCCGCTGCTCTTCACCGTGGGGGGGTGAGGGGCGGTTATGCGTCCGCCTTCTCCTGCCCCTCCTCCGCCGGCGGATCGCTGGTGCGTCAGGATCGTCCTCACGCGCGCGCTCCGCCACCTCCTTCTGTGACATGACATCTTCACAGAAGGAGGCGACCGCCGCCCAAGCCTCTTCGCTCCCCAGCATGGCATTTACCACGCCGGGAAGCGAGAGGTCCGGCCCGACCGCCGTGACAAGACCGCGACGCCGCTCGGACCACGACGGGCACACCTCGAGGGTGTGCTGCGCCGTGTCCTCCGCCGCGCCGCAGTCATGACACACCGGGCTCTCCTCCCGTCCGATCCGGTGCAGGTACGACCCGAAGCAACCATGCCCAGATAGCACCTGCACCAGCCGGAACGAGAGGAAACCGTGCTGTCGCTCGAGCCAGTCTTTTAGGACCGGCCCGAGCGCATCTAAAGTTCGGCGGCCGTAAAACGCGGAGGCGAGGTCCGCCGTCCAGTGATGGACAATGGCATCCCTCGCCTCTCGCCGGACGGCCTCCCGCTCTTCAGGGGCAGGGCGCTCGCCGAGCGCCCTTCGCCCTGCCGTCCACTCATAAACTCTGGCGAGCACCCACGCCTCAAGTTCCCAAGGCGGGGTGCCGGCCAGAGCGCACGCCGCCGCGAAGCTTACCGAGCGGTAGGCTCGCGCCACTCGCTGTGCGATGGCCCTTTGGGGCGCCCGGATGCTGGTGGCATTCTCCCTCCTTTGGAGGGAGTCTGCCCAGATGGGCGCCCCGTACAGGGCCATGCTCTTCAGAATGCCGGCGTAAAGACGCCGGCATCGCCCACTCGGCCCTCTCAGGTTTGGCATTAGCCAGGAGAGGGCCCCCGCTGCTTTGAGCAGGCGCGACGACAATCCGCTAAAATGCGGACCGAAGCGCCACCTGCTGTCGAGCGTAAGGCCCAGATACTTCATCTGGGCCTTCACCTCGATCCTGACACCAGCCACGAAAATATGGGCGTCAGGCGGGGAGCGCTGCCGAGGGCCGTGAAAGAACACGGCCTCGGTTTTCTGCAGCGCCACCCTCAGTCCTAGGCGGCGGATCCTCCCCGCGACCAAGGATCCGCCCGCCGAGGCCAGGTTGGCCGCCTCCCTAAAACTCCGTCCCCGGGCTGTGAGGAGAGTATCATCTGCATAGCAGATGACACTCGTGCCCCGGAGAAGGGTGCCCCGCAGCAGCCAGTCGAACCCGATGTTCCACAGCAGAGGTCCTAGGACCGACCCCTGTGGAACGCCAGACTCGACGGCGTACCGGCGGACCTGGCCAGCTTTGTCTACGAGGAGGACTAATCGGTCCTCCAGGTAGCTAGCCAGGAGGCTCCTCAGGTATTGAGGCACTCCATGGAAACGAAGTGCCTCAAGTATGGTGGAGTGGGGGACGGAATTGAAAGCGTTGGCTATGTCGAATGACACAGCCAACAATCCGTCTCCCGCATCCACGGCCTCCTTCACCTGGTCCTTGAGAAGGGCCAGGGCGTCCACGGTCGAACGCTCAGTCCGGAAACCAAACTGAGCGTCCGACAGGTCCGGCCCGACCACCCGCAAGTGTTCATTCAGGCGGGCGGCGATAATCCCCTCGAACATCTTACCGGCCTCATCAAGCAGAACGATGGGTCGGTATGCCGAGGGGGAATCCGCCGGGCGCCCTTCCTTCCGGAGGAGACAAAGTTGTCCCTCCTTCCAAGGCTTCGGGAACCTCCCAGTCGTGAAACACGCATTGACCTTCGACCTTCCACCTCCCGTAGCGCTAGATTCTGTCCTAGAGATCGCGCCGCCTCGCGCCGGCAATATACAGACGCGAGGGCTTTCGCCTCTAGGTCCCGGGGAACAGAACCCGCCAGAACCGCTGCTGCTTCACCAAAGACTGTCCGATAACCCCTTATTATAATTGCCATCGCCCTCTGAGGTTTCCGCAGAAGAGCAACTTTCCGGCTATTAATGGTTTCAGTTCCTAAACATCCTAACCTAACCACAAGATAGATGGTTTTAAGATGATTGAGTAAGATCTGCACACCTAATTCTTTTACCGGTAAGTGTACTTACCTGTAATTGTTGTGTTGTGCCATTCAGATATTATTTTACCAAGCGATTCGTTTATCGTTTATCAAACACTAATACTTTCGGATACAATTGCTTACTACACGCACGGCACAGTTTAATTCAATTGCACTGAGAAGAGAAGGTTATCAAGGTGATCAATAAAGCGTGACTCACACATACGGCGTCTTTAATTTGACGAGCTTTGCCAATGTTTGTTTGAACAGTTATTTGGCACACATTTCCTGATCCACTTGAGCATTGGCGTTTTGACGGTGAAAACTAGCCGTTGTGGTACTCTCGACCCCCCGACCTTTATTCAAAGTTCTAGAGTAAGACCAGTTTATGCGGATCCTTCTCTCACCTAGCCACACCTCGACACTAGTCACATTCTAACGGGTTATTTATAAATGGACATAGGCTGGAGGGATGCCCGTTAGTTTCGAGGTCACAGACAGGTGCCGATTTGCACTTGACGAGCGTGCTTTTCCTATTTTGGTACTGCATTGTTAAGAAATAAACGTGTCTAGTTACGGACCTGTCTTATTAAGTCAGTTCCCATGCTCAGCTGCGCCTGCGCCAATCTTGGATTAACCATCTTGAAGTACGTCAACTTCGACATTGATAGTGGTATAATTTTTTTATCAGTCAATTGATTTCTTGGCTTCTTAGTTCTCTGGAACGTACTTATTGACGTTTTATGTAAGAGCTATTAGTATTGTTTACTGTTGTTGGCTGCAATCATGTTACGTTAGAGCACTTTGTTTTATGGTACATGATTTCTAATTGGAAATGAATATTTTCGTTTCGTTTTGACCTTTTTTTATTTAAAATCCATGTGTATTTTGGTAATTATTCTGTATAATTTTTCAATGTATAGTATTCGGTAGAGAATAGAAATTCTGAATTTAATTTAGGAAATACTTACAAAATATGACTAAAAAGGTTAAATAAACTACCTACTGACCATTCAAGTTTCAGTCTTTCCAAGTCCCAATAACTCTTCATCCGAAGATTCTTTCAGAATCTAAAAGTGAATCTGGAATTGTTGTCTTCGCGTGTTTCTGGAATTTGAAAATGAATTGTAAGTTTAATTTGGCGACTCAGAGCAAAAGTCACGTAAGGTTTTCCAAGAACCCATTGCTGCAAGCTGCAATAATTTTATTGCTGTGTGTGTAGTCCATTCTAAATCATTAGACTTCGATCCAGCTATATTTTTAATACGAAGATTTATAACTATGTTACAACAAAGTGTCTGAAGAACGCCATCGAACATGATTCGGTTATCGATTAAATTTAATATACTATGTCCCCACCTTACCGCGGAAGAATTACAACAACTTTTTTTTGGTTCAATAAAAACAAAACAATATAAATTTTAACGCTTTTATAAAGGCAAATTGATTCTTAATAACAGAACCATTAATAAAATAGCCAAAAGCGTATGAGCATGAGTGACTGCCGCAATTTCCATATAATTTATTTCGCTACTCTTCCTTTTATAAGCGCATCAGCGATTTTAAAATTCTCTCATTATAATAATATTTTTAGCGTTCATAAAGTTATAAACAATGATTATAGTCCCGACAACGAGGAAACATGAGCCATGCGTTAATAACATTGTCATGGAAACTGGTTAGCCCGATAAATATTTATTATTAATTCCGTTGTAAATCACTGTGTAATTGAATTAATACCATAATTAATGAAACACTAAGAACGGATTACTGCTACGTGCTAATTATACAGCTAATGTAGAAATAAGAGAGCGACTATAACGAAAGAAATATGTAACTTCTATTAATAATGAAAATCAACAAATGTTAATGCCCAAACATTTTCCAACTAATTTATGCAACCTAATATTAACCTGTATTCTCTCATACCATCACCATACTGTCTATATCAAAATAATATGTAAGATTTCAGAACAAATTCCGTCCATGTTTTTCCTATTCTCAAAAATAATTAAGGCTGTAGTGCACACAACATTCTAAAAGTTGTGTGCTGTAACAATCTTCTAACTCCATCACAAACTCGTTTCCGAGAGGATCACAGCATCCCAACCAGATCCGTCAAATGTCATTAAAGATGCAAGAGTTGCCATGGAAAGTTAATTGAAAGCAGCTAATGTATATGGGTCATTCTAAGTTAAGAGGTACTAAGTTGTTAGGAGACGCGGCACGACAAAAATTATAGAATTCTGATATGATTACATTATTTTTTTATCGAAACACTTATTAGCTTCATATTCATAAAGCGGCCAGTCAATTAATTTATTATTTATTATTTTATAACTGACCAGGGGAGATACTGACTACAGGGGAGATACAAGACATACAGGGTAGGATATTTTGTGAACAGGGGAGAGACATTTATGTTGTTTTATTAAAACAAATTACAGTCGTAGTTTAAGAATCAACTATATTTTTTTATTGTTTATTAATAACAATCACACTTTACAGTTTTCAACAGCCATCAGTCTTAATAAATATTTTCCAGTTAGCTTTTTACGCACTTCGTTATTGTCCATGTCAATTCGTTTTAGGATTGCTGTCAAAACGATAATAAATTGAAACATGGGCTATATTAGTTCATAGAAATTGTTTGCCACTTTCAAAAACATCTTATTCATTTAATAATTTCATGAGATTTTTATGATATAATGCAGCAAATGTTAAATTATTTCATACAAATGTCACGAAATTATTAAATGAATAAGTGAAGTGAATAAGTTCATTATCTTCTTCAACACCTTGTGCACATTGCAACATAACGATATTATGTTTTTGTATTTTGAAGTATAACCAGCACAAAGTCCCCGTTGAAGAATGTTTTCTTTCCAGATGTTGAGGGCTTTGAATCATCTTTGTGCAGTTTGGTTTTAATACTGGTAGGTACAGAATGCTGTAGTGTTTCTTGAGGCTTCTTCCTGTGTTCTTGAGATGTGAAATTGATTAGTGGTTCATCTTCTGAATCGCTAGCTCCATATATATCATCAACACGTAACGAAATTTAGGATGTGTTTGTGGATAATCCAAAGTACCCAATTGAAAATGACAACATAGCTCTGAGTCACAGAAGCAGCTCAAACCCTTTAATGTCAGGCAATTAGGTATAAATACGCAACCGGTAACTTGGTGAACCTTTAGTGTGCCTGAAAAAGTCTTTATACCTTCAGTAGAACCTATTTTTGCTGCTTTTTCAGATATGTCTGCATCATCTACGGTGAAAATTTTAATATCCTGGCCGGTTTTCTCATGGACTTTATCTAAGTCAACTACTGATGAAATATCGGTGCCACTCGAAACTAATCTATATGCAGTTCTCTTGTAAGTAGCACCCACTTCATCAGAAGCTCCCTTACCGTGACCTGCTTCATGAAAATTCCATGTGAAATTTTGAAGGCTAGGGTAGAAATCTTCTAGCATTGTTGCCAAAACCTTGAACATCATTTTATTACGCTATTGGTTGACTGGCCCATCGCTCAAGAAATGTAAAGTCGTAACAGTAGCCAGCAGACAGTCAAGTATGGGCTGTAATGCGCCCATATTGCAGGAGGTGAGTGCAATAAATTTTGTGACTAAGTGCAGTAACATTGGCTTTTTAGCTCTTGGTCGACATCTTTATTATAGACTACAACAGTGTGCATACTTATTTGCTGTCTTGATCCTCCGAAATGAAAGGATTGTACTTCTTCAGCGTATTTTTTTAGGTAATTTTCACACTTTTTCTGTAAAAAAGTCATATTAAATTGTAAAACTAAGATATATAATAATGCCAAGTAAAGGTTCAGAGAAAAATGTAGAAGTATTCATGAAAACGCATACAAATGTATCTCCCCTGGACATTAAGTATCTCCCCTGCCATTAAAAGAGCCAGGGGAAATACGCCAGGGGAGATACATTTTCGATTGATATCTAAAATAGCCGTAAAAGTGTTTCTTGTACGCAATCCACAATCAAACGTAAAAATGTATGCACTATTCATAGTGAATATTTAAGTTTATATTAGTGTTTTAACAAATAATTGCTAAATAAAACTTACCAGAGGAAAGACTGCATTGACTCAACACTTCTACACCCAGCGAGCGGCGTGACTAAAATGGCCGTTAAAATGACTGCGCAGTCGGCTTATGCGCCGCTTGCTGCTAGCTTCAGGTTACATCCTATGCATTCGAGGTCACAATTTCCACAAACTAGTAAACCAAAACTGATTTTCGAACAAAAACAAAAAGCCAGGGGACGAGACACGAAACACGGTGGACAAATTTCGGCGTTGATATTATTTATGCAAAATTGGAATATAAGTAATTTTACTTATAAGACACTGTGACTAAGTTGTTGTTCTGTATAAAATTAACGATGATAAAGTAATTATTGAATTTTAATACATTCATAATAACTGGCTTACAAATAAAGTTGGCTTGGGGACAGACCAGGGGAGAGACTTTTTTCGTATATTAGAACTTATTGTGACTAAACTACGTACATTTATGTAATAAATTTAAGTGAGTATGAAGAAAACATTTAGTTTTAAGTAATAAAAAGGTTAATTAGGAAGTAAGTATATAAAAAAAGTATTTTTTTGTCCTGGCCATCGAAAGTACCTCTTAACTTAGAATGACCCATATATTCATTTACATTAAATATTGTACACTACTCTACTCTAACTAATTACTTACTACCAAATATTTGCAAGGTTCTTGGCTGCGATACGCACGTCTCTAAACACTAATTTAACCGGCGCTTGACATTTATCTCGTGACATATTATCCTTTCAATATGCATTGGATGTTTCAACACTTTCAACCGCATACAATATTCTCAACAGGACAGTAAACAGTGGAAAATACAACAAGAGCTTTAGCTTACCGAGAGCTCAAAGCTATGGTTCCCACGAGCATTTCTACACTTGAACTGTGAAATGACGAACCGTTATTTGTGGTCATGGTCATGATAACGTATTCACTGTACATGAAGCGGCATTGATGCTAGTCTTTGCTATAGATGATATATACGCGTAGGCGATGATAGCATCAGTTTGATCTGTTACTGTGGAGACATGAGGATGTCATCTCGTCATGGCGATACTGCCCAGTGCCCACATACTAATCGATACTAATATTATAAACGCGAAAGTGACTCTTGTCTGTTTGTCTGCTACGTTCTCACTCCTAAACCGCTAAACCGATTTGATGGAATTTGGCATGGAGATAGATTACATCCTGAGAGATAGATTACATTACCTTCGAGCCATCCTTTTGGCGCGATAACCGACATCTATTAGTAAAAAAATAATTATTGCACAGTCTTCTCAATCGTTACACTCTTGCCAGAGTGATCGTGGTCATGAGTGCAGGTTTAATAAAATATATATATCTAACTATATTGTCCACTAATCTACCAAAGTATTTTTTTATGTTGAAGCTATAGTCAGTAGTGTAAGAGTGCCTTAAACTGCACGTCCGCCTCGCTTTTATGGAGTTGACATAATAGTGTTGTTTCCTCATGACAGATTAGTCGGTCTAACACCCGTTAGCTTTGAATTATCTTTGTAACTGTGAACGTGGATTAGGAAATAAAGATTTTCAAAAACTGTTTTAAAACCGCTCACGTCCTGGCACATTACATATTCCAGTCCCAGGAAATTACCGAATAGCTTCTCGAACGCCATGAGTCAACACTTTGAAATACGGACTTAGTGTCGTAAAATGCTTAAAGATCAGGGTAACCGCTAGTGTAATGTTATTATAAAAATATACTTTGTGTGTGTAGTTAAAAATTTTAAGGGCTTATTAGCACGCTACGCAATCAACGGCAGAGGTGCGAATTTGGAAGATTCCCGTTAATCGCGTCGCGTCGCGTCCGGCCCGCGATTTATTCGCGACGTAATCGGGCCTTGCGGTAAACCCGGTCTGTTCTTGCACATATCGCTCTATAAAGCAACGGACACACCTGCATCACGCGTACTCCTCGCCAATCTGACCTCGAATTCGCCAATGTGAGTGACATTTGCTCGTTTTTTCACATTCCTTTGTTTAATCTTCAGATAAGGCTGCCTGCCCTATGTTCTTTTTTTTATCTGTCTGAAACAGTTTTATAAACGTTACGATTTCTAATATCTTGTCGCACATCAGGGTCTATCCATGTCTGTATATTACAATATACACCGAGATCAAATAGCTGTTATCATGGAACATATTTCCATAAATTGCCTGTCCTACCATCTAGAAATCAGACCCTTAAAGAAAAATAAACAGTGAGTTATGAAACTTCGACAGTGACAGTATACATCAGAACGGCTCCCTCGCTGGTTCTCATCAACCTTTTTGCTGTTTGCCTAGACGTAAAAATACACTTAATACCGCTCGTTAACCTTTTAGTAGGAACAGATGTACCACGGCGCCCGCCGGTGTATAATTGCGGAAGCGACGTCGGTCGCCCGGGCCCCTATCTCGTACTTTACTTGTAGCGTCTTATCTCACCCATCTGTCGTACTCTTGAGGGAGTTTACTTGTTTCTTTGTCTTCTACTCATGAGCTCATAGGCTCGTCATGATCACAGTCCTTTGTTTTTCCCACTATGCACACAGAGGTTAATGTGATTGGTAACCATCATCCTATATCCTTTCATGTTTGTCAATTTTGTGCCCGTCACGTCCTACATATTCCCGACTGTGATTAGTCCAATGTTTGGTTGAATTCCGTCGTAAGTGTCCATTCATTTCAGTGTAATTTTTAACCGACTTCAAAAAAGGAGGTCATCGATTCGACACGTATGTATGTAAAGTGTCAGAATTTCACAGTTTTTGTATATGTTATTCTATCAGGAAATCAGGAAAAATACTTTGAATCCGCGCAAAATACTAATAATATGTTTTCATGCATAGTTGGTTTGTACAAAAGTTTAATCTTCAAGACACTTATAAGTTTGTTGGTAGGTAATTATCTCATAAAAGTTATTTTTTGGAGTTGGTGCTTAACTGTTTCCAGAAACAATAGAAGTAAAGCACCGATTACAAAAAATAACTTTTTAAGAGATAATTACCTTCCTACTTCAATTTAATTATTTGTTACTTTTATTGTCTTGAAGTAAGTTTATTTATTTTTTATATCTCATTCCTGGGCGAAACCACCAATACTCATTTAATATTGAAATTATTTATAAATAATATCAAACACTTATGTTTTACTTTTTACGTTCATAAGGCCTATTAGATTGTAAAAATTACAAATAAAGAATGAAAACCATGAAAAAATTATATGCTCCAGGCAGGAATCGAACCCGCGCCTCCTAGTGTCCGGCCAGACGCAATAACCACTACGCCACCGGAGCACTAGGTGTAAACTATCAATTTCTTCACCGCTGTCTTTTTTTGAGTCAATGTGATCGGGAGAATTCATGTCGAGATTTATGCACTTGGGAATCTTCGCCCACGCGAATTCCGCCTCAATTAATTAGTCACGCAATGAGTGACCAAAGATAAAATAAGTTCTGTCGGTACGTAAACAGTTCACGCACGATGTATATGGCGCCGCAGGCGGGTGCACGTAACGCATGGTTAAATCAAATTATCATTAAAAACAAATATTACATTTTAGACCTAGAAACAGATTTTACAAACCACCACCAAGAGAAACTAAGCTCCAAGAGTGCACACAAAAATGAGACAATAGTAGAGGTTATTATTTATTTTTAAGCCATTTTTTATTAATAAATACATGTATTGTATTAAAAATACCTAATTTATGAAATAAATTAATGATTTAATAAATTTTCGATACCTTAGTAGGCACTAAGTAATGAAAATTAAACATATCTAGAATTTTTGAAACGCAGATATGTTATCATATCAGATTAGCTTTATGCACTTATGAATGATAAAGTATTGTTATACACAATGCATACGGACAAAATGGTCAAATAAAAATGTTATTTTTTATTGGTGAAGTATGCGAATTTAAATGTAGTGTGAATGTAAATATAGACAACGAACGCCGGCGCGCCGGCGCTAGCGCGGCGCAAGCATCGAATGCACTTCGCCGACCTAATTCCCTTGAGTGGAGGCGGCGCGGCGGCGGCGCACATTGGTTCAAGTAGTGTTGAGATGCGGCAAATTTTATATTTAAATAAAAATTACACGTTTGCTTAAAAATATAATGAAATATATCTTTAGAAATTAATATTACTCTCTAAAAACAAGCAAGGTGAAATAACACGACATTTTTTCTTTATTAATCTTTTAAGGCCTAATTTTTCAATCACCAGATAAAATTTATCCAGAGAATAACTTTGACTAGTTGACAGTTCATCTATAGAAAATCTGTCAAAATATCATAATTATTCTCTACCTAGATAAAAATTATCTGAGGATTGAAAAATCTGGCCTAAACGATACTATATAAATACTTGGTGTCTGACAGTCATGATTAGATTACGCAAGCAACTATTTAATATTTTGAACTAATTACTTCGCCTCTCTAACATTAATAACATTGACATCACTCAAGAGCATAATTACAATTAAAATAGTCGCTTTCAAAAAAGGCCCTTGACTGTTGAAGACCTGAATGGACATCACTGCAGTGTGAAGGCAAGGGCGATGGGGTCACGCGGACATGTGACGCGGCGGTCACGTTCGCCGATCGACTCCTGCGCACGATTTAGCCACTCCTTCATAATCAGGTCATTGTGTATGTGTAACCGAAACCAATTGAGATAAAAGGATTAGAGCAATGAAAACACCCAAGGCCGCGATCAAATAAGACGTGAACAGAACACCTTAATTGAAAATGCCCATTTGTCTATAATCAAGAAACAATAATATGTCGTCGTTATAATTGAAGTCTATGTTCCAATTAATCTGATACGGCGGCGTGTCGAAATGCTGCGGTCACAATTCGAGATAAATTGAACCGATAAGGGAGCTATCGAGTTATTACCTGCAAACGGATTTTAGGTAGGTATTTGGTTTACTTTTAATACAGAAAAGCTAACAAGAAGGGACCGAGCTGTTCATTGGATTCTTCAAAATGCACACGTTTAATGATGTGATGACTTTCATTTTCTTCTTTTTGTATGATTACTCGACAATTTCAAAACACTGAATCCGTTGCGACATAAAAGTAAGCTCTACCAGGCTATATTTAAATGAATGTTATATATGGACTTGATCTTGTTCATCATGTCTAATCAATCATTCGCACTCGATTCCATCGCAACGCCTGTCGACGATTATGATGAATATTTCTGTATTATCGAAGTCGCATTGAAATAGTTTTGTAATCAGCCATGGGCATTCAAGAATTCAATATTTAACCCAACCCTGAACTTCGTGGAGAATTGTGACACAATAGTCCCATTAAATTAATAGCCATTAATAGAGTAGCATGACAGTCTCTCAAACACAATCGACTAAGTGGTTGTACTTAATCGAGATGTCCTTGACCTAAGGTTGTGCAATCATCAATCGGTATTGATCGAAATTAAATCTGAATTGAATCCAATCGACCTTAGCTCCCCTGGTTGCATTGTATTATTACCTATTATGTATTCTGGGGTATTACGTCGGGCACAGCACAGAGGAGCTCGGTGACGTAGTGGTTTCAGCACTCTGGTTTTGAATTTTCCATTACAACTTCCGCCATTGTCGATACCGGGATGGGTCAAACAAAATATGTAATCTCGAGTTCCTCTGTGCTTCGGAAGACGCGTTAAACCATTGGTCCCGGTTGTTTCTACAACCGCTTTAACCCACAGTGGTGGTGGCTTGGAAAGCCTGTGCCCAGCAGTGGGACGTATACAGGTTGGTGATAATCCCCATAATATGTAAGAGATTTCCTTATTGCGCATGTGCTCTACCAATGGAGTTAGAGACAAAAATTTCGTCTTATTTTAACCTGTCTTGCCACACACCACTCCTGAGTCCTGACACAATTCCTCTTATTGAATTTAATATCACAATATGACGTATTACCTAAGTCATTCTTAAGTTCATACCAATAAAGTTAGGCGAAATATACTGTTACTTTTATTTGCTAGGTATAAGAAAGACAGTGACAGCATCAGTTTTGAACCTGGTTTAGTTTTTAAAATTTTAAAAACAACCAGGTAATTTAAAAAGAAGAAATAAGTTTTTAATTGTCTGTCATACTCATATGTTCAACACTATTTGTTAATATTAGTTATAACTAAAGTTTTATAAAGTTACCTCGAGTCGAGTCAAATTGTCAATAATGTCATTGTGCTCCCGGGAGTTTTACGCTGCTTGGCAACTTAATGGTATAAATACCTCTGTTCTAAATGTATGATGAAATAATATTTTATTAATTTACCTATTCATTAAATATATACTGCTCCAGTTTTATATTTAGATTCAGCCCTATAATGTGAGCTGATTGCCCACACGGTCCTAACGAAGTAGCGTAACGTCCATCTGCCCCATCAATAGCCAATTCGAATGATTAGCCGTGATTGGCTGCGGGTCAACACTGCAATTGTTCTGGTGGCCTATACAATTGCTATTGAGCTATTTCTTGATAAATAGATATTCGATTAATTAATTTGAGATAAATGTTTGGAATGTAAAGTTGCGACATTTTTGTATGAGGCGATTTCCTCTGGTGGATAGCATTCGACTTCCGCATCTTCCCACTAAGACAAATGTCTATATTTTTAAAGTTGCGAGTTATCGCTTTGATTTAATTGCTAACACATAACGATTCTTAAATAGTGTTAAACAACTAGAAAGCAGACATTGAGTTCTTAATTTAATACACCGATATTACTTAAAAACATTAATCATTAAATTCTAGTCAGCCAAGCAATCTTCCTTTTAGCACCTGCTACCACATGCTGTTGTCCTGGCAATTACAACTTACAAACATTTTACTTTTTATTTAGATTCACACCTATTATCTAACCCAATCTTCTGCTCCTACCGGAATACGAAATACGAACCCGGGACCCCTGACCAGTCGCCCAGCCGGTCATCGGTTACTAAAGTATTTCTTATTTGTAAATATCCTTTTCGATCGCTGCCATTAAAAAGTAGGTAAATGTTTTAGTTTTAGTATCTATGTAGTAATGCACTAAATAGAATAATAAAATGAAAGTAGAGCCCTTCCGGAACGAATGAACTTAATACAATTAAAATATTGAATAAACCTTTGGTACTTCGAGCGATTCTTTTATTCGACTACCGGATGCCCTAAAATCAGCCAACGAACCTATAATAATAACGATTCTTTTGTCAATTACCATTGTTCCAATACCATGAATTGAATTTAAATTCCGAATAAGTCACACTTGAATGAAGTCTGTGTAAGAAGTTGCATATTAAATGATTACTTTTCTCTTACAGGTAATTATTGAAAGCTTCCTGATTGGTGATGACAGGATAACCAGACAGGATTGACCTACGTGAGGACAACAAAATGCAATAAGTATTTAAATCTATAAGTTAAACGAGTTCAATACACAATAATGATAAAATTCATTAACAACGTAAAAGTATAAACGCAACACTTTATTCTCTTAGATATAACATGCATTTCGTAAATAAAACTATAGCTAATGTTGGACTTTAGTGGTTAATCTAGGCCTTCTACAACTTCGGCTGAGGAGCCCCACTTGACTGCATTGTTATTTTTCCGCACAATGCAGGATACGCGTAAAAGCCTTTTCCCCACTCAAAAAAAGGCTGGTGTTTAGTTTTATTACAAATATTATCGTATTCAATTTCAAATTAGAGAACTCGAAGCATCTTGGCGTAGTGGGGGCTTCAATAGGGCCACAATTTATCAATTAATTTATTCGATTAGCCCTGCCTGACTACGTTAATTAATGTTCAACACTTTATTTGATAAATGAACTTTGTAATTAAATTGGTGTTAAAATAGGTCCCAAGTTGTTTCTCGTGTGTCTTCATTAATATGGAAATAAAAATCGACTGGAGTGACCAATGTTTGATCATTCTTGCAAGCACACCTATTATATTATCTAGCCAGACAGATGTAGGCAAACCAGATTTGCAGGCATTCTTGACAGAGGGAAGGTAAACGGTTACTGAAACCTATAGAGAACGTGTAACGATTTGTTTTAATAAAAATTCAATTAAGAAGTAATAGATTTACTAACAAAGTCACACCAAACAGTTTCGTATAGGTAATATCTTTTTTTCAATTATCTAAGTGTCTAATGAAGGTAAATAATGGCCTCAATAAACTTCCAGTATTTGTAGCAAAGGGAGCAAAAAGTGAATGCCTGAGAATCGCGTGATGTGTCGCAACAAAAACAATCGACAATCTTGACGCGCACTTGATTGTGATCAAGAACTGGGTTATATTGAAATGATGTCAACTATAGAGTTCACTGCGCCTGCGCAGGCCGCCTCGCAGGAATATAGTAGTATTTACATAGAATGGCAAATTTATTTATCACTTCTTTAAATTCATACTAGTTGTCACTCACGCAAACTCGTCCTTGTTAAAAATTCCATCCCCAATTTTTTTCTTACCACCAAGATAATTGGTTCTCCGCCTTCATTTACTTCTTACGAAGTTTTCCACAACTCAAGGCATACGCCCTAACCTGATTAGAGCTTGGAAATAGCGAACAACGATCGAAAACTAAACTAAAACCGTATCAAATCGTACGTGACCTCAGATTGAAGAGACAATGTTATATCATAATATGTAGGTACAGCCGCACTCTAAAGGTATATTTTTTATTAAAAGGCAAATATTTGACCACTACCACACCTGATATTAAGTGATGATGTGGTCTACGATGATGGCACATATTTACTTAGAAGGTGCTTATTTACTTTTAGCCTTGAAGATGTCTAAATTTTGACATTCGCGAAACAGACAGACAGGCAAGTCCCTCGATTGTAGACTGATGGATGAAAAAGGAGCTAATCGAATTTTAGTGCCGTATCACAACAACTATTTTGCGCACGTACAATAATAGCACGGTAATGTTATCAAGCAGTTTTCTCTCTTCATACAAACTGTCGGAACGCGAGTCCTAACTACTAGCTACGTGCCTCGGAGTTCGGTAGACACGTGGTGGACACTCGGTACACAACAGCCACGCCACGAATACGCCAGCAGTGACGAACGAACGACGTGATGGTTCTTTACGCAGTAATAAAGCATACGATTTCTGAATATTGAATTGAATTAAGTACAAGTACTTACTTCATATGACAAAGAGCAATAATAGACTTTCGAACACTTAGGTACTAAAATAAATTAAAGGTTATGAAAACAAGGCGTTTTATTCATTTTAGACATTATGTTTCATAGAAACGTTTACTGCTTAAGACCTACACAATCAATATCTAAATAGAAATGGTGTTAGTTTTATTTTTCAAAACGTCCGGATTCGATTCCCGAGCTGAGTACATGTTTTTTTTTATGTATGAATGCAGTTTTTCTTATTACAAAATCGATGACATGGTTCCTAAAAAGAGATTTTCGCATGTCTTATAGTTTCAGACTTTCCCATACTGACCGATCTAAATGTGCCACCCTGTATAGTATGGAATTAAAACTAACTGGCTTAAAACTAACTGGCTGGCTAAGTTTATGTGAATGCCTCGTTATCGTTTTCTTATATCTCTAAAGCAACGGTAATTGATATTGTCCATCCGTCATTTATGATCCTCCATTTGGGTATAGGTATACCCTGTCTATATGTATATCTACAGGCAACTACGAGTATACGAAAGCCCAACAGAAGACTCAACTTGACCTAGGTCTAATACTGCCGTTATTATGTGCAGTAATGTCTTTTTTAGTTTTATTGTTATCGAGATAACATCAAAATAGCAACATAATATCGTGTGTAAAAGGCCCTTTTAGAAATACGTTTTCAATGGCATAAAACCGTGGCCAAAATTGAGATAAAACTTTATTAATTGAATAATCGATAATAATTTTATCAGAGATACTTCTTTAGTTTATTTACGGGTGTATTTAAAATAATTAAAATTAATTTTTAAATAGAGCGATTAATAGTAATAACGGCCGGCCTAATATTTCTTTCGAACTTTAAATTAAAAAAAAAACTTAAACCTTATAATGATACCCTCTAAAGGAGGTGTCCCAAATGTTGATTTATCACATAAAACAGAGCGTGCTTATTCTAAAGTCATAACAGATTCAGCTCCGACAAGTGGGTGGGTGCTGGCATACCGCGCGCCGGCGCCGACCCACCTGCCTACTTGCATCGAGATTTATAGGATCGGGAGCTGCCTTGAGCACACATTGCGGCATTGCATGAAAGTTGAAACATCTGCACTCATCCCCAGCAAACTTTACAAGTAATAAACAAAGATCTCTTTTTACTAATCCCCTAACCCCACGCAAGGGTGCCATAAACATTAAAGTATGACCACGCATGAAAATAATTATAACCGTATTAATTATAATATAATACTTAATTTTTATTAAAGTTTAACCTCAAAAATTAATTTACTCCTTCACTCCGAAACCGGTTTGTAAAAGTAAAAACCCCTTAATGATGATAAAAATCGATTACTAGAATTGGCCATTTAGCAAACTTTCGACATGTTTGTCATTCATTACTATGCAGATGTATTCGACACGGGTCATAAGTCAACGTTAAACCCTTCATTACAATACTACTCATGGGTCTACGTGACCCTGTTAATTTTGAAATCCTTTTTTTTACAATAATTCTTAGACAACCGCCGCGGCTGCCCGTGTATTCTCAGTATTCTCCTTGTTCATAGTGGGTGTCTACACACCCGTAGATTTATAAATATGTAGTACCGTAGCTGTACAGCTGATAAGTGTTTATTTCGCGCCAATATAATGAATCATTAAAGTACAGTAAATTACCAAATATTGTTTATTTTTGACAACCCTTGCCTCCATTCGCCGTTCGCGACATTGTTAAGACGTTGTCGGCATTTCCCGCAAGAACAAAGGCGTCGGTCTTCTGTATCTCTTTATTCTATGCTATTACTATGGAAAATACAGCTAAATAGCCTCCAGCCCAAAGTCAAACACCAATCTTACAATATTATATAAGTATCTATAGGAAAACCTGAAGAACCGGCAACCACTTTTGGGCCTTTTGCTGCCTCTCCATTTGCGCATGGTTTTCATCTCTTTGTTGCACGCTCGACAGCGATATTACAATGAAAAGATACCCCGGCAATTACATATGATAACATTAAGGATGTTCAATTCAAGCCGTCAATGTCTGATAGGTATGTCTCAGCTGTCACTAATGTTGCATCTAAAATAATAACGTTGCTGCATTTGCCCTTATAAAAAAGATCGTCAAACATTTTAATTTAACTTGTAAATACAAATTAAATTATTTTTATGGGAGGGTCTGGTCTTGAGCAGTAACCATGTTAAATTTAATTTGAGTAGTAGCCAAGGGTTAAGAAAGGGTATCGGCGCATCGTTGAAAGTCGCGGTCTTAAACCTGGGCTGGGTTCGAAGACTGCGTTAGGCTCAATTCCCACTGAAGGAGGAGCGGCCGGCAGCGGCTGTAAGAGCAAGTGACTGACCAGACTACGGAGCAGTAAGGAGCAGTGGGGCGCCGAGAGGTTCGTGCAGCCTCGCGGCGCCGCGCTGCTCCTCCTTTGCATTCAAATAACTATGAACTATGTAATCACACAGATGAGATTTAAAATTATTTGTAATATTTTGCCTCAAAAAGCCGCTGCCGGCCGCTGCTCCTTCAGTGGGAATTGAGCCTTAGCGTCGCCCCACGTTATCTGGTGTCGCGCGCGTCGTTCAGTCGAGCCGTCACATCACTCCCACCCACCCAACGCTTTCGCAATACGACCAGAACCGGAAATTTGCTATAAACAAACACTAAAGAAAGGTGAATGTCAAGAAGATTGGCTTTGAACGTAATAGAAATGTAAACGTTCTAAATATCGTAATCAGTTTTTTAATTCATGATAAGTACGACAGGTTTTTTATTTTAAGCCTAATGCACTCTCTGGAGGAAATCTCCTACAGGAGTGAATTGAAGTGATACACAGGGTGGTGCCTTCAATACGACAATAAATTACAACAAGAGCTATATTATTTCATAGAAATGGTTGCCACTTTCATAAACATCTTAATCGTTTGATAATTTCATGACATTTGTATGAAATAGTATAACATAGGCTACATTATTTCAAAGAAATGTCATGAAATTATCAAACGAATAAGATGTTTTTGAAAGTGGCAAACCATTTCTATGAACTAACATAGCCCATGTTTTAATTTATTGTCGTATTGACGGCGCCACCCTGTATATTTGCAAATTTTATTATGACTATAACGAATTTAAAATAAAATAATCATTAATTCGCTTATTTCATTTTTAAACTTTGAAGTTATACGTGTATTAACTTACAATCTTAACGTTTCTCTTTCTTGTCATGTGTGTTTTGTTGATCCTTCAATACTGTTCCCCATTTGTGGACATCAGCACAACTTTAAAAAGTGTCACTGTCCAGCAGCGGTGGAGGACGGGAATAATCGGTTTTTTATTTGTTGAGAAGACGCCGCGCCGGTGTACTGGTAAGGGGAAAAGGTAAAATTTTATTTAATAAAGGACATTAAAGTGGTTCAATCTTTTGAAGTTATGCATATTGATCGGTCGTTTCAATCACTGTTGCACATTTTTATGACATTAATTTTTGCTAACGTTATTGTTATATAAGAATTAAGGAGCCTAAGTGCTCGTAAATAATCTGGACGTTTATATCGGAAGACAGATTAGAAAATTGCGCCTGCGCATCGCTAGACGCGACCACTTTCACTAGCACTGGGACAGCGGGCCTTCTTGTTAGTCGCTATAGATTTTATATGATCTACTTTGTTTAAAGAGGATTTGTTTAAGTTATTTTTACAATTCAAGGTGTTCAATCCATGTCGTAGCAATCTAATACCTTAACTTAGTCTCACAGCTCTCTATCAGGCGATAGTTATCGCGCAGTCGATATAACCTGCGCAAAGCGAACAATAACCCCAATGATTAATTTTGTAGCCACTAATAGAAATACTCAATACAAGTCGCTATTAACGTTCCCTATCCGAGATTTTGTATTGTTCTCTCTCTTCACTCGAGTATAGAGTCGAGGAGCTCGGCAGTAGTGGTTTGAACGCTTTGAGTCAATCAAATAACTTGTAATCTCGAGTTCTTTTATGGTTCGTAAGGCAGTTTGTCCCGGTTTCAACTGCAGCTTCTAACCACCAACCAACCGACTGAGACAGCGTTACTGTGCTTATTTTGTTCAGAGCTGCTAGTCTGCTGATGTCTTCTAATTAAGTTGTTCTTAATTTTTGATTTTAACATTATAATAAATGTTTGAAAAATTACTTAGTAATTAAAATACAATAAAAGTAGAAAAATTTCACGTCCTGAGGCAGGAACCGAACCCGCGACCTTTCGCAATCCGGGCGACTGAAGAATTTCACAGGGATATCCCAAGTCCTGGGTGGCTCAGTGCTCAGAGCAGTCGCCCGGTAACAAACAAACTGTAATAACTTTTTCGAAACCGAAATAAATAAATAACATTTAAATAAAGTCAATGAATTGATGATAAGGTAGGCAAGGTAGGTAAGGGAGGCAGGGTAGGATATTATAGTGTAATAAACGGATATTACCCACTCGTATTAAAACACCCGACTGGGCAAACGCTTCCACTCTACAGAAGAGAACAGCAACCAAACAAAACTGCTTTGTAGTACCTAATGTGTTTATTAGTTTTTAATAAATTTTTTTCTTCGAGTTCAGTGGTGATATGGTTGCAAAAGCTCTATGAACCTTAAAAATCTCGGCTAAACAACACTAAAAAAGAGATAAAAACTGCTAATGATTTACGCTATTTAAATGTAGAGTACGTGAAATCGCACGCAACATTGCGCAAACGCGATCTCGATGCCGATGGGAAAGAGCGGGTCGAGGTGAACCGTCTCTCGTAAAAAGTACACTAATCCCTTTCAAACGTTGTTCTTGGCAAGTCTAAATGCAAAGTTCACTGACACTCGAGCCCCTTTACCTTAGTGGCGTGATTCATTCATTGTTTTTCGTACGCATAGTGTACGCTTTTTGAAACAATAGGGTCTTTTACCATTTTTCAAAGTGTCACAATTTAACTTTTGGCGTCAATTAACCACTAGAGTTTTTACTTTAAATTTCAATTTATTGGCATGAACTACTTGATTGGTAATGAACATTGGTTTATGACGTCACATTTTCATTTCGAATTAAATGAAGACATTCACTGACGTGTTAATGGCATACTTGTTTTCAATTATGACAATGTGACGTCATAAACACTCATTATGTTCATACCGGCGAACGTAGAGAGCCTAGAAGCATAACTTCATACAAAACTCGTCGCAAAATGGGTACCCTCGGCGGCTAGAAGAGCACGTCGGATAAAATCGGCTAATATCGAAATTGTATAGCGCCCTCTCGGTCTTCTGATTTACACGTGCCGGACGGGTCATATACGCAGGATGTAACCATGCAATTTTTTTTAACGACTTTAATAATATAATTATTAAAGTCGTTAAAAATTTTTTTAATAAATATAGTAACGTTGTAAAACGATAAACTTATTCAATTTTAGAGTTGAGATCAGAAATCAGAAATGAAATGGGTTCGCTTCATTCATTTAAATAAAAAAATCTAAATATCTGTCATGATATTATTTATTTGTATTAAGGACATAAGAAAAAAATTAAATTGTCATCAAGTGGTTTTATTTCTTGAAATAAAACCACTTTACCGGATTTAACTTGCGTTTAATTAGATGTCACATTATAATTGTTTATACCCAATGTTTCGATTACTTTATAGCGATCAAGGTCACGGGAAGACTGAAGTAAAGATGTCAGTTGTCTTTGTTAAGTTTAATATTAAATACCGTCATATTTTTTATAGTTATATTTTGCGTTTCCGATTCACGCCATGGAGCTTACAGTGTCCGAAGGTCGGGAAGAGTAAATACGGGCTTGAGACTTTGTAATTCACATGATAAGATCCCATGCTGGTGTAGTCCAACTATCTTCTCTAGTGAAATTATGATGTTGTTTTATTTCAATAACCTCACGAAACTATCTTGCAGTTTACAACTTTACTTACTACGACTTATCCCTAACAGTTTAAAATAGATACCTATACTATTTCCAGATCATTTTGTAAATAAGTAAATTATTAAAGTAATAATTAAACATACACATGTTAAAATAATAATGCTTAAATTTATTGAGAAATGTGTTGAAAGTGGCATCATATTGTAAGGAACTGTGGCAAAATATCCATAAATTGGAGGTTTGTTTATCATTCTTACACAAATCATATAAGGCAACGCTGTATTAAGCCATAATTGCTTATTAGTAGGTAAATTAACTATTAAACATACACAATAACAATAAGTCGTCATAAAAATTTGCAGAGTTAAAAGTTGAGTTGAAAATAAATAAATACTGTCACACAGAAATGACTGCATAACATCATCCACTCGTGTATTTGTTCAAATTGTCCACAAATATTGGGCCCACATGGCGGCCAATATTATTGTTTATATTTGACTCGATTATAAAGGTTTAGGAGAGACTTACATGTAAAATTTGATTCCAGTGCTCTTATTATGTTCACCTACGCGGCTGACACACCATTTTACTTCACTTTTGGACATATTTACTGAGATTTTATTGTTTTTTTACGAGTACATCACCGTGACGCAGTCAATGACAAACTAAATCATGGCGCGGAGTCCGATTTAAGCCCCGCCCACTTTGGAGTCTCTTTCGGGGTGTCATTTTGAATGGGCTAGTTACTCGTCTATGTTATTATCGGTCGCCGGTTCATACCAATAAAGTTAGGCGGTCGCCCCGCGGGTCTACATACATTTTTGGGACAAGTCCTTTTAGTATTGACATTTTGATTTTATTTACAATGTCGATGACGTCACATTAGAAGCCACTTTGCCGGCTTTTTGTTTTGAATTTATAGTTAAAATAATGACAATTTAATCAAAAGATCTTAATTTAATACGTGCTTAATAGTCTTTTTCACATAAGACGAGTCCGAGGTACTTCAGATTTTTACTTAACTATTTTCGGGAAACAAAAATAATTAATTGATATTTTATTTGAATATCACTGTAAAATACAACAATTAATATTCTTAAAATGTAAATGAAAACTTCAAAACCAATGATAATATAATGGTATTCCAAAAATACTCAATGTGTAGAACCGAATTTATTTTAACTAGGGATTGACACGACATAGTCGAACATAATTAATTACCGATGTTATGATGGCGCAAATCGATGCTTTGTATTTTTATTCCATTTTCTTTGATTAAGAGACACCACGACAGCACTCATATAAGATATGTAAGACTATGATTTATATTTTTGTGAACTAAAACCTGAAATTTTTGTGTGGTTTTCTTACATTTAGTAAAATACCAAAATTAAATACCTACTGACACTTTTATTGTGTAACTCGGAAAGTGTTTTAAAGCTGTAATAATAATATTCTTGATACTAGCACGATTTGTGATTATGCCTTAGCCGTTGCGGCTATGTAATTTCTACCGCTGCCAGTGTTTGTAATGAATACTGTGGAATGGTGTGTATTTGTTGTACGGGTCTCCCTGACACGTTTCGCCGCATAATATTTGCATGGCGCAGACGCCGTTCACCGAGGCTGTCTGTGGCGCATGCGCAGCTCTCAGGCGCAGATTACACTGGTGCGGGTTCTAAAATATTTGGATTTCGCTTCAATTAATATTAGACCTCAGCACCTTTAACTTAACGCAAAATTTTCGAATTGGAGAAAATATTAAATGATCTTTCTTACCAGCGCTCATTAAACTTACTTTAGTTAAAATTTGGTTTGTCTTGTTCGTTTGACATAATGAGTGTTTTCATAATAAAATAAGTTTATTTAACGTTGGTAAGGCCGATTATGTTTTATAATACCTATTTGCTGTTATTCAATCCTTATTCTCTAATTATGAATTCTACTTTTCTTTTTATATTCGATTATTTTTTTTATTAAACTTGTGAGCCTCAGAATTTTTTAGTTAAAATCTATCCCCCTTATTATAAAACGCGGACTAAAGTAAGTCCTTATTTTGAAACTGATGCGGTCACTTTTATTTATTAAAAGAAACACAGTGACAGCTGCAATTTTAAACCAGGTCTAACTTTAATCCGCGTTTCATAACAAGGTGGTAAAAAAAAAAATGTCGATTCTTTAAAGTGAGCGTAAAAGTACCTAACAGATCAAAATTTAGCACGAACCATACCTTATTACATACACTAATTTATTTATGTTAAATCGTAAGTATATTTTGAGTTTTGTTGTATTAATTTATTTTTGTACGTCTCTAAATATTTTGCAAATTGAAGCAATTAAATGAGTTAGGACTTTTTAAATTCTCAATTGGTTTAGGCGCTACTTAAGTGTGCCTCTGACGAGGTTCCCATAACTATACTGAGCTATCAGTCCAGTACAGAAACAACAAAATCAATGTTTATTGATTTTCCGTTCATACGTATTTATGATCTCAGCTTTAGTAATTATGATAGATAGATTCGATATCGATTAATTGCGGGCGTCTAATCTCCTAAGAGTAATGTATGCATAGTGAATTTGTGCATTTTATAGCGAAGGTTAGTTTTATAATGTATTCAAATTTGCTGTTATTTCACCTTGAGCGTTTAGTAAGGTTTTGCACAATTAAAATATTCCTAACTAATTAAAATGAAAATTGATACTGAATTTTGCATTATGATTGTTTGAATACGTCCAACCAATTAAACAAGCTCCGAGCCTCTCGAAACAGGGCCACCAGTCGGCCTCTGATGCCTCCCGGTCCAGGTCCAGAGTAAATGAATCCTCGTTTCTGTTCAAGGTTGCTGTTAGTTCACCTAGAACATTTAGTAAGGTTAATTGCTAAATTTATTTAAAAATCCTGATGCCTCGTCATGTCGTCATGTCCTCTGGTGTCTGTCACTTTATAGTAGGGAGGTGTCCAGGTTCCATGTCCAAAGTAAACGAATATTGATTTCTGTTCGATATTACTTCTAGTTCCCCTCAAGGTAAGGCTTTTACAAACTTAATTTAAATACTAGTGGCCGACGCGGCTCCGCCTGCGTGGATGTTGGTTAACGCGCTCAAAGACACCCTATGTCTTTTATAATGATGCAATATATCTCCATGTCAAATATCATCTTAATCGGTTCGGCTGTTTAAGTGTCGTTTTCGCTAACCATTCCCTAGGCTTATGTGACTCCAAACAGAATTTGTCTCTTTCTATCTCCTTTAGATAGACTGAGATAAAAATCACTAAGAGACTCTTATAAGGCTAAGCAAATATTGGTGCAAACGAGCAATACAGTGAAAACGTAGCAGACAGAGTTATACTTTTGCAGTTATGATTATGGATTGCATAACAATTAAAACAGATGAAACCATTTAAGTGCTTTAATTGGCAATAGTAGGTATAATAAATGAGTGGATACGAACACATAAATTAATACGTTTTACACTGCACTGCAGTATACACAAAGTTGATTGTCCATCAGTCAATAATTATAAAGAAAGACCGTATTGTCGCCTGGACTTTACTATGCCCATTCTCGATGGACGGAGTGACCTTAATTGCGATGGTCTAAAAAGATAAACTCATGTTAATACGACGTGAGTTTGCTGATGCCTTAATGACTTAATCATGTAATCCGCGTGGTTGCAAATTGACGGTAATGTTGCTTTTATTACTACAAAAAACTAGTATTAAGCAACAGATAGCGGTACTTGATGTACCTCTCTGATGTTCAGAGCCCTATATTTTTGGTTTCGCACTTTGTCCATAATTGGGGCAAATCAACTTGAAATGAACTGTTGTTTGTAGATTATCGCTAATAATATTTTATGAATATAAAAGTTGTTTTCTAGGAATATGCTTTGAAGTTACAATTTTTTATATTAACTTTATTTATCGTTAGGTACCATTTTCATTTTTAATATTTACAATTTAAAAAAGTTAATTAGGTAATTGTATTGTGATATCATTATCTGTCTAGTTTGTTGTATGACATTGTCTTAAATTAACTATACCGTAAAATTTTTGAATACGGCTTTTAATTGATTTTTCTTAGTCAGTCGTCAAAAAAGCAGTCTGTTTGCTTGAAATTTGAACAAGGGATCCTAATAATAAACGATAAGTATTAATATTACAAATGCGAAAGTAACTATCTATCTGCTACCTTTCCACGCTTAAACCGCTGAAGCGATTTAGATGAACTTTCGTATGAATGTACACCATGAGGAAAGGCATGTGCTAACTTCTGATGGTGTAATAAAATAACCGACAGTAACGACATGTACCCAGGCGTTAGTAGAAATTAACCCGTGATCGTTTGAACCAAGCTTCGTTAAATATAAACAGATTATATTTACTATGTTAATTAAGTATGATCCTTAGCAAATTGCAAGCTGTCTAATGTATGTAACTGACGACGAGTCATTACTGCAATATTTATTGGCATTGACATGAAAAAGTGGTTAATACATGATTTACGATACTAGTTCTGTAAGAGGTTACTTACTGCGGTTATACAACAAGGGTGTAACATCGATGTAATGCAGCTAAATACATTCAGCAGTCAGAAGAATTACTTTTGATAATTACCTACACCGTTTTGTGGTCACCTTGACGAGTTTTATATCTCTATTGTGGCAATTTAGTAGCATTTCGCGGGGACTATCACGTTATTTAATTAATTTACCGTTTAGTTTTTTATTTGTTTTTGTTTATCTTTTGAACATGTCTAAACGGTACTAATACTAGGTATGGTTATTCTGGTGAGTATTTTTATTTATTTGATTTATTAGTGACGTAATTCCTCTTGCCAAGGTCGTAAAAGGACAGCCACAGTCATGCGACATATCGCAATACTGCGGGACAAATTGCCGTCTAGGAGGTGCCCGCCAATAAGGCGACGCTGAATTGCACTTTAACGGGTTCGTTCGCCGAGACTATGAGGCTGTTGTAAGTAATAAAACACCCATTCACACCACACACCACTAAAAATGCAGTTTGTTACTTTGTTCCAAATAGACACTGCCGACAAATGTGCTAAACTGTGAATGGATAATGCTCATTTTCTTCGCTATCTCTCGAGTACATGTGGTCGAGACCAGAAGATCACGCTTTCTCTAATTGAAAAGCATTTATTGCCGTTACTATGTTGCATCTTGTTAAATCTTATTGAAGTGGACACAGTCGCTATAATTGTCTGTGCTATAGTTGTCAAATGTAAAATATCTGAAACATTAAACGTCAAGCGTTTAGCTTCAAAAGCACGAAGTTCTCGTGGCAATATGTCTGAAGGTTTGCAGCCAGATTAATAGTCCAGCCTAGTTTATGCCTCCGCTAACGATTGCGCGTTGTAATCTGATATTCGAGGTGTGAACTTCGGTTCAGTTCTCAGAATACACTTATTATTAGTACCTGGAACTGGTAGCTTGCCTAATCCGCGCTGTTCCCGTAACGAAACCCTTTAATCTCTTGGAACGCACGTAAATTACATTCCAATAATAACTTTGAACACATTCCACCGTTTGTTTAAGCTGGAGAATATTACAATGGGGAATTATTTTTTCCATGAATTTAATATTTTATTAGTTACAGTACCTACAACCCATACAAAAGGATAAGACTAAGAAAAAGGTTGAGTAAAGGAATATCAGTAATATTGTATATTTTGATACCTACCTGCATTCTTATTTACAAACATGGGATTTGTTTTAAATGCTTTGTCCTTTTCTGATTCGATACGAATGGCGGTAACTGTACCTCTAGCACGAAATCAAATCGCCATCGTATTTTAGTTACGTTAGTTTTTGTCTAGCTTTTGTTTGAATTTTTAAGCGTGCGTGAACGAATTTTAAAAATGTTCGTGCTAGGGGTATTGAAATTAGTAGCAATTCGTTCACATTGAATAAGTGTGTTTACGGGATGCAAGAGTCTTTTTTTTTTTTTTTTTTTATACTAAGCACGACAAATGACTCAACACCACCTGATGTGAAGTAGTAAGAAGAGTCCATATGCGAAGACAGCTAGTCCAGTTCAGACACTGCTCTAGCTGCCTCCACCTTGCCGGCCCGAAAGGTGCTTTTTCACGCCTCTTTTGAAGGAACCCATGTTATAGGAAGGAGGGAACACATGTGCTGGCAAAGAATTCCAAGTTCTGGAAGTTCGACAAAGAAAAGAGCTACTAAATTTCTTTGTACGTGATGTTGAGGTGGAGACAGTGAATTGATGACTCCGAAGACCGGCACGCGTGCTCCTGAGTAGGAAGGGGGAAGGTGGGATAAGGTCAAATAGCTCTTCAGAACACTCTCCGTGATATAGCCGATAGAAGGCGCTGAGCGACGTAATGTCTCGACGCAATTGCAGAGGCTCAAGGTTGTTGGTGACCTCTACATCGCCAACGATACGGACAGCACGACGCTGCAATCTGTCCAGGGCATCGAGTAGGTACTTGGCGGAGCCATCCCACAAGTGCGAGCAATATTCCACGCAAGACCGGACCTGAGTTTTATACAGCAGGCATAATTGGTCAGGCGTGAAAAATCAACGCACCTTGTTCAGGACACCGAGCTTCCGTGAGGCTGTTTTTATCACGGTTTCGATGTAGTTCCTGGAATTCAGATTATTATTTGTGTGATTGTGTGTGTCCCTTGAGCGTACTGTGTTTTCAATTCAATTCAAAATATCTTTATTCAAATAGACCACAAAGAAGCACTTTCAATTCTTCATAAACACATAACGTCCTAGTGTATATCTGTCTGTCTGTCTGTCATGTCTGAATATACGTTAACTGGCAATGTCATGTCTGTCTGTCTGTCGTGTCTGAATTTACCCCGGTTCCAAAAGTTAAACTACCGATAAGATTCGGGCAAGAAGCTCGTGTACTACTACACACTCTTTTATATTGAATTATTTTGGATTTGGGATTGACGACCTTCTTCTATCTAACATGTTATTAAGACGATGCGTCTTCAGTGCAACTGCTACCCGAGGCCTAGCTTGCTCGCAACTATTGTCTATTATTTTGTGGTATAAAATTTTTTTCTTATGATAAAATGCTACTAAATATACTTGAGTCAAATACCTGCCTATCAGAACGAAGAAGTTGATAACTGAGATAAACGATCAAGTGCTTACTTAACAAGACAAAGGACCACATAATTTATCTGTCCACCGACCGAGACTCGATTCCCCGTTGATAAATTATCTTTGTAACCGCTCTAGTGTTGAGGTACCAAACTGTCGACTCTGGTAAATAATCTACTTGATAGTATACTATTGTGTGACAAATTTAAATAGAAATATCATTTGATTTTGAAGCTTGCTAACAATATGGGTCGTTAGATACTTGAATATCTGTATCTGCTAGCATAAAATAGTACGGTATTTTTTCTCTTAATAAACCTCACTCACACCTCGGAAAGAAAAGGTGTTATAGCTCCGAAGTAATTTGCCAGTACCATTATACATGAATATAAACCCTGGAACGCTTGAACATCTTCCCATCGACAATGAAAGCAATTTGTAAAGCAATCGAGAATTATTGCGGCGCACTCGCTGAGCAACTTTTTAATGTGAATTCCTGGTGTACCTACGAGTCTGGAGCTCGTTGCATATTAAGATGGCGCTATTGTTCGAAGCAGCATTAGAACTTGTTCCGGGCGGGTATCGGCCATTACGTGTCGTGCAGGTATTGCTGAATGCAGGGCTGCTAATATAAAATTAACAACCTATTCCCATAAATGTCCTGCTGTTGGGTCCGAACTTCAAGTATGAGGATGTAACATATCAAGCTTGAGCAATGACCTGTCTCTATTACTACTAAGTCTGATAAGATTTACTGTTTGCTGAGAAGAATATGTGCTGATCCTAAAACTGATATTCCATAAAATAACTAATAAAAAATACCTTTATCACCGTTTGATTCAGTGACGCAAGCGAAGGGGCTCAGAATATTGGCAGATGGGCTTACGTCATAATCATCATATCAGCCTATGCTGTCCAGTGCTAAAGAAAGGCCTCCCCATCGATTTCCAAATGAATTGGTTCTTCGCTGCAAACTGGAAAAATGTTGAAAAAGTCCACATCTTTATCCACTAACGCGCCCAAATCCTTTATTCTTTGTGCTACTAATGTATGTACGGCAAGACCCTCAATCTTTAAGGTACTCCTCACTTTTTCATGAACTCTTTTCCATGGGTCTATGATCGATAGAGCGTAGTGGTCTACTAACGTTACTTTTGCTGGTTTGGTAGAGACTAACTGAATGAGGTTGAAGTCATTTCGAAAAAAAATGTTCTGTAGGTTCATTCGTTACGTGGTCGCCATGCTAGAAAAGATATATTCCGTGTAGTAGTAAATTATTGGCAACCCTTGTTGTACAATGCACGAGTACAGCATTAGCATGGCGGCGCGGGCGCAAGCTCACTAACAATGGCGGCGAGCGGCGCCGGCCGGCCGCGAGATGCGCGCAGCATCATCCACTGATAACGCGAGTTCGACCACCGTCACATAGGATGTTAGAAATATATGCGATCTAATTAGATTTACCTCTTAGTTAAATTACATAAAGCCGCTAACAGATTATACTTATTGTTTTGTCTACGACAAAAATGGCGATCTCGGACTTACCCGAACAGCGAAGAACCTTACAGATCATCACCAAATTTAGTGACGTTATACATACGCGTACTAATCTGCGTGACACCCAAGTAAGTGTAGTCAATATTCCTAATTTCTACAATGTGGGCAAAACATGAGTTTGACTGATAATCTCTTGCCAATAGAAAGGCCTGATAGCCTCTCATGTAGTATTTAAAGTTGTTGGACTAGTCTACGCTACGACAGTGATTTAACAAGAATATGCTAAGACGTGATGAATTTGCTCAATACCAAAGTGTAAATCTAGATGGATGGATCGAGGATTGACGTGTTATAATTACGTAACAGGCACACCCTGTGTTACAGGTCGCGGCGTGCGCCGGCGCCGGCTCCTCTAATAATAGTCGCATTCCATTCCCCAAGAGGGTCGGGATGCGCACCTGCGGCACTTTCCTTTTTCATTCGCCAAACGCTTTCCCCGCACTATGATATCATAAACTTTCTTGCGTAATAGGTCATTGTTATAGAAATGATAGAGGGCGCAAAGCCTCGTGTTTTAAATAGTTCCAACTTCAGCTTTCTTCGTGCATGGCTCGGATAAATTCAAAATACATGTTGTCCAACATATACACAATAGGTATTGCTTCTGAAAGACAACTTTCTGAGAATATCTTGACACCACTGTAAATGTTAACGGATGAGTTTTAATTTGTGGCACTTTCGTAGCTTTAAAGACTAACAGCCGAACACGCTTCTTAAATTTTAGGCCCTCTGAAATATTTTAAGTTAATTGTCAAAGTCAATGTATTGGCAAATGTGAACCTAGGCGGCCAAAAAATACTCATTTAGTACCGCACAGTTGCCATTTCTTACAACTATTGATATATTGAAACTCGAAGCTCTGCAATCATAGTTCTCAACGGATACCGTCGAGGGCAACGTTTCTGGAGCGATTACTATGCTCAGGAGCCGTGGAGGTGCGCCGGAGTGGAACCGGCGCGCGAAGGGCGCTGCCGCTGCCGCCCCCGCCGCGCCGCAGTCGCCGTGAGAACAACGCTCCGTATTAATATTAATTTCACTACACGCACAACTGGCCTAGACCCTATACTATAGTCTTGATAACTTTCACACGCGGCCAAGACACGAGGTAAAAGTGGTTGTGTCAAACTGGAGCTCATAAACTGGTAGCTTCGAAGCGACAATGCCAATTTCATCTAATAAAGTCTTTATGCTTATAGCATAGCCTGTTCGAATCCTTTCTAGATTGCTGTGTGTTGGTTTTATGGCAACATTGCCAACACAATAATAATTGTACTACTCGTTTTATGCTTTATTGTCGTTGAGAAAGCTACTTACATGGAAAAACCCATTTCGTGTGATTTAGGTACTTTTTGATGTGATTCTTTTTTAGGTACTAGCAATATAGAGTCCGTGGTACTTTTTCCAATCATTCTTGAGGTTACATGCAATTCGTAGAGTATTCTCGTCTGATTGTATTGCATTAGTTCAATTTACTAGTCGTAGGTAGTTCTTTATTTCTTTGTGGTTTACTCTCTACATTATGATATATTTTGATTTAAGCAAAAGTTGTTTTTTGTAGGTTTTATTAGGTGCTAGAAGTTGGATTACTGACTATCTAGTTCTACATAATTAAATTATTGAGTGAATATTTCATAATAAAAGTAAATTGCAATTTAAAAATATACTCAATACACTTAGGTGTTATATTTACAAATTATCTTTACATTAATATTATGTGATAATATTATATCACCAGTCATTTAAGGTAAAAACATATTAGTGAAACAGATTTTTTTTTGATAATGTATTGCCTTGAAATTTAGCCATAGACATATAGGGTGTAAGGGTTCTCCCGTGAACGAAGCCAGTGGCAGTGCAGGTCATCCTAAACGACGCGTTAATTAAAAAATAAAATATCTAACAAAATCAGCTGTATCAATCTAAACTATAATATTACCCACACGTTTTGTTTGTATGAAACACCTGATTATTTTTATTCGCATATTTTTTTAACTGTGTTTTTAGATGAACATCTGAAGCAATGCCAATCCCATCTGCACACAATGCCATTTAAACACTTTCCACTACGGGGCACAGGCCTTGGGATGGGGAGGCATGAGGAGTTATGATAGATTGAACTTACGTATAGAATTATTATTCGTTTATTTGTATTTCTTATAATATATAATTTATTTATTTCATCAAACAATCAATGTTGTGTGTATGAAATACACAAGAAATGCTTAGAAGGTAACACAAATCCAACTCTAATGAAAATGGTCTGTATTTGATGTTTTTGCCTCTTCATTGCTGCGTTACAAGACAAGATATCACATCGCTGTTATAATAGAGTAGTAGTGGATATGCATGTTACAAGTTTAGATAAAGCCATTATCGTTGAAGTAAATTTCGCAGGTCGAAGACCCCAGAGCACCTCCGCGAAAAGCACGGTAGTTTTCCAGGAGTATTAGCGGATGACCAGGGTCAATTTAGCGACCCCCGCCCACGCCCGCTGCTTCGCCAGCGACGGATTTGTCCATCAATGGATTTCTCCGGGTTAAAAAAAGTTTAGAATTGACAGAAGATGCGGAACAATTAATATCAGATTACTTAAAACTTCCCCAAATTTTTAAAATACCAACAAATAATCCCCATTTACCAAATCGAGAATGTACCTGAAAACTTAGAAACTCACATGCAGGCGTACATTAAGCTCATAACAGGCTAGCATTAATTAGCATCACCATTGAATATTCAAGACGGCCCCGAGCTTCGCCGGAAGACCCGCTTCCGCCGCTTCTGACAAACGGGTGCTTTCCACCGGGATGACGCTTCATTGGAACACACGGCCAGATTTAAAATACTAAAGAAACCACTAATGAAGGAGGATTAAATGATATTACATGGGTCAGAATTTCTTGAAGTTAAACTGGTTCAAAGTATGCTTAACTAGTTTACTCATCGTGTTGACAAGCGTCATTTTGTTCAATCAGATACCTACTTGTGATCGTTATCTTAACGTGCTAATAAAGAATGTATCGTAGAGTACATCTCGTTGTACTCGTACTTCACACCTGTTATTTTTATGCTAATTCTTTTCCTGAGTCACAGACTCTGTGATATATCTCGAAGGATGGTCACGCACAACCTTTTTGAGGTGGTCGTCGACGACATGAGTCCAATTACAGCGCTCCAACGACGCACACCAGACCGCAGTCGGCCGCCCCCTATTTGGGCAAACCTTACTAAATCTTACAGACATCGGCTTTCCTGTCTAATCATTTTCCACTCCATATCGCGACCGTAGAATCATGTTTGTTTACATCAGCCACCATTTGTAGGCGCGCCAATATCCCCACAAATGTATGAAATACGCCACGAGTTTCTTATGTGGAAAATACCGTTTATGACTGTGTATTATTTTAACGATGAATTTCAAGAATACAGCGCTCCAACGACGCACACCAGACCGCAGTCGGCCGCCCCCTATTTGGGCAAACCTTACTAAATCTTACAGACATCGGCTTTCCTGTCTAATCATTTTCCACTCCATATCGCGACCGTAGAATCATGTTTGTTTACATCAGCCACCATTTGTAGGCGCGCCAATATCCCCACAAATGTATGAAATACGCCACGAGTTTCTTATGTGGAAAATACCGTTTATGACTGTGTATTATTTTAACGATGAATTTGCGAAACACGCGTTTGCGAATTAATCTTTTAACTGTCACCAATGAAGGTCAACCGTTTAAGGTAATGGTTAATTAAAGCTAGCTCGTCGAATATACGCGTGCTGTCGACGGAAAGATTTCCTCGTTAAATGCTTTGATTTACGCATCACAGGCATCCTTGGCCGAGGCGATGTTAACCTGCGACCTTCCGCAAAAGGCTTCATCGGTGATTCACGAATGTTTGCGTTGTTTTGTTTTTTGCGCCACAATAGATGCGATACCATATAGGTAAGAGAGGCCGCAGGCGGAACTGTTTGAGTGATCAGTCAACGACCGGTCCCGCAGTTTCCAGACACATTCCAGTGGTATTCGTCATTGGGAGATTCATGCAAATGATATGCAAATCAGCCGTTAGGAGCGCGCCCTCGCCTCACGTGAACCGAATCCAAACAGCGATTTTTTCACGAAGATAGCGTGCTAATGTCCTCGCTCTGAGCTGAGCTGACCACTTGCGGTCCGTTCTGTTCGTGAAATGGCCATTAATGCGCCACTGACTTTAAATTGATATGTTTTTGTTGGCAGTCGCGGATTTAAAAATTGTAGCTAAAAATTGATAATGTAAGAGTAGATTCACCATTAACATAATATGAATTTATAGTTGTTATGCTATTCCATCATCAACTGGTTATTTAATTATTAGCTCGGTCAAGACACGGCGAACCGACAGGCGTTTTTGTGTTTACAAATTAAGGTAATTACCGTAATACCCCTGTCACAACCTTTTAAGTTCAACGTACGTATTATGTACTTCGAAATTACTTAAAAACCGACTGTGATAATGATTCTTATTTCTAGGAGATTAAGGAGTTAGCTGAATCATTTTAAAATTCTTTGTGAAATATTATTGCAGTTCACCCTTGAACACATTTCCGGGCTATTTTAATGTCATTTAATTTAAAATATGCAACTGGCTCGAGGCAATATAATTGCACTAAGAGAAGCCCGCAAATCACTTCAAGCGACACTTAAATTTCTACAAAATTGAATCTTTTCTTAAGCAGTTTACGCAGCAGTACCTGTTATAATTTTTAATAAGTTCATGGAAACATGTTGACTTTCTTCAATGTTTATTTGCGAGGGTTTATAATATCGTAAAGCGTAAAGTTCAATTAAATTATGGATTTTCAGCGCAAGAGATTATCTCAACGGAAACCGTGTTATATTGGTGCAAGGGACGATATTTATGACTAACTGTTATTCTAAAGTTGTTTAGCGTTCCCATCGTGGCTTGCAGCGAGTTGTGGCCGTTCAAACATAACGCTGTATTATGATGGTATGATCACGCGTAATCTCCCATCTTATGGCCATCGCTATCTCCCCAACGGTACGATCATACACAACTGCTTGCCATGTACTAGAGCAATAAACTTTTATGTTGTAATATTAAGTTATTTTTCCGACGTTCTCTTACATGACATGCAGACAGGTATTAAAATTTACGCTCTGCACACGGGAATTTATCAAATCCTTGTATTATATTTTTATGTAGGTGATATTGTGTTCAATAATAAAGCGATTAAATAGCTTGAATGGTTAATTTGTCAATTCATAAACAGTACTTCGACTGAAAGACATGAGGGTCGATGTTTTGCCAACTTTAGATAACAATGTGGTGGGCTGACGTTTGACCCCGGCTGTGGACGGCGCGCCATCACTGTTGGCGCCTGCCTTCGTTGCGGTCGCGGCCGCTTCGAATCTTAATGCGATTACAATGATTCTCGAATCGCGAATTGGCAGTGACCCAGTTTGAGGCCAGTGGGCGGTTAAAGGCCTTTTCGTCTTCGGTCAAACAAGCTTCTCCCAGAGAGCTTGCCAGTTAAACATCTTCATGTATCACAATTGGGATCCCTGATTCTTTATAGTGTAAATTATTGTAGTTTAATAGTGCCGTTAGAATTTGCCGCGCTGAGCTTGAAATAAGTCTGACACTTTTCGATTATTTCCATGAGCCATACCTGCTTGCGCAATTCAATCCATCTCTAATTGAATGTGGGGTCATTGTTTGTAACGGAACATTGTCGAGTGTTCAGATCCGCTGGTGGTGTGGTGTGAGAGGAATTTTATTAGGCAGGTGCCTTCGCGTGATGTCTCCTTTGAGGTCGTTTACACATCAATAGTCATATCTTTATCATTTAACAAACACTAAATATCTTTAATCTAAATTCAATTTCTCTATTATTGTGCCTGCCTTGATCTTTGTACTGTATGAATATGTATGTTATTTTATATTATTATCTAGGTAAGCAGTATTTGAAAGTGTTTGCCTTGGCACAATACACTTTACATGCTAAGTGTTCTAGTGCGTAATTGGTGCTCAAAGCCTCAGTCCTTTGTGAATAAAGTGGGCCCGATTTATATCCTTACTTATTAAAAGTATAGCTTCTGTATATATATTTTCAACCACGTCATATAATATATCTGCGAAGTGCTTTTATGAGTCAGTGGTGTTATGTATAGTCCAGTAATACGTCACTTATTATTCCAGACATGTATCTTTCAACCGTCACTGCCAAGCTCTTCCTAGAAAGCGAAGTGTCCCACTTGGTGCTAGGCGCCCAGTCCATCACCGGATATGACGACAACGCCATACTAACTGTTGATTTTCACTTTTATTATGCACATCTGCATTGCAATTAAAAATTCATATAAGACCTTCATTTATAAGCGACGCATCATAACCTTCGCAACAGAGAGAGACACCAATAAGTTTGATGACATTAAAATACAATACTGGCCAATATTGATATGTGTTTACACCATTTAATGGCACAGTAGTAGTTCAAATAATAAATTAATTAGGCATGTTTATAATGTTATCAGCGTAAAGTGTTAGACAATGCGCCTGCTGAGATGCGTTGGCGCAAAGCGCGTTATCGCGACCACCCGCTGCCTGCGGGAATGGTCGGGTGCTTTGCAACTTAATATAAACATAATTATAAGCTTCACCATCGAAACTCAACATTACAAGTACAGCAATTCTTGGGATCAGCGGTTCTTAATAGACTTTGTATTTACCGTGCAATCAAACTCATAAAAGAGACGCCTTTAAAAGAGTAAACCTATTAAGTGGAGCTTCTAGCTAGGATCAGGTCTAAATAATCAGATAGGAATAACGACGATAATTCTATGAAACCGTTAATGTTCCCGGCGACAGCTTTTCTAATAGACCGTGTGTGCTATGCAAATTATAAAACATGCAACTGCATTCCACCAAGTACTAAAATGTTTGCATACACTTATAATACTCATACAACTATTTTCTTTAAGATGTTAATGTGAGGAATCGGCATCAGGCCGGCCCGGCCCCTCTAGAGAAACAAGTTAAGGTAGAGACAAATCTCTATAATTACTAATACGATGGATATGTAGCAGCCGTCTGGTTAAATTAGCCGCTTAACTGGACGCCTAGCCCTTTGATTGAACGTCGGCATCCAATGAAACGGCTGAAGGACAACAAACCGCTACAAACGCGCAACAATTAAGCGCAACGTTTAACCAGATGGCTGAACGTCATGTCAACCGTCTGGTTTAAATTAGCCATTTTATTGGACGCCTAGGCAGGTCGTTTAAATCGAAGAGCTGTTTGAGTGATCGGTAGGTTATTTTTTTATTATCACACATAACTAAAACGATGTCGGTTATAAGTGGTCATAAAAAATATAACCTTAAACCCACCAATCAAACCAAAACTCTTCGCTACAAGACGAGCCTTTCAATACCAAGTCGTTGAACATTAAGTGAGTCTAGTTCAATTAACTATCGGGCTAGGCATTTGAGTGGAAGCCGGCGTTTAATCAATAGGCTAGGCATCCATTAAGCGGCGAATTTAACCAGATGGCGGCGACAGATACATGACATTCAAAAGCGGTGCGAATCATCATCAACCCATACGTTCACATAATTTCTAAATAGAAGAAATAACCATTACCGGTGGAGTTTCATAATTGCCACCAAATTAATTAGGCCCAAGTCAATCACTTATCACAATCAAACATGACCCAGCAACATCACAGTGAAACATATTTTATGAACTATACGTAGGACAACATCCAATACATAGGTACTGAGATCCACTGAATATTAATTATTTTAACGACTTCATTACAACCCCCGACCGCAAAAGCTGACATACTTTTTTTATTAAAAATAGGCTAGCATAATGATAGTATAAGTTATGGGTACATATTATTTATTTTGAGGATGTATATCTCCCAATATAGTTTTACATTTGTGTCTGGAAATGAATTACGCTCGTTGTGACTAATAACTCAATATCTGCGTAGCCCGCGCCACGATCTAGCTCTTATCTAGAGCGTAATAAATTGGTGCTGCCGATCGCGATCGTATTGCGGCCAAGCGCCTGATTAATGAGGGAACATTTTTTAATTAATTATCCTAGTGCAGCGCTGCATTATTGTCAGGCCTATCTTGGCTGCAAGCGTGCACTTCGGCTTCGACGACATGGAGCTTTCCCCAGAGTCGTGCTGCTAAATTATAACCTTCATCTGAAGAGTTAATTGCGTGTTTACTATCGACGCTAGTTATTTCTCATTGGATAATGGCGTCAAGGCGGTCGCTTCGTGATCAGATATTTTCCCGCGTTATGCAAGGGCTTTTTGTTGCCTTCAACTAGCACGCCGCATCCACTGCGACACTACCTATACGACACGATCAGTATCGATTTTGGATAACAGCTACGCTGGTTATTATTTTCGTTATTTATCTCACGAGCTTAGTACATCTTCGTCACGAATTCTTACGTAATTTATGTTCTCCTAACAAGTACCAAAGCCTCGACGCAATAACACGGTCACTGCTTCGTATACCTTTACCCTATTTTGTTCACATGAATAAAATTATAAATGAACTGCGAAAGAACTTAGAAATCTCTTGTAGACGCTTCTTTAAGCTTGAATACATGTAGGTTCTTGTTTATGGTGTTATGGTATTGTCTTATATTGTCGCGAGCACTACACATTTGAAATAAAACCAATTTATTAGTTTAATTAGATGTTACATTATTATTGAACACCACGTTTCACTTTGTGTTATATTTTGAGCGGTCCGATTCACGCATACGAAGCTCACGGTGTCAGTTGTCGGACAGTGTGAGAACAGGCTTGGGACCTTATTATTAGCAAACTGGTGGTTTACTTCAACCATCTTCTCTATTAAAATTAAGATTTTTTTTCAATTTCAATAGCCTCATGTAACATTCTAGGAAATTGGTTCCGTCAAGAGCGTGTTCACACACTGCCGACTTCGTTTCGCGCTTGTGTTTTACATCAGCTATATGTTCTTTCACCCGGGTGCCTATGCTTCTCTTTACTTAACCTATGTATGAGAGGCCGCAGTCACAATCTAACTTGTAAGCGAATGTTACACTTGACAGGTGGTAGTAATTGGTTAATCTTCTTCGGCGGCTTGAAATAAGTTTTAATTGAAGCTCGCTTCAAGATGCTGCCAATCTTGTCAGTGACGCCAGTCATATATGTACAGCAGGTTGACGTTCCACTGTGACAGGTTTCGCTCAGCTTCTATATGACTCTGGCGTGGTATTTGCAGTTTGTTGTCCCGCAATACGTGCTTGACATGCTGAAGCTCAGCTGTCAGGTGTTGGTTGTCACAGATGCCTGGCGCTCTCTGAAACAAAGATTCCCCTACGGTAGCTAACTGACTAGGGTGAAAATGTGAGTCACCATTGAGGTACCTATCAGAATGGGTTGCTTTACGATACAAAGTGTGGCTCAAGCTGTGATCTGGATTTGTGATGATTAAAATATCCAAAAAAAGCTAGTCTATAATTTACTAATAAAAATATCTAAACTAGAAAAATTTTTGTTTATCAGTCGCACGGATTGTGAAAAGTCGCGGGCTAGATCCCCGCCTCAGGACGTGACATTTTTCTAGTTAGATATTTTTATAAGTAAATAATTTTTCAAACATTTATAATAATGTTAAAATGAAAATTAGTCTATAATTCATGTATATTTCATGGTGTTATATTATGATTATGACAGAGGATAACCTACCGAGTTCAGAGACAGCCTTTGTTAGGGGGGAAAATTTTAGTCTGTCTTCATAAGTTTTTCGACTTCCATATTGAATTTATATTTCAAGTGTGTCAGCTTCGTTAGAGCTAACATAAATTCATTTCTAATCTTTACTTTACCATCTATATACAGACACCGTATTATACTTCAAAATTGTGTATCGGGTATGCCGAGAATAAGTGAAACATTAAACTTTAATATATTTATTTGACTTTTGTTTAGTAAACGTGCCTATAAGCAACATTATTCAGTACTGATTTTGAGAATAGTTGCGACAACAATGAAGAGCATAAGCTTCGAAACAATAATAATGCGACAAATCTAAATTTCTTCATCCACTTCATACTCTTTATACTTCAGTATTTGAATATTGAAAAAGTGTAAGCCTCTTACAAATCTTTATTATTAAGAATCATTAAATCAAACCGTAATAGAACGTTTAGTATATAATGAAAATAGTTGCGCAAAAGATCGAATATTACAAATTGATAGATTCGATGTGAGATTAAAAGGCACCTTGAACCGATTCCACGGTTTCGCGTCCAATTGTTACACAATGGTTTTGTTCGGATCGTGAGTTGCTCTTGCGCGCTACCAATTCGTTTCGTTGGTAATTTAATTATAAAAACACATGTAAATGTCATAGTTGCAAATGAAACAGTTGCGCGTCCCGCTGCCGATATGCCAGTATCTAAGTATTGCGCAAAGATTGCCTCCGCCATAATTGTTTTCTTGTCCTGTTTCTTCGCAATGTAGTCTATTCTGTCTTTTATTTGGCAATTGGTTTTAATGATTCCTTTTATATTGTAGGCATAATTTTATTATTGAGTTTCTGATGATGCTAAATTTCTAAATTTATCAGAGTCCTTTTTAAATACCTATAGAGTAGATTTTCTGTAGATATTGATGTTTCTGTATTTTGTATTATACTATAATCTAAAATTTGCTTTTTTGCAGGTAAGAGCTTTGATCGAATTTGGAAGAAGTTAGTGTGCGTCAGTTAACTGGGTATGTGTTGTTAACCATTATGAGTGTCAGTAAAACACGGTCGCTCGTTAGGCATTCACGGAGGGCGCGAGTGTTCGTGCCTACATCAATATGCGCCCGCGCAACTCACGGACACGATTTGACGAATGAATCACTCCATTTTCATCGCAGTGCAGTGTCCACGTGACGTCACGATTTCGGTGTCGCACGCCCACTAACCACGAAATTAAATTATGATAATTATATTATTTTACATTTCCGCTTTCATAGTGTAATAATAATAAAGGTAGAACAGGTTATCACGAGTGTAGTTCAGATCTACAGATAGGAAAAACATATTACTTTTTAATTGTCACATGTTTAAATTCTTACACCAATTGGCTATAATTGACTCAATAGAGGAACTTCGAAGTATTAATAGTGCAGCTGTAGACAGCCATTCACGTGTCCCGCTCAATTGTAACGTGTTCACGTGCCCGGAATCGTTCGAACGTCGGTCAACTTTGTTGACTTCTTTACGCTTTATGCTCACATTATTCGTATAATCCTGTTATATTTCTCAATGTTATTGGATTAAATAGCACCTAAATCGGGATTACCGAATCGTGTGTTTCGTTCAGTCTTCTTATGCATATTTATAAAATGGTGCAATTTTTTGCAAACAATGAATGGCATGGCATACGCAAAACATAATAAAGTCAATTGTATGGTCGCATTTATCATACGCCACGCACGCATTCAGTCGTCATCATCAAAGACCGGGACAATGCTGTCGGGCGAGCTGTAACAGCTTTGTGAGCAATCGGTCAAATAATGACGGGACTATTTCGTTCCTGCCATATTTTAGACGAGCTTTGTTGTTGTATCGGACTTTGAGTGTGGAATCTTCTCTAGAGGAATATAAATTAGGGATGCTTGAGAATTGACAACTGAATTGACTTTATTATATACAGATTTCAAATTGCGTTTATTGTATAAAACATTGTCATTGATAAGTGTCTCCGCGTTCCAGGAGTAAGATTAAGTACCTATCGTAGGTACTGGTCCCCATTACAAGAATTATCCGGGTCTGCGAACACTATTGGTATCTTGCGTGAGCATCGCATACGCTGAAAAACGGGCCGCAAGGAAACTGCGCGCGGCGGGCGCGAAATTGAGTTTGAGTAGCGGTCTCACCGCAGGGCAAGCGCAACTAGGCCGCCGCGATTACAGCGTTTCCTCAAAGTTATTAGCCGTCGACCAAAGCCGTGGTTTGTGGCGATCGCCCCTTGCCCGCGGCTTTTGATACACTGTTTTGTCAGATGCATTCTTCCTACAATATTCAAGTTACACATCCGCTGTTGTCACTCACGCTCGATGCGAACACTGGTAATGTGATAGGCCTCCAAACGACTCTCTCCTTTTACCACACTGATAGAAACACGGAGCGAAACACTTCCTGGTGCTCCTGCGTGTTTCGCCGTTTTATTTTCCATTGTGTGTGCTGTTTCGGCCTGATTGTAGTTAAGAGGACAGTCGGCGCCGTTCCGGCGTCGGGTTCTCACAATAGAAGCGAGAGTTGAACTCCCGTAAGTGTAGCTTCCGCAGATCGTTATCACGCCCTCAGACCAATACATTCAACTTCCCTGTATTCGATTCATAGTCTGTGAATAAGCTTTCTGTCCTAGCGTGTTTTATTAGTAAAAGACCTAAAACTCGTTAAAGCATTGCCTTATTTAAAGTAGGTACCTATTTCAATATGAGGAGCAGCACTTGAAAGGTTGATTGAAATACCCCCAACATTTACTCACAACTTTTGCGTTATATTAAGAATATTGAAAAGAAATGTTTTAAACTGTCAAGCCACACATTCCAGACACAATTCGTTTTTAATTGTCATATGACAAGCATGTTACGCGCCTTGACAAATTACAGACTGGACCATTTAGGATTTACTAATATCTCTAAGACATGTTGTACAATACCTAATTTGTGGCGTAAATAATACACGCAAACAATATCAGTATCGAGATGCTATGTAATGTGGGACGTAAGTAGACACACCATCTCGATCAAGTCAGTTTTTGTTGAAAACAACGGTTGTCACGTTTGAAGGTCGCTAAGGTTTGATCTTGGACACGTTGGCTTAGTTTTCTTATGTATTGTTGACAATTTTATTAGGATTGAGAATACTGTGTCTACATATAGTTATGATGTTTTTACATTTACACCTTCGTGGCCTTGTTATATTAGATACCGCTTCAATTCATCGTGCATTTCATATATGTTCTGTGATACCTACTAATACATATATTCATCTAGGTTATTGCAAGATTCCGTGATATTTCAAGTCGGGAGCGCCTCAAGCGCGCTTGCATTACATTAGAGTTCCACGTCGACCACCCTGACGGTGCTCCTTTGCCACGGTTTGAAAATTGCATGACCATTTACCGATTACTTCTAAAGACCAGCAATACTTGACTGACGTTTGCCATTTACGTAAGTAAATAAGATACGTAAGTAATTAATACACCAACAGTCGGTTACAATTCATAAACTTGTTTCAATTATATTGTCACTCATTTATGGGACCGAAATGGATGAATATGATGCAATTGTTAACCTATTTTCTTTCTTTATTCCCACCTTTCAATCCGCCTATCTGGCACCTATTTTGAGTCAGTTGAGATTGATCATTGTAAGAAAAGTTACTATTACTACTAATCAACATTAAAAAAATACAGCAACATTCGTAGGTCATCTGGTTGCAACATCGAACATTTTCGCGTAAACAATGGCGTGGACCGCGGACTAACCGGTGATTATTTCCAAGTGTCGGACATTTGCATGAGTTTGTCTGTTCGTTGCGACCCCCTAACTGCATTGTTTTCAACAATTTGAATGGCTAATAACTACCGAGCCTTCAGTTAGTTTCGCAAGTGGAACAAATTGCCTCTTTAGAAACTCAGATGTTTTCGGTTTTGGGTGGTTCCTCTGTATCTTTATTGTGTTGTTTTGTAAAAATGTGGGGCGAATCTGAATGCTTTCGAATAAGAAACTGATTTTCGTTGCGCTAAATATTTTTATCTTTGTTAAATATTTTCTTAAATAAACTGAAATCATTTATATTGGTCCTACGTGGAGGATTATCAATGAGATAGCTTGCTTTGCAGCAGTTATGCAAGTTCTATGTACCAGAGCAGAGCACTCACATTTGCCCTCGTTCAAAAGTGCACAAATGCGCGTCGGCTGGAAGGGAGTGCATCGCTGTCAGTGACCCTCAGCCTCAGCGCCGCGGTCCGGCGCCCATTAATTATTCTATTACGGCAATGGCACTCGTGATCACTGCGCGCCCGCACTCCTTTGATCCCACCGTACTCTCAATTCACAATACATTACCCAAACTGCACAAAATGCCGCATACACTAGAGTAAAAAATTTCAAAACTGCACTATTTTGATTTTTTTATCTTAATAGATGTACCAAGTACTGTGCATGGTTAATTTTAGAAATGCTATATTGTGAAGGTAAACTTTTTTAGCATGCCTATAGTTTTGTTATTGGAAATTCTTAGTAAATTATTTTTACTTTTATATTCTTCATTCGAAACGAAACTCTGAACTTCGAAGTGAGTGCTATAATTATGTTGAAAAAGACACTAAAATTCTCTTTATCTATTTGGAAAACGATGGGAACAATTAGGAATAAAAATAATTTATGAATTGGACCAGAATTAATTTCAAGGATATTTACATTCGCACTCCCGGTGCCTTAACATTTAAGATGAGAGGTGGTGGTACCTCCTTGCGTGCAAATCGTTGCGTACGCGCATGCTGTCCTATTTCGATAAGTGTCAGAGTTCTTAATAAATAGGAATTAATTTAGGTACAGAGATAAACACTGTATTGAACATATTTTAGATTCGCAACGAGAGCACCTATTTATATTATAAAGTAGGCACACACACGTCGTAAATCCGAATGAGAAGCAATTTGTTATTCCTAATCCTACGATATTGCTCAAATCAATCAATCCATTAATCCATATATTGGTAAATTATTCCGTAGTAGGGAAAGGTGCTTTTTTTTACAAAGCACGGCAAATGACTCAACACCACATGATGTGAAGCGGAAAGAAGAGTCTATATGCGAAATCTGCTTGTGCAGCTTGCAACACACTGTTCTTTAAGGTGCCTTTTTACACCTCTTTTGAAGGAACCCATGTTATAGAAAGGAGGGAACACATGTACTGGCAAAGAATTCCAAGAAGGAAAAAAGATAAAATATTAAAAATAATAAAGTTTAAAAGATTCACTGTTGTTATTTATTTATGGGTAGCGGTCGAGTATAAAAAAGAATTGAAATAAGTTAAATATTATAAGAAGATTAGTAGTATTTAAATACTTCCTTTTCAAAGTTATGAGTGTTATGACACTGATAATTTCAGTCTAAAGAGAGTTCCAGATATTAAATGGTTTGAATGTAGAGTCCGAGTTTAATTCTATAATTACATGTTATCTGTTTCGCCTCGGTAGCCGTTTGCTCGGCGCCGCGCAAAATGAGCGCTTATTCAAGCTAGCGTCGGCGCTAGCGCATGGTCTATAACTATAGACTATTGCTGGGGATCAGCTACTAATTGTCCATAATAAACTGCATCCTCCGATTCGTCAGCGCATAGGCGCAACGCTTTTGACTGTATTACACTTGATCAATAATAAGACGTATCATTAGCATTAAGCATTTAAACAATGTTTGTTTGTCTTTGCTATAGGTATTTAAATAATGAACATTAATTTTCTTATTTTCACCTTCACTTTCTTTAATTGAAACCTTGTTGAATGAATGTAAATATTTTGCGAAGTCAAAATTTTAATATAATTTCCTTATCAAAGAAGCAGAATGCCTCTAAGCCGCAAGATTTTTATAGTTAGTGACATTACGTAAAAACCAGTCTAACAACGACTTTGTTGTCAACAATAATATCTCGTGATCGTGAATAAAATGTTCGTGGAATATAAAGAAGCAGATATTTTTGATTCATTCAAACAGTAATCAGGTCCCAAGGATATACCTGGTATTGTTATCAAGGGTATTGTTGAGAGAGCAGCTGCTGTAGATATATTTTTAAGCCAATAGTTGTACTCTAGATTGCCAAAAAAGTTTTGACTTATGTAGTTATATTTTTTGACAGTGGTTTTTGCTTACTGAACAATAAAATCAGTGATATCTATGAATCGAGTCAAGCTGTGAAGGCGCGTGCGCAATCGCAGCATGGTTGAATATTTCACCGGCTATTAGAATACAATAACAAGGTCGCGTCGGTCCAATTTGCTATTAGATCATAACACGCCCGAGACGGCAACCAAATCTCCGTGTACATTTGTTATTGTAATAGAAACATGATAAAAATTACTTGTTTCCGATCAACATTTATTTTATGCGCGAATCTGTATTAGGGTCAGGAGTTCAGATATTGACAGGCGTAACATAAACCTACATAGTTGAAACTGTTGAAAGTAAAGTATGTGGACTATTGTAAATATTGAAATGTTATTCAGGTTTTGTATTTTTGGATATAACAAAATAACACGTAGTACCTAGTCGTAGTTATCCTTTATTGGGTTGGTTACCCTATTAACTGAATTGACATTTGAATGAGCACAGTGACGGTGACCGCCCGAAGCATCCAATGTTGATCTGTGCACGCGTAATTAGGTGTGTCAATGTCAAGTGTCGATTGTGTGGGCATCAATAGAATGTACGTCTACGATACTCTAAACGATTTGTTTTGGTCGATGCAAATGTCACTTGATTAATATTTAGTGACTCCAAATGTGTGACGCCTCGGCTGTTCTTAATTGACACGCGAAAATATATTCATTTTGCTGGAGGTACCATTGTTTTAAGTGGTCATATCTGAATCGGTAGTTGCTTCTTTCACTTATTTACAAGGTGTTAGTGCACTGAAAAATTCTAGTTTTTGATGGTCTTGGGTTCCACGAGCTCGAGCCTATTTTTGAGTCACAGCATGAATCGTCACTGAACTTACTTGTAGTGTTACCAAACACTTTGAATATTTATCTCGTTTGCTAAGAGCACTACTGGCTTTTGAAAAATTTATTGTTTTTTCGAGCACAGGCCGGCAAACACGTTCATTGAATTGAGTTACTGTGAAAAACATCAACCCCCTTATTATAAAACGCGAACTAAAGTCTGTCCTGGTCTAAAACTGATGCTGTCACTTTTGTTTGTTAAAAGGAAGACAGTGACGGCATCAGTTTTAGACCAGTAACTTTAGTCCGCATTTTATTGAAAGTACAGTCCACAGCACATCAAGCGTAACAACTTGAACTAGACTCAGTTGGTAATATCAGTCGTCAGTTCGTAGTCTCAGCTCAGTTCGCTTTCGTATGCTTCACTTGATGTGCTGTCGTCTATCTATACTTACTTCCTTTTTGAAATATTTTTTATTAGACTGACTTTTGTTAGAAAAATATGTCAACAATGCATCTATGTAAACAATGAAGTCAAATTTTGCAAGAAATACATTTACTTTCATTGAATTTACGAACAGCGATACCATCTAATTGATCCCGCGAATAGCATGTTTAACTTTAATAAAATCATATGAAAACACTGCCAACAAGCCTAGTTTGGTTCATTTGCCATTCATAGACTGCGCTAGATTTTAACACAAATTCATTATAATTTTATTTAGTCGTCGAAATCTGGCTCTGACTAACTGTTAAACGTGCCATTTGCTAAAATTCGTTACTGATTAGTATTACACACGCGGCGCGACCGGTCGTCTGACATTGGTCGTTCTAATTTGAAATTGAAAAACTAAATCTTAACGGCTTTGGTGATCACAGCGGTCAGTCCGGGTCTCCGGGTGAGTCACAGAGGTCGGTGTACAGGCGCGTCTCTTTAGTTGGACCACGCCGCGTTTTTGCAAAATATTCGCGATGCAAACACACTGGCGATCTATCCGTAACCATCAGAAGTAGCGTTAAACTAGTCTTATTCTGTTGTTATCTTTGTGTTCATTACACACACAGTCGGAAAACCCTCGCGGTGTCAGTGTCTTTACAACAAATGCTCTGTTTATACAGTTGCAGTGTTTTCATTGTCTCCCAGCTATTGATAACAACATTCCTCAGCTACGAAGAATAGTAGGTATCGTGTTGACGAATTCCTTATCGTGTACTCATAGGTCAAAAGTAATGTAACGGTGTGCATTACTTCTGTAATTGCTTTCTAAGAAGCCGTGAAGTAATGAGCAGGAGCGTAAAATACTTTAACACGTTTAACCATTTGGCACGAGATGCCGTTTCACAAAGTACAGATATAGGCTAAACGGTTAGCGCTCGAAGTGATAACTCGGTACTTAGTTGCAAACTTTTGTGAGTCATAAACTCACAAACCCAACCACAGTCTCTAATCTCCCCCAACGATGTAAAGACGTACTATTTTTAACTAGTATGATGACTAGCACTAGACACAATGGCGACGCGGCGCAGTCTGCAAAGTTTTTTTCATAAGAAAGAATAAAAGGAAGTTGCTTTAGTAAATATTAAGGTTGTGCGGCATACTCACTCTGTTAGGAGAAGTACGGGACATGTCTAACAAAAGGGCATTGTTGCATATTTGTCGCGCGTCGGTTCCCACGCCTTGCGAGGTGTCTATGTGGTGGAGCATTGTCGAACTAAGGAAGCTCTCAGCATGGCGCATGTATTTCCGAATTTTCTGACAATTATAACAAGTCATTATAATTATGCTGCTCATTCAATGCCATACAAACAGGCGTTTAGAGATGCTTATTTTAGTTAAAAATTTACTCGTACCGTACATAATAATATCAACTTTACTGATAATTTTATCTCTCGTTATATCGTCTATCTATAACTACCTACGTTCTCAAAAAATATTATGTTTTAATGTTGAATGGGTTAAGTTATGATGTAGCCAATGTTTTGTAAAGCAACCCAAAGTTTTCCGTTATCTGTATGTTCTACCGAGCCGTTGAAGTTGCGCAAGGAACGGATTCGCTGGCGCAACGCGCATTGTCTCTGCGCATCTAGAGCGACGATTTGCGCGACGTGCTGCGCTAACTCCCCCCAAACATTACCGAATTATGCAAAACAGAACGCAAGCAAGCGCATGGCGCATATCACACTCTTTTATGTGGCTCAGAAAAACACACACAGACTTAGAAATATTAACTTTGTGATGAGATGTTGGGATTAGAGCTGAGTTCGCGCGGGCGGCTCCATGATAATGTATCGATTGTGCAAACGGGTGCTAGGATTAGACGCGGCTAATTGAATCGTCCACCTCTTCGCCGTGGGCGGCACCAACTCGACAGTTTAATTACTTCTGTAAACAACTCCACAGCGGCCAGCATCAACCGTTGTGCAACGAGACACTGACCGCGGGAACCTACGCTCTGTGTGCCAACAAATGTTGCGATATCTAATATCATATTGCATGTCTTTAGTTGCTGGATCGTGGTTAAATTGACAGAAATCATCATCGTCATAATATGGAGTGCATGCACATTAGTTAATGTGTATTGTTTTTCCTGAGAAGAGAACTTCAACGAAATGAGTGGATATGAAGCGCCCGTTGTTTACGTTATAAATTAGGATTAAACCATTGTTCGCGCGCGCATAGTACCGAAGTTTAAGCAAGCAATTGAGGTTTGCAGGCACTGACTGCAATATGACCATCTTTTATTAGCGCTGTGGCTTTAGTTGCCGGAAGACAATTCGTTACTTCGTTTTCATATTCGTGCGATTATTTGACTGCACCACAGCCAGCAGCTAAACAGCCCTTTCTTACCCTTGTTAATGCCAGGGTTGGAGGCCGGCCTTTCCAAGTAAACCAGTGAACGCTTTTGAGAGCCAGCGCTCTCGCCGGCAAGTGATACTTCCGGGAAGTAACACCTCCGACTTAACGAACGCTTTACACCTTATAATTAATTCATGCATTTACTTCGAAAAACGATATTTCTACCTAAACACAGGGTCCGTAAGTTATTTAATAATAGTTTAGAAAATCACCCTGGACAGGATAGCCATTATACTCTTGTCCGAGCTATGATGCACTCAGCTCGGTAATTGACCCTTACGACGACGTGAGAAAATTAATTTATATTAAATCCCAAAGAATTATATGCATGAGAGTTTCTCTCCCACGCGCGAATGAGAGTGGCTGTAGTTAAGACATATTATGTGGGCAGTTGATTTAATTGCAGCCTCTTAAGCGACAGGTCAAGGACTGATACCAGACCATATCACTAAATCACTTCTCAAAACAAAGAATTTCAATGCGCGCTTTGTAGTAATTACAATTGTCATACTCAATGCCCACGCAATAATGTCAGATGTCAAACCAACAATAAAACGACGAAAGGGACAAGTAAGTTAGCGTAGATTATAATCGTTGTCAATTACACCTAATCACACAAAGACATGGCAATAGTAACCGCACACAGTTCGGCCGAGGATATGCAAATAAATGAACTGTCAATTTTGACCTTACGTTCTCTCTTGGTGAAGTGTATAATAAAATCTGTACAAAACTTAAATGTCTGATTTAGAAGGCTACAGTATGGCATTTAGTATTTCATGCTTAATGTAACAATAGCTAGGTTTGACTTTTATTGTGACAACTTCCGGCTCGAGGTAGCAGATATTAAACGTGACAATGATTGAACAGACAACAAACTTGTTGAAGATAAAAAAGAATAATAGTAAGTAATCTAAGGCAACACAATGAATGAGTGGCAAATATTTTTAATAGCAGAGCTTTTGAGTGAGATAAAGCTTAAAACCTCTTAAAAGGTGTAAACTATTCCAAGTCAACTGCTGAGACAATGACCGGGGGCACGCGCAGCTGTATTGTGCCGCCCGGGTGAGTCCGGCTGACATTTACAAATAACGGGGAAGCCGTTTTCAACTTATTCAAGCGGTCTGCGTTTTTGTAAATGAACATGACTACGAGTATGTATGTGGTACCTAAATACCTAATAGACAATTTTAGTCGTAAAGCGATTGCAACTTGTGATTGATGGTCCCACGTCCTAATTAAGAACCTCATCTGAAACGATACGACCAAGTGGTACAAGACGTCTTTGAGTTGCGGCATGTCGGTTCCGTGCTGTGACCGGGTCACGCGACTCGTCCGAGATCCAGCGAGGGACGGGAGTTTTTGTGTCCGCCGCGCACTTCACGAGGATAAAGATGTGGAGTCTCTTGGAAACCGAGTCGCTAATTGTCTGCTTGCGCGGCATTTTTGATGTGTTTTTCCGAACACCACCACTATAACGAGACACGTGAAACACGAGACGCTACAAAATCTTTCAATACCTGTTGCGTTCTATCTACATGCCTCGATATACTGGCAGCTTGTCACCGCTCTGTCGCCATCTTATCGTATTCTGTGTAAGTTATAGTCACCATTATAGTTTTTTTGCTTTCCCAAGACTGTTCCAGTGCCGGCTTACTATTCCTTGTCAGCCCAAGCACATGCGGTTTCACATCTTTAATAAGTGCATCGATATCTATTACTATCTTAAATTGGGAATTAGGAATAGGACACATTTAAGTCATGTTTATGATGAATTTTTACATCTAGTAAGGTTAATTACTCTAAAATCATACGACGAATCCATCATACATCAGCATTCCCCGGTGATTAAAGCAGCCGTAGAAGTATTCCATTCCAGTACATTCAACAATGTATTACTTAACGTCCTAATGCGTGAAGTCAAGGTTTCTAGAACATGCTGCCAGTCAGCATACCAGCACGGCGGGCGCCACATAATTGATTCCATTGCTTAGACTAATTCGTAGTTATGATATGGTTTCCGGTCGTACAGATCTGATCTTGTACTCCAATATTAGGTCATTGAATTAATACACAATTTATCTCTGCACAAGCTTAAAGATAATCTTCCAAATGAAGTAAACGGTATATTTGGTTGACAGTTACTAATCAGAATCAACGCACAGATAAGATCAGAGGAAATCTTGTCAAGGCTACTTATAACCCGCAGATAATTAAAGGTGTATTAATATTTATTAATTTAATCTAAGATGTGAACTCATTGATCAACACGTAAATTAATAATTCATTGAATAACATTCTTAAAGTAATATAGCTCACAATTTTTGGTTATAAAGTAACGTGAATCGTAAGTTTTCAAGATACTATTTTTAGCTATTTGCTACGCAATCGTATGGTCGAATTGATTCCAAAACCGTTTCACTCACGCTTGCCTAACACATGAACGTGACTATAAGATTTCTGCAAAAGGTAAATCAAATTAGTATGGTTCGATTTGACCGTTTCCTAGTTCCCAGGCAATTTCTCCTGTAAGGCCCAGCTTTCGCGTGCCAGAGTGCCATTGTTTCGAAATGAAAGTAATGCTTATACCCTTTTTGAGTGCTCGAGACCTTTGCTCTCTGGCGGTGGCGTGACACGCGGCCACTTTGTTTGGCTTACAGACTTGACATAGTGTTTATGCAGCTTGGAATTTGAGGCTTTATTTCCTTTGTGATTAGGTTTATTCTCTGGTGTTGGCCTGTGACATCGTGTCATAGTGGGGTATAGGGTAGCCCTTTGAACTGGCCGCGGGCGTCGAGGGCGGCCGGGCAAATCCATAAAGTTTGCAATTTAACCGTGGCACAGCGCACGTTTTGTCTTAATAGCCATTTCTTGGAAGGTGCGTTGTAGTTAGCTCGTTACAGTTTATAGCACCACGATGCCTCGCCGCCGATACAAAAATGGGAGGAATAACTTTTACTTGTTTGCAATATTACTATGCTCGTTAAATTTCATAGTGTATTTGAATATCGAAGGTGAAAAATCTTGTGTTATTCATAGTCTTATTAAACCTTTAATAATCATCGTATGAAATGCGGATCGATTTATCCAATAAATTATTATAATAGCTAAATAAACAAATAAATCCCAGAACACAAATTATTGCTAGTCATTAACTTTTCAGCAGTAGTGTCTTTCTTGAATTAAAGTTTATGAAATGAGTAATCGTATTTAAAAACTTTCAACGTTAAGAGCGGCTTTTCATGCAAACTTTCAAGTTGAAAATATTGGAAACAGTCAAACCGATTTTAACAAAACTTGCCATGCGTGCAATTTGGGCTAGTCTAAAACTTATCAGAGGTTTTTTCGAAATGTCTAACATTAAAGAAATTATTGGCGATTTTTGGTTTGCATAAAGCTAAAATTTGACAACAAGACTGTTTTTCGAAAAATCCTCTAAAAACTTTTTAGGCTAGCCTGACATGCTTATGCGTGTTATTAGAATCGGTTTGTTCATTTCCATTTTCGATTTTAAATTTTAAAAGCCGTGCGGTGTAAATGCTCTTAATCTTGAAACTTGTTTTTTTTTTTCTTTCCAGAGTAAATTGCTTTAACGAAAAGCATATTACTAAGTAAATTATAGTAATGTCAGACGGCAATGATATTCTCAAATATTCTTGTGTTTTCCGGAGAACTTCGGATGTTGTACATAATATATCCTCTTTTTCATCAGACAGACGGATGATTGGGGCTGTAAGATGAAGTACATACTCCCAAATGTTAACTTGAAAGAGTTGGGCCGCCTGCTAAAAATTCAACTTGGAAATGACTCTAGCTTTCAAATTGAACATCAGTTTGTGTTGCAGTTGGTCATCGGCTCACGTTTAGGGTAACTGGGATAACCATCTAGCTAGAGAATACCAAATTCATACTCGGAAACCATTCCTAAACGTCTGGCGCAAGATAGTTTGCTTGCACAATTTATCGCTCCTAGTACTGCTGGTATATCTTTGGTACCATCATGATGCTGCGATTATTATCGGTTTGCTACGTCAGGCTTTAATGGCGACTCGATCAACTCTTAACATCGTGTTGTAATGACTGGTATCTATGCGTAATAATAATATAGAGGCAAATAAAATGCTTGTACTTAGCACGCAAATTGTTCGATGTAAAATGGTTTCTTAGTAAACAATATTATCTTGGAATTCGGTAAATAAGCATATTTTAAACAAGATATCGCAGAAAAGACTGGCTAAAGAGATAATTGATATCATTCACTGCTACCATTTTATTAAATTACCGCGCTACATTCTCAAACCCATCGTCAATAGAAAATGAAAATTTTAATATCTTTATTCAAATAGGCCCTATAGAAGCACTTTCAAATCGTAAAAAAACATATATTTATGACAATCACAAAAATATATTTACTAATGTCATAGTGTCTGTCTGTCTGTCGTCTTTGAATTTACACCGGTTCCAAAAGTTGAACTACCGAGAAGACTCCGGCAACAAACTCGTGTAGTCACTCTTTCTTTTTAACCGACTTCAAAAACGAGGCCGTTCTCAATTCGGCCGGTATGTTTTTTTTTCTTTGTATGTACACCGATTACGCCGAGACAACTGAACCAATTTACGTGATTCTTTTTTTGTTCGATGCGGAATAGCTGCTATTGGGTCCCATAAAAATTTTTTCAAAATCAGTTGGGTAGTTTGGTTTTTATATAAAAAACTGAAATTATTATGTCGTCTACGTATGCGAAATTGGCGGATTTTTGCTTTCTTATGACTTTTTAGTGAAACGATACGATAGTAGGAAACAATATAAGTTGACGGGCACCCATCTAGCTTCGACCTTAGATAACTTTTGTCACTAAAAATTGAGAAAAAAAAACAACAGAAAGTGAAGCACCGACTCCAAAAAATGTTTCTAGGGGATGAGTACCTACTTAAATTTAATTATTTTAACCTTTTCAGTTTTTTGAAGTCGGTTTTAAATTTTTGTTTAAAATTTTCAAACATTAAATTACAATGTTTGTAGTTATAAAATTATAAGTTTAGCAGTGCAGTGCCGCTCAGCGAAAGAAATAACAATAATAGTCTAATAAAAATAACTTCATAGTTGCAACTTTATCAACTTTAAATCGCCTAGGCTAACCTATAAGAATTCAGATTCTTTGTCAATAAGTAAGTATTAATGTTTAACATCACACGAAATATCACATTTTTCATTATAACTATGTCTTGTTCCCTTCGCGCTGAAGGCCTTCAAAGTACAAACACAGAACAAGTATTAAATGTAATGATGAAACTCATGTGCATTATCTAACTGATTATGCATAATTATGCTTATTTTTATGCTGTAATTGTTACCGTAACATGAGTAGCGTTTGTGTTCTTGGCAAGTAGCGTGCGCGGATTATATTCATGTGACCTTTTTCCAGTCGAAGTCTGATCGTGATTAATTTGTACCAGAAGGACTCGTTAATGATAATGAGTGACGTGCGTCGAACACAATCGTGATTAATATTAACGAGTTTCATATTTACTGAGGCGCAACCACAGTTATAGCCATAGGTTTTTGGGTAATTATAAAAACGTGGTTTCATTGAGACAGGTGGTGTGGTTACCGTATACTGAAGTATCTACATTCAGACTTGCCTATAGATATGGACGTTCGTAGTAGACCCCGAGGACACATTATGAGGATCAGCCCCCTTATTCTCAACTGTCGGATCACGGATTCGATTCGACAAGTCACATGCCGTCTCGCTTTGACGCAGCGCGATAAAAAGTGACAGGCATAGAGTTTCCGAAATTCGAATTCTTTCCGACAGTTGAGAATAAGGGGGCAGGTAGGGCCCATTGCGATATTATTCGATACGCGAAGCACTTACAAAGTAACAAACAGATACAATATGATCTATTGTTAAGGAGATACCGAAATGGTCTACCACTTTCCATTTGATAATTTCATGGCATTTCTATGGAATAATGCAGCCAATGTTATAATATTTCTTACAAATGTCATAAAATTATCCAAAGAATAAGATGTTTTTGAAAGGCAAATCATGTTTATGAACTATTAGCCCATCTTACAATTTATTGTCGCATTGACAGCACCACTCTGTATGAGGCTTAGAGACGAAATCGCTTTATTACTTGGACCCAAATTTTAACAAAACATAAAGCGTGAAAACAATGAGTATTTTAATATTGACGGTAAAAGATTTCATAAGTGATCGCTGTTCAATAAGATTTCACTCTTATCATAATTGAAATCGCATAATACCTATTTTACAATCACAAGTCATGATTTATTACGCGTGACGGTGATGCACACTGAACGAACCATTTAGGTAATCGAAGTGAATGCATAAATAAACTTAATTAATCAGTTGACAATTAGTGTTCTTCTAGTACATTTTATGCTGTCTTAGACGGTTCTACAAATTTAATAAGCGCACTATAATGTATTATACCTACAGCTATCGACTATTTAAGTTTTAACATTTCGATAACTCTTATAATTAATTACACTTCACTTTCTCGTGTCAATTAAGCGGGATAGGTAGAAACGCTTATAGAAAATGTGTTTTTAAATTCGTAGACCTAAGGGCGCTCTAAAGGTAAGTACTTCAGCCATGGACAGATAAGAACGAAATGAAAATATGAATTTATTTTCAGTCATTCTAATACCGGCGTTCTCCCTTCTAATAGGAGTTGTTGGTACAGACGACTTTAACTCTTATTGCCTCGTCATAGAATGCATCCGGATGTAACTTGTCCTGTGGTCTGTAATGGAGCTATTACTCGACTATTAATCAAGGCGGCCATTAATACGAGAGCTGCCGCCGACAAATGCATATTCGTGGAATGTGGAACTCTGAATTTTCGCTGACAGAATTCCCTAATACAACTGAGAAGTAGGTAGCGTGAAGCAGCGTGATGACAATGCTGGTAAGTGTATTGCTTTATATGCTGTCAATGTACAAATAGGGTAGTTGACAACTTTTTTAATTTCATAAATAAGAAGTATATAATTCATAAAGAAATAACGCAAAAGAATCAATAGTTTCACAGATATACCTAGTGGTGACGTTAATATGTGTTGCGGCGCTTCGTACAAAAACGCCCCATAGAAAATCTACGGAACAGGTGACGTCACATGTTCCTATAATACTAAGAAATGTATGAGCATATTGACAAAATTAACAATAACTATGTAATATGTTTATTTTTAGTTATAGTTGTCATAATAATAGTTGTTATATTAATGCCAGCAATATAATGTCACTAACTTTTTTTTGATAAATTTTGGGAAAAATAAATGGCTTTTATAGAATGTTTGTAAACAGTACAATTTAAGAATATTGCATAACTTTTAAGTTTGAATTGTTTTTATGGGTAACAGTAGCGTTTATTTTCAGAATTTGTGAAAAATACCGCCATATTCCAGCTTAGACAACATCCCAACTATGAAAGTTTTCTATTATCTACTGCTACTAGAGCACTCAAATTAAACATTATTAGAAAATCCTAAACAATTGCCTATCGATCGACTTAGCCCATTGTGTTTGTGATAAACACTGAATGAGTGGCGCGTGCGCAGCTGGTATCCAGCAATTTCCGGTATACTTGACCCCTTTTATGGTTATTATTATATCTATTTAGCACACAGCACTTAAGTTCAACTAGATACTAGTAACAAATGTAACAATACATATTAATTTTATGAAAACAAATCCGTATCGATTCTCACGGGAAACACAGGCTGTGTAATGCAATGCCGTTCGTTAGCCCAAATGTTTGAAACTGGCGATGTTTGATAAATTATCTGTTGTCACTTAGTCAATAGTTCTGCTGGTGCGCTTGCGCAACACGGCCGGGGCAAACAAAGCGGTTGCCGCACATTTGGAATACGAAATCACAGAGTTCAATCACGTAGCAGCCTAATTTAAAGCGTCATGTCTCACGTTCCAATTATACCAAAATCTCAGAATCGAATGTGCATGCTTGTGAAGTCAGTATCAATTTCAGGAATCGATAATATCGAGGATTCACGAGATGTGGTACATTGTAAAATGCAAATTAATTATAATTGAACCTGATTACAGTATCAATGAGAAATAAACTTTGTTCTTTGCTGTTATTGTGCAGTGTAGCAATAATAATTGGTGATTTAACATAGCTCGCACGTTAATGACGCATTTCGACTAGGATTCAAGTATGCATATCGGATCATTAAAGAAAAGACATCGTTGACGCTGACATTTATTGAACGAGCAAAACAAAGGCTGTCTGAGACATTGTTGTAGTGCGTGCACACGTGTACAGCTAAACTTGGTTAAAACTTCGTGGTGTCGTCTTCGTCTGTGACAGTCTGTGTCGATATTAGGCTGTGTCGATATTAGGCTGTGTCGATATTAGGCTGTAAGTACCTACGTAAGGAGTCCTGCATTTACATTAGTACTACGTGTTGACTGTCGATGCAGCCGTGGCAACGCGAAGAAGTAGTGTCGGTTCGCTTCGGTGGTCTGATTAAACGATAGTATAAATGGCGTAAATAATGGCGCCATAATAATTCAAAGAATTATTTGTGACTCCATTTTTTTACATTGCTATTAAACTTATTTTATAATGAATATAAAAAAGTGCTATGTAGATATTTTTTTGTTTTACTCATATTTTCGAAATATTTGAATAAACTACATTTTACTTGTAGTTACTCTTGAACTCAGCAAAATTATATTAAGTATAAATAAATAAAATGTGTTAGTGGTAAACATTGGATATAAAGTTAAACATATATGATTTTTTAGGCAGTCGCGAATTTAATCGGAAATTAAAGTGGTTTGAAAGGTATCAAACTTTGAGAAGTAATTCTTGACAAGGAACACAATCACCTCCTCTAAGTTTATTTCGGGCTTTTGTAACACACATTATATCAAAAACTATTTCCCTAAAAATAAACAATGAAACTATTCCATACTGTTTTAATTACTTTCAAGTTGAAAACACCATAAGACCAGTGAGTCGCTGGAGGGATTTGTTCATAAATTGAATGATGAATGATAATCGTTTCATTGAAGCACGCCTTGTGTTGGGAAAAGTAAAGAATATTTTTATGTATATTGCAATAATAGGCAGTATAAATTTTATTGCGTATTGTGTTAGACGGGCGTATTTTGTATATTACCTATTCAACATAAATATTGCTGCATAATGTAGATAGTTAATATTCTTTTTTGACAACACGGGTATCAAACAACCGTACGCCCTGCCTGATGGTAAGCGGTTACCGTAGCCTTCGGACACATTCGTACAATTTCCATATTTGTACAAATGCATTGGCAGTACAAGTTTGTACAATTTTTAATGAGTCATTTTCCATATTTGTTCAAATTGTAAATGTTTCGCTAACGAATACAAAACCAGTTTTTTATGTCAAAAAATAAGAACTTTTAATGAAAACATGCTACTTCAACATAGCATGAACATGTAGCTTATGAAAAATTAAATATAAACAAAACAAAATTAACAACTTTTTAACCAATTTAATTATTTTTATCTACTCTCACATCGTAAAATTTAAAATATAGAACTCAAAACGAGTGTATATTGACGAACTTTACAAATAGTATATCGAAATGAAATAAAAAAAAATAATTAACACTATTTCTCTAACAAAATAATGTCATAATAAAAATTTTTTCATTACGTTTCGATTACAGACCATTGATACAATAATATTGTTACGAGGAGCTCGGTGGCGTACTGGTTTGAGCGCTCTGGTTTCGATACGAAAAACAAAGAAACTTTCGCCATGGTCGGTCCCGGGATGGGTCAATCAAATTTATAATCTCTAGCTCCTCCGTGCTACGGTTTAGCTACCTGGGTAAACATTTCAAATTGTACGAATGTGGAATTGTACTAATATGGAAATTGTACCAATGTCGGACTCATTGGTACAATTTCCATATTAGTTTTTATTAGCCTTACTCTGATAAAAATGACTACTGAACTTCTGACTACCCGTAGCTCAAAAAAGTAATTACATAACGTAGGTAACCAAGCCAAAAATAAATTTGAATATAAATGCACCGTTTTGTTAAATCAAATAACTGTAATTACACGTCGCTAAATTTTGGTTATTATATTACAAATGTAACCAAAGTAGTTTGGTTAAATATTTTTTTCAGTGTTGCCTATAGACGCTTGTAGCACCTTGGGCGGGCATTACTCACTCGTTGCCTGCAATGTAAAAATCAAAAGAAAGTGCTATGTTGACAGCATAGGACACAAGACCCCGGCTCCCAAGATAACGCTAGCGATGGCCTTACCTTACTCACCGCAGGAACAACACTACGTAGTGTTATTTAGCTGCGATCTTCCGTTCCGGAGTACCCCAGTTGAGCGTTGAAATTTGAGTACTACCAAATACTACTATAACCTACCGTAAGACGGCCGAATTATCAAAATTTCTATCCCTTCTCCATGTTTGAGGCCCTTTTGATTTGCCAATACTTGACTTTGTCACTACGTTTGACATTCGGCGGCTTTAGTTTGAGTATTCGGCCGTTAGTCTTGATTTCATTGTTTATAAAAGCTTTCGCAAATATATCTTAAAAATATATTATTACCGTGTGTTGGTTTTATCTATGTGGATTTGAAGTCGCTGTTCGACTCGAATGTATCTAAGCTCACATCCTAGTATAAGTATGTTACCAGTTACCACCCTCTATGTGCGTTGTAACGAACAAGTATAAATAAATCCACTCTCGGTCTGTGTAAGCAATAGCAGAACACGGTTGGTGCGCGCGATAAATCTCAGCCGCGGTCTGGTCGCGGTGTCGCGTCCACGTCCACAATGCATCATGGCGACCAGCGCGTGTGGTCGCTGCCTCATTAGATCCCTACAAAAAACGCAGCGAATTCATAATTCCGCACCCCCCTTAAGGCAGTAATACGACAAATGACTTAGCACAGAATAAGTGGGTCGCCATTAGTTTAATGAGCTGCTATTGTCTATTAACGGTAAGGTTACACCGCTTTTTCATACGCCGCAGCTCAGCTCGGAAGCCGCCTAATGAAATGTATCGATTCGATCGCAGCACCTTTATTGGTTATGGATAAAACATATTTACGAGGTTGTCTTTGCTCCTAAACATGATTGCGTGATTTATAATGAAGTTAATGTCGTTGGCGGGCGATGCACGAAGGCTTTATGGCTTATGGCCCTTCGAGACGGATGTGACCCAGCGACCTAAAACGACGATTGTCTTCACAAAGATCTAAGGTTAGCTTCTATTGCTTTAGAAAGTTCCTATCGGTTACTTGTTTATTGCCTTTTAAAGTAGAATGCGTCACAATGCGTTAACTTAATTGTTCATTATGGAACATTAAAAATACCTGAACACTATTTAATAATATTCTGATAAGAAAGTAGCAATTGTTCTTTTATATTATGTAATGCGCGAACTAAGATACGCAGGTGTTCTCAGGTGTTGCTACGAATATAGTCTAATAGCCATATAACATAAGAGGTCTTATCAGTCGACATGAATAAGCAACACGACCATTTTCCGCGTCCTATATAAAGCACGCTGATAAGCTATAGTACTTGAATAATTGCGACTGGGAATTTATAATGCGTATATAATAAGGAATAAGCTATAAATATGAGAAAAGCTTCAATATTTTAGGCAACCTACACAGCGATGAATTTAAGGAGTCGCATATCTTAAGATTGGAACCTTATTATTGCATTATACAAATCCAATAGCAGCATAATGAATGATATTTGTCATGATTTGGCACTTGGCGCTATTTAAAATGAATTCCGTTGCACTAATAAATCGTGAGCAATTACATTTTACGTCGATTGTAATGCACCGATTTGCGACAGTATAGCGTTAGATCTCTGATAATGTCATTTTGAATGCCAAGTGTGAGTCACTTGTTTCAATCGTGATAAGGCGACAATACAGCGGGACATTCCCCCGCCATTTCACCGCTAAATTCCTGTCGTCGATATTTCGTTATCCTATGATGAAAAGTTCTTGTTTATTAATCGATTTTAATAATACTTACTATATTATGTAGCAAAAAAGTCTATAAATACGATGTGTCCTATTACAATGTGCCCTATCATAATCGGCATGTAAAATATTGTATACTCCAATAACAACAAGTTTTATCAAAGAATTTGCTAGAAAACACTTCTACCTGATAATAATAAACATTGTTTTCACATTTTCTTATCTAGTATGTTATTTGACATCACTAGAAATACTAAATTTGTGTAAGTACATACATACAGGTATATAGGTATCGCGAATCGCGATGCTTAGGTATTTGATATTTTCCGTCATGATGCGTCTGGGCGTCGTCACATCACAATGACATCACCAGTAATCATACACAACACAAACGTTCCAAACATGTCTGCAGAAGAGATATGTGATAAATGATAATAATATATTTTAATACGACAATTATTGATATAATAATATTACTTAAAGACGTATAAACGATATCTTTTTACGTTTTACATGCCGATTTTTATAACTTTTCATCGCTCAAAATTCTACACGCCACGTGTCCTTGTGTGGTCTGTCCCTAAATGTTTGTCGGTCCCCACAAACAACTTTTATTTGACGGGAATCAAACACCTTATAGGCACTTGACCCTTATTCGTGGTCTTAATTCAGAATCACATCGACTTCTTTATAGCATGCACTAAAACTCAGATAAAAAAAGATTATTTTAATCTGAATACGTATCTGATCCTTTAAGTGACTCCGATATTTTGGATTCATATTACTTTGTTAATCTTTGAAGATCCGTAAAATATACCTATTGGCTTACAATGGAAAACTCCATTGTAAAAAAGTATTTCACAATGGGTGGCAAGGTTTCTGAAACTGATAGTATACACTTGCGAAAGTGTTGGCTGATATTTAGATTACAAATGGTTCGGTACAGCTTTGGCAATCCTTTGTTCCCAGCCAAGTGCAAGCGGATGAGAGGCCGCAGCCTATGAGCGAAGTGCGAAATCGTTAACGCTTTTTGTAGTTATTCTCTAGTATCTATCCATCAAGCTCTTCAATGCTATATGTAGTTATATAGTTATCATAAAATAAAGACATGTACTGTACCTAAAGATAATACTAACACTATCGTCCTTTTTGTTCCAGGTAAGAATAACACGAGGCATTTCTGCAAACGCTGATGAACGCTAGTTCTATTGGCATTGCCAACACCAAGTGGGGTATCTTGACTGATGGGTAAGCTCTCTAAATAATTTCACTAGTAGCTGCATTCAATAACTTATGGATACAAATCTAATCTAGGTATGATAAGTCCCCTCCTCCCCGTTCACTATGTTGTCCGTTGTGAATGAATGGCATTACCTGACATTAGCTTAAAGTGTGTGGATCTCCAGATTGGAACTGGGGTATGCTAATTCGTAACCTCTGGAGGATTTGCATATTTTAATAACTTCCTGCTTTCTTGCAGTGGCAAGGTTCGTTGAGTGCATTTATACTTGTAATTTAAAATAGGACTCCAATCGCGCGCACGTAATTCCATTTATCTCATAAGAATGATAACTGTGTTTCGTGTAAGTCGGCAACCTTAGTCTGCAGTGCTAACGGGATATGGGTAATGAATGATACCCGCTAACTTTTTTATGGCGGATGCCTTCATTTTAACTTCAATACAAAAATGTTTAATGATAAACAACGTCAAGGCGGACATGCTGCAGCCGTCGTCAACCTCGGTAGATGACTACCTGCCAGCAGACACATCTTCAATTTCCTACAGCACGCAAAATAACTTTTTAATTGACGATTAAGAGGGCTTTCGGCTCGCGAAACCATTAATCGTTTTTGACATTTCTCAACACCACGTAATCACTATTAGTTCGCGGCTCGACTTAAACACCTATTATAATTTTAGCCCCCGGCTCCGCTTGCTCCGATATCCAGTTCCTACAATTATAGACGCACGTCCAAGACGCAATTGGCCACTGCCATTAGTCTCTATCTACGGAGGCATGTAAATACATTGTGAATATTAATGAGGTCCTTGGGAATGCAAAATCTTGTACTAGAACCGGGCTAGGAAAATTTTCCTTGCTAATAAGGTGTCTCGAGGAAAAGTTGCGACCGCGCCCACTAGACACATCATAGTTAGTCTATTTCATTGAATAATTGTTTCACAAAACATTGACCGAATAAATTGTAACTATCATTTAAAAATCACGGTAAAGCTACCACATCCTTTCGGTCCAGTCGCAAAAATTTTGATGAATTATTCAGATCAGAACCAAAACAGAAGAATGGAGACATCCTTTAAAATATTTTGAAAGTTTTTTCATATCTTCAGTTATTAGAATTCACTAGGAATAAGGAATGATTTAAAACAATATTCAATCAACGCGATTCACGCTAGTCAGTGGTTCTATCGACAAATAAGAAAATCATGCTCATAAATACTGATACAATGATTTTATGTGATTTTACGTTGAGCTTTTATTTTCATTCCGGTGCGCTCGCTGAGCCAATACGACGACACCGGGTGCATCTCGGAACGGTATCGACGAGTTGCGTGCGAGTGGTTATGCAATGCGCGGGCGACGTCCTTGCTGGGCGGAGGGGGCGGGGGCGGCGGGGCGAAGGCCGCTCGGGGCCACCGACCCGACGTTCGGTAACCACCCCGCTTTTTATTGCAACCCAACCCGCCACCAGAACCGGCCCCAACGAGTTATATGCATCGATAAAGTAGGCGTAAGTACTCTGCGGAATTGCTAATTCTATTGGATTTTTAGGGTGCCGGAGCGCAGACCCTGTATTACGGTATGCTGATGAGGTTCACGCCATCAATGGAGCCATCTTAGATATCGCCTATTATCGTTAAAGAGTTGAAATGAGAAGTATCAGCTTGACATTTCACTCTGTGTCATATAATTGGGAAGGACACAGGGTACTTTTTGGAGCGATAACCCGACATCCACGGCCACTAGTAATATGTAGAGCAGTCATCCGGGTTATGAAAGATAATAAGTTAGTAACCCTCGGACTAAACATTTTTCGGCATTACCCACGGGAGATTAGCGAAACTCAACCACAATTCTGTTATGCCTATCAGTCCGTCAACTTAGTTATGATGACGTTGCTGGCTGCTTGTTTGGGTACCAACTAAACTCCAAGATCTAAACTCCAAGATCTCGAGCATCGCCGTAGAGTTGCGTGTTTGTCGGTTTTCTATCGTATACACTGCGGAGAGTGTGCGAGGGAATTACACGAATTAATTCCACCAGCTCCCTTTTACCATCGAGGGACCAGACGTAGGATGGCTTTTCACCCTTATGTTATATCGTCCAACCATCCGCACAAAGCATTTCGCCAAGTCCTTTATAATACGAACTGCCAAGGAGTGGAACTCTGCCTGCCAATCTGTTTCCCAAAACCTACAATTTGTACGTCTTTAACGCTAGAGTGAATAGGTAAGCTTCTAGATAAGCATGTATCATCGTAGGCCATGTCACTACTTAACATCAGGTGTGATTGTGGTCAAATGTTTGCCTATAAATTATAAAATAAACCAGTGAAATACCAAAAAAGTGAGAAGACTTGAGACTCCTTGCCAAAGCACGAACTCTCAATCCGCATTGCGGCGTAGCAATAAATTATATTCAATATGTATTGCGCGCAAAGGATGATATCGCTACGTGGTTTCTTTCTAATCATCATAATACTTAAAAGAATTTTACAGTATACACAGTAGGGTTAACTTTGATATTGTACAGAAAACCTCGCCATTACTTCAGCCATTCTCTGCAAAGCTGTTTGCAATTCTAAAGTACTTCTCTACTAAACGGTCTTTTTTACAAAACGCCGCCGCCGCCCCCCGTGAGAATCCAATTTCTTGTCATGTTCTTTGTAGGTACTCGAGGTACGTGATGTTACGAATAATGAGCTTGATACCGCATTGTTTTAAAATGTGCGAAATTGTTATTGAGGAAAACAAGCGGTTTTTATAAAAATTCCTGACAGATCATAACCAAGAATTCACGTGAATTGTTTCTTGTTACCTTGAAACGCCCATTTACCGGAACATTGTGTCATCTCATCTGTCTCATCAATCTGATCTTAGAATATTAAATAAGATATATTTTTGGTAATGTAATTTGAAAGCCCCTAATTCAATCGCAATATTTCTTACTAATCATAAAATTCATTAACGTAGCGTAAACTTTCCATGAACAGTGCAGTTATTCTTCACATATCCTAAACCATGAAATTTTTACAGCATAATCTCCGTTTCACAGTCATATCTATGTAACGGCGGAAGTTCGATTCTATGTTATTTCCTACGTTTCTGGATTATTTGGTAGCCTCTAGCTATCATATTAACCACTGTAATTTTGACTTGATCGCTTCCCCCACTAATTCACTATCATCTTCACAAATGAAATAAAACACTCTGTCTAGAGAGTTACCAGAACCATAATCTCAAGTTGAACCCTCGTCGGGCCACAGATAGCATCATCAACACTAATTGACTGTTAGTAATTAAATGTTAGTTGCCAATTTATTCGCTGGTAATTAAATATCAATACCCGTGAATCTGGCCTCTGCTGGCTCTAGGAACAGCCTTTGTATATTAGTCTGTTTGATTTTTTTTTCGTATTAATACAGTAACGTTGGAGTCTTCAAGGTGAATCTGCATGTTCTATGTTTTGAATGTCGTCATCACCAGACTTCAGCTCAGTCCCCTTATTTGCTAACTCAAATCACAAGTGTCGCTGGATAAAATACTCGGTTTTTTACGTACATTGATGTTCCAGACGGCTGACATGACAACTAGCCATCTGGTTAACGCAGATTAATCTGTCAAGCGGCGTTACACCTCTATGACAATCAAAAAATCAATTGTGTTTCGAATCTGAAGCTTGGACGGGTTAAATCTATCTTAGTTACAGGTTGTACTAAGTTTTGTTTTTATCACTTATTTATGAAATTAAAAAGATAAACCATGTTTAGCAATCTTTTGATTTAAATAGGCCGATGATCTCTAAATATTCAAAGAGTAGTGTTTTTTATAGCTTATGTGTTCCATTGAATGTATGACACTGTTGTTATTGACCTACATAAACTATTATGCTTCAGTGTTTTATCGTAAATAATGTAATGATCGCGTACTATTTTCCTTGTTGCATCACCATTGTCATCGTAGAATTACACCGTAATAAAATTATATTATTTATTTATGAAGAATAGATATGCATCATGTACAGTGATCGGTATTCTTTGAACTCTAAAGAAATAAATAATCAGCTTAATATTACGTGATACGTGCCTATCCTTTATGACTAATATCACAAAATAACAAATAGTGATTTTATGGCTTTTTGTAACATTGTCACTAATAACGCTAACCAATCAAAGATATTGGAGAGTAATCCAGTGAATAATTTACTCAACGCACGTTAGCAAAATAAATAATTTATCTTCAATACTACGCGAAGCACACGATCATCCTGACGAAGTGGCCAACGAGGCAACGGGTAAAATAAAACAAGCTATTGATTTCCTTAAATAATAATAAATTTACCTGGAACTTTTGTTTAGTGGAAATCACATGTAAATAATCCCGTTTTATAACTGCGCCCTATTTAGAAATGATTCCTGTATTCCTCTAATATCTGTATAGACTTGCCAGACTTGCATAAGCATGTACAGTTTTGAAACTTTCTATGTAAAGCCTTGCGGCATAAACGCTCTTAAGCCTGGCAAAAAGTATTCATTCGTCGATTCTCAAGTACCAAACCTCGGCGAGGTTTTTAACTTTTTATGGGGCTCACATCAGCAAACATGCCTTAGGCCCATGACGGACGTGCGCGGGCGGCACGCTTTGCCGACGTTTCGGAGAAACACATTAAAATTCGGCTGAGGAGACTAGTTAGTTACCAAGGGACTTGAAGACTAAAGCATTTCAAATCGCATGAAGAAAGCATTTATAGAAAATAGCTTGATGCCTGTTGCGTTGCATTTCACGAGTAATGGAGAAAATAGGAGAATGTCGCTCGAATTTCACAGCTAGGTTATCGTAACATGATTCAAGTTTTAAAATGTGCATAAGGTATTTATAATGTGATACTTCTGCCCTCTTTACGTCATAAAGAGCAGTTAGTAAGAGTAATATACAAAAAGATTTGTGTCATGAACCCAACCGTGCCTTTACTAGTATTTCTACAATAAAGTGTTGTCTTAGACAGTGAAACTCCTGTATCTGTACAATTATTAATCTCTCCTAATACCTTTAGAAGCTAACACCATAATATGCCATTACAATTAATTAGTTAGGTCTCACTGAGCAACTCTGCTCTCGAAAGTACGGAAGCCACGGTTTCTAGCGCCACATTGGAATGCTACGCAAATTATGCCTTTCACTGTTGACTTGGCGGAGCCTGGCGGACAGGCGTTGGCGATGACGTCGTGCCTCGGGCGTCTGGTCTGGCGTCCTTTTCACTTACCGGGAACTCCTTGTCAAACTTAGAAATCTTAGAATCTGTGACATTTCACTGACTTCCTTATGTTTGCGTCAACGTTCAGTCAGTCTCTTATGGGCACAGAACATTACCGTGCCTAAGGGCTCTCGAATTTAGACTATTGAAATTAAATTTTAATTCAAACCCTTTATTTGACAGTTGAAGCTATTTTTTTCGGTCTATATTTGTCGTAGTCTCGCTCTAGTAGATTAAGCTACAAATCTCCATCTGGTCATGCTGTGTCGAGGAAAATTTCAATCCCAATGGATTGAAATTTTCCAGAAAGATGTTTTAAAAATGTATGCAGATCCGGCAGGTCTATGTACACTATATTAAAAAATGTGCAACACAGTTTTTGATAGTCCATTTTCTTTTTATTTGATTTTTTTGTGGAAAAAATAAATAAGACTTTAAAGTAAAAATGATATATCATATTGGCGCTTATGTAACGTTTAGTTGATTTCTATATCTGTAATGTAATTTTTTTTCAGATAGTGTACATACAGCTGGCCGAATATGAAACATCTCCTTTATTGTTTTTTTATTATTTTAATATTAGACTTCGAGAAATCATCAATTATTCTGAAATGAGATGAAACTAATAGGTAACCCTTTAAAGACTATAAGTGATAGAGAATCGATATTCCTAAACGCATAAATTTTATAAATAGAATCTACATCACAAATGCCAAACTCCAAAACCGTCAGTGCAAACACCGTATTTATTCCAAAGGAGATTGATGATCGCAGTTTTCAAATTGTATGTTGATCGTGAAACAGCAACTCGTGCGCATAGAATATTGGCGGCGCGGCGCGTCCTTCGCGCGGCGGGAACGACGTGGCCTTCGGCCGGGAGTCAGGACGGCTATAAATAGCGCGCCCTTGAGGGAACGTCGAACAGGATTTATCGAGCGGCCAACGCGATCTCGCAAAGAAAACTTACAGAAATAGTGATCAGTCTTCCATCTTTTAATATAAGCGATTAAAGAATGGACGGTCGACTTGGTGGGGTGGAGATTAGCCATCTTTTATATGAGCGATTAAAGAATGGGCAATCCTTGGTGTAGTGGAGATTGACCCTGTCTGCAACCCTCGGGCTCGAATCTGCTTATTGACGATCAGTCAATTACGCTCAGTGGTAAGAGTCTCTTGGTGATTTTAGCTCAGTCTATCTAAAGGAGATAGAAAGAGACAAATGTCGTTAAGAGTCACATTAAGCTTATTGCAAGGTTAGTGAAAACGAACATTAGTGTGTTAATTACAAGATCGAGGTCACAAATAATTTCAAACAAAAACTGTTAGTCTTGGAAAGAGTGCACTGTTTCCAAAGGTATATATTATTTTAATTCTTTTAAAACTTTGAAATTTATTTCGTAAAAGATACCAGAAAACAATAGAATCTATAAAAAAAAAGAAACAAGTTAGAGAACTTGCGAGTATTCTTTTCCTATACTTTTTGTTTCTTTTCCATAAAAGGGTTGTAAGTGCTTTGTACTTGTCTAGCCTTTTATAAAAATGAACTTTCATCAGTGACTGTAGGTATACATCGAGATGTCAGTCTGTTTGTTCTTTTCGTGTTTAAAAGCTCGGTGGATGCATTAGTGGAGGCCGCGTGTAAGGCGTGTAAGTCATGCGCCGCCCGATACGTCATATTTATAGCTCATGCATACAACGCATTAGTGTTACTTACCAATCTTTCCGTTCAATATTACTGGCTCACTGTTTTATCATGATAATGGATTTTTGAATTATGGCATTCACACCTTTTGCATCCCAGCGCCTTAAAAGAATTAAGGTCGCTTTTTCAATAGTAATGTTATTGATGATACTAGATATGAAGAATGGACACACGTGGCCCATTAATAGAGTCAGTAACATCGAACGCACGCTTTTGGAAATACTTGCTTTTTAAAACCTTTCCACATTGGGAATAAAGTTCAATTTACCACAGGACAGCTAGCTGTAGTATTTTTATCACAGTAGGTAACAGAAAGTGCCTGTTGTTATTTTTGTATATTTTGAAGTGGCTACAATAAAACTTCCCATATATAGTAGGTACCTATTTACTTAAAATATAAAGCAGATTTAATTTATTTTTTCCTTAAATTTAATGTAATGTTTAATTTATGTATATTAATACTACTGACGCGGCTTGTATAATATAACCCATAGAGGTACTGCCCCTACCAATTGAAGTGTGCCTGGTGTGCCTATTGGACAAGTACTATGATTTATATGCAATTAGTAACAATAGAGTAAGTTTAAATTACTATTTTACAATGCACTGCACGTGGCGCGTATGTAACTAAACCAAAAGTTTTAGAGGGGACGGATAATATAAACTTAACTGGAACCCTCGGAAGCTTTGGGAAAGATAAACAAAAAAGTGCACTGGAGTGATAAATGAAAACACATTCAACATATTTGTTTACTAGCACGTTCTGGTCGCTTCGGATAAAAGATATACGGAGCGATGAACTTGTGGGGTGAAGTACTAACTGCAACAGCTCAATCTTGATTAATCACGCTCGGGTATTAAATTTCATTGATGATATTCTATACCCAGTTGCATTAGACACATTATCGAGGGAGAGCGTTATCGCGTAATCCGCGCCGCCCTACTGGCGCCCACCGTGGGGCCTGTCAGTTTACCCAAACACTACGCGCTAATGCGGACTGCAACTACAGAATGGCTTTTTATTTATGAGAGTACAACTGTTCCTGGTATCGGAAATATCGGAATACCCTCTCACTGTATATGACTAACGAAGAAAGAACACTTATTTAATCCCCGAGTTTATTTAGGATGCTTCAAACACGGTCACACATCATCTGAGGTCAATACGTGCCAAGCTATTGTCTGGATGGAATAACGGTTAACGATACATGGGTGCATCATTTAAATTTAAATATTATGCTAACGGTCTTTGTCATTTTACCTTAATGGGAGGCTACAAAAATAACTTAGTATTATGTGTCGCTGAATGTAAAGTAGTTTCGCCCACATGACTGACATAAAAACTCATTTATTGCGTTAATCATGAATAATATAAATTTCTATGCACATCAGCAAGTAGACACATAAATCACATGGGCCTATTATTACTTTATTGCTCTTATTAGAACCGTTGATATATACCTACATACTTCATGGGTCTTTAATTGAAATAGCGACAGTCATTGATTAAAGATACCGACGGAATGTGAACCATTTAATAAATGGAGATCGTATAATTGACATAGTTGTAGATAGGTTTCCCACAGAAAATTTTTAATTACTTATAATATATGTTTTAAGTATAGATTTAATTGATCAATCTAACTAAACATATTTTAATAACGAGTTATATGAGTCAGCTAAAATGATTACAAGATAAGTTTAGTTAGATTTATTAATTTTATTAATTTTAATTGCACAATATGCGGACTTTAGAAATACTCAACCAGTCAAACTGTTAGTAGAATACCTACGCATTAAAAGAATATATGACTATTGAAGAGATAAAACAGGATTTGGTTAAAAATAAAAAAAAGAAATAGGAAGGTACTAACTTTGCATTAAAAAGTATCAAATACACAGTTATACATGTATACCAAATATACGTGCAAAAATATATTATCCCAGTGTGTGAAAAACATCTTCGCATCAAATCAATATAGGTATTTGCTAGTTACAGATGGGCACGGAATTATTTTATAATATAAGCATATTTAATCACTGTCCAAGTTGTAAATTCTAATGCAAAATGATTGTCATTTAATTTTGTGTGGGAGGGCATGAATATCGTTAGTGTCGGAAGCGAAATAAACAATGTAGACTTTATTATTAACTCGGCGTCCGCCTATTATCGGCTTGTTCGCCTTAAATTGCAGATTGTGATTCTTCAAGATTCAATCGAGGCCATTTAGGTAGATTTAAGAAAAAACTTTGCAGATCATGCGTAGGCGAGCGCGGGTAAGCAGTTGTAGAGACGCGCGTTATTTGATTCCTAACTATGCGGCGACTGCGCAGTTCACCAGGGACATAAAATAATAAAAAGTCACAATAAAATTCAATTTCGATTTTACCGGACCGTTCGACACTTTTTATGTAAAATTTTCATTGCGTAAAGATTACATTAGCAGAGGCGCCGCCCGCGCCAAAGCTCAGTGTTACAAATTCTATAGCGCGTCATCGTCGCAGATTTACATAAATTTTGTCGATTTGTAATCGATTGATTGGTAAATCGATTTTAAGTATACTAAAGTAAAAGTTCAGTACGTCTCTTTCTTTCCATAAATATGATAAAAGGACAGTAGTAATGAATGTGATAAAACTTTTGTTTAAAGAATCAACTCCGTCTCCTTACCTAAAATTGCCTATTAGTTTTGTAAGAGCTAACTTTACCTATACGCAAATTTGAATTTTTCAAAATTAACGTTTGTCGATATCAATTTATGACCTACATAAATTAGTTATAACTTATAACTATACAGACATCAACATTTCAAAAGCTGTTCAGTCTTCTTCTGTTACAGCACGATAATTGACTAACTAGTCTTCTTCTATCCACATTAATCATATTATAGGTAATTTTGATAACACTAATATTTATGTGTATTTAGTATAACCTTTACGGTAGTTAATAATTTAGAAGAATCTATTTAACCTTAACGTTGTACATACGAAATGTTTGCCGTATTAGTAAATAGGTCTTAAACATACTCTTAAATTAAAGTATTGCTACAGTTCACTACAATGAAATGAGGTCCACCCACAATTGCTAAGATTCAGATCTTCGGCGGTGACACAATGTGATGAGCGTTTTAGTCACTCGCTAAGTATGTAATGCCTCTATTGAGAGATAATCTGTTGCTCACGACTCGTAATTTGTCATTAGGATAATAATCAGTCATTGTACGCAAAAGAGTGAATAGGTATATGTCACAATTATGTGTATGGTTGAACGCAGAAGCAGATTAAAGTTAGCACGTTAGCATAGTTGGTGTGACATGGATAGTGCTAAAGTTTTTTCATTTCGACCGTATTTTAATTGTACATTATTTAGAAGACTTTACCAGCTAAATACATCTCTTAAGTCATGAAAATTTACACTACATTTATTTAAATTCGCGGACCGGCGCGAATCAAATAGCAATATGACACCATATTGCTTTAAGATTCGCGCCGGTCCGCGAATTTAAGTAAATACTGTAATATTTGACGCGGAAGGAATGAGAATAAAAAATATAATATTAAATTGAAAATTTTAAGTTACCCCTGGCCTCATTAATCATCTATCTAACACCATATCATTGAGAATATTCTTATGCGCCCAAACACGCTATATCTGCTCTAAGTTTCTGAAGAATTGAGCAACCCGCATAGTAGTTGATGTTACAGGATCAGCTAAAAGTTAGTATGTCTTGGAAATACCACCAAAGTAACAGTAAACCAAATTTCAAATCAATCGGATGTGTGAAAGTTAGTAAACCCCTTTTCTGAAGTGGAAAATGAGTCATCAAACGCCTGAACTGATTGATCTTCATAAATTATAGCTAAGAACCATCTTGAACACGTCAGCTTTCAAACAAAAAACGGAATCAAAATCGGTCCATTTGTTTAGGGGCTACGATGCTACAGACAGACACACAGATACACACTTCAAACTTATAACACCCCTCTTCTTTCGTCGGGGGTTAAAAAGGCTAAAATGTTTCGCTTAAGATAAATAAAACTTGACAAGTCGCGGTGCCACTTCATGATGTAGAGTCGGCACTTCTTGACAAGTCGCGATGCCACTTCATGGTGTAGAGTCGGCACTTGAGTAGGAGGGGTGTACTAGCAAAACAACAATAACCTCTCGCAGATTCGGGGTCTTGAATAATGAATGCAAGAGAGCAGTCTAGACTGTATCGAGGAAGGCATTAATTAAAAGGATCGGTGTTTATTTGTGTTGATTAACAACCTTTAAGTGCGAATCAGTTGTGGTGTGGTGCGTCGCGTTTTATTGTACCGAGCCCCGCCTCGTCTCCTGTGTTCGTTAATGGACTAATCTCGAATTCTTACGGCGATAATGTTTTTAATAAAGGAGTTGCTCTTATTTCTGTTCAATGAAACAAGAGTCAACTATGGGGTGGTCTTTATTAGTGCTTTTATATAACGTAATTTACTTACTGTAATTGGATAATGTGATGATTCAATTATCTTGTGATTTATTATCACTTTACACTTGAACTAATAATAACGTCGACGTTTCTTTATTACGTACCAGGACTTTAAATTCCCAGCACGTATTCTTTCTTTGTCATATTGGCATCGGTGTGTTACATGAGTTACATCTACTAACCAAGATAATACACAATGGTGAAACAATACCAATAACCGTTGCTTTCGGCCAGCAATAAAGTAATTTCCTTTTCGGTTTGGCGATACTCCAGACGAAAACCACAACACAATCTTTTATGCGAAGACATATTTGTAATAACGACTGCTTATACATAATGTATGTCGGATGTTTGTAAGTAACGTAAAAACTCGTCAGCCTGTCTGTATGGGGTCGTGAATTGCTGGGGTGGATGCATTGCTTTCTGGTTCTAAGAAGGCTTTGTGCCCGGCGCCGCCGACTCAAATTGCAATGTTCATCAGACGGCTTTTAGGCGAGTGTTCGGTGCAGTTCGTACATCTATATATATAAAAGAAAGTCGTGTTAGTTACGCTATTTATAACTCAAGAACGGCTCAACCGATTTGGCTGAAAATTGTTGGAGAGATAGCTTAGAACTAGGAGACGGACATAGGATACTTTTTATCCTATTCCCGTGGGACGTCACGTGAATAGGATAAAAACGTGGTATAACAAAACGCAACTGACATGGAATAACAAAACGCAACTGACAGCAAATCAAAAAAGGAGATGTTCGATATTGGTACTCGAAAGCCCCCCACGATAAATTATATATTATGTGAAAGTTTATGCTCAGAGGATCTTGAATATACCATTTTTTTATTTTGATACCCCGGCATTTTTGAGTAATTTTGAAAAGTGTATGCAAGAATTCTAAGCTTCTTATCAAAGTTTCTCTGACAAAATATAGTAAAAAATAAATTAAAATCATTATTATTAGTCAGAAACAAGTGCAGAAACCAATTTGCCATGTTCTTCTAGCATTTACAATAAAATATAATTGCAAAATAGTCGTAGGCTGAACCAAATCAACCCCATGCCTAGTTATTTAAAAATATTTGGCAAGACAATAGACAACATTGACGTTTTAGACTATGTCTGTGACATGTCACATTTTTTAAAATGGAATTTTACATCTCTGGATAACAGTTTTTTGACCAGAATAAAATGCTATTTTTTATTTATATGCAGGCATTATTAATTATAGTTTTTGTCTCATAATATTCTTAAAAATATACTCTTTCTTCTCATATAACTTTTGTCTTGGGGGGTAGCTGAGTACCAGCCCCCATACATTTTCAGAACATGTCCTTTATCAGTCAAAACATTAATCTGGCCGTTCATTTGTTAAAAAATTTACAACACGCAACTGACAGCTAAACGTAATGTTGTCTATGGTTAAGTATGGTTGAAAATTTTTAATTTTGAAGTCGACCGGTTGATGTGTTTGTTTCGAGTTTCTATTTAATAAATAACAATCATTGCCAATTTAAATAAAAAGTGAAGTGAACTATAAAAGGTGGTAAACCAAAAACGCATCAGACTTGGAACAACAAAACGCGCATCTAGAACCCCCTTATTCTCAACTGTCGGATCACGGATTCGATTCGAAAAGTCACATGCCGTCTCGCTTTGACGTATAGCGATAAAATGTGACAGGTATAGAGTTTAAAGAGAGAGGTTAGAGAGAAAAATGTTGTGTATCACAAGGTACTTAAGTGAAGAGCAACCTATGTACTGAAATACAGACATAATAATGAATGATTAATGTAGGTACTTAATTTATTTTTGTATTTTTTCTAATAAAAAAACAAATTCCAAAATCTGCTTATTTGTTGCCTTTAAGGCGGAACAGAGTTCGCCGGGTCAGCTAGTTTATGTATATGTGTAATGGGAATTCAAAATACAAATACTAATAGGTGAGGGTACATGTAAATGTATTCATTCTGGGGTACTAGATAGTTTTTCATCCTAAAAATTGAATAGCGATAAAAATAAATCGATATTGAATTAAGCGCCATTATGCTATAAAAGTTATGAGTGTTATTCTGTGTGCCATTGCTACTTTTATTGGTCGATGATACAAACAATTGCAAATTAAAGTACTAATTCTACTATTCGTCTCCGAAATAAATAAAAAATATGTTTAATAATGTGAAACATGTAAATGATCCACCTGATAGTAGTTAAATGGTATCATATATTATGTCGAAGGCCTATGGTGGAATTCGAAAGATCGTTCTCATGATCTAGGATCATGATGCGTCGAACATTTGCATCGTCTACTATGCGAGACTCTTTCTGTGGTTGGTAGATTTAAGGGTTTTTTCATAAGCACTTTCGAAATCAAAAAAATGGTTAAAATGTAGGATAAAAAATAACCGTTAACCTACTACTAGATGTTCAGCCCAGGCATATATCTGCCGAATGCCAGGATCGGTCTTCGACATAATAATATCCACCAGAAATATCTTTGTTGACATTGTGAAGATGAGATTTGTTATGTTAATGCCTCCCATCCGATGTCCCTTGAAGAATTATGAAATTCATTTGTAGTAAACTCAATAAGATTTAAAATATTTGTTTATAATAATCAGTTACTATATCAGCGACCCATCAACATATCAGGATACCACTTTCAATCAAATTGACAGGCTTATCTCGTCGTACGCCTACCAGAGGTGTAATGACATGTCGGCGCTGGCGCAGGATCAAGCGTAGGTATATCTACGGCGAACTCTTACGCAGCGGCGTCGTTTACTATCGTCTGAACTGAACATCACACCGACTCTACACACACAATAAACTATTTATGCTATCCGCTCCGAAGCAATAATTATATTATTTAATCATAAATACATAAAATAGTAACTTAACCCTTCTTTACTACTTATGGGTTTATGTGCCCCTATTAACTTTAAAATCGAATGTGAAATTACAATAAGATATAACATCAAGGGTGTTTAAACTGCTGATGTCTAATAGATCTGTCCTAGCTGTCGCTAATGCTGTATCTAAAACAATATCTTCGAGACATTCGCCCTTATGAAAAGATCGTAAAACAAACAGTATTTGTTCTACCTGTAAATCACCGATTTGCAATAGTTGCTCATTATTTATATTCAAATTGTTCAGAAAATAACTAAATGTATTTTATTTAATTATTATTCATATTAAGTGTGTTTTAGGTTAACTTGTTAATACAATTAACATTGTTTTTATTGGGGGGTCTGAATGTCCCTTGAATATTAAGTAACCGTGTTGAATTTATATTGAGTAGCCATGGGTTAACGTAACCTATATTATAAATTTATGACTCATGCGATGCTTATGTATGAAATAAATAACAAATATTGAAAATTAAAGACATTGTTGATTGCAGACAATGTTCGATGATATATGGTGAGAATACTATACTTATGTATACATAACTTTAAATTAAATTAGACACATTTTACCTGAAAATTGGGAATCGAAACGTTGAAACACTAGGACAAACTCTATTTTTGTTGCCCTTATCATAAATAAAATACAAAATAGTATGCTAAAGGTAATACATGAAATTTTGCACTATATTTAATTATTTTATTTATAATTAAGACACCAAACCGAAGATCTGCCAGACGACAACCTGTACGAGATTAGGGTGGCCCTCAAGCAACTAAAAACTATAAGGCACCGCGGAGGCTATTCAATTCCGTTATAATCGAGGGTACAATGCTACAACCTTGGAGCGAAGACCTGGTAATGTTGTTTTTCAAAAAGCTTCTAAGCCACGTTTACAAGTTGTTTTCGAGAGTCAGTCATCACGAATCGTCTTTTTGCACGCAGACTTCATGCCCTTCAGAGGTGCCACATTGTCTATCGGTATATCGAGTTGAGGGTCACGGGAAGCCGATGGATGCGGGCAGCGCAGGACCGATCGGTATGGAGATCCCTGGGGGAGGCTTATGCCCAGCAGTGGGCGTCTCTCGGCTGAAATGATGATGTTGATGATATCGAGGTGATGAGATGCTTGCATGAGAGCGCCACCATGTCGGGCCGTGTACAAAATCGGCATACGAAACATATTCAACTGCAGAGAGGGGTAAGACAGGGACATGTTATATCTCTAAAACTGTTTACCGTTGCGTTGGAAGATGTTTTCAAACAAACTACTTTTTAATTTTGTCATTGCTCACATGTGAGCAAAACACAACTTTGCTGCGAGTTTTTAGGCAGTAACCGGCACCGTTTTCGTGCTGGAGAGATGAAAAGAATATTTAAGTCTTAAATCAGTAAAAACAAGTTGGTCTTAACTTAATGTACTTGGAGTAACATACTTAAAATTATAAACAAGTAATCTCTTAATAAGTAATCTGATCCGGTAAGTAACACATTTTGCAATGCATGCGGATGCGATTGTTCGTAACATAATATGTGTAATATATAGAAATTAAGTGATATATGTTTGTATGTATGTATGTATATTGTTTTGAGTCACGAAATGATAATCTGCAACATTACATATTGCATACAACAAAGACGAAATAAAGATGTCACAATGTGCGACCACAACGGCTGTGGAGCGGAGCAATCGCGGCCCACGAATGCAACCTTTTTCGTATCTCATTCAACGTTGCGTATTAATAGAGCTTTTTGCCTTCCCGGGGAATGTCTCAATGGCTCGTTTAAACGTAATTAGTTGCTCATTACTTGTTTGTTACGCCCGCACATTTTAATCACTGCGTATTTATTCGCCTCTTTATTGTAATTTCTTTGTACTGACTTAAAACTTGATCATAAAATTAACTATTTCAGTTTGAATTTTTATACTTTGATTAAATTAATTTAAATCACACAACCACAGGAAGGAGTAGTTACCGCTTGGCATCGGCTGACTCACGCTGCAGACCCTTTACCTAACAGTCCGACAACTGCCGTACACGGACATACATCACATACATTTTTATCCCATATAAGACCATGTGGGAATAACTAGAACCGATTGAACTGTGGCGCATTGCCAGCGTTTATGAAACGTGACACGGCCCAAGTGTATGAAACGCCTAGCATTGTCAGCCACGCTGCCAGCTTTGTTTCTCAACCTGGCGGTGGCGACAGCACTCGTGATATACGACTACGATTGCGCCGATGACATTTATAGATGGCTAATCTAATTTCACTATCGAAGTTTCTTGGACACAATAACCAGGGATGTCATAATATCCGCTAATAGTGTCGGTGTACGCAAACGAAGTATGCACTATGCCCGTGCGCCACCCGCTATTGCACGGGCAATAAATCGAGCGCGATACTGCGTCGGCGCCGCCGTGTGTTATTGTTGTTGCGGCGTATTGTGCAACTAGAACAGCCGTCTGCTGCCTCTTTGTTGTGTCTCCGCTAACATGAAACGTGGTAAATTGCCTCATTTACCAGGATGAATTAACTCCACTGTTTCGCGAACGTGAGTCCCACTCGTGCACACCGTCCGGCTACAGCATAACTCACTCGCTCGGCTTTATATATTTGCTACACGATGTTGGTCCATGTCGCAAATATTTTGTAATGGCGCCATCGAGCGTGTTTAAGTAACAATTAACATCGTTTAAGTACGCCCGTCGCTTCTCTTAACCGTTTCTCCGGAACTATAAAATTACGGTCGAAGTAGGTATGCCGCCCTATCTGGTTGTACAGCAAAAACTGCGATGATAGCGGACGTCTGAGTTCAGAATAAGTGTCGTTAGTCCTGTGCAGCATCAGTCGATGTCAATGAACACATCGACTGGGTTGATGCTGACTGACTACTCTGTTTTTCATCTAGTTCCTCTAACACACTCAGTATATATACTACATAAAAGCTCATTCTGTAATAAATACGGGCCGTGGCCTATTTCGGGATATCTTTATACAAAGATATGAATGTCCTATAAAGTTAATGCTGCATTATCCATGTTGTGCATTCATTGCGCAAGAACAGCGCACGGCGTGCACCGCAGCATGGACGTATGGACGACCTATTTCGATTAGATCGCCGCCGCCTGGAAATAGACAATTGGTACCGATCACGACTCCTTTCGCAAAGGTGAAAAATACATTGAGAATGCCACGACTTGTCATTTCGAAGTCACGATCGAACGTTAACAGTGAAATGTCATCTCAGGTGTAATGTAATGTGTGGTCTACAGACGCACCTAGAATGTGACGTGAAAACTGTTCACTGTGTTCTGTCCTTTTGGCCTAAACCAGTGCTCCAATTATAACGGACGTTATGAATAGAAAATCGCCTGCTATGTCTACCACTGTGATAGCATTGTAAATGTCTCATGTTATGTGGTTAGTAAACGCAAGTGGGGAAGAAGGTAAGTGTGCGAGGCCACCATAGTCGCGTGGAACACTTCTGGTATTCAGCCCAGCAGCCGCAGTCCGTTCACCAGAGCCTGCACAAATAACTATCACAAGTACCTATTTATACTTGGTGGACACAGCGATATCGATGTCTGTTCTGTTGTAGTAATGAATGATGCTTAGACGGTGGACATCTTTTGAGGCAAAACTATTTATCCGATACATGTCGTCATCATAACATTACCTACCTACCATTCTTCCTATTGTAATTATTTATTTATGTATTATTTAACATACTGAACATGACGGTTGAGGTAGTAGACTTTTAATTCAACAGAACTCGTCCTTAAAGGTCGTTTTAAAGTGTCGGTCTGTTCAACAGATTAAGTTTTCAATTAAATGAAGATTTATATTTTTCTGTCCTTAGCACCAGCACACGTGTGCAAAGTGCAATAAAAGGGTGGAATGAATTTAACTCGAAAGCCTTCTTTTGTAAGGTGATGATGAAATAATAATATAAATATAGATGGTTGGTATTTAGAAAAAATTAAGAGCCCTTACATCGCACGTCATTCAACTTTTCATACAAACTTCCAAGTCGAAAATATTGGAAACGAACAAATCGATTCTACTAAGGCTTTACATGTCTAAGCTAATCTAAATTGTTGTCAGATTATTTATCTAAAAACAAAACATAATTGAGTAAGAGCAATTATTTGCTTTTCATACTAACCAAAATCGCCGATAATAATTACTTTTCTGCTAGCGTTTTCGAATAGCCTTGTCGAAGAATCCTCTGATAACTTTTTAGACTAACCTGACTTGTTTATGTTCTTAGTTAGAATAGGTTTGTTCGTTTCAAATATTTTCAAATTGAGATTTTGTATGAAAAGCCGTACGACGTAAATGCTCTTAATGCTAGGACGCCATAATTAAAAGTATAGGGGTACCTTATGTTAGTAAGGATTTATATACTTTATGATTACGATGACTACACTAGGTTTTAAAAGTTCGTGTCGATTCAACAAAAGGTTATTAGGACCCGCATCATCAATATTATTTTAGTCGAAAGATGTTCACTGCTGAAGAAAGGCCTCCCCTAATGATTACCTCGAAGATTGGTCCTGCGCTGCTGCACGCGTCCATCAGCCATCAGCGACCTTCGCTCCACCTTTTTGCAGGGCTGACCTCCCCACGCTTCGAGTTCCGGTCCGTTGGCCCAACGGCCATCGGTTCTGCGAGCGATGAGTCCTGGCCCGTGTTTTTCTCAATTGATCTGTAGCATTTAGACGTGCTTAGCTTAAATTCTCAACACAGAAGCCGGCTGTAATAAGCCACGGAGCTCCTCCACTGCAGGCAGTTCCTTATCTGTCTAAAAGATGATTGAATGATATAAGCTCGGTTATCATTCAGATCCTTAATGAGGCACACCTCGGCCGCCTCTTGATCGTTATTGACATTTAAACTTATGTTTAATTGACCCCGTTTACGTTCTCGGCTGGTTCATTGCATATTCTTCAATTAGCTGAAGCACCCTCGCTACACACGCGGTAATTTGCGTGTCGTTTCCTACTTCGCTAATGATGATGGGTATGAGGTCTTTGCTCTTCAAGATAATCACTTAGAATACGAAAATGCTTTTTGTAACTGCTTTAATTTTTTTAAGTTCACATTATAATTAACTTTTCTACAACATGTTGTTTGTTCTTAATGATCTTATTTATTTCTGTTATCAACTCATCACTAACCACAAGCTTTTTCTGAAAAATATTTTAAATTCCAAGTCTTTTTCTTATTTTCTAGTCTCACAATACTCGTAAGATATTTTAACCGTAAAAACTTAAAATAAGTATTATTTTTTCGCATACAACTCGTAAAGTTCACCACAGAAATGGCATTTAGTGTCAAATGTCCCTTTAATATTTATTGCACACATATTTTACATGCATGACAGACGTATTGCAATGCAATAATGGTACGATTTATGTGTCGGTATGTGTATCGTTTGTTTAATTATGTGTTGCCATGTAAGGCGTCGGCAAATATCACGCCCCTCGAGGTGATAATTCGAAATATTTTCCCAGGAGTGCTTGAACATCTCGGCGGTGCTTTTGATTTAGTAATAAAATGTTGGTAATTTGACGTCTCGAGCCACTTCGAGCCAGCCTTTAAAAGGAGATGCAGTTTGAAGCCGTATAGTTGTTACTCAACTGGCCTCAGCTTTAAAGACTAAATAAAAGAATTATGATCTGTTTCCTAGTACTATAAGGGGCCAGGTCAGTGTTACAAACAAGTCCAGTGTCCACTTTGTGTCCTGTAGTTAAAGTTTATATTACAGTTAACATAGAATTATTATAATGGATGCCAGATGTATTCTAGAGTTTATTCCCCATAATTGCGGTTTCTTTGTCAATTGGCTCACACTCTTTTCCAATTGGATTATATTATAACCTTGTGCAGCTATGAGGAGCTCGAGAAAGCTTTTGTCTTCATCTAAAGACGAAATTTCTTTTTTATCAATTTTAGTATCAAACTCCCATACTAGCTCAAGAAAAATGATGAAGCATTTCGATGTCGACAAAATTTTTGCCCAATTCGTCGTAGGTACTACGCGTGCAGGTTAAATATTGTACCGAATTTTTTACATTCTTCTGTCGCTTAAGTACGTTTTATAATAATAAGCTGCATTGTTAGATTTTTTTTTATATAACTAGATGACAAACAATCTGACGGCCCACCTGATGGTAAGTGGTTACCGCCGCCTATAGACACCTGCAATAACAAAGAAAAATCACTTGAAATGCAGGTGCGTTGTTATCCTGGGGCCTAAGACGAAAGGCCGTCCATGCCCAGTAATTACACTGGCTACCTTTTCCTTCAATCCGAAACACAGCGAACTGTTTCACGGCTGAAATAAGAAAGGCGGTGGTACCTACCCAGGCGACCCTACCTACATACGGGCCTACCACCTAGTAGGTTCTCCCAGTGACACAAAACAGCAGAACAGCACTCACTCACTACTCATTAAATGACGACTTCCATCCTGTTTTGAGGGGTTGCCTCTACTATAACAATAGAAAGAATAATGAAAGTGTGATGCAGGGTGCGCGGCGCGACGAGCGTCCGGCGGGCGCGGTCCAGCGACCTTGCACCGTGACCGCCGCAGTAATTGCTTAAAACTTCTTAATGGTCGCTAATGACATCTCGCGCGTCGCTTCCTTCTTGAACGCGAAACATGATCGTGCCGTGGCAATTTTAAAATTCTGTTTTAATGAACCCCACCGAACCATCAACAAAAACAATCCCAACCGCGTGATTTCTTCACAGAATGTTTACCGATGCCGTTTGCCAACGTCGTGTCGTCACTATTATTTAATGCGGTTTTATGTTTCGGCACTTCGATGGCCACAAGAAGCGGCGAAATAAGAAATCATCGCAATAATTCCCTCGGTTCCTGCTTTATTGCCGACATGATTATGTACGTGTGGCGTAATTTGGATATATTACATATTATGTCAAAATAAAGTGTGTTTGCAATATCGGAGTTGTCAAACTAAAATGATACAATTTGGAATATTACGGGATACCACACATTGTAAAGAAATAGAATCTCAAAATGTTTCACAGCAGTTTGGTTTGACATCGACAACTAACATGTAATACGATTAACACTAACGAACGAGCATATTCATAATCACAGTTGAATAACGTATTTGGAGCGAATGTTGAAGTGTACGACAAGCGTAGTCATTAGTGAGGGTCCGTCCCCATTCTTCGGTGATGCGGCGTTGGGGCTGAATGGTAGATCGTAATTAGTGATGGGCATAGGCACGTATGCGTGCTCATCAGCCTGCGCGGCCTGAGCCATAAACGGAGGCTGGCGGTTCACACGCTCTACAATGTGCGTTCGTGGTCTGCCTCCGTTTTAAGTGTATAAGCAATATTGCTGGCTACTACTCGTTATTTCGCTATTGAGTTCATTGTCACTCTAATAAATGTATTTGGAACTTACATACTATATAATGTGGTCTTTCTACGTAATTTATTTGTATCAAACCATTGGCAAGTGTCTATTTTAATGCCTCTCATTATCACAGGAATAATATTTTCCCATGACTTGTAGAATGTATAAGGCGGGCGTGTATACATATGCTAGATCGATTTAATGGCGGATATTGATGGATTGAGTGCCTAGCTTTCTCGTTAATTATATTACTAAGAAATACGGCACTTAGATTTATGTCACTGACGTTTTTGCAGCTTCTCGATAATCTAATTTCTAAATATTGACTTAAATCGTGTGTGAGTGTGGGAGAGTGTAATTTCGATCATAGTGTCTGTGAATAGGACCACCTGTAATTTTTTACATAATATCAGACAAATAGTAGCTGTTAGTACAACGACCTCATCAAGTGCTTCTCCCAGTTCATAGGCTTATGATGATAGCACAACGTCAAACGTAGGTGCAGTCATGCTCATCAACATGTATAGGCACATAATTGCGTTTTCTAAATTAAGGTTTGAGCCATTCTCGTACTTAGTAATAACTATAACACAGTATGGCGAGACAAGAATCTAAAGAACATGTTAATGTCCATGAAAAACGTAGACACCTTGTAATCCTTGTGTCATCACCCGGGGTATGGTTAGTGGCCCTATTATTTCGCTTTTGCTGCAAGACGGCGGATAAACATCTGCGCAAGCCACCAATAAATTTAATTAGCCAGCCAGCGGTCAGATTATGTTATCTCCTGCAAAATACGCACACGCCAGCAAAAAAAAGAGAAATCGCTGATAAGATACTAGTTAACGAAGGTAAACAAACGACTTTAAGACCGCCACCAGCTTTCTTCGGAATGCGCTGGCTAGTGTACAAAAAGAATACTTACGATGGCTTTAGTAAACAACTTTTCGTCATAAATGAATTGAAAAAATTCGTTTTACTTTTGGTCTTAGTATATCACAAGAAAATAATTTTAATTGAATTTTAGGGGTCTAAGTTTTGTTAATTCACTAAACTGTGCCTGAAATAAAAGTTTTTTTTATTCCGTTGTAACAGCAGTTTTGTTGTGCAATCAGCAAGAAGTAGATAAAATTACTCTTGACATTTTGTATGAACACTGCGAATGCCGTTGTGTGACATAGTACTAAAGTGTTAAGAGTGCGCCTAAAGCTAGAAAAAAATCAAATTTCACCCGCACCCCCCGCATCGCGAGGCACGATTGCAGTGTGTTGTCAATCAAGCTCGTCTAATTACCTGCCGACGTCATAACATAGTATACGCAAAATATTCCCATGAAAGCATCAGTAGCTTCTTAGGAGTAAATGTTTCTAATCTATAATATTAATTATATTGGGTCAAAGCAATATTGAAGTTTAGATTTTTATTGTAACAAGGGTCAAAATCAGACCAAATTTTTCGTCAAGGCGACATATAGTTAATTTATCAATTCAACATTTTGTTTCAATTTAAAAATAATGTTAAATCGATGTGGACTTAAAATCTAAGTGTTGTTTTTCTCGAATGAAATATAATGTATCCTTGTACTATTTATGCATACATATCAAATATCCACTGCATAAATATTTTTTGTAAATGGTGCAATATACTAAAATCATCTCTAAATTCAAATCAATGCGAAGAATTTATTTCTGGGTGCTCTTGAATTAGATGTAGTTGGCACATATAGAGAAATAAAGACTCGTTTCTTTGTCGTTCTTCCAAAACTAGGAATTCTTAGTGGCTGTCTGCGCCTAAATACTCATCTAATCGCTTTACACGAGGTAGTGTTGAATCATTTGTCATGTTTATTTAAAAAAAGTATCAATAAGCTTGGCTTGACATTGATGTAGCCGGGCACATACATATAATGAGATGCTCACTAATATTGGTCAGAGAGACATTGAAATTTACACCGAAGAGTGAAACAGATGTTTTTGATGGGTAAAAGGGCTACAAATTAAATAATAAAGTAAATAAACTGAGTAAGAATTCTCTGCGTTTTATTTGACACCATTACCACAGATAACTAAAACAACAGGATGAAGTTAAGTATAAAGTTGAGTGAGTACATAGAACAGGTACACCTTTAATATTTATCTATTGCAATACTCCCACTTGAATTTAAAGGTGCATACATATAAACTTAATACTTTACTATACAAATTTAGGAAATATTTTTAAGAACACTATTTCTAATTAAATTAAACTTATTAATTGGCAAAGCTTTGGTAAGAAAATCAGCTAATTAACGTGAGCATTTAACATGTTTAATTATAATTATTTTCTGTTCAACCATTTCTCTGATAAAGTTATATCTCACGACAATATGCTTACTTCTTTTATGGAAATTTGGATTATTTATTAATTTAATCGCACTTTATTATTCGCACTAAATAACACATTATTTTATGAGAGTTTACTTTTTTACTTATCAAATTATATAGGTTGGATTTTTGAGACTGGTCAGTAAGGGCAGGTACTTAGCCGTTATAGTTACAAGAGAACGTTTCTAGGAGATCATCAATATTTTTAAGATATTCTGAACAGCATCAAAGGTTTTTGAGAAAATGTACAGACAGCGAAAAAAGTGGTAATATCCAAAAAAATATATTTTAAGTGAATACAGCTACGCCACCGGAGTATTAGGTGTAACCTACTAATTTATTCACCGCTTTTTATCCTTCTTCTTAACGCTTTTATAGCAAAGTTTATCTCTTAGTTTTGTCCACACTTAATATGAATAGAAATAATAGAGGAGTATTTCAAAGCATCTTAGCCAGTCGTTTATCCGATGAAGCTGGAATGCTTTTTAATATAGTAATGAAGATAATGTTTCCTTAGTTAGGTCAACTTTATTATTTTAGGTACAAAATAAGTGTTAGGCAACGATGGGACTGGCATAAACAGTTTAGTTTAAAAGACCCTTTACATTTTTAAGAATAAATAAATAAATAAAAGTTTATCTCACCACTCATTGAATTTAACACCTCTGATCCAAAAGATATAAACTTTAACTAGCATATATTATGATATCTATAATGTATTTTGTATTCAGATTTTTTAATTAGGTGTAGTTGTGGTGATATTAATGCGATGCTCATCTGAAAAAACACTGTCATCATTAAATTGCAATAAAGTTTAGACTAAGGTGTTAGACTTCCAACTGCATATTGATAACTGCCCGCTAATATTGTGATTTTTGTATTATAATTGCATATGAAAATTTTCGACCATCGAAAAAGTTTTATTACAAATAAATCAAATACGAATAAGTCACTAAGCATGATTTTATTTTACATATACTGAGATTGCAAAGACAATGCGATTTCTGCTCAATGCCCATAAAAATAAGGTCGATATCAATAATTAAAAAGTGAGTAAACAAAAGACTTGAGTTTGACACCTAGCCGTCATTTGAATTTTCAGTTTCATTATATAGCATATTATTTTAAAAATTATGAGAAATCACAACTTACAACGTTTCATTAAATTTTTTAAGCAATAGTCTTAAAATATATGTACTAAATTATGGTTTTTAAGTTATAAACTACAAATTATACGCGAGAATGTTGACGAGGGCGCGCGAGAACGCAGAAACATAGTCTTCCCGTCTCAATGGAGCAGCCCCGAGTGAAACAAAACAAATATCATGCGGCCTACCGTGCGACTGACAGAGACCGACGATGACGTTTAGCGCGGAAGGAAAATGTAGTATGCGCCAATATAGTTTTTTATTAATTACTTGCAAACTATAACATATATTGAAAAATCGCTAGTAGAAGCCCTCGGAAACATGGTGACTCACATATTTATCAATTTTCCCTGTGGTGAAGTAGTGTGATTTGGACAATAAATTGAATCTCGTTTGAAGTCAGAGGTATCTTTGTGAATTTTATCTATCGAGAAAATTTTATAAATTCATGTTTTTGCTCTGACTCAACCCTCATAAATATAATGTAATTACCATATTTAAAATTACAGCTCATTTGGATTTGATTTAATGTGATTAAAATCCAATCTACGATTAGTGATTTGCTTTATGCCCCCTCTTAATCGACTTCTATTGCTGACCGTACAAGTTTCAGTGGTTACAAATTTTTTATTAATGTTTCAATTCATAAAAAACATCAACTTTTCGTGAGTAATCATGTCAACTTCCACATGTTCTCATTAAGTATTCACAATGCGTCTTCTCAACGAACGTATTTTACTTGCTGACGTCCCCTCACTTCCGTCTATTGCTAATGAGCTCAAGTCCCAACCGGCGTGTTCAATTTGTTGTATGTTCAAAATAACCGACACAGTAATTAACGCGCCGGTTTTATATACCTCACAACATTGCTCAATGTTAAACTAAAACTACGTAAAACATTCCATTGTTTTTTGTTATTACCTTAAACTAATCATTTGTTAAAGTATCCTTAAAATTAACGATTAATGTTTATTTCCTTGCGACACTAAAAATGAATGATCATAGTGATTCGAATCAGACCATTTAAGTCATTTAACCATTGGGTACAAAACTACGATGGTTAAAAAAAATGAAAAATATAATACCAGTCGCTAGCAATAGCCGCTTGCCACTCTTACCAGACAAGGTATTACTCACAATTAAGAAGATAATAAATCTTAAACCGCCTTAATTGAAGAATTTAGACTCCCAGTCCCATCTACCAGAAAAATATTACTCCATTCCACTTTAGGAAGTTCTCTAAAAATTGAACAAATTGTTGAAGTTAGACTAGAAGTCAAACACATGAAATAATATAAAATCAAAACATGCCTAAAGGTTACACAAACTGTTTATATAGTGTAGACACTCAAATCGCCCAATCGTGATGTAATCGATACATAATCTAAACAATGCATCAAGAAATCGAATCGTAGTCAATCAATTCGATTCGCCACTACTAAGACCTGTTTTTATCTGTTTTGGAGATGCTTGACCGATCTGAAGAGTTCATTTGTAATTCTAGATAATGTAAACAAAAAAGCGGTTGCTGGAATTATTTTTAATATTTTGTGTTGTTCTTGAAATTTAGTTCCGGGTAACTGAATACAGCAATGTGTCCGAATTTTCAAGAAGAAAATTGTTAATTATTTATATTTAGTTTTGGCCTGTATTCCCTTCTACAGGGTGGTGACCACAGCTTGCAAATACAAGATGGTATATTTATTTTATTAATAATTATGTATATTTTTTTCTAATGTTATTGTCTTTCTTGCACCCACTCTCTTTATTTACTTCTGTATTATTTCCTTTCACTCCAGGTTGCCTGGAAGAGATTGCTGCTTAGCAATAAGGCCGCCAATTGTATTGTTTATCTTACTTTTATTGTTTTGTTGATTATGTAAGTGTCCTATTGTGCAATAAAGGATATTTGATTGATTGATTGAAGATGTATTTGAATAAATTCATTTGATAAATTTATAACATTTCTATGAAATAATGCAGCCAATGTTATATTATTTCATACAAATGTCATGAAATTATCAAATGAATATGATGTATTCGAAGTTGCAGAACATTTCTATGAACTAATATAGCCCTAGTTTTAATTTATTGTCGTATTGACGGCACCACCCTGTATATCTGCAGTAATAACTCAAGAAATAATCAAAATGGCAATCGTAAATTATAATGTGAATTGCGAACATAATTATGGTAATGACCCCGTCATAGACAATTTAGAGCGGATTCTGTTTTCGAATGCAGTGCAGTGTGCATTATCTGTAGCTGCTATATGACATACATCAAACTGTCAGGCGCGTTCGAATTTCAAAGCCACCTCTGACCTTTGGGCTGTTTATTATCTAGTCACGAGGAACCTTGGGACCTGGATATTGGGCTCGAGTGGTTCGTGTGCTATGTCTCTCCAATCGTGACCAGCCGCGCGGCCTTC